>OY744546.1:38115206-38275206 GCA_963556195.1 Sepiola atlantica | reverse complement strand
TCTGATATTTCATCATCGGAATGTAAAACCGTCCCTACTATCAAAGAAGTTGAAACAATAAATTACAATAGATACAAAATATCAAAGAACAAAGGGCATATAAAATAAATCCTACGGACAGACAAGGTAAGATAATGCGTTGTTTTAAATGTAATTTGACTAAACATTTTGCTCGAGATTGTATGAGTTTCAATTCTAGAAACAGTATCAACACTGTCGTGGATTCAGACTAGGTGAACTTTACTTTGTTTAATGTTGATTCATGTTATCGAACATTGATAAATGATACTTATTCTAATGTAAAAATGTCCAATCTTGTGAAAGAGACATTGGGTATGGCAGTGTTGGACTCTACTTGTGCACAAACTTTGGAGAACTTTGGTTTAATGTATTCTTTGATGCATTAAATGACCGACATTAACAGTTAGTGAAAACTGTTTGATGTAATAGAAAATTTTGTTTTGGATATTGAGTTGAAATAAAAGCTATTAAAACAGTTAAATTTTCTGTAACAATAGGGGATATAAAAAGTGTCAGAGGTTATATTGAGGCTGACATCGTCAAAAATAAATGAAAATTGCAGGAATACTAAATTTTTTAAAAGATAGCTGTTACATTTTTTGACAGATATATTAAATTGAAAATCACGACTTCTGGACATATAGTCTTTCACTAACTAATATGCTTTTGGAGGTTAAAATACACCAAGCGTAGTGTTACATTGTGAGACGCTAAAAGGATGATCTAGAGCGGAAAAAAGGCTTAGAAATTACATAGGCAATTTGCTCATGCATCTAAAGAGAAATTAATAGCTTTGGTTAGAGGCAGTACAGCATTTCATGATAAAGAATTTCTGAATAAGATCAAAGATGCTTATGATCATTGTTCAGTTTGCCAGAGGTTTAGAAAACCCCCTCCTCGACCAATTGTAGGATTGGCTCTTGGTAACAGGTTTTATGACGCTGTATGTTTGGATTTAAAGGAACATCGACATAACCAATGCTGGATTCTGCACCTAATTGATACATCCACTAGGTACTTTACTGCCAGCTTGATTAAGACTAAAATGAGTGAAGAAGTTATTTGCAACATATCTTTAATGTGGGTATCTAATTTTGGAGCTCCCAATCGGCTTTTAAGTGACAATGGAGGAGAGGTTAATAATGAGGGCTACCGACAGATGAACGAAATGCTGAATATTAAAACATGCACCACATCTGCAGAAAGTTCATTCAGTAATGGTACTGTGGAACGTCGCAATCTAATAATTAATTGCTGAAGCAATGGAAAAATATTAGATACTGAAAAATGTGAGCCAGAAATAGCTTTGGCTTGGGCTGTTAGTGCCAAAATGCACTTCAGAATCATTCTGGATATAGTCCAACTCAGCTTGTATTTAAGTACAAATATTACCCCCCCCCCTCAGTTTTGAATGATCGGTTATCTGCATTTGAAACTGGTTAGAATAAATTTAAATGCCCTACATGCAGCGAGGAAAAGCTTCATTGAAACCGAATCAAGCAAAAGAATTCGGGTAGCTTTGAGATTCAATGTAAGGACTTATGTGGATGAAGGATTTGTGACAGGTGACTGTGTCTACTATAGAAGACAAAACTACAAAAGATGGCATGGTCCTGCTAAAGTTTTGGGTAAAGAAGGTCAATGTGTATTGATCAGATATGAAGGAGCATTTTTTAGGATGCATCCATGTCACTTGATGAAGGTAGACAAAGAATTGTGAAGTCCAAGGAATGAAGAAAATACAATATCTTAAAATGAGATGAATGAAGTCTTGGAGGAATAGAAATGAAGTGAAAGATAACAATATAAAACCAAGTAGAAGCGAAGTTGTAGAATATAAATTGAAAGGGAGTGATGAGTGGAAAAAAGGAATGGTTATGAAGACACAATCGAAATCAATGGGAAAATATAGCGATTAGTTA
The DNA here is from genome assembly GCA_963556195.1 of Sepiola atlantica. Lineage (NCBI taxonomy): Eukaryota > Metazoa > Mollusca > Cephalopoda > Sepiida > Sepiolidae > Sepiola > Sepiola atlantica. The sequence continues at coordinate 38,273,263 of OY744546.1, read as the reverse complement.
AATATAAAACCAGAAGCAAAGAATGAAAATTCTCTTTGGATCAATTGGGATCATGTTGATCAATGGAGAGAAATTCTTCAAGTAACAGATGGAGTAAGTTATCAGGAACATGCAGTTTTTCTTTCTTCTGAACAAGAACAAGGAGAAGATGTAATTGATGCAAAGAAAAAAGAATTTGAAAATGTGGAAATTCATGAAGTATATTAATGTGTGGCAAAAATGGGGCAACAATATATATTAACAAGATGGATGATAAGAGAAAAATTTGTGAATGACAAAACGATAATGAAGGCTCGTCTTGTTGCACATGGTTATGAAGAAGATTGTCATAACCTAAAAACAGATTTTTCAATGTGCAGCCGTGAGGCGATGCGTCTTGTATTGTTAACAGCTTCGGTTATGATGTGACAGTTGGAGACTTCATTTTACCTCAGCATTTCTACAAGGTATTATGCTGAAGAGAGAGGTATTTCTTAGATAACCATCTGATGTGTGTCTAGGATCACAGGTGTGGAAGCTGAAAAGATGCATTTATGGTTTAAATGATGCACCTCATTCATGGTACCAGCGAGTTAATCATGAGTTAACTCGCTTGAAAGGAATGGTGAGTGCATATGACAATGCCCCGTTTATTTGGCATGATACCATTAGTGATTTGATAGGCATTCTGATAATACACGTAGATGATTTCATATTCTGTGGAAATGATCTTTTTCAGAAAAATGTGATCGCAGAATTGAAAAAGATATTAAAAATTGGAAAGAATGAAAGTGGAAAATTTAAAACTTTTGGGATTGAATTTTAAGCAAACAAAATATGGGATCATTGTAGATCAAAATCTATATGCTTAAGCTATATCCCAACATCAAGAAAGGAAATCATTAAGGGAAAATAATGAATTTAGTCAAGAGGAGAAGACAAAGCTAAATGGAGTGACAGGTCAAATGATGTGGGTATCACCCAGACTCGACCAGAGAGACTCGATGTATCATTTGATGTGTGTAGAATGGGTAATATTGGAAAATCTCCAAAAATGAAATTACTCTTCGGGGCAAACAAGTCACTAATAAAGTTTAAATCAAGGACAGGTTTTGTATCTTTTCCTTTGGAAACCTTCGGATCTGAATATTGTTTGTTATTCAGATCCCACCTATGCTAGTTTGGAGGATGGATCTTCACAGGGTGGTTTTATCATCTTTGTTTGTGGCAAAATGAACAGAATGGCTCCTATATGCTGATCATCAAAAAAAATTTGACTGTGTAACAAACAAGACTTTAGCGCTTAGTGACACAGCTGATGCTGGCATATTGATAGCTGTCATGCTTCAAGAGATATTCAGACTACCTAGATTGCCTGAAGTTCTTTGTAAAACAGACAATGCGTCTCTGGTAGAGACTTTAAAGTCATCAAATCTTGTGAATGACCGGCGTCTGACAGTTGATTTGGCTAGAGGGAAGGAAATGATGGTGAAGGATGAAATCCAAACTGAATGATTCAGAAGCCGAGAACATGTTGTAAATTGTCTGATAAAGATTGGAGCCTCTTCTGAGATTCTGAGAGACTTGTTGCAATTATGACTTGTTTTAACTGTAGTCTTCACAAGAATACACCAGAAATGTTATGTTATCTTCCTTGTATTGAGATATAAGAGTTTTATTCTTTTGTGATAAGTTTTTAGAGTGATCTTCCTTGCTTGTTGTTGGTTATCGGCTGGGAAAACAAAGATGGCAGTTTGGACAAATGAACGTGTATCCATGACTGGATTTATGTAACAAGTAAACTAAAAGAGAGTACAGAGTTTGTGGTTGAGATCCAAAATTCGATTTTGCCTCATGGATTCTGAGGTGGCAATCGAGCTGTTGTTAAGGTTGATTTTTTCCTAATACGTGGAGTCCCAGATCATGTGACACATTGTCAAGCATTGGTTGATTTAACCACATGGTCACTCATATAAAAGTCCACGTCCTCTTTTCTGCCTGACCATTGAGGTGGCAACATATCTGCCAAACCCTTCTCTCTTTTAACATTTTCGGATTAATCATTGAAGTGATAACATTTGTTTGTCCACTGTTCCTATTTTGTCATGGTTAGTTCTGTGACATGCAGCCAGTCGTCTCCTCACCACTGAATCAGTTCTGACTTTGCGATATTATGCAATCAGTCCATACCAGTTATAATTGATGAGCCTCTACACATCTTGGTAAGTCCACCTTTATATATCCATGTATTAGGTAGATTGACATGTGTGCATATTTTGGTGTATTACTTGTAAGTGCAAATAAATTCTGTTGCAGTTGCTTGATAGATCTTTTTCTTCTCTATATACATGCACTTTCTTGGTAATGTTGAGTTGTAGTTCGGTTGGCATAAACAGGCTTGTCCAAACTTGCATATTGATACACAGGCGATTATCACATCACTGCAAATGTACGCTCACAGTTTTTCCTAATTTCCGCCCAGAGAGGTTTGCGCAAAAATATAATGAGTTCCAAAAAGAGACATTGTGATAATAAGACGATAAGAACATGCTTTCGTTCCTTGTAGAAAACGGCGAGACAAGATGGGACTCCAAAATTCCACATTCTGTTTGTAGCTAAAGTCTGCCTGCAGAGCAACTCGCCTTATATCCCTATGTTGAATAAAATTGATTTATATTATAGTGGAGATGTTGGTATCTTATTTGGAACTTGGTGACCTCCTTTCCTTACGCAGTACAAGCCAGATCCGTCAGATACCTACTTACATGGCCGACTCAACAAAATGGCTATCTTTTTAACCAACCAACAAACCACTATAAAATCCTGTTATGATTTTATGTGTAAGAACAATTAAGAAACCTATAATTCTTATACCATGTTCGAGGTGAAGAATGTAAAATTGGCTTTGCTTCATGGATACGGTTGAGACGATTTCATTGATTGGAGATTGAATGTCAATGGCAATAATAAAAATTACAAACCATAGAAAAGAAAAGAAAATAAGAAAGCTTACTCACTCATTCACTATCCAGGTTTATCGACTATGTTTCCTTCGACAGAGGTTCGATGCTGTCTGGCTGTCATTATGCTTAATCTCCAATGATCACGATTGTGGGGATTGACTGTGCCCATTTGTCACATCTTACAGTTTTGCCTGATGGTTTCTTTCCATGTCTTCTTAGGGCACCCAGCTTTGTTTTTGCTGCCCAGTCCTAGGTCTCCGCAAGTGCTGATATACCCCTTGCTTCTTTCAACATGCCCGAACCAGCGAAGACGGTTTGCCCTTATTAAGACATCAAGTTTTGGGATGGCCAATTTCTCAAATAGAATGTCTGACCTAATGTTCTGGATCTAGTCTGGCATTATGTTGCATTATCCACCTAATCATTGCCTTGTCATTTCTCTGGAGTTGGGCAAGGGTGAGGGCCCAACACTCACTACCATACAACACTACGCTTCTTACGCACCTATCATAGACCTGTACTTTCACCTAACAATTTAATAAATAAAGTAATAAATGAAATTTAGTACAAAACTTGGCAAACCAGAAGAGTAAACAACCCAAAACAGGAAGTCTTTAATATCAGGAACTAAATCTGACAGAACACCGTTTGCTGCTGACTTTGAGTCGGGTACTCTTTTGGTTTGTCTCGGACTTCAGCTAATCAAAAAAAGTTTGCACCTGTTTGTGTTATCTATATAAGTGTTAAATACTCCATATGGAGATGTTCGATGCTCGCTTACCTTCTCGGGCGTGTATCCAGGCTTCATCTTTGTCAATTGGTACATCTTGTCTTTTGGTCGTGATTGATAACATGGACTCCGGAGTTTTAGTTTAGAAGATTTATTTACCAATCACATTTTAGTGGTTTTCTGCACTTGAGAGAGAGAATTAACTTCAGAGGAAGCTATTGCGCCACTGTGCGTTAGCCCTTGCCGTTAGGCAGTGGAGCATCGCTTCGCACCTGCTTCTTCCTTGGTCGTCAGGAACAGAAAGACAGAAACAGCCCCGAATGAAAGTGACATCATTTCAGATTTCCCTGCTCCTCCTACCACTTTTAAGGGCGTCCTCCCTCCTTCTAGGGTGCTCTTTCTCTGGCCTCTGTCACTATCTAACACACGTGAGCGCCCATGTGCTGTCGTCAGTGAGATGCAGTTAGAACCCCAACTTGCCACAGGAACCTTTGTCAGTCATAACACTACTACACATATTCTTGGCAGGCAAACAAACTCTGGCTGTAACTTCTGGCTGCCAACGTCTTGGCAAAACAACACAAGTCACAGTCATGAACTTCTAAATATAACGACAGTTTGTCAGTCTCACCAAACTCGCTCACAAGTTCACATACATACGGACAGAACAACACTTTCTTCGTTTAGACCTTTGAACTCTTCTTAACAAAACAATACTTTCTTTGTCTAGACCTTTGAGCATTTCTTAATCCTTTTCTTCTTGATTCTTTATTCTTCGTTGTTCAACAAGGCGTAAAATTTTTTTATATATTACGCATGGATAGACTTTGTCATTACTTTTTACTATGCCTGTTTCCACTACAGATTTTATCCAAGCGAGGTATTCCAGCAGTATCTATAGTTCAATTGAACCAGATTTATTACTGGCGCTACCAGATCAGACTGTCTGAAGATATCGGCTTCCTGACCCAAAATGCATCAAACATTGATGTTTTATTGTTCTTTTTTCTCTTTGCAAAACTCAATCAAGTTCTGCAAAGCCAAAAACGAAAAACAACAATCCCCCCCCTCTCCCTCCCTTCCCCAAAACTTTTACCAAAATGACCTGATTCTGCATTAAATAACCCGAAAAGGGTTGATATGCTGTAAAACAAAACAACCAAACCAAACACCATGAATAAATATTTGAAGATATAAAGAACTTGAAGCATAAAAACTTTTATCAAAATACCCTGATTCGGCATTAAATATCTCGAAAAGAATTGATATGCCGTAAAACAAAACAACCAAACCAAACCAAACACCATGAATAAATATCTGAAGATATAAAGAATTTGAAGCCTAAAAGCTTTTACCAAAATAACCTGATTCGGCATTAAATATCCTGAAAAGGGTTGATATGCCATAAAACAACCAAATCAAACACCATGAATAAATATTTGAAGATATAAAAAATTTGAAGCATAAAAAACTTTTACCAAAATGACCGGATTCGGCATTAAATAACCCCAAAAAGGTTGATATACCATAAAACTAAACAACCAACCAAATTTATTATCCGTGGGACATAAGTACGATCTCTCTCTAGTTCTTATTTAGGTAAATTTGTGAATTTGATTCTCCGCTGCTCCTCCAAAAAATATTCTATTTATTTTAGCCGATTACGTGTGAACTCATTGACAAACTTGGCGGAAAGAAGAGAAGAAAAAACAATTATTTTAGAATTTAGAGTGGGGGATCAGTTTCGTATATAAATTTAATGTAAAATGATTCCCCATTTTCGGACCATTCTAACTTTTTAGGGCAGTAAACCAAATTTTTGTACCACTAACCCTAAGTCCAAGTAGCAAGGTTTTATAACCATACGTAATTGCCTAAAAAGTAGAACCCCCCCCCCCCTTAAAAAAATGCATAGGATTAATTATAGCAAAAAAGAAATTTGGTCAACTGCCGATAAATGCTAGAATGGCCTGGAAATGGAGAATCATTTTATGTTAAATTTATACGTGAAACTGATTCCCCACTCTAAATTCTAAAATATTGTTTTTTTTCGCCAAGTTTTTCAGGGTATTCACATGTAATCATCTACAAAAAAAGGTAGCATCTCATTTGTGTGTGTGTGTGGGGGGGGGGGGTAGCGGGTATTAATCTACAATAATACTTTTATTTATTTATTTACCACCAAAGCAAAGTGTGGCCCAAGATCGGAAGGCGGAGATAGCCAGGTCTCACGAGGGGAAATTCTGGCTGGGTACAAAAATAGCCAATAACGACGGCACTTCTTTTAGTTTAAGGTGACAACTTGTCATATCAAGGTATATAACTTTTCTTATCTCAAATCATGGGAAAATTATCTTTCAATAAACTTAGTATTAGCTTTTTTTTTCAACAATTGATTTTAACAAATATTTTTTTTAAAGAATTGATTTTAACAAATATTTTCTTCAACAATTGGCACTTGTGAAGACGGGGTAGTTAATGTAGGGGGTGCAACTCGTTTTCTCAGTGAAAATAATAAGTAATAAAATGACAAGAGAATTTGTGTCTCAAATTGTCTGTTAAAAATATGCTTATTTTCTTAGTCAGTGTGAATTATCCCACCTGCATTAACTACCCCGTCTTCACAAGCGCCACAATATTAAGAAACAACGAACGAATATTGTTCTCGAATATAGAAAATCTTCGTTAAAATCAATTGTTGAAAAACACAATTCCCGTAATTTGAGGTAAGAAAAGTTATCTCCCTTGATATGATGAGTTGTCATCTTAAACATAAAAAAAGGTGGAAAGGGGGGGGGGACAGAACGGCATTTTCGGTGGGGGCGCCTCAGGCGATCGGCAATACTCAACTCTTGAAAACACCTCCTAGGACCGAACTGGATCATACTTCATCCCGTCGGACTGAGAGCCAAGAACGGATCCTGTATGAAAGGTGGTATTTATCCCCCCTCCACACACTGCGGGAAGATGTGACACAAGGTCGGAGGGTAGAGATTGCAAAAAATATCTTAGCAGCTCCGTCGGTATTCCATGTTAGAGGCGATTAGCAATAAACTAACCCTTTCTCAAAGATAGAAAGTAATGCCTGGGAGGGTTGCCCTCTTAGCACTGAACAGAATCATACCTCATTCAAACACAGGGCTCCAGCAGCTGGGCAAGACTTCATCGAGTGTAGGAATTTGCCAAAAAAAAAAAAAAAAAAAATACATATAGCGAGACTGCCAGGGAGGCAAGTCGGAAAGGACAGGAAAACAATTCTACTAAAGGATTAAAATGGTTTAATTACTACAACAAAAAAACAAAACAACAACAAACATACGAAAACAGCTATTTAATTGTGTCTGCATGAAGTGTCTAGCAATTATTTTAATTGGTTAAATGTCGTGTTAGCTTAAAAATAATTTGAATTTAAAAAGTTTGATGCAGAAGGAAATCGGAAAGAAATTAAATACAATTTAGTTATTTCGATGGCCACCTGGGAAATTTCACTGAATCTTGAAAAGAGAGAGAGAGAGAGAGAGAGAGGGAGAGAGAGAGAGAGAGATGGGGGGGGCGGAGAAGAGTGTAATAATGGAAATAGAGGAAATAAAGGTTTAAGAAGGCGTGGAAAAGGAAGTAATAGATTTTAATTTAAAAAATGCTTTTATCTCGTGGTGGATTGTGACAAAAAGCTTCAATTAAATTGCACCCCGAAGCTCATTAGCAGAGGGGGGAATTAGGATTTACAGGTTTCCCACAGCAGCAAGTTTCGGCACAAGGCCTTTTAACGTGGAGGCATTCTGACTGGATGCAAAAATAGCCAAGAACGGTCCGTCGGAATTCCCTGATAGGGGCGCTTCAGGCGATTGACAATTACCCCCCCCCCTCCGAAGAGAAAAAGCCTCTTAGGACCGAATAAATGCCGGCACTATAATGTGTGGTAATTTTTAATCAGAGAATTATCAAATTTTGGCAAACGTGAAGATTACGTGACCCTTAGGTTTTTTTTCTTCGAAAAGGCGATATAAAAATTGTATATTAAAAAAAAAAAGATTATGAAATGCTGAACTTATTGGAGTTAAAATCAATTTAGTTATTACGTATGGAATCTGAAGAAAAACATTTTTTAAATAAGTAAATATGCTAGTATTATCGGCTTATTTCCTAGATGACAACATGTTTGATTGGATCAACGTTAGTCGCTAAAAACCGTAATCAGAAGTAGGTTCGACTTATATAAAAATAATTTAAATTAAAATATTGATAAAAATATTTGTTTCAAAACACAAAAAAATATGTACTCTTTCCCTCTTATCTTAGAGAATTTATGTAGGGGTGGAGCAAATACATTTAGTAAGATGATGCGCTGCTGGTATTTATTGTATATAAGAAACTTTATTTAAAACTTTAAAATGTTTTCCTTATCTTTATGTTGAGAAAACACAAGAAGCGTTGCTAAAACAAATGAATTATGTTGTGAAACAAATATTTTTTTATATTTTTATAAATCCGTAAAAGACTTTACTTCTTTTCATTACACCTCGTTTCCATTCCACTTTTTTATCGGTCATGGTGAAATCATAAAAATAAGCCGATGGACTAATTTAAAAAGTGTTCTTTTTCTATAAATATGTAATACTAAATTGATGTCAACTCCAATACGTTCAGCATGTCATAATCTTAAAAGAAACAACACTTTTTGCGCTACTGCATATCGCCTTTTTGAAAAAAAAAAAAAACTTAAGTGTCACCTAGTCTTCTCATTTGTCCAAATTTTAAGTAATTTTTCAGCATTTATACAATAATTTTTATAATTACAAATTTTCAGGTAAATTCGTGGATTAACACCCTCCGCTGCGCCCTCCCCCCTCAAAATGAGATTCTAGATATTTTAAGCGATCACGTGTGAACATTCCGAAAGACTTAGCGGAAAGAAAAAAACCCTCCCTCAAGAAAAACATTTTTTTTAAAATTTAGAGTAGGGGATCAGTTTCGCTAAAAAAAATTAACGTAAACTGATCCCCCATATTTTCGGGCCATGCTAGCGTTTTAGGGAGTTAACCAATTTTTTTTTCTGTGCGTTTTTTTAATTAATGCTTTTTGGGGCGATTACTTGTGGTTTTACGTGCGTTTTTTTTTGGTTGGGGAGAAGGGCTTGCCACTCGGACCTAGCGTTGGAGGTAGGGTTAAGGAAGTTTTTTTTGGGGGGGGGGGGCTTACCACTCGGACTTAAGGGAGTTTTTTTAGGGGGGTACCATTCGAACCTAGAGTTAGTGGTAGAGTATGTTTTTACAAACTTTTCAGCATTACCCCGTCCAAAAAAAAAACAAAAACGCACAGAATTTATCTCACATAGCGAAAAAAAAAAAAAAAAGATTTGGCTAGCTCGGAAAAGGGGGGATCATTGTACGTTAAATTTATATACGAAACTGATTCCCCACTCAATTCTAAAAAGAATTTACTTCTTTCCACTAAGTTTTTCACGGTATTCACACGTAATCGCCTAAAAAAATTAGAATCTCATATATACGTTTTAGGAAGGTGTTAATCTACAAAAGTACCAAATTTTTGTTCTTTAAAATTGAAGCAAAGTTGAGAAACCAGGCAAAAACGGGTATTTCAGCTAGTTAAAGATGATAGAAATAACGTTTTAGAGAAACAAACGTTGATCATCAACTAATGTGCAGTATAATAATAGATGTGTGTATGAGAAAACACTTGTCACGTCGAGCTACACTGAAGAGCCGTGATACGCTAAAACAGTTGTCTGTGGATGAAATCTCTAACATATAAAGTTATAAGAAAGACAGAAGGGTAGGGAATAGTGAGAGAAGAAAGCGAGTCACACTAGCTCACAAGACAGAGTGAGTAAGTAGGAGTTAAAGAAACAGAGAGAGTAAGGTTGAGAGTCAAGTCAAACACAGACGGGGTGGGAGGAGCACGCCCACTGACAAGTTTTTCGCCTCCCTAAAAATACCCGGATCAAAAAAAAAAAAAAAAAAAAATGGCGTCGCTATTATTGATCGTCTAGTTCCCAGCAACAAACTCACTGGAATTTTATTTCTCTGAACGGACCAATATATAAAGGTAAGTTCGTATTAAATTGCTGATTGTATATTTTAAATGTGAGATTCAACTCAATATAGTCGCATTAATCCTTTTATTGTTAGCCGTAAAAGTTAGCCATTTATTTTCATGCAGGTATGTGTCAACTCGCTAGAAATTAAACGTGTGTAGTGTTTATATTTATTTATATACATATTTTTTTTTTTACTAAAGTTAGTTTATTAGTAAACCTTTTAATACTTGGCAAATATTTTATTTTTAGTCAACAAAATATGTGTTAACTGTCCCGAAATATAAACAATATTCATTAAACTAATCGTTAATTAGTAAATATTTATCAAAACAAAAAAAAGACTAGGTCCCTCATTAAGAATAGTAGTACCGGCTTTTTTTTTCTTTTTAAATAAAGTTAAAATCTACGGATGGTCAGAAACGAAAAATATATTTAAAAGATTTTAAAAAATATTTATTGGGTTCCTTCTATGTACGTTATTTTTGTTGATGAGTTAGAGTTTAGTTCACCGGCACGAAATATTTACGATTGTATCAATTCCGCAGTGATTTCTTTTATTTAATTCTTCGGAATACGATCGATTAGGAACCACGTTTTCAGATTATATTATTATTTTTATATTACTTGTTCAATTTTTAGGAGAGGATTCAGTCTTTTCTGTAAAGTTAACGTAAAATATTCACATTACCTGATTTTTCGGGCTCTCCAATCCACTCAAAATCCTGTACCGGTAAATTAAAATTGCCACTTTTTAATGCCTGTATAGTATAATATTTAAAAAGGATTGTTCTGGAGGATAATCATGCTATTTATAGTCGCTATTTACTTGCCCCTCCCCACGAGAACACAGTTAGACACAAGGTCGGTTTAAAAATATATTCTACCCTCACAAGGGGCACTTTGGATGCGAACAAAAGTAATAAAAAAAATTGCATCTGTCGAGAAGGATTTCTCCCCTTAGAACAGATATTATACTTTAAGAAATTTATTTGCATAAAATTAAATAAAAAAATAAAAATAAAAAAATGTAACCAATTTTCCAAATTCGGAAACTCGCTCCGAGGGTCGGACCATCCTTCATCGAGAAAACACCCCGTGTCCGCTTGTTGTTACGGAAGGAGTTTCCTAAGAAACCTTTTCCTGGATAAATAGGTTTCTTAGAAAAGTTGGATGGATTTATTTTCCGTGCAAAAATGTATTTTGTAAATGATTTCAAACCCTTTGTGAAAATGAAACCCTTCAGTTTCCCTTCCGACTCTTTCAAATAAGAGTCGGTGGTTTTCTTGTTTATCGACTTTTCTCGTGTTGACATTCGTTTTTATTTATTTTACGTTTTATACTTCATGTGTTGCCCTTTTTTGTTTGGATTTCCCAAAATGTTTACAGATTGTTTCTTTCATTTTGTCAAATTTATAAAAATAGATTTTTTTATTAAAATATAACTTTAATAAAAGTGCATTTTCCTTTTTTTATAAATTGAATTCTGATTGAAGTGTGGTTGAAATATTTAATTTTGGGTAAGATAAACAAAACCGGTAAAAAAAAATATTTGAAATGTTTATCGAATTAAAAATGAAACTCCTCAAGTTTAAAAATTAAAATGAAAAAAACAAAACAAGACAAAAACATAAGTAGCTCGAAACTAAGTGATTCTTTCTGCCCCCCCCCCTCCTAAAAACCAAACAAACAAACAAAAACTAAAATAAACCTTTATTTTTTTAAATTTAATATCTGAAGGCTCCCTGTTCACTTTAAGAGTTCAGAGTCCGCAGATTAAATGTGAAGTGAACTATGGATTTTTTTAAAAACCGAGTTCAACAGTATCTGACTTTCCACTAACCCCATTGGGAAAGGTATGACCCTGCACCAGTCAATTATTTTCAATATTAGATTTTCGTATTTTTATTTAATATTTTATAATGACTCAATAGGTTGATATGCTGTACCCCCCCCCCAAACGTTAATTTGTTCAAAGCAGGTGCGTCCGAAGATTAAAACGCACACAATTTCCTGTGAAGTAAATCTCATGAAATTCTATTATAAATGTTTGGTAATTGAGAATAAAATAAAATGAAGATACATGTTAAGAATGGGTTTCTAAATAATAACGTTATTTAATAATCCATTCTTATCATGTGGGGGGGGGGGGCTTTTTCTGTATCTTCACCAACTTCAAAAAAAAAGGAAGTTAAGTAAATATATTTTATTTTTGTAACGGTAACGAAACAAGTTTAAGATTTTTTTTATATACAAATTAATTTTTTTTTTTTTTAAACTAAATTCTAGTTGCACACAAAAATCACCAGCTTTTTTTTTTTTTTTTAATTTATCGTAATTTAAAATTTTCACATTGTGTTTGCCCAAAAAACGAATTTTTGTTAAACAAAAATTCAAACTTTACAAATAAAATAATATATATATATTTTATCTGTAAAGATTTTAACTTTCGATGAAGATTATTTTTCTAATAAATTCGTTACTGGATTGAGTTCAAATAATCGTCTCCAAATACCTGTACTCTAAAATACCCACCTCCTCTTTTCAAATACGAGAATTCAGACAAACGTTTTTTCCTTTTTTTTTTTTTTACACCTGTTTGATTTTAAATATTTTTCGTAGGGTTTCAGTTTTTACCTCCATTCTGTGTACAAAGAAATTGTTTGTCGAGATATTGTGTTCATTTATGTTCTAGAAGAGTATTTAGTCATTTTATTTATATATAAAAAAAAAAACGAAGTCTTTCTAAAAAATAAAAAAAATCCTTTGACCCTGTTTAAATGTTTTTTTTTGTCCGTGTCACATTCCTCCTCTTTCCTCTACCACTTGTTGTCAGTGAAGGCAAAAGCAGCAGCAGCTCAACATTTTTAGATAATTGACTCTCAAAATAACACCGTTTTTTTTTGTTTCCGTTTAAATTTTTTATTATTACACTTTATTTATTTAACATATCAATTTGTTTTCTTTTTTAGTGTGGGGATTACACTTCGTTTTTTCTTTTTCTTCGTTAGAGTTTGTCACTTTTTACCTGTTAGGAGAGGCCGCATACATACCTGAGATTGGTTTGCATGAGAGAAAGAACGACCTCTTACTAAGCTTACTATTCTACCACTTAATATTACTTTAATACAGTTTGGCTTATAACAAATCTAGTCTTAAAACTAAATTGTGTGGTAACCTGTGTTTTTTTTTTTTAAATTTAACATTGATCAAAACTTAAATTGTGTAAGTGAAAATTAGGTTTATTAAGTTTTATTTTAATTTTATATATTCATAAACTTGCAACTGTCATATGTTTGTTTTATTTTCAAGATTGTCAATGTCAGTTTACAATTTAATCACTTCGTCTTTATAATAAGCTTGCTGTATCTACCTGGCGTTGCCCGGGAGTCTTTGTTTTCATTGTTTTTTTACCGAATTATTTTTTGAAATAGGGCATAAAAAGGTTCTTTTCAGTAATTTATTATCTCATTTTTTTTTTTTTTTACTTCAATAAATAAAGGAGGGGGGGCGAGTCGTTAGAGGCGAGAAACACACATACCTACACGCGGGAAGTGGTCACAATTTTATTAATATAGAGATGTATGTTGTTACTATTGCCTCTCCACGAGGGTTTTTAATGTGGGACAAAAAATTAAATTGCCTCGGTCTAGAAGGAGTTCTCCTTCACGGACAGAGTAGTACAGATAAGATGAAATGTAGTATCAGAACACTAGATACTACACTTTGCTGCTAGCCAAAATGCCAGATCAAATAAGTTTATTTGAATAATTCTGAGATATTTATTTACTCCTTCGCTAGGAGTTAGGCACAAGGCCAGTTTTATCTTACTCCCACAAGTAAGATGTGACCCAAGCTCGGGTCGAGCAAGTGGGGTTAAAAGCCAGCGCTCGAAATTCTGAGATAATTAGTTTTTATTTCACTTTAATTTTAGTTTCAACTTTAACCGTAACGCATGTTTCTCAAATGTTTCCTTCATTGAAATGTTGGAAAATAAAATGAACGTAAAGTTCGTTTCACACCTTTTTTTTTTTTTTTTAAATCGCCGACCAAAGGAATTGCCGTTCATCACGTGACAGGTGACACATTCTTCCTTTTTTGTTTAAAAAAAAAAAAAAAAATGGGCGTCGGGTTATCAACATCGGTAAAAACAAATCTCTTTAGGTCGTGGGTAAATTATTATTTTTAAAATGTTGTGTTTAGAGTTAAAGTAAAGTTTAAAGAGTTATGAATAAATGAGTTTGAAATGCATTTATTTTTAACTTTAGTTTTTCATGTGTTTTGGGTGCTTTGCTTGTTTAGCCGATGGTAAGCTGAAAACTGGGCACACAATCGTGGCCTTCGTAACCGCCAGGACACAATCCACAAAACAAAATGAATTCAATTAATAATTGTCATCCATTTCAACAGTAATTAGTAAGTAAACATAAATACCCCCCCCCCAGTAAAATAATACCAAAAAAGCGAGCAGATTAAGTGACATGAGAAAGAACGGTGTAATCACATTTAGTTTTTTTAAATTATTTAGTCCATATTAATCTTGCTGAAAAGTGGTTGTTTATTACTACCCCTTCTCTATCTATATCTTTCTCATTTTACCATTCTCGCTGACCAGGCAAATTCGGTGATTTGCGCGATTCCTTGTTTTAACTTGTCTGTCAACGAAAAAAGTTGTAACACAGTTAGTGCAAGGTAGTGAAAATTATTATAACGCAGTTTATGTGCCCTGTGATTGAATGAAAAACAATCAATCACAGGCCACCTTTTCCCCCACCACTGCCGAACCCACGTGAGCGGGGTTTTCAAAGCATCGGTCTCTTTCTTTTTCTTGGCTGCTGACTGAACAAGACGCAAACTTCTGTGTCTGAACGAACTCCATGCCTGTATCAGCAGTATTTTATGCACATGAGCGATGCCGAAGCCCCATATTCAAAAGTACTTTGAATATACTTCTTTCCACAAAGACCACACGGACCAAGAGAGAAGTTAATAGACGAAATTCCAGTTTAGTCTGCAAAAATACCTTTTTTTGCAAGCAACACTTTTCTTCATTCTTTTTATTTTAGTTATAAAATTTCTATATTAACTAAACCGTTGTTTGTTCTCTTTCTTGTCAAGTCACGTTTTAAGCCTTTGTTTTTTCTATATAGCGGACGCAAAATTTCCGTCCTGTATTTGAACGGGAAAAATCCCAACATTTTGCAAAGAAAATAAATTTTATTAGGCATTACGTGACTGGCTTGAGAGAGGAAATAATTGGTATTATTTGTTTAAAATTAGCATTGTTTTGTTTTTGTTCTCCCTTTCGGTACCTGTAGTTTTATTTGTCTTTTAACCTTTACTCATAAGTCTGTTCTAATTTACTGTTTATTAATTTAAAATTATGATAGTCCTTCGAACAGTTAGCGGTCACCCAGTGTTAACTTATAAAAGTAAGTGTTCCAGATGCTTATTGTGGCATTATGTCCGATTTTAAAACTTTAAAAGGGGGTTTCATGGGAGTCCCTTAAGAGGAAAGTAACCTCTGTCTTAGATATTATGCTAAGTAAGGATTCCCTTTAAACTTATTTTGTGAGACAACAGGATGTGGTTAATAAATGGATGGTGGATATTGATTTGGTAAACACTAAAATAAACGAAATTTGCAAAAAAGCAGATATCGACTTAAAACAGTCGTTGCTTGAATCTGAAATAGAGGAATCAGAATTTATTTCTCATGTGTCAGAAAAACTTTCAGAAATAGAAAACCTAGTCTAAACTCCTTTCCCATCATGAGCGTTACCCGTACATAATGGCGCTACGGAATAACATCTGTATACACACGTGTCTAAAATCCAATGTACAAAATTTAGTGGTGAGGAGGTTGGAAAATTTGAGTTTAAGAACTTCTTAGCTCAATTTGAAAACTGTTTCTTCAGTAAAGTCGAAGAAAGTAAAACTTTCTTGAAAGGCTTTTTAACCAGCCACGCTTCTCAGTTAATAGCAAATCTTTCTCTTGAAGACGGTAATTATGACGTGGCCGTTAATTTATTAAAAAAATAATTTTTGGGGTATTTCTTTCATCATAGATGAAATATTTAAACAAATTTAGGACTATAGTCCTAAATTCGACCCAGGCCTTACAAATGTAAAGAAATTTTTGTCTGGTATTAATGCCGATTTATCAGCGCTTAAATCATCCTTTAATTTGGACTTTTTTGACGAGAACTGCCCTGGTTTTAAGTTAATTAGCCATATAATTTTCTCTAAATTACGTTCGATATTTCAGAAGGAATTGATTCGTAAGTTCGACGATAACTATCCAGAAATCAACCAGATTTTTGATAGTTATAAAAGAACTAATCCCCCAAAAAGAATAGGGAGAATAATCACATTCTTCAACACCAGGATAGGTTTAAGCCGCAGCAGGAAAAATTTAATAAGAGCAATACCTTTCAAGACATTACTCACACACTTTTTTCTACTTAGGCCAGTAAATCTGTCACCCATTGTAGACTTTGTACCATAAACGGACATTTTATGGGTCGCTGTGTCAAGTACCCTTCATTTGAATCTAGAAGTTCTAGATGTAAAGAACTTGATCTATGCCGTCTTTGTGCAGGTATTGATCATAAAACTTATAGTTGCCCTGGCCAATAAAATAATCTTCTACGTTCATGCAAATTCTGTAATTCAAGAGGTCACATTAGCCCTCTGTGCAAAAAGTCCTTTAATAAAAAAGGCAAATCTGCTTCTACGCACGTGTGTACTAACAGGGAAAACATTCTCATGATGATCATGTCATTCTAGTTTCTGGGTATTCTGCATGTTCTGATACTACAGTAAATATTGCCATGAACCAAGTTAAAAGGCACACAGACTCTCGTTAAAACTGTTGATGAAAGTCAAAGGGGGCAAAATTTAGACAAATTCAGAAACTATTTAAAATACAGGGATAATGCCTATAACAAGTTCTCTTGGCATAAAGATAAAGCAAAATGTGTGCCTTCTAACCAGCGAATAGCTTTTACTGTTTTAAACAGTGGTTGACAATCTCAAGTTTTTATACTCGTTAGAATTATCCTCAATACATTCCCACCACCCTAGTATCACTCACAAGGAGCTAGTAATGGGAAAATCAATTCTTCTAATTCAAAGCTCTCTAATGAGGTCTCAAATACATCTAAACAGATAAAGCAACATCCCAAAAGAAGCAAAAAACCTCAAGGGAAAACGTATCTATCCCAATGACATATATTACAAAAATTAGTCATTAAAAAAAAAACACACTTTAAAAGGTTTTAACCTAAATTAAGAAAATAGTGTATCCAACTATGAGATTTTCTTCTATCATACTTTCCTCCCTTGGAAGTTCCTTGTTGCAAAAATTAAGAAAAAAAAAAAAAATTCAAGTTGTAAACTTTTCTACCCTTAAGAAGAAAAAGAAACAACAAAAATTCAAGTTGTGAATTAAATGTCAAATTTTATGCCTTTTTAGGAATATGGTTTCCTTTGAACCATGTGGCAAATTATGTTGCAATGATTTGATATTGCAATTTTGTTGGGGGGGGGGGGGAATATTGAAATTATTATAATGCAGTAGTTTTTTATGTGCCCTGTGATTGGATAAAAAACAATCAATCACAGACCACTTTTCCCCACCACTGTCGAACACACGTGAGCGGGGATTTTAAAGTATCGGCTGCTGACTGAACAAGACGCAAACTTCTGTGTCTGAATGAACTCCATGCCTGTACTAGCAGGCATGTATTTCTATGTGTATTTTACGCACATGGGCGACACCGAGGCCCCATATTCAAAAGTACTTTGAATATACTTCTTTTCACAAAGACCACACGGACCAAGAGAGAAATTAACAGACGAAACTCCAGTTAAGTCTGCAAAAATACCACCTTTTTTTGCAAGCAACACTTTTCTTCATTCTTCCTTTTATTTTCGTTACATAAAATTTCTATATTAATTAAACCATTGTTTGTGCTCTTTCTTGTCAAGTCACGTTTTAAGCTTTTGTTTTTCCTATACAGTGGATCCGAAATTTCGTCTTTTATTTGAACAGAGAAAAATCCCAACAAACGATATTGTTTAAAAATGTTTTTTCATACATTTTCAAAATTAGGTCTATTGATTAAAAAAAATCTATTAAATTTTAGTATGTTGTTTATTTTTCGTCTGAGAAAATGTTTATAAAGAGTCCTTAATTACCTCTTGCACATTGTATCTCTAGTCCCTATTTACTTGCCTCCCCACAAGGGCAAAATTAGATATAAGGTTAGTTTTTAATATGAGAATACCCCCCCCCCCCCAGAGGGGCACTTTGGATAGGAACAACAATAAAAATTGCCTCAATCTTGGAGGATTTCTTTACTTAGATGATCTAGCATCATACATTTGTTTGGTTTTCCTCTGTTGCAAAATCGAAACATTATATAACGAATGAAATATAACTGATTTTGAAATGTATAGTAGTTAAAATAAAAGCATTCCCTTTTTTCTTAATATTCAGTTTTTCAGATTATCAGAAAACGGTTTTTTTTTTGTTTTTTTTAAACTCGTTTAATATTTATATGGGGATTACTTTCTCCTTGTAAGTTTTTCAGAGTAGAACAGAAGGGGCACATGATTGCGATAGAAGTTCTCAGATTTGCTGTTGCCCGACACACAGGTTTGAGAGTGTGTAGCCACGACCATCGTAATAACTCAGGCCAGTAAACCGAGTCACGTTTTTCTGGTGATGTCATTGATAGTGGGTAGTAAGAACCACTATCAATGATGACCGGAAGTCCATCTGTTTTCAGCAAGTAATCAGAGCGAGCAGACTCACATCCATAGGATTATTCATTCACTTGGAAATCATTGTTAACTTGTTCCTTTTTTTTTTTTTTTTTCAAACGTATTTCCTTTTTTATAGATGTCAAGAGCAAAAGAAAAAAAGAAAATTACAACATGGCCGCATTGCATTAAAGTTCGATTTTCAAGTCTTAAAAAATTAATTAGAATTTTATTTCGGGATAAAAACGACAATTTAAGGTTAATTAGTAAGTTTCATCCAAAATGTGTGCAAAAATCCAATGAAATAAGCAAGACATACAAATGATAATATATTGTAAATAAACTGTCTGTTTCGAGAAAAAAACATGATTGTTTTAATTTATTACAAATTTTTACTATATTGTAAATAAACTATTCGTTTTGCAAAAAAAACCCCCAAAAACACGTTTTAATTTATTTAAAAAAATTTTCTATTAATTATTTTGAATTATTGATTTAGTGTTACTTTACTGAATTCATAATATTTCCTGTTAGATTTACTTTTCACGTTTGATTTACTTAAAGTTACTTAGTTAAAAAAAAAATCAAGAAACATTTTTTTTTTCGGAAATAAGAGCAACTCTTATCAAATTATTCAGCCAAAATTAACGATAATGAAATGTTCATATAAAGAATAAAACTGCTTAAGAATAGGGATTTGTCGTTGTCTTGTGCTTATAAACCAAGAGATATTTTCATGCAGCATAACTGATACTAGTCTTTTCATTTGATGTAGACCAGATTGTCATAACAATCAACTCAACATAGAAACATAGATGAATTCTGGTAGAAGGACATGAGTCGTCCTATGGCACCATCTCCTTGTCTTCATCTTTGTATGCGTCCAGTGATGACAGCAGCCTTATAATTGAATTTGATTTCTTGGTCAATCCAGAACTTATCCAACCACTTCTCAAATATCTTTACAGTTTCGGCTTCAATTACACTTGATGGCAATCTGTTCCACAAATCAACACAGCGATGGCTGAATGAATATTTTTTCAGGTTCAAACGTGCCTGTTTCTTGTAAAGCATCTGTGTCCCCTGTTGCCCACTCTTGTACTTTTTCTAGTCAATAATTTATCAGCATTGAAATCATATTTTCCAGAGAGCAATTTATAGCACTCAATCATGTCCCCACGTATTCTTCTATATGCCAAACTTGGCAATAAAAATAATCCGGAAAGAATGAACTTATTTAAAGAACGAATATTAAATCGGACAAATTATTTTTCAAAGAAAAATTTTCATGTTTTAAAAATTAAAAAATTTATGACAACACCATTGTATTAAGTATTAATTTAATGTTTGCAGTTTAGCCTACACAAATTACATGAAATAATAGATTTGCATTAGATTTTTTAATAAACTAATAGGTTAGTTATATTCCGTGATCGTTAATTAATAAATACTGAAAATTTAATTAAAATTTGTTAATTTCCTGAATTTTGATTAATTTTTAAGTGAATGGAGAGGTTCAAAATGTCCATAGTCTGACTGTTTGACAGATCTCGTTTGTTACTCTATAGCATGACATCATTTTCCAGTGCTGTGGCCTGTTTATATTACGGTGGTCGTGATGTAGTGGCCACAGGTGTAGAAGGAGCGCCGACAGATTGTCTAGGCACAGCACTCTCAATGATATCGTCCAACAGACCCTAGATATCATTAGTTTCCGATGATCCTCAAGCCAGTCGTCCTCGACAGAACAGATGGCAAACAGCCTGATGGTCTGATGGTGTTTCCCTTTGCAAACGGCAAACTAATGCGAGTTGTATTGACACTTTTGTGTACTCATCGGTAATGGAATCGGCAACAAACCCTAGATATGTAGAGGACTGCAAACGGATCAAAATATGCCGGTTTTCTCAACAGATTTGTATTTCAACTGATCACTGTTGAGTGATAGATCTTGCTACGTGGAACTTCCTCAACAGGCTTGGTCTATTAATGATGTGCCACATTGGGGACCATCGTGACTTGACTTGGTTTTACAAGTGCCTACCCATTGCCACTATTCAAGGAAAAGTCTTGAGCCTGCTCTTGGCCTGCCAAGCCAGCAGGACATTCAATAAAACTTCCTGATATTCTGAATATAAACTTTTTAAATTTGGTGCTTGAAAAAGATTTTCATGAACTTTTAAATTTAACTCCTATTTTGTCAAATGTTGAATTATATATTTATTGAATAAAACAATAACTCTTTAGGTGATCGTTGGACCTTTGTATTAACATTGTTTTTACACTGCTGACATCATGGTGTTAGATCTTGTTTCTGTGGCAGTTAAGACCAGGGCTCCACAGACAGCTCACCATTTTGGCATGACACTTTCACCACTGGTCCTCTGTCCACAATATTCTCCTGCTATCTCTTCAATCAGAAAAGAAGGGTGAGATGGAAATATAATTCTTGTGCAGAATAGTTCCAAGGCAATTCAAAGTAAGTTGTATTTATTTTTATGTAGTCCATGCATTCTCCATGTTTATCCTGGCAATTCCTGTTGTTTCCAATTGTGTTTAGAAACTTTTAAGTATACTTTTACGGTAGGAATTACCTTTGTTAATGTGCACCACCTTTTTGTGTATCATGTATTATGTCCTTCTTGCGTTTGTCTTTGACAAACCTATAGGAAAAAGTTCAGAAGTTCTGGGAAAAGGCGAAGAGATGGCTGCATTTTTAATTGTTGTAGTGAAAGAACTCTGAGAAAGAGGGCAGATGTCTCGGATCATGGAAGATGTGATCTGACCTGAAAGTTAAAGAAATGATGAGTAAACAGTTAATCTAAAGACATTGTAAATTCTTAGTTTTACTTTAAAAGCTGATAATGACATCAACGTTCTCCTTCAAATCCCTGGGATGACTCGAGCTCCCCTGTCCACAATATTCTGTTATCACTTCCATCAGAAAAGAAGGATGAGATGTAAGTATAATTCTAGTCATCATAAAATAGAGGCAAAGATGTTTGTAGTGTGTTGTTGAGAGACCGAGTCTAAGAAGAGGTAGGTGCCATTACCATCGTTGTGGCGCCAACATTTTGTGACTTTATGAGGATGTTGAGACAATAGTCAATATTTCAAAAAGTTCTCTATAGACCGACCTCTTCCTTTTCCAAAATTCTTTTACTCACTGCCAACTTCTTCACTAGAGGTCATATTCATAAGTTTCTGATGTCAATCACCTTCTCATGAAGATTTCCCGCTATTAAAGACCTGTTTGTTTGCATTTTTAGGCCTTGATTGACCAGAAAACCCCTCTTCTATTGTTGTGCCGATTTCTTTGTGCCAATATCAGATAAGCCCTAGGCTTCCTCTAAGATCCCAAGGGAATGCTACTGTTAGCTAAAAAGCACATCTGAATGTCCCACATTCAGAGGAAATATAATTTTCTGAGCCAACTTTGAAAACAATTTTTTTTGTACATAGAAAATAAGTTAATAAAAGATGAATATGCAATTTTTTTGGAGGTGATGCTTTAAATGGCTCTGATCGGCAAAAGGTGCTGCCTTCCTCAACATTAAACTTACCTGCGTAGGATTGTTAAATATCAACGATAACATCTTGTATCGGAAATATTGTTGAGCAAAAACAGTGGCTAGTTTACCTAAAACTATTGAAAACTAACTTGATCTTCCATTCCATAATAAAGACCAATGTGTATTTATTTGTATATAAATAAATATGTTCTTTCATCCCATCACGCAAAAGTTAGTGAGTAAAACATGTGCTTTTTCCAGCCTCCAGACGAAACCCTTTCAAGTGGTGAGGCGAAGCAAGAAAACAAATAGCAAGTCAGACCCCCACCTCAGACTTATTCTGCTGCCTTAAATGAATTTGGAAGGAAATCTTCCACTCTATAATAAAAAGTCAACAATGGGTGTTTGTTCTTTTGGTCATCAGAAATGATAATTTATATATTCATATAAAATTACTGACGTAATATATCTAGATAAATAACAAGTGCGAATCATTTTTTCTTTTCCCTGTCATTTTTGATGGTGGGTGAAGCCAGCTAGTCTAAGAATATTTATGAAGAAATGAACACAAAAGAAATTCTGCTTTAAAATTCTAATTTATTTTCTTGATTAAATGAGTTATCATTTTTGGCTTTTGTTGCATCTTTTTAGACTCCCCCTGGAAGTCTACGTAAAAGTAAGCTGGATCTATTCTCCACCTAGGAATAAAAGAAAGTATACAGTCCGATGTCTTTTTTGACTACCTCGGAACTGCTTCCATGTTGTCACCAGACGGGTGACTATTTGGGAAGGGTGGGGTCTGTAAAATGTAAAATGCAATCCTAGTAGTATTGCAAACTAAGGGCCGGTACCAATCTGCAAATACGGAGATAAGAATCCTGGGTTGTTTTTCGTGATTTGCACCAACCAGATACTGGTCGGCAATGACAGAAAATTCAAAATTACATAAGTAATGTATCAAAAGTAATTTTAATGAATTAAAAGAAAATGTCTTGTTCCTCTTTTATTTCCTTATTTTTCTCAATTAAAAGCTAGTTTGCTTTGCTAGCAAACTGATAAACATTTAATTTTTTTAAAGTGTTTTATTCAGTGATTTAATTTTCTTCTTTTTTTTTTTACCATTTATCTTTTCTTAGCAATCCAGAACAAAATAAAACTTTAGATTTTTTTTTTTTTTTTAAATTCTGTCTTTACATTTTATTTTGTACCTTTCTCATTTTTGATATAACATGATTTGGTACATCTTATTTGTATTAAAACTTTATTTTTTATTGTTTTGCAAAAATTTAAAGAATTTAGACATATTAGTATTTTTAAATGTTTGCAAAATGTTTGTTAAAAAGGACATTTATTTGCAACACTTGGCTTGCTTTATTTATCTCATATTTAATGTCTGTCTTGTGCATCTCTTAAATAAAGACAGTATTTTTTCTCCCTATTAAATTTTCCTATTTAACACTTCGCATGATAGTGATTACATTGGTCACATCGATGTCTTCCTGTATCCACTAACTAGATGCTGTGATGTCTATGACCAATGGAGAACTTTGGTTTGTTCCATGAACCATTGTTCTAATCACCAATTTGTGTGCATCTCCAGAAAGTATGTGACTCCTGAAGCAATCATCTACCTATAGATGCGACAGATACGTCCTTAGATAGAATACTGTTATCACATCTGAGGAGGTGTCACTCAGAGCGCTCTTTCTTGACTTGACAAAGTAAAAAAAATCAAGTTTGATATCTAGTGGTGGGATGAGCCCCTGTTCTCTACAACCCTTTTCTCAAAGAGACATTGCTAGTTTTTCTCTACTCTATTGTTATTTCCATCGAAGGTGTTTGACTGAGCTCAAATCCTAGGTTCATCCTTGTAAGACATTCACAGCAAGAA
Source organism: Sepiola atlantica (assembly GCA_963556195.1). NCBI lineage: Eukaryota > Metazoa > Mollusca > Cephalopoda > Sepiida > Sepiolidae > Sepiola > Sepiola atlantica. Next base: position 38,249,364 of record OY744546.1, on the reverse strand, counting down.
CTCGTCTTTTTACCATCTTTACAAAGAATATTATTTTTTTTCCTCAGTGTGTCTGATATCAAACAAATTTCTATGAACAGATTCCTTCTAAAAAAAATTCCAATTTGTGGAACACGTTGCCACAGGACTGCTTCCCTGCAGGCTACAATATGGTCATCTTCAATTACAAGGTCAACAAGTACTTGTCACAAACTGTCCTCATAAGTAATCAAATTTTGTTCATTCCACTCAACATTTTCAAGTCTTTCATAATATTCTTTGTCATTCAACTGACCATCCATTCATCTCGGTACAAACACTGGCAAAGCATTTTTTTTCCCTCGTCATTTTTGATGGAGGGTGTTAAATATTATGTTACAGTGGGCATTAGTAGAATTTTATTTTACATTTCACTTTCGCCTCCAAATGAATTAGTTTTGAATTTCACACAGTATCGGTTATATTTAACTTGATTGATGAATAGTAATGTCATTGCCAGATATTTTTATTCCCATCAGCTACAATTCGTAAAATACATTGAATAGATGCAATTGGCCACAAAGTCAGTGATGTAGCATATCTGGGTTCATGAGAAGTTTCAGTTTTTATATACCAAGTGTTTTGTTAAGAAACATATTCATGACATAACACAAAACAACTTTATAATATGATCATTTGACATCCAGAAAATATAAAACATTGCAGTTACATATAGATGTTTTGAAAAATGTTTCAAATCCATGATTGTCTTTGAATCTTCCTGCCATCCTCTTGTGCCGCTTCACTGTTTGATGGATACCACTGATGTTAAGAGCTAAAAATTGATTTTCAAATTACATTAGAATAATTCTGATTCTTTTTTCTTTCTTTTTTACAAACAGCGGTGGGGAGGGGGGGGGGTAGCAGAAAAGCTGCTTTCTTAATCTTGAAATGGATATAGGCCAGTTCATTAGCTAATGAGTTGCCTGAAGAAAACTCTTTTAGAAAACTACTTTGTCTTCTCAGCCCTGTATTAAGATTCCTTCAATAAATAATCATTGAAACAATTAGAAAAGAGAAATGACTACAATTCTCATTGTATATTTATTCTTGGTGCTTTTAATCTCACTATTTTTGTTTTACGCCTAAAATACACCTTTTTCATGTCATTTTGTTCATTCATTTAAAAAATGTTTTTCTGAATGGAAACCAAAGAAAAATTAAACAAGAACATAAGTCAGTTGTGAGACTGCATACCTCCACCTGACAATGTAAGGATGAGCCAAAGTCTTATCTGAGACTTATTTCTCAATATTGTACAAAGTATTCCACAAGGTTATTCCATGGAAACATTGATAACTCAAAAATGATCTGATTGGGCTGAAATTTTTCATGGTGGTTACTGTTATCAAAGAGCATCAGATCCATACATCAAATTTAGAAAAAAATTGAAAGTTGGAATTCTGTAAAAATTTTTGATCATGACCGAACTTGTCATGGTCATATAAGATGCGGGGCTTAATTGGCTACAATATGGGCCAAGTAGTGAGTCTCTACGATGTGAGACTTCATTGTCTACAATATGGGCCAAGTAGTAAATCTTTATGATGAAAAGAACCGAATTTATCAAAAGTGTGACTTTCACCTTTTCCGTGACCTTGACCTACATATTCCCAAATTAAATTTGTTCTAAGAGTATGATCAATATTTTGACCAAGTTTGGCGATTAGTCAAGCACTGTGGACGCTAGACTGTACACAAACAGTGATAAACCAACAAAAATTCTTTTTCTTTTTTTTCTTTATTTATGTACGTTTTATTTGAAGTTTTAATTTAATGCTTACTGTTCCACGCTCCACCATAAATGGATCAATTTTTACCACTGAGTAATTTTCTATCATGTTTTTTCATCTTTCTTCCTCTTTTTAAACTTTACCTCGACCTACACTAAAATGATCACGCTACAACTTTAAGCTCTTTTAGATATTAGTAGCAGCAAAATATAGATCTGCTTACATTCATTTGAATCCTCATCATATTCGGTTTAACTTCCGTTTTACATGCTGGCATGTATTGAATGGCTTTTAGAACTGAGGCAAAAATTTTATAGGCCGGATGCTAGAGATGGGCGGTTTTACCGAAAAACCGCGGTTTTACCGAAAAACTGCGGTTTTTCGGTTTCGTCTCCATACCGAATCGTTTTTGTTTTTTTTAAACCGTAACCGTTTGGTATTGTGTTTTTACTACAGTAAGCCACCATATACAAGGAAACACGGTTGAAAAGATTTTCCGATTTGAATAAAATGGAATATTACCAAAAAATGTTATATTAGTAAGAGGACAGATAGAACAAATATATGATAAAAACATTTAATTGACTTGTAGTAAGAAATCTTTGTTTACAGTTTGTTTATCATTAACATTTTGAATTTTCAAATGAAAAAAAGAGAAATACAACAGACAACATGACATTGTATTTTTAGCATTTTCAAATGAAAAAGAAAAAAATCAAACGCGTTCCGTATGATGTCGAAAATCTATTTGATTCACAATATTTCATTTTCATCATCATTTTTGCTTAATTTTATTTGTAAAATTATTTTGTTTGTTTAAATAAATTTTCGTTTTTTAATTTCTTGCATTTCTGAGTTATATTTTAGCTTCTGATGGGTTAAAGAATTAGATAGAATGTATATTCAAACTCAGTTTTATTCTTCAGAAATCTTTCATGAATCTTTGGTCACTGTTTTAACGAGTTAACTGTTGAAAAGGTATCAGAACTTTGATTACAACAGTCAACACCTTAAAACTTATGAATAGGCTATATTGCCGGTCCCGGCAAAATAACGATTCCTGCGTTATTTTGCCGGTTCATGTATATTTAACTAAATTGTTAAACATACAGTGACGCTCGGCACAATAATGAGTCTTACGTTATTTTGCCGGATCGTGTTTATTTAACTATAAATTACTTTTTTTTTATTATTTAAATTAAATTTTTGTAATATTTAAAACTTTATCAAACGAAATTTTATTTATAATTTAAAACTTTGCCTGATTGTTTTTTTTGTTTTTTTTATTTAAAACTTTGCCTGATTGTTTTTTTTGTTTTTTTTATTTAAAACTTTGCCTGATTGATTTTTTTGTTTGTTTTTAATTAAACTTTGCCTGATTGATTTTAAGCGACAATATATTTGAAAATAACGATAAAATTAATTTTTACTTCCGGTTGATTCGATTAGGAGTGAACTCTTCAAAATTACAACTTATTTTATGATTTCATTGAAAGAACATTTTAAAATAGAAACTGTTTAAATCCAGTGATTTTCTGTATATTTTAACATTATCGAAGTTTTTCTTCATAAAGAAAATCAGAATTTTACATTAAAATCTTTCCTTTGTAAAGCACATTTTTAACAAATTAATTCAACAACTTAATAACTTCATTATTTTTAAAAGTTTGGCTTTGGTTCAAGGATTACGAAGCAACACCTATTAAAGCACATTTTTAACAAGTTAATTCAACAAGTAAATGTTACCAAAGGCAACATAAATTCTTCTTCTACCTACCTGTATAAGTTTATTTGTTTATTTTATTATTTATTTTTATTTAAAAAATCATTTATCAAAATAAATAATAAAATAAACAAATAAACTTATACAGGTAGGTAGAAGAATAATTTATGTTGCCTTTGGTAACATTTATTTGTTGCTTATTTTTTTCTTTATATATAACTTTCCTTAATTTCAATTACTTAAATCGAGAGCAGACTTAGTAATGTTGGGAAAATTCATCAACATTAATTATATTATGAAAAGTAACTAAATAAAAATAAACCGAAAAGAAAAATAGTATTTTTTTAATAATAAAGGTAAAATATCTATTTTAAAATGATTGCGATTGTTTGATTCATTTGAGCCACGCCTACTGGTGCCCGTGGTATCTCCGGCTCCCGTGACGGGTATAAAAAGTGCTGCCGTTTCACAATGTTTGTTTGTAAAACAATTCAACCTTGGATTAAAATGTGTAGCAGTTGAAAATAAAAATTAATTGAATGAACGAAAATATTAGAGACAATTAGATTCTTTAGCCGGATTTCAGATGCTTGTGTACGAATGGGGTCCCAATATTTTCGTCTGCAAACAGCAATTCGTAAAGAAATTACATCAGATACGCTTTACAGCAAATGAAATCCGACTAAATAATCTAATTGTCTCTAATATTTCCGTTCATTTAATTATTTTACTTTTAATGTTTTTTTGTATTAAAAGCAGATATTTCTTTAACCGACACAATAGGGCAGGTCGATTTTATTTTATTTCTTTAACCGACACAACTGATGATGAAAACAAATTGTTTTTAAATATTTGCCCTTATTTATTTCATTACCTTTTCTTTCGCAAGGCCATAACAATTAGGTTTTTAAAAAAAATGAACCGGCATAATAACGATCCCTTTACATTAGTAAATAATTATTGTGCCGGGCGTCACTGTATGTTTAACAATTTAGTTAAATATACATGAACCGGCAAAATAACGCAGGAATCGTTATGATTCATATCATGGAGAATGATTCAGTCACAAAATTATCGAAACAGTGGCATAATTCAACTAAACATTGAATAATAACTAATCATCACACAAGAGAATAAATAGCTTCCATAGTAAAAAATATTTTTTCAAAAAAAACGAAAAACCGAACCGTAAACCGAGGTTTTAAGGGGAAAAAAACGATACCGAAACCAAAATTTCAAAACCGCCCAACTCTACCGGATGCCCTTCCTGACACCAACCCAGTGAGGTGATGAAGACCAGTGTTTTTATCGAAACACCATCTCTAGGTGATTGCCAACCAAGGCTGAAGAGTGCTTCACCTTCCCTTACAGTTTAATGTTTGTATTATTTGGATATTATTCTCACAACGTTTTGGCTGATGTAACTTCCGACCTTCTTCAGGTGTTCCTTAATCCACAAGGGTAAATTTTTCTCGTTCCGTCAACCATGACCGGGTAGAAGTCTTAAGTAATTCTTAATTATATTGTTAGCGTTAAACCTTCAATCTCCAGACGACTGTCACTTAGAACTGATTATTAATTAGCATTTTATCCGTTGCGCACAGGTCCATGTCGACAATTCTAGTATGAATTCTGAGAGCCTTAAACCTATCCTTGTTTTTAGATGTGCAATGTTACTACTTATTGAATAATGTTATTACTTTTTTAAAATGAATCAGAAATAAGTAATTTTGTCAAATATGCTATTAGATGATTTAAAGTCTACAAGGCAGTGCCCTGTCAAATATTCTCTATGGAGTGGAAACATGGAATATATATACCACGCTAAAGTGAAATGGCCATGTGGCTCCAGGACACTTATCTGGGATTATGAATGTAGTCTGACATAACTAAGTCAACAACAAGGAATTACTTGAATGTGCAGACTTACCATTTATGAAGGATTTACATATCTAACATTAAACAGAATTTCCATGAACAATGTTTCTTTTCAAGAGCTTCCCATATGTGAAACACATTACCACAGAACTGCTTCCCTGCAGATCACATGGTTATCTTCAAGTCCACTGTCAGCAAATACTTGTCATAAACCGTCATCATAAGTAATCAAATTTTGTTCATTCCATTCATCATTTTCAATCCTCTCATAATATTCTTCATCTTTGAACTGACAATCCATCTATCTCATTACCTCTTATCCTTGAGTGGCGTTTTGCCTTGATAAAGTAAATTAGATTATCTGAAAAAAAATACTAAAATGGATAGAATAACAAAATGTTATTTTTCTTTGAGCTTAGATTTGTTTACAATATGTAGCGTAAATATAAAAACGATCCATTATTTTTCGACAAATATTAATGAGTATTGATTTACTCCTCTCCAGGAGTTAGGCACAAGGCCAGTTTTTATCTTACTCCCACAAGTAAGATGTGACCCAAGGTTGGGTCCGGAAAGTGGGGTGTAAAAATTGCCTGGGCAGCCCCGTCGGCATTCCCCGGTAGGGGCGCCTCAGGCAGTAAGCAATAAACTTACTCCTCACCAAAGAGGGGAGGCAAAGCCTGGGAAGGTGGACCTCCCAGAACTGTACAGGACAGACCCATTGACCGGCGTAAATCAAGACCCGAAGGCCAAGACAACACCAGTATGGGGTGCAGTATCCATCGGAACAGATACTACACTTTGATCTTAGCCAAAAGGTCAAGTGAGTAATTTTTATTTTTATAGATAAAAATATTTTCACGGCTAATTTTTTGGTTGCTTCTCATTTAGATATTCCTCTATTCAAATTAAAAGACAATTTTCTAAGCATTCATAGTCAGGGTTGCTGGGTCTGAGGGAGTCGAAGGTTTTGGAAGCAGTTGCAGCCAGACTCGTAAGAATTCTATTTACTGAATATTGGAAGACTCTGAGTCAGATATTTTGGAATTCTAGGAGTCTGTATGAAGTTTTGGGACCATCGTAGTCTGACCGAATACTTTCCGACTCTGCAACTCTGTTCATAGTATGTGTTAGTGTGATTAGCCGCTGCTTCATGCATTCATTTGATTGCTAATCCTCAGATTGGCTGGTGCGTATTGTGGTTGCAGTTCAGTGAAGGGTTAAATGTCACGATTCCTATGTTCGTTGCAAATGCAGACCCCCCCCCCCCCGTTAATAAAACCGAGGTCAATTCTAATTCCATCATGTCCTCTTATTTTTAGGGATACTTTACATTTGAATGGAGACCCACTTCTATGTGAACTAATGGCTTATTTTAACCTTATTGTTGACCTTTTATGACCTTTAAGGTTAAGCTAGGTCAATTTTACATAGCCTATTTGTATGTTAGGTTTGCTTAAAATCATGGCTGTGAAGTCAGCAAATTCCATACTAAAAAAAAGAAGTGATGTATTAAAAATGTCTGAAATTATTTTTATTTGTGCAAACTATTAAATAAAGAGTTAACAGTGCGGAATTAAAGAATTTCTTTGTCTATTCCATTCGTTTTTTCAAAAAAAAAAGTATTGTTCGCCATCCAACTGACAACCTCATTAACACTTAGCTTAGCCGTCTACTACAACCAGTTATGAAAATTAAGAATTTCAAGCATTACAAACAGACATCATTCATAGTTCAAAGAGAGTAAATAGATGTAAACAAAGTTTGATAAGAGTTCACTGTAAGCTTCTCACTCTCTGCTTCCTCTTCTGTGACTTTACTTTGTTTTTAACTAAATCCTTATTACAGGGTGAAGGGGGGGGGAGCATGACATTCTGTTTGTTTACATATATATATTTTAATATATGAAAAACTCATGAAGTAATTAAGAAGCGTTTTACTACAACCCGTTATGAAAATTGAGAATTTTTAGCATTAAAAATAGACATTATTCAGTTCAGAGTGTCGTGTGTGTATATATATATATATATAGAGAGAGAGAGAGAGAGAGAGAGTAAGATAATACTTTAAAATATAAATAATATCTTTAGCCAGTAGACTATCAGGATAAAAACAAAGCTCAATATAGTGTATAGAGCAGTGCTATTCAAACTTTTTTTGTCGCGACCCCTTTTTGGAAAAAAATGTTTTTCGTGACCCACCAAAATATTTTATAAATAAAAAATAAGTTAATGGAGTGAAAAAGTTTATTCCTTCGAAAAATCAACATAAGCTAAACATGAAATAAAATATATTTTACTTTTTTTATTTATTTATAAAAGAATTCACAGAAATAACCATATGTACGAAAAAATAAGGGGTTATGAAAGATAATAGCAGTTAAAATCATATATCATTATTAAGATTATATCATTTCATTTGAATCAATGAGATTGATGCGATTGCATTTTTTTGCATAAAAGATCAAATCTAGGCTCTAACTTTGTCAAAGCTGGTCTTAGTACGGTTTCGATACATTTCAAATTTGCTCGATGTTTTGTTTTTAGGTTAGTTAATGCCGAAAAAGCACTTTCGCATAAATAAGTCGATGCAAAAGGTAGAAGAGTGTTTATTGCAAGCTGAGATAAGTTCGAATATTCTGAATCAAGACCAGACCAAAACGATATGAGACTCATTTTAGCGAACGTGATTTTTAAAGAAGAATCAGAAGAAAGTTCTGCCAATTCTTCCTGAACCTTTACTGTAAGATTACTCACTTTTTCGACATCAACATCAAATGGATTTTGAATCCAAGCAAATTGGCTCATGTCTGATTCTTTGAGAAAATACTTTTTGAAATTTTCTGCTAAACTTAAAATTAAAACGATTGTCAATTTATATTGAAAATTGATATGTTTGTTGTTAAATTAGTAAAAAAACAATGTTGAATATTATTTTAAAAATTCCATAGTTATAATTTTGGCAACCCCCTTTCTATGGTTACGCGACCCCCACTTTGAAGACCTCTGGTATAGAGCAATAATATTAATTGAATGACATAATAAAATGAGAAATTAATCAGATTTTATTAACGTCCAAAAACAAGGAGAGATACTGCGTCCTTAACTCATGAGTTTTCAAAGAAAATATTCTTCTCAGAGGACCATTACCACAATGACATTACTACAGGTAATAAAAATTAAGCTGTGAAAATATATAAAAAAATACATAAAAGCATATAAAACATCAAATATATTGGCAAAAAACACACTTTTTTGTTAAACTTATACAGTTCATCCAAGTCATAAAGTTTAAAACAATTTCAAGAAAGATGTCAAAGAAGTCGATTAAAAAACAATCCAGGTGGTGAATGGTAGTCCAAAAACGAAAAAGTTATCCAGGCGGGAAATTTGTATGCTATCGATGCAGATGACAGTGAAAAGTGTATTCAGGGTGTATGCAAATTAATAAAACGATAGAAAAAACAAAATCATATCAAAAGGTCAGAAGACTCACTCGGTGTTGAATATTATAATGAGCTGATAGGAGTTGTGCAAACCATAACTTCCTGGTCTGACGTTTGTATGGTTGTTGGTTCATAGATGTGAATCTAATGAAGTTAGTGTTTATAAGATAGTGATCTATAACAAGTAGATATGTATTTTAGTATAAATTTATTTTATTTTTTTTAGTATAAATTTTTATTTATAAATTTCTACTTTTTATTTTTTTATAATTTATTTTTTATTTTATATTTGTATACATAAAAAATTATATATTGTTTCTTAGCTAAAAATGAATTTCTTCACATTTGACAAATAAAAAAAATAGTCTTATGCAAAACATAAAAGCATGTAAAATTATTTAAAGTTTTATTTTGAGCGATCCTCCGCTCTTTATCAAAAAATGTATTTTCTATATATATATATATATATACACACACACACACATATTTCACAGGTATAAAAACTATTATGCTTTTGTCTGCCTATTCTAACACCCTTTTAAGTTTCAAACTGATCAAGTTTTCTCATTAAGGTGTTCTGTAATAATTATGTCCGTTAAAGTAAAACATAATCACAGCAGAATTTGAACCTTGACAGGTAAAATTCATGTATAAGAAACAAACTTAAACTTATGTCTTACAAATGTAAGACAATCCAAAATGTTTTCGGATATTTTAAGAATATATTTTTCTTGTTTGTTAGTCTTAATTCTATCCATAAAATCTTTTTCTTTCTTGTGACAAGTTAGTTTCAATAACTTAAATAGAAATTGCATATTAATGAAAATGGTTGATAGTAAAAAATATTTAATGATCTAATTATAGGAACAGCTGTCAGAATCTGTTTTCCTGCTTATATATATATATATATATATATATATATATATATATATATATATATATTAATAATAATAATTAGTATGTGTAATCTGACCTCTAGCTTGGCAGTTACCTAATAGCTCATGTGCAAAAACGGAAAACTGGTTTAAGATATCATTAAGATTCAATTTCTTTCTTGCACAAAAGGTTGCTTGTTATATTAAGAAAATTAAAATCTTAACACAATGGACTCTTTTACATAATTAATCAATTGATTACATTGTTTTGTTTTTTTCTTTCATTTTTTTAGTTAGATATATGGGTGTAATCAGTCGATGGAAAGTCATAAGCACACAAGTGGGTGAAAAAAAATAATAAAACATGTAACTTACTATTTCGTGCTGAATGTATTAGACGATTTTATAAAAAGGGTTAATCCCAATTTCTTTTTTTTTTTTTTCTTTTCTTTTTTTTTTTTTTTGTGAGGATATTCTGTAGGAAATTTTCAGGAATCTTATCTTCAAGCCTTCAATGAAGTATATATATATTTTTTATATATAAATATTTATTATTTTTACCTACACACACGTGTTTCATGCTTATGCAATCTTCAGTGTAGGAGATAATTACTGCCAGTCAAAGGATTCGAACCCAGTTTCAAAGTCATCTTTAACTCTACAGCCTGGTATTCAACCCCTAGGTCACCATCAATTAACATGGGAAAGAGAATTTAAATTCTATGTAATGTCGAATCGGTGGACATATACAGTAAGCCTATTCATATAGTGTTCAACAGCAGAGTCTGGAACATCGCATTACGCATAGATTGACAGCTTATTATATCTTGTTTTTAATTTTCCTAAGGGGACATAAAAGTTGTTCAAAACTGTTCTGGGACAGGTATTCTTCTAGTAATATATATATATATATATTACTAGAAGAATACCTGCCCCAGAACAGTTTTGAACCACTTTTATGTCCCCTTACGAAGATCAAAATCAAGATATGATGCTACTAAATCTTATGTATAGAATCGTTGTTTCAATTTTGATTCTAGAAAATGTCTAAAATTTAAGGCTTAAGCTTAAGGGGTTTTAAGAAGAAATTGAAATTCAGAGAATCTTGCTTAATTGGTTTCTAATAACCATGGATCAAATTCAATGCAAATCTGATATATTTGAATTTTCAAATGGGAGGTTGTGCCCATATTATGCCCCCTAAAACCTTTTTAAGCTACTTTAAAGAAACTGAAATTTAGGGAATATTTATTAATTGATCTTATACCTATTGCTAAAATGTCACAAAAATTGGAGGTATCTGAATTTTCATGAAGAGCTCCTCCCCCCCCCCTTTTTTTTACACACTTTACATAAAATTAATTAAAACTAAATATAGCCCACATTTGGATCCCGTAGGCTTAGTAGCTGTGTTCCAAAATTCATAATGATCAGTTAATTAGTTTAGGAGTGAATACTGTACATAGAGATATAAACATATATACATACTTAACTTTATATAAATATATATTACTAAAATTCTCATTTCTCTGTATGTGTATGTCCGTCTTTCTCTGTACACTGCAATAATTTCCAAGTTTTTCTTTTCTCATTCTGGAAAGTTTAATGAAAATGCTATTTGAACCTTACAGACCGACAGACAAAGCCTTTCTCTAGAGATTTGAGGTTGTATCTTAAACAAACAAAACAAAAAAAACAACAATAACAAAAACAATCTGTCTGCATCTTTCTAACTTGTGAAAGAATGTTACTTGTTTATAATCTAATGCATTTGATATAATAATCATTTTATCCACCACTAAATAAGTGTTACCATTTTTTTTTTTCCGGGTTAGATCATTCCTGCTGCTAGATCTTTTTCTTCATGTTCTGGTTTCTAGCCCAGCATCTATGACTAAAGGAAACTGCATGCCAAATTGCATGTACTGTATACAGAAATGAATAGATTTCCAGATAACTGTTGGATCCATTTAGTAGACTAGAAGACCGGTTTCAATTACACACACACACACACACACACACACACACACACACACACACACACACACATCTGGTTTTCATTGAGAAAATTTTTGTTAAAGACTCTACTCAACGATGACTCGTTCAATTTTCTTGTTCCTGCACAAGATTTTTCCAGTTAAGATTATTGATGGAACGATTTCAATATTTTTCTTGATTCTGATACAATTACTGATTCCAATTCTTTTAAAACCTCTAAATATTCAGCTATACAGTTGTTTTTTTTATTTTATTTATTTTCGGATGATCGTAAAACCCCATGTAACATGTGCATATATTTTTGTAAATGTAAAAATACACTTTAAGGGGGGGGGGTGATCTATAGATTTTAGTTTTACTGGTAGTTTAAAATCAATAAATGTTTATCATTAATACCAACAATGATAAATTAAGTTTTAAACAAACAAAGACAATTAAAAGAATCGATTTTGGCATCGGAAAATAAATACAAATTTTTCCGATTCTGATACCCCAAAAAGTTTGATCTTTCTGATTCCCGATTCCGATTCCAATTAATCGTGCCAACACTAGTTAAGATGCTAGAAAGAATTTGTCTTGTGTTCAAACTCTGACTATGCAGGCTCAGTTTGAGGCAATACTTGTGCTGTTTTAGTTTCGGTCAGTAAATTTATTTTAGATTTTGATTCTTAATACATTTAATTTGGGCTTACCCGCTAATATACTAAGGCAATTACATGTTCATACATACATTATCACCCCCTTTTTTATTGAAAGATGGGATCACTCGTTTGCCGAAGATGCAATGCAAAAAAAGTAATTTTAACAATTTCATCAGATGTCTCTGTGTTGAACGTGAAACTCTAACTAAAATATACTGTTTTGGCCTTCCGGCTAGGATCAAGTCTAGTATCTGTTCTGTCCAAAGTGGGTTAGTGCCGGACGTGCATAGTATGGAAATATGTCACAAACTCCTACAAGGTTTTGGAGATAGACTCTTTTAACCAGATATATTCTGAAACTGCATTAATCAGAGTACTTAGATAAGTATGTTTCAGTTTTACTAAAGGTGGTACAATGTCGTGTGGTCTGCGTTTGTGCCGGGCGTCTATAGAATAAAAATAAGCACGGCAGCAATATACAACAGATAAAGGATACACCTGTAGAATTTCCACTAGTATAATGATAATTTCCTGGTGAGTGGATGCAACTGTCTTCTCTCCTGGCACAGGTGAAAAGAGAGCCAATACTATATACCAATTTGCCACATCCGCTTACTGTGCCAGTGATGTCACAGCCATGACACGTAGGATTCTTCTAATCTTAATTGAAAAGTTCCACTATACTTAATTTTTAAACCTACGTGGAAATTTACCATACTGATCCTATTCTCACATCTAGTATTGCTACAAAAGGATAAAATAGGGAGAAAGCAAGAGTTACGAGGCTGCCGAAACTATACCCAAGGGTCACTTTCTACTCTATTGTGATCGAATAGTGCACTGATACTCTTGGGAAGAATAAGACCCCCTCCCCCCTCCTCGAAACTGTGGGTAAATTAGCAACTTTTAATAGACAAGAAATCCTCACAATAGATGGGTTTTTTTGGGGTTTTTTTGCGTTAAGTAACTCAAAAAGGGTTGATATGTCTTTAAAACAGATGAATCAAATGACAAGCCAACTTAAATTAGAAACTCTTTTAATCTTCTTGTCTGTTTGGTATTTTTGTATAAGAATGAAGTTCTGAATCCTCTTATTGAAGTTAGATGTTAATGGGCTTTTTATTACTTTCCGGCCTACACACATTCACTCACACAGGACTTGTATACTTGTTGACTTCCTGCACTTAATACGCTCATCTAGACTTCTTCCTTTCATAATTCCTGCATAATAACTGCTGTAGAACATGCGGAAATTATTTTTGTGTAGGCGAAAAGGACGCAGACTATCAAAGACCAAGTGAGAACTTAAAGGGCAATGTGTGTGTCTGTGTGTTATATAGTAGTGTGAAAATATATTTATGGTGAATATGCTTTACAGAAACGGTCATGTTTCATTCCCAAAGGAAATCATCAGGCTAAATGCCATATATTTTTATACTACCACTAAGCTCTACTCACATAATTGAGTACTGTTGAAGTAATACTGAAAATATATATATACACAATATATTATACTAGCGGAATCCGTTGCACGGGAGAAAGTACTACCTATTGCATGACGTCGAATAAAAAAAGATACGGCTTATTGTTTTTTCTCCCTCGTCTACCTTGTTGGCGAATGTTTTAAATTAAAAAAAGAAAAACGTGGTAGAGTAGAATGGGATCGAACGCTAAAACTGGCAATCATGAAACCTACCTTCTTACCGACTGCACCACGCTTCCGGGTTAAAAATGCACGTGAAAATAGGCCAAATAACCTAAGCTTGATTATTGGCATACGTGTTAAATTAATACTAGGCAAATAATAAATAGGAACCGGTGTTTTATGAAAATTAAACTGTTAGTTCCTGGTGTCGATGAGTGTAGTCACAGTACACAATTGTTAGGGAGAAAAGGTTTTTGCTACCACCTATATGGAGTTGGTTTGTTGGAGAGCCGTAGATGCTGGGCCAAATGTAATATTTAGTGTTAGCTGGAAAAAAATAACAATTTTACTAAAACACGCTCGAGTGAACAAGTGTAATATAATGGTGAGTTTAGTAGCCTGTGATGCATGTGGTTATTTTCCTATTTTCAGAGAAGGTACAGGGGAAATCGTGTCTACTTTATATATAAGATTACCTTTATAATATACATCAGATGAAGTATACAACTGTGGAATTTCCACGGTCCCACTAGTATAATGATAATTTCCTGGTGACTGGACGCAACTGTCTTCTCTGGTCACAGATGAAATAGAGCTGATTCTCTCTACCATTTCATAATTTGGGTTAGTGAAAGTCAGGGCTCTGTACTGAGTTTGTTCCTTTTCATTTGTGTCTTGGAAGCATTGTCCAGGGAGTTTCGTATGGGTTGTCCGGAACAGATGCTGTATGCTGATGATTTAGTACTTGCCTGTGAAACAATGGAAGGTGTACCTGTTAAGTTAAAAACTTAAAGGTATGCCATGGAAAGTAAAGGCCCAGGAGTGAATGTCTCCAAGACTAAACTGTTGATCAGTAGCTGTAGTTTGGAAATCCTTCGGAAAGAGGAAAATTCCCATGCTCAGTTTGTGGTAAGCGAGTCAGGTGCAGCTCAATTTTTCTGTAGTACATGCTGGCATTGGGTACGCAAGAAGTGCAGTAGAAATTGTGCAAGAAGTGTAAGACAATGGAGACAGATGACAACTCAGATAGGGGGAAAATATATGTAGAGGGAGAAGTTATTGAGATTTAAAAATTTTATGATCCTGGTGATACCATTGGAGCAGGTGCTAGTGTGATAGCAAGAGTTAGGAGTGGATTAGAAAGTTCAGGAAATATTTGCTATTACTAACCAGCAGAGCGTTACCACTGTCGACCAAGGGAAGAATCTATCAGACATGTGCATGCAGTGTGATGTATGAAAGTGAAACCTGGACAGTTAGGGTTGCATGAAGAGAAATAATGAGAATATTACAATGAATGTGTAACACAAGTCTTAAAGACAGGCTCAAATCTGATGAGCTCAGAGGAAGATTAAATCTGGACAGTATAGAGAGATGTGTGCAGAACAGGAGGCGTTGATGGTATGGCCACGTTGAAAGAATAGATAAGAGTTTCTGGGTTAGTTGAGGTAGCAGTCAGTTTGGAGGGGAAGACCAAGGAAAACATGTGAGAAAGTGATAATGATAGACTTTAGAGAAAGAGGGATAAATAAAGACTTGACCATAGATAGTTTAATTTGGAAGTCAATTTCTAAAAGCCGTACAACATATGCCAGCATGTAACATGGATGTGAAACTGAATATGATGATGATATATTATGTGTATAGTAATTATATATATATATATATATATATATATATTATATATATCAATATCGAAGGTTCGATCCTTGTCTACGTTAGCCATGCTGAGCCAGAAACACATGTCCATGGATTACTTTTATGTACGTATAAAATAATAAAAATATATATATATAGGATAATCTTTTAAACTAATGAATGGATAATTATGAATTTTGGAATATATATTATAGTCAACACAGTGAGTAACATAGGACATTATTTTTCTAAGTTTAACATTTAGGTGGTACATATATATATGTGTATGTTAGGTATGTGTATATATTTTAAATATATTTTGTTGTACAAGATAAACTCTTAAACTAATAAACCGATCATCATGAATTTTGAAATTTATATTCTCGGCAACACGATGAGTAAAATCAGCACATTATTATTTTTTTTTGCAAACTATACCAATTAGGGGATACGCCCACCCAAGCTCGCAGTTTCCCCCCAAAAAACCTTTTGAATAAGTTACATATAAAAATTTAATAGAATTGCGCTACATCAAAATTTGAGTTATATTAAGTAATACATTTTTAAAAGAATCGATGAGCGTCAATAATGTGTATGTATTCTAGGTAACAGTAACGTGAGTACATTTGTTTTTTGTAAACTTTACCATTTAAGGGGGTGCCACAGAAACCGTACAATAATCTCCAAAGAAAGAGAAAGAGAAAGAGAGAAGGAAAAAATTTTTTTTTAAAATTTAATGCTATATTTATTGCTTATACCGTTATGTGTGAGAGAGAGAGAGAGAAAAAATAGTTATCTACAGAAATGTTTCGTTATCGCTACAACTTATTAGTGCTGATAGACAGTGAGCTTCGAACCCCCCCCCCCAGTAAAACATTTGCATGCATGTTTGCTTTCTTCGCTTTATCTATTCAAATGTACATCTAAACCCTATACTAATTATAAATCCCTGTACTTTGAGAACTGTTAATAGCAAAAAACAAACTAACTAGTGATATTGATCGATTGTTAATCTAAAAGCTGTTCTGACTTTATAACCAATCAAGTAAGGGAGATAATTCTATTTTTTTTTCTTTAAACAGATACTTGATCCCCCCTTCCCTTTTCTTTTAGTAGGAAGAAATTACTACTACTTACATAACTATTTCTTATACACTTGAATTAATGTCTTTTTAAACTTTTGTTTTATCCCTATATCCATCCAACCAACACCAGATAACTCTTCTAGTATATATATCATGCTGTGTTTTTTTTTTTTGTTTTTTTTTTGTATTTCTGTTTTGAGAGTATTCTATGCTTTCTAACATCTATAAAATAATACTAACAATAAGACAAGATTTATTTGTCAATTACAATATTGCAGAAGCGAAATAGGGATTTTGTGTGGTGTAAATGAGGAAAAAGAAGAGAAAACAAGAACGACCGACCGCGTTTTTGCGTGGCTTACCTCGTGTGAAGAAGAAGGAAACAAGAATGGCCGACTTGTTTCTTTAAATGCCTACAGGGTGACTACGAGGTATGCAAATGAGATGCTCCTGATTGGAAATGGAAGAGATAAAAGAGGAGTGATTGGGGGAGGAGGCAGAGGGAAGTTAGATTGCGAACAGAGAAGTTTGATCATAGGAGAAAAGTCGGATCCGTAGAGAGTGAAGAAAAACGTTGCAGAAATTCGTTTCGGAGTGGATAGAAAGCGGAAGTACGGCCAGCAGTGTCGCGTATATCACATTTTGTCTGTCTGTCCGTCAGTCACAATTTTTTTAAATGTAATAAATACCTTGCGAAATAATGGAGAATACTGCATTTAGCTAATATAATATTCCAATCTAATCTAAAT
The DNA here is from genome assembly GCA_963556195.1 of Sepiola atlantica. Classification (NCBI taxonomy): domain Eukaryota; kingdom Metazoa; phylum Mollusca; class Cephalopoda; order Sepiida; family Sepiolidae; genus Sepiola; species Sepiola atlantica. Next base: position 38,231,936 of record OY744546.1, on the reverse strand, counting down.
ATGAATAAATGCGAATCTTTCCTAATTATATTAGCATCAAAACCTTTATACTTAAATATAATGATACAGTATATATAGTAATCGCTAAACTCTGTCAAACAAAACCTGCTTTTGCATATTTGTTTTCTTAAGTTTCTAATAAATTAATATTCCATAATATACATTTATAATTGGTATTGTCAAATTTTATTCTGTAATAATATTTTCCCTGATAGTAATATTATGATTATTAGCACAATTAAAGATTTCATTAAAAAAATGACAGCTTTTTAAAAACATTTTAAAACTTTCAGTTTCAAGGGAGATAATTACATGAAAACTTCCGGCGCTGAAGTTAAGAGAACAGATACTATACCTTGATCTTAGCCAAAAGACCAAGGAAACATTAAAAAAAAATTGTTCTTTTGTGACTTTTGCAGTAGAAAAAAGCAAGACCCTTAAAAAATGCCTTTACGAAAAGAAAAATCGTGTGATAATGCAGAAAAAAACTGTATTTGTTTCGCAACTACGCAACTACGGCAGTTGATTAACACAACGAACGTCGGACGTCTAAACTCACTGATGCAGTTGATACACACTAACTTGATCTTCCGAACATACTCCTTTTATTGTCCAAGTGTTCATCATCAGCCAATCGGTGGTCAGAAAAACAGTCACGTGAGGCCTGACGTCATCGCTCAATAATAGTACAAAAAACCACAGCCGCCATTAATCTAATTTCCGCCCTCCCCGCGATCATCCCAGCAGGTAAGACAACACGCGCAGACACGTGGTCGCTTTTTTCCTTCATTCTGTTCGACTTTACACTCCCCTCTGGTCTCAAGATCACACATGCGGCATGGCGGCCGCGGTCGTTTGTTACGGGCACTCCTACGGAGGGGGATTAGCTGGACTTCTTCATCTTCATCAGAGCTCTCAGGAGGGGTAACAGATCTGTCGCCATCAACGTTGCCAGCAGTCCTTCCATCAAGCTGGGCTCCATCGTCATTGGGGCTTTCAGAAGTGGCGCTGGAACTATCGCCATCTGTGCTGAGGTTCTCAGCCATGTCATCACGGCAATGGGGCATAGGTCGGATCCACATTTCATCATTGGATGATTCATCACTTTCGCTGTTCGATATTTGGTTTGTATCAAGGGCGGGCCGGACATCCTTCACATGCCGTGGAGTACTATCAACCAGCACAGCCTGCTCACTAATTATGCCGGTGATCCGTCCTCTTCCGAAACTGGTCGTACATCGGTTACTGGGAGGCCTTACCCAGACGGTGTCCCCCAACTTGTACCGTCCCTGCGTCCTCTTCTGATTAGGCAGGCAGGCGTCAATGCCCTTAACACGCACTCGATAGCAATGTATCGCATTAGCAGGTGCACTTTCAGCAGTCGCGTCATCCTTTGGTGTCGTATTGTATCTATATACTGCCTCTGCAATCGTACATTGCTTCCTTGCTGCTATCCTCTTCACACTTCGGTGGCACCGCTCCGCTATACCGTTGCCACTCGGTACATATGCACACCTGTGTCTAAGCCGGATCCCCCACTCGTCTACGAAACGCCTGAATTCTCCGCCGCAAAAGGCTGTGTCGTTGTCAGTGAGAATCTCTTCAGGTGGCCCCCGTTCGTAAAATATGGACTCTAATTGACGAATGACACTAGCCGAGTCCTGTCTTGTTAATAATCGCCAGATCGCAAACCTCGTTGGTCCGCAATCGATCAGTGTGAGGAAGTGCTGACCACCATAATGGGTTATGTCCATGCCCAGTCGGCTCCAATTCTCGTCGACTTCCAGCCGACCTTTCTGCCATTTGGTGGGAGCAGGGTCGATTGACTGGCATATTTGGCATTCCTTGACCACTACTTCTACTTTGCTTTTGGACACTGACGGGTTGGTTAAGCGTACAAAATAATACGTCCGTCTCACTCCGGGGTGTCCACTGTCATGGTGTACCTTCTTGATTTTATCCGTCTCCTCAACAGAGGCAGCACATAAAGACCCTGGTTCGGCTTCTTTCTTCATTGCGTCGAACCATCTCTGGGGCACACGGGTAAGTCTATCGGCAAGATTGCAGGTTGAAGTGACAAGCACCGCATTCACCGATAGGTCGTACTCTTCCACCAACTTCCTTATTGTCTCCAACCGTCGTCTGATTAGCATTTCGGTAGCCGCCTTGGTGCGCACTCTCGCTTTGCCTGTTAGTGTGTCAAGTATCCAGTGGTATACGCACAGCGAATCTGTGTGTATGCATAATTCTTTGACTTTCCACTGGAGTGCCAAGTTTATTCCTTTTGTTACCGCATCCAACTCCGCCAGGTTGATGTGAGCAGCATCATCCATTGGTCGCAACCAGCAGGCGTCCTCAATCACGGACCCGTTCATCTCCAATAGCGCCCCGATCGCGAGGGAGCTCGCATCCACCCACACATTTAGCCTGTCTCCCTGGACGCACCAATCTCCTTTAGCGGGGTCCTCCTGCTCGACTCTTGTGATGGTCTCCTTCACCATGCGCAGCAACAAATTGTCCACCGTCTCGTCATCCCAACATTTGGTAACTGCACTTGCCCTCCTCTTCATGATGGCTGTCGCGGCCCGAGTCCATCCACCTACTGGTAGGTGTCCCACCAGTTTTCCACACAGGGAAAATATAGCCCGCCTCGTAAGGACATGGGGCACTTCAGGAAGTGCAGTTCCGCGCCTCCACTTCAAGGTCCCTCGCTCCTGTTGAACGCTCAACCCTAAGACACGAGCGCCATCCTCCAAGCGTTCTGGATCCTTACACATCAGTCCAAGTTCGGCTAGCTTGGCCCTCACACGTGATGACGGCACAATGTCTTCATCCACGTATATGTCGTCAAGGTATGCTGATGTCCCTTCTTTTACGGTCTTATCCTGTGACAATGCAGCATTGACAATCGTCTTCATTATTTGGGGCGCAACGTTCAGCCCAAAGCCCAGTCTTGTGAGACAATACCTTCTACCGGCAAACACTACCGTCTGAAACGGCCACATTGTCTCGTTAACTCGGACCTGCAGATATGCCCTTCTCAGATCCAACAGGGACACATTAGAACCCAGCTGGCGCCACTCTCGTAGTTTGCTAGCACATACGTCAGCATCAGCTGTAAACGCATCGACATGCGAGTTCAGTTCTCGGTAATCCATTACCGGCCTGACTTTGGCTTTGTTGTGCTGATTGACCGCCATTAATGGGATCAGACCCTTAGGAGGTCCAAGTTTTTTGTATGGGTAGGGAATCAGCCAGCCATCCTCGATCCATTTGCGAAGTTCCTCTTCGTACGCGGGCCTCATGTGGTCGGGCACATGGTATTCAGTTATTCCATTCTGCAGTTTGGCTGGTTCACTGTTTTTCGACCACTTCCATGAGGCAGTCCAAACCCTCTTTTGCTCGTCAAATTCGACGCTGAAGTCTGGTTGGTCGATCCTTAGCGCAGCACACACTGGGGCTTTCTCCTGAAAATGTACCGCCCCTGTCACCGTTATATGGACACCACCAAGGGCTCTGATGGCATCATATCCTAGGAGCAGGTCAAAACTCAGGGGTTTTTCGAGCACTACCAGCGCCTCTAGGTTAGCGGAGCTTCCATTTTTCGTCCGTATAGTTACATTGCCCACGCCGCAACATGTGCGCGTCTCTCCACTGATGGTAGTCACTCTGACGTTCTTCTTTCTCCAAATGTGGCAGAGATCTGCACATACGATAGTGCGGGAGCACCCGGAATCGAGGAGTGCTGAGCACAGTGTTTCGTTGATATATATCGGGATGATCGGCAGCGTCTCATTTAATTTCTGCGTGGGGAAGAGGTCGACGCTGACACCTTGTCCCCGGTTCCGTTTCCCGGACAGTCTTGAGCTATATGGCCAGCTTCCTTACACCGGTAGCAGCGAACAACCATTGCTTGTTGCCGGCAGTTCCTTGCGATGTGGCCCTGTCCATTGCATCTGTAGCATACGATTCCACCACGTGGACCGGGTCCTTGATACGGTTTCTTATCATTCGGTGTGGACTGAGCAGCAGCAATTACTGGTTCCCTCATTTCGGAGTAATTCTTCATTACAGTCCTGGCCCGATCTACTAGGTCATTAAGGGGCAGCGAATCTGCACTTGAGCTAGCTCGTAGTAGTTGCTTCGCTCCTGTCGGGAGTCCCGCTAGGAATTTGCATGCTAAGGCCCGCTCAGGCAGTCCACCAAACAACACTGTCAACTTCGTCAGCTCTGCCAAGTACACGTCGACCGTTTCGCCCGGACGTAAGGTCCTTGTCTCAAGTTGCTCCCAAGCAGTGGTGGGGTCAATCGCAAACGCCTTGAACAGTGCCGCCTTGATTTTCTCGTAGTCCTGTTTGCCCTCATGGCTGAGCTGTTGATACACCGCAAAGGCGCCGCCGGACAAGCGCAGAGGAACAACATGTTCGAGGTTTTTTACGCCAGACAAAAGGCAATGTAATTCCACCTTTTCCACCCAGTCAATTACCGGGTTCAATCCATCAAACTCTGGTATTAATTTGAGGTCAATTTTTTCCCCCATTTTGCCGAAATAGCTTGTATTTGTTTCGCAACTACGCAACTACGGCAGTTGATTAACACAACGAACGTCGGACGTCTAAACTCACTGATGCAGTTGATACACACTAACTTGATCTTCCGAACATACTCCTTTTATTGTCCAAGTGTTCATCATCAGCCAATCGGTGGTCAGAAAAACAGTCACGTGAGGCCTGACGTCATCGCTCAATAATAGTACAAAAAACCACAGCCGCCATTAATCTAATTTCCGCCCTCCCCGCGATCATCCCAGCAGGTAAGACAACACGCGCAGACACGTGGTCGCTTTTTTCCTTCATTCTGTTCGACTTTACAAAAACCCTAAAATATATTAGGAGTTCTGAAAAAATGAAAATCAAACATTGCAGTCATTTTGGAAATACAACAAAAATAAGCATCTCTTCTGTCATACGCCATGTGATCAAGAACTGAGTGATAAATAACACCTTCTGATCAGGTAGTGATTGATAATCTAAGTTAAATTTATATAGTAAGTAAACTGCCACACTAAAGTCTAAAATATTGTATTTTATTTTTCCAGGTACTGTACTCTGATCTTTATCACAGTAAAACATTATATAAATATGAATACTAAAACGAATAGAATAAAAGAAAAAAAATATTTTTCTGCGAGTTTCTATTTATTTTAGTTCAGTTAGTTCTTGGGACTGACACTTGATTTATTTGAGTTACATTTATATCCGAGAGATTTTTTAAGAATTGATCTGAACTTTGCTACAACTTGGTCTTCTAGGGGTTGTGTCTAGGTCTTTTGTTTTCTTCTAAGATGTTTTTTTGATTAAACCAAGAAAGAAATATTATACCGGTTGTGGTAGGGGTTGCCCCTACCACAACCAGTATATTTCTTTCGTTCAATTTTCTGCAAACTTTGTGGTTGAGGTCTGCTGAGGTAGGCATTTAGTGTGATGTTCGTTTACCATTTTCATTTTTTTTAGTTACTGGACCTCTTGATGTATTGATCCATGTTTACTGTTGAGGCTCGGTAGGCATGGTTGATTTCAATGAGGCCCAAACCACCTTTTCATTGTGGTAGGTATATCCTGTCCATTGCCACAGTCTGTCCACTACTTTCCAATGTTTACGAAATATTACGAATTGAAACACACCTCCTTCAAGGCGTAGGCGTTAAGCCACGCCTCTACAAAAAACAAAAACAACTTTGCTCTAGTACTTTTCCACTCCTCCTGCTTAACTGAAAGATACAAATTTGTCGGGTTTTACTATCGCCCACACAGTTCAGCTTCATACATCGTGTTCTCACCTGAATCTGAAATACCAGCATCTTAGAAGTGGCCGAGATTTATGTAAACACAGTCAACTAACTTTCCAGCTATTTTTTACCATGATGAATTCAGCCAGGAATTAATTTGTCATTTCTTAGCTTTATGGGATCGCTGCTGTAATGTCTCTTCCCAGAGATACATTCAGCAGCTTTTCCTTCATTTTCTCACTTCAGCCGGTGGGCGGGGGGGTCGGTCAAGAGGCCCCCACGTCCGACTATGTGGACCAGTCGTCAAGCTAGGAAGCAGAAGACACCAGCAGCAGCAAACAAACGGCCCTTTTCACGGCCAATCAAACTACTTATAATGCGATTCACACTTTGTTGCCTCTTCAGTCTCCTGCTCCTGTTCTGACTCCAGCACCTGCTCCAGCTCACTCCTGAAACAGCCCCTCCACCGGCTCTTGCTCCAGCTCCTTCTACCGGATCTTGTTCTAGCAGCACCATGTTCCTGTCGATCCAGTCCTTGGCCACGTCCACATGGACATATCTGAGACATCTCATCACACCTCAGGGACGTCCACATCAATCTCTGTGTGACATCATCCCATACTGTCCAGGTTCCAGTTTCTCCCACTCTTGTTGACCCAGCTTTTCTGCTGTCCAGATCCCTTCTTACGTTATTACCTTTATGGTAAATAAACTCCTATATTTTTAATTGTTCCTCTGCGTTTGTCCTCTCTTCTTTGCCCGTGTTGTAATTTGCCTGTGTCTATTTTCTTAGTTGTATGGCAAATCACTCCAGAGTAGTGACGCTGTCTAAGCGTCGCACTTGGCGCTGCCCAAGCATCCGGACAAAAACTCCTCGGGTGACCGGACTCTGCAACACCATACATTGATGTTGGTAAATGACTTGGGTAAGGTCAGCATTTTTATAGTTTTCATGTAAAGACTATTTATGTATTCAATCAATAATACCCAAACCATAAGAAATAACAGGTATTGCCAGTTGGTTGATGGCAGTTGTTTTGTTTCTTGGTGTTAATTCTGAGTGAGGATCTTTTTAAGGCGCTTGATATATATATTTTTTCCATTTTAGCCTTGTTTGCACTCAGAAATCAAGGGACCCCTTCCCGGTGCTAACACTTGATTTCTTAGTTACGTAGATATGTGAGTGTTTATTCAAGGATCTTCTCTACTTCTCAAACCTGGAGTTAGTAAAGCAGTGAAGTATAATAAATTTTTCTTCTCCCAAATCGACCACTTAACTATGTTATACTTTATTTTTCTTGTGATCTTTGTTTGGTCTGACCGGATTCCATGACCAGAATTCATCTGGTCTGGTGGAGTATCCAGCTTAGTGTTGTTACTTGTGGTAACATCACTAGAAGGAGGTGCACTATTACTTTCCTCATATAAATTAGTGTGTAGCCACTACGAGGGAGGGGGGGTCTTATTTATGCTGTGGATACTATGTTATTTTGAATATTTGGTGACGGTTTACTTTTAGTGCGAAGTATCCCCATGTCGTGCTGTCTTGACAAATCCCTGTGTAGAAAAACAGAAGACCCTCGAGGATGGTGTCTAGTATGCATTCAAACTCTCTACTTGTTTACATTATATGTTCAAATGATCATTTACTTTCCAACATGAATATTAATTAGTAATTGCTTCTTTTTTTTTTTACAGATAAAACTATTTTCACGGCTAATATTTGTTGCTTCACATTCAGATCTTCTATTCATTCAATTTGTCTGACCCCCCCCCCCCCCAATTAAAACAAACCTTAATTTTCTATTTTAAATGGAGGGTTCTGTTTACAATATAAATACGTCAAACTGACACCTGCCTTTTTGACATATATATATATATATATATATTTCTTTTTGAGAGTGATGGTGTATTTAAATATTGCTACTTAAAATAAAATTTATTATTACTATGTAATGCGTGTGAATACATTTCGTTGCCGGTAGCCATGTTGCAAGATTTAAAAAAAGTTTGTAACATTTTTTTTTTAATTCCTTTCATCTTCCTCTTTTCTTTGAAAATATATCTCCATGGCCTTGACCTACAAACTTCTTTTTCAATTTTTATTTGAATGAAACAAATACATTTCCTACAATGTTAATCTTATTTTTTTTTACATTTGAAAATATTCGGCTAAATGTCATTAAATGTTTCTATCATTTTTGTTCAGTCTTTTCTTTTACTACTAACAATGATGATAACATTTAGGGTTATTGTGCAGTATAGTTAACAGGAAAAAAGAGGTGAATAAAAAACAGATTTACAACAAATAACTTTGACCAAATGCAAGAAAATTTAATCTTCTATCCATTCGGGTAGCTTTTCAGTTTTGGTACTTTTTTTTTTTTTTTTTTTTTTTTTTTTTTTCAGATTTTCTATCACAGCCTTCTAGGCTTTGAAAAATAAAATGTCAACCACGTGAGATCGAATGGTTCGGTATAGTGCAAAGTATTTTTTTGAAATAAATAAGAACTTAAAAACAGATTCTGTAAGTTTAAAACATGTAGTGACAGTGAATAGTTGTATTTTTGTTTAATTGTCGATTTTTCAGTCATTAAACATGTCATCAGTTGGCCATTTTTATTAAAAAAAATTTTTTTCACAAGTCTTAAGGCAACAAGAGAAATCTAAAAAGAAAAAACAATTTTTTAAAAGTTGCAAAACTCAAAAATTATGCGAGTTGATAGATTAAATTTTCTTGCGTTTGGTAAAAGTTATTTGTTGTAAATTTGTTTTCTTCACCCCTTTTTTCTGTTAAGTATACTGCACAATCACCAAATTTAGTTTTATTGAAATCTGAAAGATTTTTTCTTAGTATTTCCTTAAATATGGCTGTTTGATAGTAATTGTGGTAAACATGTCGTTTCCAGACTTATGTAATTTTATCGGCAAGACGATATGTAATAGCTCAAAAATTGTATTTTTATTTTAAAGTTTGACACGCTGAACGTATTAGCATTAAAATCAATCTAGTATTATGTATGCAATAGGAAAAAAACACTTTTATATTAAAAAATTAGCCGACATACTGGCATAGATCCAAGATAGCCGTCTCTAAAGCTAGTCGATATAAAAATTGGAATGGAGAAGAGTTCAAACGAAAAAATGTAACGACTTTTAAAGAGTGATATAAAAATAATTTTATTTAAACAAAATATTTATAAAAATATTTGTTTCACAATATAATTCTTTTGTTTTCAAAAAATTATTTTTATATCGCTCACTAAAAGACCTTACTTTTCGTCTGAACTCTTCTCCGTTCCAATTTTTATATCAACTAGTTTTAGAGACGGCCATATTGGATCTATGCCAGTATGTCGGCGAATTTAAAAAGTTTTTGTTTTTCCGATTTCATACGTTATACTAAATTGATTTTAATGCCAATACGTTCAGCATATCATAATTTTTATTAAAAAAAAAATACAATTTTTAGAACTATTGCTTATCGTCTTTCCGATAAAATTACATGTGTTGGGGAAACTACACATTTACCGTAATTGCGTGATTTCGTTTATGTAACAAAATTTAAAAAAAAAAAAGAAAAGTTTTCCAGTGTGTAAATAAAACCGGAAAATATTTTTTGGTAAAATTTCCCATCTCTACTATTGGACCATGTATTACACACACACACACACATGAGTGTACACCCTCGTGGAAAAAATCCTTTAACAGTGTTCATGTTCACACTAATATTCATATTTATATAAAATAACATATGAATTGGTGAAGTAAAAAAAAAAAAAAATAACTAGAAACTTTAAAAGAAAGAAGAAAAAATCCATAAATCTGTATAGAAAATTATTGAAATAGATTTGTTTACATTGAATTAACAAATCTATTTTAATAAATATTTTAAATGAATTCATCCAGCAGTTTTTTTTTACTTAAAATTTTGGCTGACAGCGTATATATATATATATATATATATATATATATGTGTGTGAGGGGGGGGGGGAATTTCTATGATTGTTATCTTTTAAAGTGAGTTTTTTTTGTTGTGTTTTTTGACTTGCCGTTCTTCTCATCTTTCTTAACCACCTTTCTTCCCGTTTTGTGTTAGAATAATATGCTTGTATTTTCATTATTGATTCTTCATCTTTGATAAGCAGCCTATAGATCAAAAACTTTCTTCTTACCGGGTTGTGAAACATGCGTAAGACTGAATAAAAAAATTAAAAAATTTTAAGTACGTATTCACCGAAGTAGAGTAATAAAATAAATAAAAAAAATAAATATTAAAAATATAATTGTGGACTAATTTATTTATTTATTTTGGTCATTGGAATGCAACTAACCAGTGTGTGTGTGTATGTATATATATATATATATATATATATATATATATACACATATCTACTGATGAGAGCAATAAGATTGAAACGCTAGCGTCTGTAGGTTATAAATGATGTAATATTTATAAATATCTATATGTATGTATATATATATATAATATATATATATATATAATATATATATATATATATTAGTGAAACAAAAATAAATATTATCTTTATATTATATCCTATCGTGATAAGGCACTGCTCGATATACTAGATAGATCAATAATATAAGAAAATTAATGAACATGAAAATTGGATAAAATACAATAATCAATCAATTTATTCCTTGTTTGAATTAATTGATGATCCAATATACATTGTATTTTATCTCATTTTTATGTTCTTCATTCATTTTTTCTATATTACACACGCAAAAAAATACATATTGCTCTTTATAAAGTAGATGATATATATATATATCTCAAGACGGGTAAAATTAATCCCTTCCACCCCGAACAGAACAGTTTGACACCACTTTCATGCCTCCTTACGAAAATTAAAATCCAGGTATAATGATAATAAATCTAGGATCATTATTCTAATTTTTATCAAAATCAATTACATTATTTTGATTCTAGAAAATGTCTAAAGTTTGAGAAATTGAAATTCATCAAATCTTGCTTCATTGGTGTTTGGTCGCTATGGATCAAAGTCAATGCAAATCTGATGTATTTGACTTTTAAAATGGGAGTTTGTGCCTATATTATGCCCCCTAAAAACCCTTTAAAATACTTGAAAGAAACTGAAATTTGGGAATATTTATTGATATCTAATACCTATTGTTAAAATTTGACAAAAATCGGAAGTATCTGAATTTTCACGAAGGGATTCCACCCCCTCTTTGTCTCCTTTGCATAAAACTAAACTAAATATAGCCCACATTGCTGTCCCCCTTACACCTAGCAGCTATATTCCAAAATTCATAATGATCGGACAATTAGTTTAGGAGTGAATCCTGTATGTACAAATATATAAACATATACACATTCCTAACTTATATATATATATATATATATATATATATATATATATATGGAAATTCCCGCCTAAATGGAGTTTCTCAAATTTTCCTGATCTTTAAAGCTAGATTATGAAAATCCTCCAGTCATTAGGTTTTCAAAAGTTCATTTATCTGTCTTTTTTTTCACTATCATTCAGATCGTTCCATAAAGTTTTAATTTTTAATGTGATAAATGAGGTATTTGTTAAAAACAAATGTATTTCTTGGGTACAGTTTAAATAAGAATTATCTCCTTTAAAATCGATTCATCCCATGACTAGGAGGGAGTTAGACCTCCTTTTTTTCTCCTAAATAATGCTCAGGGTACAGTGAGTTATAATTGGTGTGGGTTTTAAGTCCGCATTGGAAGAAGAAAGCTTTAAAAGCTACTGACAACTTTCGGCTTTTGATAAAAAAAAATATTAATACAGAAGTATGTTGAATGGCCACACAAATGCAATCTTGTTTCAATCACGAATTTCCTCAGATCATCAGCTGCACAGGGGTGTGAGTTCTCAGCTTTTTATTGGAATTTCTGCTTAAATTGCTAGAGCCTCCCACGAATGCGAGTTCTCTGCTTTTTGGTCAAAATCCACTTTTTTTCTTTAAGAAAATCGCTAGAGCCTTACCTCCTTATTTTTTGTCGCTGTTTGGTGGATTTTATTTCTCTTTCTTTCCCTCTTTTTTCTTTCCCTCTCTTTCTCTCTCACTTTATCTTTCTTTTTTATTTTTTTCTCTCTCCGTCTTATCTTACCTTCCTTTTCCCTCTTATGACAGTTTTCTCTGAAAACTGAATGTTCATTTTGCCGTGAAGGCTAAGCCTTCAAGCAATTCATGAATGAAGTAGGTGTAGATGACTTTTGTTTCACCAAAGAATGACATTCTGCCCCCCCCCCCCCCCCCGTCTTTTTCTTAATTTTGACTTGAGTTAAAACTGGTTGGAGCTGTTTAAGAAAAAAAAGTTGTTTTTTGGACTTCCCTCTCTATGCACATACGGGAGTGAGGGACTTGAAAATTCATCTTGATTTCAGATTTTTCTGCTATTGGCTACTCACAATCTATCCATGGTGGGTTAAAGCCTATTTCAGAATGGCCTGAAGAAATCTGTGATTGAAATACGATTGCATTTGTGTGGCCGTTCAACATATTTCTGCATTATTATATATATGTATTGAATACTATTGAAATAAATACTGAAAAATATCCCCAAAAACTATTTGAAATATATTATGTTGAATTTTAATATAAAGGTGTAATGGTGCCGTTTTAGCTTGTTATCTACAAGGAAAAAATATCTACACTGTACGCCTCTCATTTTTTTTTAATATATGAATCTTCGCGTAAAGTCATGATCTTTCAATTCCTTGTGTATGTGCTCTGGTGTTGGGATCGACAAAATTTTGCTGATGATTTACGGAAAAATGACGAAAATTGGGTTTGTTTAGATTAGCATAAGCTCTCCATTTGTCGGAATAAATTACTGAGCCTTCAGCGACTTCTCGTCGAATAATTGGCTGAAGTGTCGCACAATCTCTTCGTTGAACATGAGGGTTAGGATTCCAGTCTCGGTAACCGCATATTCTTTCGAAACCAATTATAGGTGTTTCCCTTGCTCTTGTACCGTGTTGATTACAATATGAGTTGCAGTTCACATAACAAAGTATAGATATCATACTCAAGTAGATTCATGATGTGTAGACAAAGCGGCACCGGCTGCGAGTTCAATTCCTATAGTTCATTTTTTTTTCAATCATACCCACAAAATAAATTTCATTAAACAATATTCGAGAAGAAATAGTTTCTTTTTGAATATAAATAAATTTTCGTATTACTTGGACTATTATTCTCATCATCCATGTGGACATATGGCTCAATGGTTAAAGGCGTCGGTTAACAATCAGTTGTAAGTCTTCTGGCGGCTGAAAATTCCATCCTTGCTACAGACAATAACAAATTGACACTTCTATCCAGTCATAACTGATGGAATGAGAATAATCTACCCCGGTGAATTAAATACAGGGTTCAGTTCAGAATTTAGTACAGGTTCTGAAGTTTGAAAAGAAGTGTCCGAAGAAGGTTAGAGGTTACATCGGCCGAAACATTACGGATGTAACAACCCAGATGAGAATAATAGTCCAAATAATCCAAATTATCAATCCTAATCTCGAAAATTCTGAAACGTTAAATAAATTTTATCGTGATATAGGGATGTTATTTTTTCCAGTGCTTGATAAACTTGATAAATTTGTTTGAAAAATGTGACATTCTCGCCATCATTTTCGATAGAACTGGTACTCTAGTTATTATCATGATATATTTATGTAATTTATTTTTTTTTGTTTTTGTTTGTTTGATGATTTTTAAAAATTCTTTTTTGTTCAGCTTCATTCATTTTTCTGCAGACTTTGAAGAACACGAAGTAACAATCTGCTTTTAGGGTAGAACCTACTTTTATTTTTTTTCCAATAATTCTCTTTCTGTATTATTTGTAATATTCTGACTACTGTTCTCATCTTGGATGTTATTCTCACGTTTCGGCTGATGTGACCTCCAACCTTCTTCAGGTGCGTCTTGTCGGTCTCTAGAATCTGTACAGAATTTTGAATGGAGGGAGGGGTAGACTGCTTTTATATCCAATGCGCCATGGACCCGTGGCACAACAGATAAAGTGCTAAATAATAATCAGTTCTAAGTGACAGTCTTTTGGAGGTTTACGGTTCGATCCTCAATACAGGCAATATTAAGAATATAATTAAGAAATGCTTAAAACTTCTACCTGGTCATAGTTAACAGAACAAGAATAGTCTACCTCCATGGATTAAATAAAGAGTTCTGTTTAAAATTCCATACAAATTCCCGAGTTCAACAGAACGAATCTGAAAAAGGTCAGAGGTTACATCAGTTGAAACGTTGTGAGAATAACATACAAGATGAGAGCAGTAGTCTGAATAATCCAAATTATCAATCCTCATCTCAACAATTCTGAAGCATAATTCTCTTTCTGTCAACTGATGAATTGTCAGTTTTTCAATTATTGTTTATAATGTCTTGCCTTAATAGTACGTTTTTAATATTTCAGATTCACAAATTCCCTCAATAAAGAATTGAATTATCATCCAATGATACTTGTCCTTTTCCCATGTGCCCCGCCCACATTCAGTAATGAGCAGCCGATTAAAGGTGGAGTGCAACAACTCTTGAATCCTCATTATTTTCACGATAACTTCTCATTGGATGTTTTTTTAATTAAATTCCAAAATGACTGGGTTGTATAATAAATAATATATAATTATATAAATATATAGGAGTACATATTGTTTTTACATTTGTGTGTGTATAAATATAATAAGAGTGGTTTCTTCAACTCTGTTAACTATTTCATCTTTGGATTCAGATTCGAATCGGGCCATTTCGTTTTAATGTGGTAGCATTTATTGTGAGTAAACACTTTTTTCTTTCATTTTTTTTTTTTTTCATTTTTTTTTTTTTTTTTTGCTTCCTATTATTTTTTCCTAAAAGCTTTTAAGTCTTAATTCTTGAATCTTTACTATTTTGTACATATTTTCCTTTTCCCCCTTTTTTTTATTATTGATTGCTTTGACGCTCTTGCTTAACTGTTAAATTTACCATTTAAAGCCATTATTACTCACCCCTCTCCCCATCTATGTGTTTATATAGAACTAGAAGAATACTCGTCCTAGGACAAGTAAAATTAATTCGCCAGAACAAAATAGGTTTGCACCACTTTTATGTTCTATTACAAATGTTAAAATCATGATATAATGCTGCTAAACTTTATGTCTAAAATCCTTATTCTAATTTTACATGATTTTGATTCTAGAAAATGTCTGAAATTTAAGTCTTGTTTATTTGGTGTATGATTATGGATCAAATTTAATGCAAATCTAAAATATTTTACTTTTCAAATGGGAGGTAAAATTCTCCTGAAGAAACTGAAATTTGAGAAATATTATTAATTGATGCATAATTGATAAAATTTCACAAAAATCAGAGGTATCTGAATTGTTGTGAAGGGCGTCCATCTCCTTTCAACTCCCTTTACATGAAACTAAATTAAACTTAATACAATCTTAATTTGGACTCTTTATGCCGAGCAGCTATTCCAAAATTAATATTGATTGGTCAATTAGTTTAGGAGTGAATCCTGTACATACTAATATATAAACATACCTAACTTTATATAAATAGAGTATTATAGTGTTTCCAATTCACTACAAGCAGTTATTAATTTTTGAAAATCCAATTTTTGGATGACCCAAATAACCTGTTTTTTCTTGTTCAGTCTAATAATAATGAACTAGCAGTGACCAATGAAGAGAAAAGGTAAATTATAAAATATAGATATAAGATATAAGTATGTAAATGCATTAGATATAAAAAAAGAAGTGTGGCAGAAGCTGAGTAAAAGGAATGATGGAAAAAAACGGCAGAAAGAAAAAGGTGAAAAAGACTAGAATAGACCATTGTTACTGCTGGTTGGTATTAATTATTAGACAGATAATATCCTGAAGAAATGTTCAAGATTTTATTTTCTACATTTTTTCGTTCCTTTATAAGGGGTTTCTGTAATAAAAAAAGAGTCTGATTTTCATAAACCAATTCTTGTAAAGTTGGTAGATTACAATCTTATTAGGAAAGGTTTACTGTATATTCGTGTATATAATACAACTTATAATACTTAATTAATAGGAGAGTGGAAAGTGGACTTTGGGGTTACTTTCGTCAGCCTTGCAACTTTCGCTTCCCTTATTTTGTTCTTTAGTCCTCACATTCCATGAACTATGTTTCTGACAAAGGGAGAAGAATTGCTGTTTTCTGGGTCAGAATCTATCTAACACTTATCGTTGGCCAGTTTTTGACCTTGAAGTAGTTTTTATTTTTATTTTTTATTTTTAGCCCCTTACATTAAGTGGCTTCATGCCTTGTCTGGAGCGACTTCCATAAAAAAAAATACAACTTCATATTTTCTTAAGTTAAAAAAACGAGAATAAATTACATACTTGTATATAATACCTCATAGTACAGTCATCCCTGTGTACATTTTATTTTTTTTTTCAAAGATAACCATATTATCCATTAAAATCTCAAATTCATAAATCTATTTAAATAAAACATTTTATTGTTTATAAAATTTAAAATGGATGCTTAGCCATTGTGTGTTTCTTCTAACTTCACTTTCAAAACTAATTTTCGGGAAAGGAGGTAATTCAACATTTAAATCAATCATACTTTTCTGTTTGATGGGACTTTATTATAATTCTCTATATTAATAAACTATAAAAATTAAAAACAAAAAAAAAAGACTGCAAAAAAGGTGAAGTTAAAAGAATTTAACAGAAATACAAAATACTGTTGTAAAACTGATATTTATGTTTACAGAGATTTTGTAAAATGTTAAAAACATTGTTTTTGTTCCAAATTAACTTTAGATAATTGTCTTTCCAATACAATGAACTTTTAACTGATTGAATAACCTGAAATTTTTATGAATCCAATAATTTTTTTTAATATTGTCTTTCATTAAAAAGAAAGAAGACTTCATTAAAAAACATGCAATTCAAATATAAACATTTTATGCAAAACTTAATTTTAAACTTTTTTTTAAAGTAAAAAAAAAAAAAAAAAATCTTACTATTTATAATATTGCTATTTCAAAAATATTTTTAAGCTGTTTATACCTACGTATAATGCAAAACTCTTTTTTTGCCTTTTAATTTACCTTCACAATTATTCTTGGTATACAGAAAAAAAAAAAAATTTCCTGCTAGCTTATTTGTATAAAATTCATTGACACTTAGATGTTTCCTAACCTGAAACACCAATCCCATTGGGTTATCTCTATCAAATATAGAATGACCTTTTTCTTTCTTTTTCTTTATCATGAAGACCATAATACTTTAGTTGTGACAGAATTTACCCTCAGTCGGTTGAGCTGACGCCTTCCAATGTCCCAAATGACCATAATGCACTGCATTCACATAATTCATGCAAAAGTCTTTTTTATCGCTCAAGATTAGTGTTTTTACAATATTTAAATGATAAAGCTGATAAAACATTTTGATCTCGACATTTGAAACTATATATATATATATATATATATATATATATATATATATATATATGAAAAAACTATGGATATCCATTTAAACTGTTTCATTCATTTGACAATATTTCTAAGCTTTTATTTTCATGTTTCGGAATTCCCAGAATGTTACTGATGACAAAAAGGCACCTAAAGAAGGCCAGAGAGTATAACAATTGAAACATTGTGGAAATAGCAATAACCCAGCTGAAGAAAACATAAATAACAAATTATTACATTTCGGTCTATTTTGATTGAAATTTTTCATTCTTTAAATTTGAATTCGGTTTTATATGACTGAGAATTTTTTTGACATAGACTTTTTATTTTAATATTTTAACAAAAAAAATAATTGTTGTTTAGTCTTAAGCATAATTGAGACCAACACTGATAATCAGAATATATTATGGAAATGAATGTATATAAGTAGGTATCCCAAACCCAAATTTTATTTTCATTATATTATCTAAACACTTTTAATGTGTGCACATCAATCTTTGCAAAACATAAACAATGATACCAAATTTATTTTGGTAGCACAATTAGCCACCGAATTCTGACCCAAGTCTATTGGAAAGTCGTCTTGTGTGCTATTTGTTCAGAACTCAAATTTTACAGCCTATAACTTAAAATGCAAGCTTTGAAAAAGTGAAAAATTCTTACAAATTTAATGTCATCTTGTAGTAAATGAAAATTAATCATAATGGAAACAATAATTATTAAATTAAGTTAGCCTAAACATTGGACAAAATCCCATTACCTCTCAAAAAAAGTATGGAAGTTCAATGTTGACTGTTCATATAAGATTCATTTCAA
This sequence comes from Sepiola atlantica, assembly GCA_963556195.1. NCBI lineage: Eukaryota > Metazoa > Mollusca > Cephalopoda > Sepiida > Sepiolidae > Sepiola > Sepiola atlantica. Next base: position 38,213,850 of record OY744546.1, on the reverse strand, counting down.
CAGTCAACATATTGAATCTTCGCACAGTAAAAATCAAGCTAGATTTTTCTTCAAATAGTAAATTAAAAAAACAAAACAAAAAAAAACATCGATTTTGACCATGTAAAAACAGAAACACAAAAAATAGAAAAAAAAAATTAATTCACTAAAGTTTTAAACTTTGATTTTTTTTTTTTTGTGAAAAGTAACTTAAAACCTATATTTAACCCACCATATTAACAAGTGGCTCGTTTTCTTTGAGATGGGACTGTTTTTATATGCATAGACACAATATCGTAAACATTAAGTTGAAAAACACCAGCATAAAAGAATAAATCGCTCCTCATTGAAAGTAGCAACCTAACTTGAAGTAACCTGGAACAAAAAAAAACTATTAATTACACAATTGTGCATTTATACAGAGAAAACATTACATTTTGTTTAAATCCAAATTTAATGAAAATAGCCCCCCAAATAAAAGAGTTGATAGAAATTTAACCACATTTTCACACAGTAAAGCGGCTGGTTTGTGATACCTAATATAGGAATATCTTATAGAGGTTGTGTGTGTCTGTAGCCAAAACTATCATCCTTTACATCACAATTTTCCTCAAATATTTGCCAATCATTTCAGAGGGAGTATTTAATGTTTTTTTAAACTTTAATCAAGAAATTATATGCTATATTAGTAACACTGTTAACCTAATCTACATTTTAACGTGCAATTCAATTTATATATCCTCTTCATATTCAGTTTAACGCCCGTTTCTACATGCTGACATGCATTGGATAGCTTTTAGAAATTGACTTCCAAACTAACTTATCTCTGGACAGCTTTATATTTATCCCTCTTTCTTTTAGACCCATCTTTATCGCTTCCTCCCATGTTTTCCTTGGCCTTTATCTGCCAACTTACACTGCTACCTCAACTATTTTAACATTTACTAACTCAAGAACTCTCATTTATTTATTCAAGTGGCCATACCAACAAAGTCTACTTTTCTGCACACATCTCCCTATACTGTCTAAAATTAAACTTCCTCTGAGGTCATCAGATCTAAGCCTGTCTTTATTACACATCTGTAATATCATCATTCTCATATCATTTCTCTTCATGCAACGCATGTCCTCAACCCTCACTGGCCAGGTTTCACTTCCTCCATACATCATCACACTGCATACACATGCCTGATCCTTGGTCGTCAGTGGTAACACTCTGCTAGTTATATACAAAAAAATAATGGTTCAGAGTGAATGGGGTGGCTAATTAACACATTCAATTTAAAAATCTGATTTTAACAAATAGTTTACAAGTATTATTCATTTCTAATTGTTTGGTTTTATTTTAATACGTATACAAAATGATTTCTGAGATATATCTGAATGGAAATCAATAAATAATAAATTATTTCTTTTTTATCTATCTTATTTAGTTAAATGATTTACATTTTACAATGAAAAAGAAGTGAATAGAACAGTCGTGTTACAAACCCTGTTTTAAGCTTAAATATAATACAATTTTAATAATTTTACATGTTATTATTTACACAAAAATTGAAGCAATTAAAATTATAGTTTTTTTTTTCATAACTTTCTCATGTAGTAATAGTAGTAGTAAAATCATATATCAATTCAGTGAAGTATTTAATTTACAGGTTTTGGAATTCCTAAAAGGTTACCAACAAGGAGAAAAAAATGCACCTTAAGGTCAAAGAGTACAACAATTAACGAAAACTGATTCTTATAAAATTTGGAGAAAAGATATTTATTTATATATATATATATATATATATATATATATATATATAAAATCAAGTCAATCTATTTCCCAAATTAGACAGTAATAACCTTAAATCTAACAAATCAATGTTTGATTCTTTCTGGCTATTTCCTTTTCGTTATCATGGGTACATGTTCAGAAAAATAAAATTTATATCGATTTATTTCCTTAAAAAAAACTTTATCTGGCGAGGAATATTTTTTTTAGATGTCTGCCACCTTTGTTGTTGGTGGCAAATTCATATATATAATCTATATAATACTTATACTATTGTATTTATTAATTACATACATCACACTGGTGATACCAGATCAGGCTGCCCTGTGGCTCCCTGAGACGAAATTCACCTACATTGACGTTTTTTTTTTTTTTTTTTTTTTTTTTTGTAAAACTTAATTATGTTCTACAAAACCAAAAACAAAAACAACAGCCCCTCTCCCTTTCTCCCTCCCCTTTTTTATTTTATTTTTAGAACTTGAAGCATAAATCTTTTACTATAATGACCAGATTCGGCATTAAATAACCCAAAAAGGGTTGATATGCCGTAAAACAAAACTACCAAACCAAAAACGATGATTAAACATTTGAAGATATAAAGAACTTGAAGCATAAAAACTTTTACTATAATGACCAGATTCGGCATTAAATAACCCAAAAAGGGTTGATATGCCGTAAAACAAAACTACCAAACTACCAAACATACATCACATCAACACATTAGTTTCATCGCATAAATGTCAATCAAACCACCAATAAACAGGATTGATTAACCAATCTCTATGAACAAAACTTCACCAGAATTACTATATATTTATTTATTTAAAAAATATTCCTTAAAAAGGATCATAAATTATTCACAGAAAAATGTTTGAGGAAAATTAAAATTATTTTAATGGGTGCTTTATTCTTCAATGATAGAAATTTTATTTAAAATAAAATTGTTTGGCGCCTACACCCCAATGAATGGTTGACTCATTATTCAACTCTCATTCTTGTCAAATTATAAATTTGTTTTACTGAACTTTGTCAATTTGTTTATATACAAAAACAGCAACAAAAAGCAACAATAAAACTATTAGCTTTTTAAAATTGTTAAACATTAAAGTTATAAAAAGACTAATTATGATTCTTATATTAATTAATCTTAATTCTAGGGTTAATTCAAGTAAATAGTTTTAACTTGATTTTTTATATACTTATTTTTATATATTTTATTTATTTAAATGTAAATACATTGAGTCTTTTATTTCTCAATATCAATTGAATACATAATAAGGATTGAAAGGGGGGGGGTAAGTTTTAATAGTTTTACGCTTTAATCAGAAAATTGAACATTATTGATTCTTTTTACTTAACTAATCTTTTATTATAGTAAATAGAATTTACTTTTAGCTTTATGGATTGAATGAATTCTGTGAAATTCTGTGGTTTGATTAGAAATAACTATGAATGGTATCAACATTTTTATTTTAGTTGAATGGGGATGGGGGTAGAGAGAAAAAATATCTGGAGAAAACAGGAAGACACTGACAGGGGAACGGGGTAGAGCAACCTGGTAGGACAACTAGTCTAGGAGATGGAAAACTCTGAAATAACACCAGTCGTTCTCAGTTAATTCTGAAAATATTTCCAGTTGTCTTGGACTTCTCCTTGCCACTGGATTTAAGCTGCGTTGGTTCTGGCGTAAGTGCGGTTAGATTGGACAACAATTTTCATTAAAAAAATCCTTATTCTGAAGACATCCTTTTAGAGTGGAGGGGGGGGGGTCTCTCAAAAGAAGTATAGCTTTCAAAAGATTAATCAAAAGAAGTTAGAAATCGTTAAATTTATATTTACTAAATGTAATCTTACATTCTAAACAAGTTAGTGTACGTATACGGCATACCCTCCTCCAATCTTCTCCATCACAACCGCCAACACTCATTATTTAAAAAAAATCTAATTTTCGAAAATAAAAGTTAAATTGTCTGACTTATAAATTTTTATTAGGACTTTTTTTGAGGGGGTGGGGGTTACTTTGTTCTGTAAGTTTAACATAAAATTATCCAAGTGTTGAAATTTCCAGATGACAATATTTGTGTTTACTTTAAACAACAACAAAAAAATATCTTCTGATTATTATTTCAAGTGAACACAAAATTCTCATTATAAAATGTTTTATTTTTTAATTTTTTAAACTACTGTTTAATTTTAGATGAGGTGTTCACTATTTAAGTTTAATGTAAAATTATCCCTCTTTCTAAAAGTTCTGAAAAGACGTTTGTAAAAAGGATTAGTTTGGTTAAAAAAAAAACTAAAAAAAAAAAAACTATTACACATTTAATTGACATTAAACGTGTATAAAAAAACAGAATCTCTATGCTAAAAATTGAACAAATACTTGCTAAACTATTTTTTTATAATCTGAAAATTTGGTGCTTAATCTCATGATAAAGTTATCAAACCAGATGTCGGTGGCCTGAGTTCACGTTTAAATGTAAGTGTTTAAAATCTGTTTTAATTTGAAACAATCTGGTTCAATTAATTTTATGATCGAACAATACAGTAATAATCAATTTAAAAATAAAATCATTTCATACCAGCTTGCAATAAACATCCTATAAAATAAAAAATGAAAAAAAAATGTCTGTGTTTCTATATGACTATTTACAATTACAACCTATTTAAAACCATTATATTAATTTAATGATTACGAAACCAATACTTTAATAAAATGAATTTAACTTTCACAAAAGTCCTATTAAGAAAAAAAAATGATGAAACAAAACCGGCATGTACTTCTGGGCTCTGAGCGTTATTATTTATAAATTTAAGAATAAAAAAAAAAAAGAAATAGAAAACTACAAAGTATTTATGGGATTTAAATTTCAACATTTCATAAGTCCTATCAATTTTATTGTAAACCCGATTTTTTAATAACATTCTTTTATTGAATTATCTTTCTAAAAATGTAAATAATTTCTTAGAAGAAATTAAGGGAAAAAGTAAGAGGGGGGGGGTGGAATAATGAGTGAAGAAAAATGAAGCTTAAGAATCCCAGGCAACGTCGGATAGATAAAGCTGGTTGATAATAATCTGAAGATTAAAAAAAAAAATTTGCATAACAATCATTTTAGAGGGCAGCATGGGCATGTCTTATATGTCCGCCTACATTTTTTTCTGTCCTTTTGCGAAATTGTTTAGTTCCACTTATTCTTCTGCCTGTTTAATCTATCAGTTTTATGCAATTATCAAAAAGCATTTCCTCACTCAAGTGGCAAAGTTGAGTGGAGTTATCCATTTGGAACAAATTCCTATTCTTTATTATTTACATTTTGACTTTAATGATGTCTTCAGTTTGAGTGTAAATTGGCTGGAATGATGGCATATGATGCACTATTATTTCAGTTATTGAAATATAATCTAAACTAGACAGACCCCATAGAAATTCCATGGTTGTATACTTCATCTATCTTTCTGCTTGTTCTTTTTCTAACAGAATCTATATACTATTAAAAAGTTATGGTGTTTTTGGAGTTTGTCTTTTGTATGTAAATAGAAACGTGTGATTGTTTGACACAAAAGGAATAGGAAGAGTACACATTACTAATGCAATCCTCCACTTGTAAGATTCGGCCCAAGATGGATTACTGCTGCCAGATCTCTGGAAGTGCCTCTTAGAGCATTCTTTCTTAATGACACGGTACAAAATCGACTTTGCAATCTAGTGGGAGATGATCTCTTCTCTTCCTTACAACCTCTTTATCACAGAAGAAACATTGCTAGTCTTTCTCCACTCTATTGCTATTTCCATGGCAGGTGCTCGATTGAGCTTTAAGCTCTGATCCCCGCCCATAAAACCTTCTCAGCAAGAACTTGTCTTGCAACCAACATTGCAAAGAACTTTCTGTGTACCTAAAATCAAGCACGTCGAACACGTTATCATGGAAATGTTTCTCTACAAACTACAACATGGTCGTTTTCAAGTCCAATATCAACAAATTTCATATCATCCTGTGAATTAATCATAGTTCTCAATCCTTTCATACTACTATTTCATCATCCAACTGAAAATCTCACTAACCCTTATCCTCGAGTTGCTTTTGGCCTTGGTAAGAGGTGGACCATTAGTATATAAAAAAGATTTTATGATGTCAGTATCCGAGTTCAAATTTCACTTAAGTAGTTACTTACTCTCTCATGAAGAAACTAAGTGGAATATTTTTTCCACTAAATTTCAAATATTTTTCTTAGTACCAGCTAGGTAAAGATGGAAATTGACATACCCAGGTACTGTACGAACACTGTTCAAGGAGCAGGTATAAACTGTTCTTTATGTACATTTTTTCTCCTTCCCTTTCATGTTCTTAAATCGAAGAAAACAACATAACTTGTCTGAATCAGTATGTTACAGCATTTGATTTTCTTGATTACATTGGTTTCCCCAATTATATTTAGAATCACATACACATGGGAGAGACCATGTGAAGATTGTGGTACATCCGCCAGGACTCTAACGCAACACATCTACTAGTCATTTCACACACTGTGTCCACTTCACCACCTCATCAGAAAACAATTTAATAGATTTTATTAAAAAAAAAATCAAATATTATCCTCCACTCTATAATAAAGAGCAATATGTATCTATTTGTATATATATATATATATATATATATATATATATATATATATATATATATATATATATATATATATATATATCTCCAGTCACACAAAAGTTAGTGAAAAAACAAAACAAAAAAACAACAAAAAAAACTGCTTGTCAAATTAATTTTAAGTATTTAGGGAATTTGAGAAAGCAAATCTATTTCCATAGTTTCCTTTTCTTTTTTCTTTCTGCTTTCTATACTAATTTATTTTTTATTTTTTTAACTTCATTTCCTTTTTTTTTCTTTTTTTCTTTTTTTTTAACTTTCCAGTTTTTTTCTCTTATTTCTTTTTTTTTTTTTTTTTCTTTTTTTAACTTCACCGATGCAAACTGTTATTTTATATGCAAGTATGAATATTAGTGCGAACACTGACGAAGGATAATATTCCTTTTTTTTTGTGATTTCCTACAGAAAGTGTAGACTTGTGTTTGCATATATTTATGGATGGGTAGAAAATGTTAAAATAGGTGATAAATTGTCTCCAAAGATCTTTTTTAAACTAACATTCACGAGAGGAATGATTTTAAAATGTAAACATATTTTTGCTAAACAATTATTAATGAGCATATTTTTCAACCCAAATTTGCCAACATCCATAATTGGCCTAATGGATATCGTCACTGACTATGGAATCTGTTCTGCTGAGTGCAAATCCTATCGGATCCGTTGTGTACATATTGGTAAAATATGTTCAACAAATACTACCCAGTAGATTGTTTGCAATGAGTATTGTGTTATAACTTCAAAATGGTTGATATGCTGTTGGAAAATATCTGAATCTATTTTTTTAAAAATATCTGATACAAATCATATTCGGTTTAACATCCGTTTTATTTGCTGGCATGTGTTGGACAGTTTTTAGAAATTGACTTCTAAACTAACCTATCTCTCGAGTCTGAACCGGTCTTTATTTATCCCTATTTCTCTTACACCCATCCTTATCACTTCCCCCTGTTTTCCATGGTCTTCCCTTGCCTACTGACCTTACTACCTCATCTGTTTTACATCTACTAACCCAAGCACTCTCACCCATTCTTTCAATGTGACCAAACCAACAAAGTCTCATTTTCTGCACACATCTCCCTATACTGTTCAGATTTAGTTTTCCTTGTAAGTCATCAAATCTAAGCCTGTATTGAGACTCTGATTACACATCCTACAAAAATTGTACACTCAGACTCTCCATCTGTCAGCAATCCCAATTTCTGTTTTGAATGTGAGTCAGATTTTTGCAAAAACTCTATTCCTTTACCATATTTTGTTCATCTTAATATAGGTATGGTTTCAAAAAATGTATTCCCCAGTAAGTTTCTTCGTTAATAATAGAAGCAAAAATATGCTCTGTCTGGTCCCATATCTTTTCTAGTATATATGACAAACAAACATATACTACACTGTCCCCAAAATGGTAATGCCTGGGAGGATGGTCTCATAACAGAATAGATACTATGCTACCCCCTCACAAAAAAGGTAATGCCTGGAAGGATGACCTCATGACAAAAACAGATACTTCACTTATCCCTCCCCCACTCTCCGAATTGAGCATTGAAAGTACATTAGTCTGAAATAGTATAGTTTTGGCTTTAGACAGACCGATAGCAAATAGATATATGTTGCCTTATTCTTGAAGCTGTTAAATTTAAGCTATCTGTGTGCTCTTAAGCCGTGTGCTTCTCTATCAAGAATCTCGTTAAACGTTTGTATACTTCATTGTCTTTTGTTTTCCACTTGTTTGGTATTTTTGCGAAATGCTTTGAATCATTTCTTCAGCTGAAGAATTTGTAATGATTTAAGCAGTCACTGTAATTAGTTTTTTAATCATTTTTTGATCTTCTAACAGGATTTAATTATCCTACTTTTAATGGAACTTTATAAAGAGAAAAAGCTAGAAATACATGACGCGTTTTGCACAATCGGCAACACCTAACAAACCTGGCACTCATGCGGCTAGGATCTCTGCTGTGGCACAGACTTGATTATCATATCTTAACGAAATAAGTCTTTTCGTCATCTTCTGTGAAACCCCTGTACAGGTGAGAAAAATCATTTTTGCAAAGATTATCAAAATTGTTTCTGAGATTAATCATATTTTTCTTAAAGAATTTTCAGACAGTGTTGATAGACACTTTTATAAAAAATACTGAATTTGCTTTCTGATTGTATTATTCAATTACTAGTGTACACCCTCTGTCAAAAAAGAAAAAAATTATGCTTCGCCAGTGTTCGCACTAATATTCATACAAAAATTATGCATGGAGTTTAATTTTTCATATATAAATTATCATTTCTGATGACATAAAGAAAAACACTCACTGTTGTAATTTAAACTGAAGGATTGTTTAAACTGAAGAATATATAAATAAACATTGGTTTTTATGATAGTGGAGAATATTTTCTATGCTTTTAATAATCAATTAGTGAACAAATTGACTTATTTCTTATCTAAAATTGTTTCTAAACTTCCACCACTACCATCCTTCCCAGATCCTGAAGTGAAAGTTTTTGGACACCTGGATCTGAATTTTTAATTTTTATCAGGAGTAAAATTAAGTCTTCATTTGGGTCTGAAGATTTCGCTGGGCAGATGAAATAAATTATTACCTATAACTGACGTGGTGGTTTTTCATGTAACTTTGTCAATATTGCTGTGTAATTACACAGTTCTAAGCTGAAAAGTGCCTTACATCCAACTCTGATCAACCAAGTTATATGTGTGTGTGTGTAACCCTGTCTGTGTTTTTCAATCTAAGAGAACAAGGCTTATTGTTATATTTTGCATAAAAACTCTTAATAGATAGTTGTCAGAGGTCACCCTAAATTGATGCCAGGGATCATTCAAGGTCACTATAAGTCAAACAAAAAATGTTTAAAATTCCGCCTTTAAACATAAACAATTTTCAGATCAGATTTCTGTCCAAATATTTAAACGGGATATTTTGTGTCTGTTTATTATTATAGTATGTATTTAACTTGAAAAATCCACATCCCAAATTCAGAATAAAGCTTAATCAAGAGCAAATCTTGCACATATAAGAAGCTTAACTTAACACTTTACGAATTATAAAAATATTTTCATTTTCAAACGTCATCAAATGCTAACTATATCTACCGTTGGATGTATTCCTTGTAAATTTTTAGATATAACTTTTAATCTAAACAATGAAACCTCTAAGCCTTACAGAAAAGTATCATCCACAAATTTCATTCCTCTTCCAAACTATTAGAAAAACAGTAAATCTTTCTTTATTGTATATTAAGGTTAACTTTCTTCTGTTATTTTGAACTTAAGAGAAACCGTGAATCTTTGATAACTAAGTCCAGCTCCTAGCCGGCTCATGTGGCTTAGATATAAGCCTAGTGAAAATGCTACTACTGATAGAAGGGGTGAAGGTGAGTTACCTGGCACCTGAAAACCAGTGCTTTGGATAGATGAGGCTCTTCAATCTAGCAGGAAGACTGCTCATCATAGGAAAGACTTCGAGAGTTAACTATGTATACAGCAATCTTATGGCAACTCCTTCGATAGTGGAACCATGTTCATCGTCGCTTGCCTTTTTAATAGACCCTTCCAGTGACACTTAGAGGAGGGGGGTTCTGCTGCATGGGTAACAGCTTGCCCTCCGTACTTACTTATGTAGGTTTTGTGCTCCAAAGACTGAATGATGCTGATGTCATTGAAATGAATCCTTGTATTTCTGCTGAACAAAACCTGACCCACTTAATATCCTTCATTGTAAATAGTGATTGCAATTCTTAGATAAATGGTATCTTCGTTTTCACCGGGTCATTTGCAAAATGGCCGGCCTACAAATAATGCTGCCAACACATGCCACTGAAAATTGTATAGATTCGTCAAAGTTCAGCTAAGTTTTCTTTGTATGCTTTAAATATGACTAATATTTTTATTAATTTTTACTTATCTTATCTTAATTTTTTTTTTAAACTGCGGGGGCTCTGAAATACCTGAATAGTACACGGGTGCAGGATTACCCTCTTAGTGTGATGGATCCGTCGATTTTATCAAGTCATCCATCTAGGAGAAGGAAAACGTTGATATAAAAACTGTGCTACTGACTACTTACGTTTTGGCAGCAAACCGCTGGGGGAGGGAGGCATCCATAGTCCTGATTGACAACCTTCCTAGAGCTGGAGAATCAAACAAAATATCCGGTTTCCAAACCTAAAATTGCTTAAGGAGTAAATAGGCTCTGCCTATCGCCTGGCCTGTGCACTCTTTCTTTGTCTATTAGCCAGACACAAAGGTAAGAGCGCAGGGACACCTCAAAGACACCCAGTGCTTGGCCTTGTTTCCTGATTAGGACAATGAATGCCGTCTCTCTTTCTCTCTATCTGGGCAACTTGGGGGAAAATTCTTGGTTACTAAGTCTCAAAGCTGATGAACCGTTGCTCAAAACGGGCTGATTGGGAATCCATCAGAGATCATATCAGAGACGCCCCATAGATTGAAACTTTTTTTCTCTCTGCTGATTAGTGCGCAAATGAGTTAACCGAATGGGTCAAAGGATGCATTTAAGCACATGTCCCCATGCGAAAATTCTACAGCCAGCTGCACTTTCCACAATGGTTCACCTTGAACTGTGCAGCTGCTATTGCTCAGAGGCAGCAAGTATTCTGATAATTCAACCACCACAAGTCAACTAAAAATGGGCAGAAATTTATAGCGTTAAGAAATCATTGTAAGGCTGTAATAGATGAAACAAAAGGAGATGACCAGAAAACGCATTGTCACAGAAACTAGGTACTCGCAATTTCTGAAAAATCTTCACTAGTGTGGTGAATAATGGGAAATCAATAATCCCCCCCCCCCCTATCCAACCACAATGATGTCGTTTGCACGGCAACTGACTAGGCTGAACTACTTGCTCAGCGTTTCGCCGTAAACTCCATTTTGGACTCCACAAACCACTCTCTCCCAAATTTCCCATTGCTGATGGAAGCCACATTTGATGACCTGACTATCACCCTCTCATGTCTGAGACATCATTAAAAAACCTTGACACCTCCAAAGCATGTGGGCCTGATCTTATACCAGTAATAGTAGTAAAGAAATGCTCTGCTGAACTGGCCTCTGTCCTCTCCAAACTCTACAACAAATGCCTTGCTGAATCTTGCTTCCCTGATAGCTGGAAAATGGCTGTGGTACCAGTCTTCAAGAATTCTGGAAATAGAACTGACCCTCAGAATTATCACCTCATAAGTCTACTCCTGCTCTTTGCTAAAATCTTTAAATCTCTGATCAATCTAGCGATAGTCCGGCACCTCGTAAATTCTTAACTTCTTTCTGACTATCAGTATGAATTTAGGCAACCACCGTCTACTGCGGATATCCTAACGGTCATCTCCGAACGCATATACCATACACTGGTCAAGGCAGATAAAGCTAGGGCAGTAGCACTCGATATATCCAAAGCCTTTGACAAGGTCTGACATAAAGGTCTTCTCATGAAACTTCATGTGGTATTACTGAACTAATATTTAATATAATTAGATCCTTCCTATCCAAAAGAAAGATCCAGGTTGTCCTCGATGGTTGTTCATCCAAACAACATAACATAAATGCAGGTGTACTCCAGGGATCGATCCTTGGACCGTTATTCCTGATTTTCATAAACGACCTCCCTGATGCCGCAAAGAAAGTGGGCTCCCTATACCGTGCAAGAAAACTTCTCACACCTGACAGTATCCTATGTCTCTACAAAACCATAATCTGCTCCTGCATGGAGTATTGTTGTCACATCTGGACTGGTGTACTATCCACTAGTCTCTCCCTCCTAGACAAGGTCCAGAAAAGAGTCTCTAATCTAATAAGTCCTTCACTATCCACCAAGCTCAGAAAATAGAGTATGAGCCGGTCAAGTATAGAGTCTCTGATAACATGCAGGTGGTACACATGGTTTGCAATGGGAATGGTAGACTCCTGAAGTAACTATCTTACAGTGAGCTACATCTTGGAAAGTGTCAACACAAACCGAAAGAGGTACAAGGACAGCATTAGGAACAAACTAAAGGATGTGGGCACCTAGAAGGAGATAGCTTTAAGTAGGGCTGAGTGGAGAGAGCATATAAAGGACAATTATAGAGCTTTCGAGGAACCTCATCTGGAACATGATCAACTCGAGAGTAAATGTAAACACCAAAAACTGCAGCTTTTGGTGTTTACAGTTTCCTGAAGACTGGTTATGTACATCAACTGAAGAAGCATGAAATAACAATGGCCAAAAATGTTTCCCAAAAACATGGTAAGATAACCTGCATGTTGTGTGATAAGGTCTGTAAAACCAGTTCTGGACATAAAACACGTGGTTGTACACAGAAAACAAATCTCAAAAGATGCCGCCGTAAATGCCATGGAAATTATTTTTCTCTGCCACCTATGCTACAGGCAATGCAAATCTGCAGCTGGTCTAAAAAGCCACCTACAGAGTCTCTGATGAAGAAAAGAGTACACCGGAGAAATGTGATTAAACTGTTATCATCTGTGAACATGCAGCAAATTGTCATCGTCATCATATACATATATATGAATAAATGCAAAATTCTGTTGAAATAAATTGAAAAGGCTTTTCTGAATACAGCTGAAGTTGGAGTAAAATGTTCTTTAATGTTTATAGTAAAATATTCATATAATAACCAAAAAAAACTTTGAAGATTACATATGAACAGAAGTTGAGTCTGAAATATGTACAGGAGTTTGTGTCTTTTTTTTTTTCTCTTTTTTTTTTTTAAGCGATCTCCCCACATATTAGTACATATTTTCCATTTTTTTTTTCTAGTTTTATCTTTCCATATTTTTTTTCTAGGGGTTTTCTATTTTCTTTTTTTTTTTCTCTTTTTCTCACCTCATCCCTTTATTTTTTAAATCCTTAAAACTCTATATGGATCCTTTGTGATTTATATGTTGGCTGCATTTAATTTAGTTTTCAATTTATTGATTTTTATCCCAGTTTTCTAGAAAATTCCTTTTGATCATTTTTACTAATGTTATATCCTGTCCTCTTTATAAGTTTAAAAAAATATATTTTTCTTAATCAACTCCTTTCAGGATTTTCTCCATATCTTGTATTTTTTTTTGTTTGCGTAAAAACACAAAATATCTCTAAAATACTTATGTTACAAGCTTATTTTGTAAACTGATATCACATTGTTTTCATAGTTTGCTGAATCTAACAAGTAAATATCTATGTATTGTATATTCTTCTTGATTGTTTACAAATGACAGGTCTGTTTCTCCTATGGTTGTACAGTTTAGTTCTTCATCCACACAGTAGGCCATAAGAATATATACACTCTATTTCTCTATATCTTTCTCTCTCATATATATATATATATATATATATATCTTGCACATAGAGGAAAATGGGTAAGGTATTTTCAACAGAAAAGAATCTTGAATTTGTTTAGTAGTGTGGACCACCTGATGTCATGTCTGCTTCTCGAAAAAGGTTGCTCATGCATGGCCTAATGTTTAAATTTGAAGCCAATGATTTAGAAATGGTTATTCTTGTTATAGGAGGAGGAGTAATTTGGCTGCTGTGATGCTGGACAAATTCCCAATAGGCTATTCTTACGATCTTGTGCCTTGTCAGTAGGTTGATAATCTGATTGGCCGATTTACTGTGATGTCATATCATTTAAAAAAAAAAAAAAATTATTTAAAAAAATATTTGAAGTATTTATTGACTGTTTAGCTGCAGTAATTGGATATATCTGCAGAAAGTGAATTTACTCCACAGCTTTAAAAAGAACCCTATTTCTTTCAAAATTCGGGGCAGTCTTTTCAGCCTGTGTTTGCTCTGCCATTTTGTATGGCAGTGAGACATGGGCTCCAAATGCTTCTGATCTGCAATGGTTTCGGCGTAATGATCGTGCGATGATCAAGTGGATATGCGACAGGAAACTGGAAGAAAGGGTCCCTTCAACCGTACTTCATCAGAAACTTTGTATTGGTAGGATTTTGGATATCTTACATGCTCAGCATCTCTGGTGGTTTGGCCATGTACAGTGTGCCACCTCTTGCATTAACTCCGTAACGCACTTGGATATCCCAAGTACTAGGGAGTGTGGGAGACCAAGGAAAACCTTGCTTGAGTGTGTAAGAAGTAATTTGACTGCATGCAGCATGACTGATATTAACTCTTTAGATTGCATAGCATGGAGAGCAGATGTGAGACATTGCCTGATGTTGCATACTCTGAAGTCTGATACCAGCAGAACTTTAAATACAAAAACCGGATGATGATGACTTATGCTGTAAGAAGCGGATTCACCCCCAGTGACTTCATTATAGTGTGCTAATCCCAGAAATTTCCATCAATTTTAATTCTTTTTCACATATTTCATCAAATATCATTTTCCAGAGCAATAACTAAACTATTTCAACACAAGATATGAAAACATATTACAAAAGCAGAAAATATCAATTTTATTTTTTGATGGATAATTTACATCTAACATTGCTATAAGATTGTTTCCCTGGGTGCTACAACATGGCCATCTTTAAATCGAATGTCAATAAACATTTATAAACCGTTCTCATAAGTCATAAAATTTTTATCCATTTTAAGTCCACTCATAATATTCATCATTTAACTGTCAACAATCTATCCATCTCATTAATCCTTATCCTCTGGTGGCTTTTAGCCTTGATAAGTGGTAACTCCTTAGTAAATAAAAAAATTAACATCATTACGAAAATGCTCATATCATTTAATAAAAACAATGAAAAGAGTTAAAATGAAGCTATTATACTGATTAAATCTTGTATGATTTAGATTATTCAGACTACTGAATGGTTGGGGTTTTTTTTTTTCACGTTTTGACCTCTGTAATTTTTGACTTTCTTTTTTGAACTCTGGGAATCTATATAAAATATTGAGCTGAACCCTTTATTTAATCCATAGGGGTAGATTATTCTTGTTCCATCAGCTATGGCCGGATAGAAATGTCAAGTAATTTTATTTTAGTTAGTATTGCTTGCAATGAGGATTGAACCGTAAACCTCCAAAAAACGGTAATTAAGAACTGATTGTTACTCAGTGCCTTTATCCATTGTACCACGTGCCAATGTGGACAATTATGTAGTATTACTACTTATTAGTATATATATATATATATATATAATTAATCTCTTATTTAATGGTTTATTGAATGTGTAAAATATTGAATGGTCTTGTGTCAGACTATTGGATGTTTCAGGTGAAGACAAAGTTCCCCCCCCCCCCCCCCCCACCGTTGGACCAAACTAGCCGATTCCAGATCAGTAATTAAGGGATGCATCGGGGAGGGTGTTAGAAAATAATTTTTAAAAAAAGCAGTGATCTCACAGGAGACGGTCAGACAGAAGTCATGAATCGATGGCTTTGGCTCGTCTATAGGAATGGTAGGTTAATGCACTCTTTCTCTATCTCTTTTCTTCCATCAGGAGTGAACCTGTATGTAAAGTTAAAATAAAAAAATTATACTTCTTAAATTAAAATGAGATGCCACTTATTCTAACCAACAAAGATACGCTGACTCCTGACTTCCTACCCATACTCTAGCTTCCCACCTCTGGCCAACATGAAATATACTGATACTCCATGTTTTCGCAGTTCATTAATACTGGTTTAAAACTCTTTAAATAACTCTCCGATCGCTATCTAGTACAAATAAGTGTTTATGTACTTTTTTCAAATAAAAATAATTGATGACTACTGAATGCATTCAACCTGAAAATAAGGGGTGTCCAACCATTTGATATTCCATAGTTGTTACCTGTCAAAAAAATTATCAATGAAAATTTTTTTTTCCACTCTGAAAATTCTTTTGTAAAATATTCAAGTGAAAAATAACGCAAAACAAGTTATGAAAGTAACTTTTTTCCTGTTTGACACCATTTATTAGTTTGAATTATTTAAAGAAAAAAGGAGCATGAGAAAATTGGAGAATTCAACCAACATTGATGATTTTGAAAAGTGATACAAAAAGTTACCTGAAATTCTGAAGAGCCCATCAGCAGTGCTGAATTTTCTTTTTTTCTTTGGCATATTCATTTTGTAGAACCTTTTCTTGAAAAAGATAAAAATACTTTTAGAATAAAAATGTAGAAGAGAAAGCAGTCAACAAGATTCATTAAGCTAAAATTTGCATAATGATTGTTCTGACAAATTTGAATAGCAGTGGATCTGTTGATCCGATCAACTAATTGGGATGTGGAATTGGCTTAATGGATACTGCCGTAGACTATGGAATTGGCTATGGTCAAGTTAAAATCCTATCAGAACTATTGTTTTATTTATCATCACCATCATATTCGATTTAACGTCGGTTTTACATGCTGGCATGTGTTGAATGGTTTTAAGAAATTGACTTTCAAACCTAACCTATCTCTGGATAGGTCTTTATTGTTCCCCCAATTTATAAAATCGAGGGAATTATGTTTTGAGGCATGTCCGTCCATCCGTCCGGATTTTTCTCTGCAACCATCCATTGAATTTCTCTAAAGTTTTGCATGAAGTTGTAACTTTGGTCAGGTTAAGAAGTGACATTCTCCGATTTTTGTAACAAAAATCTGGTTAGCTCCCCAGAGGGTCAAAAGGCCCCGAAATGGCAAAAAATGACATTTTTTGACCCGTAACTTTTCATCCATCCATTCAATTTCTCTGAAACTTGGCCAAAATGTGGAGGCAATTGTTCCTAATAGAAAATAAGTATCGCTGACCTTGTAAAAAATCTGGTTCGCGCCCCCAGGGTGTCAAAAGCCCCCAAAATGGCAAAAAATTACCCTTTTCTCCCATAACATTTGATCCATCAATTCAATTTTTCTGAAACTTGGCCAAAATGTAGAGACAATTGTTCTGGATATAAAATGAGCATCCTTGACCTCAGAAAAATTCTGGTTCGCGCCCCCAGGGGGTCAAAAATGCCCCAAATTGCCCCAATTTATTGCATTTTACACTCGCCACATCGAGTCACATACAGAGGGGGACTACGCACGCGCGGCTTGTTTATCATTCTTTCCAACAGGTTCATTTCTATCACTTCCTCCCATGTTTTCCTTGGCCTTTCCCTGTGAACTGAACCTGCTACCTCAACTGTTCTACATCTACTAACCAAAGAACTCTCATCCATTCTTTCAACATGGCCATACCATTAAAGTCTACTTTTCTGCACACATCTCCCTATACTGTCCAGATTTAATCTTCCTCTGAGATCATCAGATCTGAGCCTATCTTTAATACTAACATTACACATCCATCATATCATTCTCATACTATTACATTTGATTACTCTCTAATAATACTGATGATGGGTAAGGTATCAACCACAATTCCCCTTCCCCTCATCTATAAGTAAAATAGTGACTTGAGCAACTCCTTGTATACAATTAATTCCAAAAAGTTGATATACTCTAAACCAAATCCAACCTATTCTTTTCTGGTTGCCTTTCTCTTTCGTTTTGTGAATCCTTATCTCCGGGAGATAAAGATGCTTTTAAAATGAATAAAGCATCTACCAATAAATTAGCTCAGCCGTTATCCTTGAGTGGGTTTTAGCTTTGATAAGTGGTAACTCAGTACTTAAAAATTTTTTTTATCCAACTTCACCTGATGAGTTTCTATTGTCTTCAGATGAAATTCCTTTTGAATGATCCCATTTAAATATTCCCTCCTTTTTATTCTATTGTCATTCATTATTTAAACCATACAAATGAACATCTGCCGTGATTTGTAGTCCTTTCATAAAAATAGACATTTCTGAAAACTCTGATTGAATAATCTGTTGTATGATCTCAATTTTATATCTTCTTAGAATGCTTCTGCAACTTTTTTATTTTTTCGTAGCTGCATCCTCGCATCTTGGAGAGGCTTTCTCCATCCATCCATCGATCTGTCACAATTCAGTTTAAAATAATATGTGCCGCCATGGCTAACATGCAACTCATATATGATGTGGTAAAGATAAGTTTAACAAAGATTTACATGGTTAAATGTACAGATTGCATGAATGTGTCTTAATATACTTTCCATTTTTTCTTTTCATGACCATTTCTGCTTCTCTTTTAACATTATAAAGTTATCTTATCAGATTTTCAAAGTCAGATCTAAATAGCATTAAAGTTGACAAATCAAACTTTGCTTCTGACGAGTCAATTTTCATTTGTTATGGTTGTACCATGTTATTAGCAATATAATGTACTTTACTACAATTTATTTTTTTAAATTACTTACGCCGGTTGAGAAATTTTTAAAATAATCACTTAAAAATAAAAATTAGTAAGGGTTATAACACAGTTTTAATTGAAGAATATAATACGAGTTGTTTACCTTACAACTAAAATGACTGCACTGCATCCTGGACAAAAAATAAACAACAAAAATCAAATTTATTTATATAAACTATAATTCAGTTTATTTTGCTTGTCCTCGTCTAGTTTTACTGTTTGGCCACAGAATCTGCAGTGATATAATTTGAATAAGTATATCCCATTTTCATCCAAACTTCACCATAATCTATCTTTCCAGGGCTAAAAACTTGTATAAATGTTTGTAAATTTTTACTTTGATTAAAATATAAAATACCCTAATTCAGGGGGGGGGGGGGTTATTAAAAACTACAGATTAGTACAGATTAATTAAACTAAAAATGAATTTTTATGCCTCGTGGCTTCTTTAAGTTTGAGCCAGTCAAAAACTGATACGTTAATTGTGAAGACACAATCATTGCCGGAATAGGAAAAACATCTTTTGGATTCCTGTTTTTCATTATATTTTTGTATCTTAATTTGAATGAGTAATACATATTCATATAATTTCAAATAACACTATATATTAGTTTGATCATCCATTGATACCTGCAGTGTCACAAAACACTGGAAATCAAAGTGTGACAGCTCTTTGGTTAACAGTTTGAAAGTGATCATTTAATACATTTTGATTTTCTTAGTCTCACGGGCTGGATTTATTGTTTCCATGAAACTGCAGGTATTGATAAATGATTGAACTAATGTATAGTGTCATTTGAAAAAAAAATACATATATATATGCTCTTACATATGCAATTGAGCACTCTGGTCGTTTCTCCAATACAAAAACACATATATAGATATATTTACTAAAGCATCACCATTTTTCTATATTTGCAGCTTTAAACTGAACCAACATTTTATTACAGCTATTTTTATAAATTGAAATCAATCCTTACCCCATTATTGACTTGACATTAACAATCAGAAACTTTGAGAACAGGAAATCCTAATAACATAGCAAATCAAAAGACTCTATTCAACCAATATTGAATATTGTAATCTAAGCTCTTACATTCCATTATGTATATTTATTTAAGTGCCTTGCAATAGGTTGAGGCTACTTTTTCAAATGTATGTCATGAGAATTTCTTTTTAATATACATATATGTATACATATGTATATATAATTTAGTGTTATTTTTATTTCCACTGTTAGCTATCAGCAAACAAAAATTTCTGTATTTTTTTTTTTTTTTTTTTCCAGAAATTTGGAAAAAAATATTGATAAGTTAACTAAGTGCAATATATTGTTAATATACTTATTTATGGCTTATATATAGAATAAAAATTGAATTGCACTCAAACTTTGTAAATGGTTCAATATATTTTCAGATAGTTTTATTCGATTTATCAGGACACCTTACTGCAGTTACATGGTTATCCATTGATTATATTAAACAAATTTGTTAATGTATGTAATAACATAGATCATCAACCATACTAAAAACATGCTCTCTCCGATCGCATAAGATACAGATGACAAAAATTTTAAGCTGAGTGAATAGTAAGGTGAACTAATTTTTTAACTGCAGCTTTTTTTGAAAACAAAATCTTGAAATTCTCTTCGATAAATACAGGGTGTCTCAAAAAAATGTACTCACTCGTAGAATGCCGTGAAAACTTTTATTTATGAACATAGAGTGAAATGAAATAGCATCGAATACATGAGACAGATGTAATTGAAGAATCATGTTCGCAAATGTTCAAACTGATGACCATTATTGTTCAAAGCTATTTCATTTCTCTCTGTTCATAAATAAATCTTTTCTCGTCATTCTAAGAGTGAGTACATTTTTTTGAGACACCCTGTAGAAGAAAGTTTTCAACTGGAAGTTATTTTAGTGACATTATTGTCATATTAAACCCAAGAAATCCGACATTATTTTCTTACCAACCTATCATAACAGAACAGATACTACACTACCCCGATATTGTGTTTCAGACTAAGTACAATAATACAATAGTCTTAAATAGTATTTTATTTACCTCCTCTCCAGGAGGTTAGACACAAGGTCAGGTGTGGTTTTGAAAAGCCAGCATACAAAGATTAGTGCGCTCTAGACTACAAAAAGTGCCTGAGCAGCCCTGTCGGCATTCCTTGGTAGGGGCGCCTCAGAAGATTAGCAATGAATTAACCCCGTTTCCAACAGAAGGTAAAGCCAGGGATGGTGGACCTCCTAGAGCTGAACAGAACTATACATCATCCCAACAGCAACAAAGTCACTGTCAGACTGATTGTCGAGGATGTATCCTCGACTGGTACAAACACCTACTCCAGCTATGCCAGGTAGTCTTAAATAGTATAATTTCGACAGATACAAAATCTCCATTATTAATAGACTTAGAGATTCTAAAGAATATTGGGTCATATACATACAGCATAATCACGTTGGCACACCGGTTCCCATTAGATCACCAAAGTTAAGCGACATTGAGCCTGGCCAGTACTAGATGGGTGACCATTTGGAAATACCAGGCACTGTATGTGGACACCTAGTTATGGACAAATAGTGTCGTCAACCCGCAGTGCCTAGCGTGGCAAAAAACCCTGAATGACTGTCACCAATAAGATTTCGGAAACCAAAGAGTGATCAAAAACCCTGATTTAAAAAAAAAAAAAATCATAGAAAAGTATCACAAGTAAATGTTATTTAAGTCATTATTAAAAAAAAAAAAATTTAACATTTAAGGTTTATGTGAGATTTGTTTGCTCGCCTTGTATCTACAAATTAAGAGAGATAGATTACTCTTTCATAAGAGAAGGTTACACTGTTAGTTTAAAAAGCAATCTTAGTTACAAAAATGCTTTCATGTTGACTGAATCTAGGTTGCTGTTAAAAATGGATTACTCATTTTTGATTACTTTTTTGTTCTTTGATAGTGCAGTTGTACATGAGAAAATTGCCGTCTTTTGGTTTAGGTTGGGCTGGGGCATTGATTGCTTTAGGAGTCGGTCTGTTAAAATTCTCCTACTTCGACTTGAAAAATGTAATACTTGATGAGGAATGCCCCAAATCAAAAAAATATATCAAAATCTTTACCATTATTCAGTGGTCTCTTTGTTGTTTTTTTAATTGAGTAAAAAAAATTTAACAAAAGCTGACAAAAATATTTTTAGAATACTATCAAAAATATGCTCCCTCTGGTCGCACATTTTTGCTAGGTTGGGAGAATAATATAATTGTGAAAGAACTACATACAATACGTAGTTTAAGCAAAATAAATTGTTTCAGACTATTAAAATAGTTTCCAACGCTATTGATAATATTTATCCATTCATTTATTTATTTTTTATCGCTTATGTTTAAACTCATTCATGTTTTGAAACACGACGCAAATTATAAATCTATGACGTCATGCCAAAGCTATAATTTTGTTATGGTAATGTTTTAAGCTCAATTTATAAAAAGAACGTCCAAATATGTCAGTTGGTAGAACCTCAGACTGAAGATCTTAAGGTTTCGATTTCCGGTCATAGCATCTGCTTTATTTGTTGTGAATTTATTATTTACTATTAATGCAATATTCTCTATTTCTAAAAGTAGTTAAAATCTGATATTCAAAAATGAGATAAATTCTGCAATATATTTATTATGTTTAAAAAAAATTGTGACGGACAGACAGACAGACAAACAAAATAATATAAGTACATCAGTACTGTTTTTACTTTATCGGTAATCTTCACTTATGCTATTGAAAATGCTGAAAATTTTCTTGCTGTTATATATACATATATAGGTCAACTACGATTTGGAAAACGACTGTATTAAAAAATATTGAGCACTCTGTTTTTACTCAAAAAAGAAAGAAAAAATGATCACTACTTTCTTGTTTTCATGTAATGTTTAATGACGGTGTCAAAATGACAGTTTGAAGTAGGATAAATTTGAGTATGAACCTGGGACTATTGTAATTTAAATTCTGTTAATAATAAAAAAGAATATATGAAAGAAGGAAACTACTAATAAAAAAAAAAGAAATAAAAAAACAATTGATTAGAAAGAATATTGTTTCAAGAATACAATTAAAAATTATAACTATATATTTTAACTTTTGGTTAGACAGTGATTTAATGTTTTGGCTGCACATAGAAGCTATTCCAAGTTCATTGTTCAAGCGAGACAATTTTTCCAATTTTGCAAATAAAATAAATTGAATAAGTGTCAGTGATTCTAGAAATTTCTATGGGCAGAGGAATAAATCTATCCACAAATGAATACTTATTTACTTTACTGCTTGAATTATTGTTACTATATTTTTTGTATATTTATTTATATAATATTCAATGTATTAATAATTACATTATTAACTACAATTCATGAACTGTTGTCTCTGATAGCATCGTGAGATGTCTCTCACTACATCTGGATTAAGTTGTATAGCAGCTATGTCAGGAGCATCATGTTATATGGTAGCGAATGCTAGGTCCTTGCTCGTCCAACTGTAGCGCAATGACAGATCCATGATCAGATGTGAAGTCTGACCATATCCAAAACATTGTCAGAGGATTTGCTGAAAGCATTAGTTTTCCCAGCATAGAGTTTATCTTAAGGATGAATCAGTTATGCTGGTACAGTTATGTGGAGCATTATCCTCCTGGATAAACTGTTGCGGAAACCTGGATGTCTTGAATTGCAGGAAGGTTGGCCAGCCAAGGAAAACTTGGAAGCAAGTGATTAGACAAAACTGTACAGAGTAGAATTTGAGATATTTGACCAGCTGAACCATAAGGACTGGAGAGTGAGCTTGCAAAATATAAAAAAAGTCTGACCCCGTGACAAGGAAAATCAACGTAAAATGAATAGATTATAATATGCAAATTTTCAATTTGGTCCTGGTTATGACATTAAACGACATATGGTAATGCTGCCTCCGTGTAAACATGACTAGGCGGCATGTTTAGTGGGTTGCATGTTTGTGGTGCATGCGAATAACAGACTTAGTGCAGGTGAGAGATGTTTGGCTAAGAAATTGGAAATATCTTTGGATTTGGACACCTGGAATATAATTTCTATTTGAAAAAAAGTAAGTCACTCTTTAAACGGGAGTTCATGCTAAGAAATAAGGCCTCCAAAAAGTAGTGGGTTTTCAGATAAGAGGCTCCCTACTGTGGTTATGACTCATTCAGGGACTTCTAAATTTAATGACTATCCAGATATGGAACCCCTGAGCAGTAGATTTTTGTATGTTCATAGATACGGCTGGCCATTATCTCAAGTTGTCAGTTTCTAGGTGTTTGAATGGGGATGACTGAGAAAAAGACCGGATATCTAGGATTTTCGGTCAAAAGTGCATATATTCAAGTCGATGGGTAGGGGAAGTCAGTGAGAGCTGGCTCTCTGGGCATCACACAGTCAGTTGGGTCTTTGTGCCTCTTGGCGAGAGATGGGCCATTGTACTCTTGGACTTGTTTTGATTTGGTTGGGCTAATTTCTGATTTGCAAGTCAGTTGTTCAAAACCGAGTACCAAAAAATAAACCTCTGTTGTTTTAAATTAGAGTTTTGGTTTTATTTGGAAGGGGAATTCTTCTGTTGCAACACTGACTGAGACCAAATTGACACTGACCGGTGTCGGAATCGAACAACGACTTTAGACTGGTACAATGAGCAGATGATCACGGCCTGTGCATTGAATGCACACAGAACACGTTCATATCAGTTTGGGAATGTGAAATCAGTTTCGTTGCCATTATTCACAGGTCCACTCTGACCTGCGGTAGTACCTGTCAGAATCTAATCTATGAGTTAAATAGAATCTCTCTTGATTATGACATGAAACTGCACCCGGTGGTGTACACATACATTTACATCATGGAACTATAGTCTAAAAATGATATGCGAGACAAATTTACTATATTTTAAATCCATAAGAAGTACACACATATAAAACTTCCTTCAACAACCGAATGTAGTATTAAAAAATGAAATGTCTTGGCATAAAATAACACAACATAGGTGGACATGAAAAAACCCCGAAAACTTTTGCAATTACAAAACCAATTTTATCTTTTTAATATAGTTACTTATTTATCCTTCTTTAATGTTTGATAACAAGCCTTATCAATGTAGTTTGAGTATTTTGAATATTTTTCTTTTTTTTTGCTAATCTCCAGTAATTGTTTATTAAGGCGAAAAAAAAAAATAAATAAATTACAATATTTTTAATAAACAGGCAATTTCAGGCTATAAAAATGTACATTAGCCAACGAAAGAAATGTTTTTTTTTTCTAAAATCTGTTACTAATCTTACATCTTTTGAGAACATACTGTTATTTTATGATATTGTATTTCAATGAAATAGTCACTACTATCACATACACCACAAACAAAAGCTAATTGTGGGCATATTAAATGAATAAAAGGTAGATTAGGTATCTCCCAGTCAACACCTGTACTTTCTATTTTTACTCCTTTTCTTGTTTTCCTATGATTTGGCTTTTCAATATATGTATGTGTGTGTATCTATTGTCTATGAATGTAAATATTTGGTAGTTTTGTTTTACGGCATATCAACCCTTTTTGGGTTATTTAATGCCGAATCTGGTCATTATAGTGAAAGTTTTTATGTTTCAAGTTCTTTATAT
This sequence comes from Sepiola atlantica, assembly GCA_963556195.1. Classification (NCBI taxonomy): domain Eukaryota; kingdom Metazoa; phylum Mollusca; class Cephalopoda; order Sepiida; family Sepiolidae; genus Sepiola; species Sepiola atlantica. The sequence continues at coordinate 38,188,548 of OY744546.1, read as the reverse complement.
CTTCAAATGTTTAATTATGGTTTTTGGTTTGGTAGTTATATCTGTTTCTATTTAACCCATAGTTGGAACCCTAACAGGTACTACCATTCCGGGTCAGGGTGGACCTGGGAGCAATGGTAATTAAGAGGAGGCTCCACATTCCCCAAAGTCCGTAAGCCGGATCTCACCATCGGATGTAGTTTAAGGTCATATCCAGGACCGGGTGTAGGGTAGGAAAAATAAAATAAAAAAGGGGAGGGAGAAAGGGAGAGGGGCTGTTGTTTTTTTTTTTGTTTTTGTAGAACATAATTAAGTTTTACAAAAAAAAAACAAAAAAAAAAAAAAAAAACGTCAATGTAGGTGAATTTCGTCTCAGGGAGCCACAGGGCAGCCTGATCTGGTATCACCAGTGTAAATATTTGACATTCTCATATATAATATATATATATATACACACACACACACACACACACATGTGTAGTTATGTTTCCAAAGTTATTATCGTGATGACTTTTGTAGATACGCTCTCATCAGTTGTTTAAATATCCCAAACGATATGTGTATCAAAGAGCCTCTGACAACTAAGTCCAGCTCTTTGTCTTCTCACGCTGAAAATGTTCATAAATGACCAGAGAACGAATAAAAGACAGATTACTGGAATTTTAAAAATCAGTTTGCTTCAGTCTGACAGAGCTCGTTAGTCTTGGATAACTGTCTAGGAGAAGGATCGCTTTGATTTCAAAACCGAGGTAGATAGGCTCTTCATCCAGGTTTCTGGTAACCTATCTAGGAGAAAGAAACCTGTAAAACCGGCAACTAAAGTGATTATTGGTGATCTTATCTTTGTTATCGTGTTATAATGATGAAGTCTCAGTGATATTCGCGTTGTACAAGTTATTGTCACTATAATCCAGTGATGTACAGGTCTCTTTCTGCGACCTCATCCCCCCCCTCCAAAAAATACATAAATGCCCTATGGCAACGAAAGAGGGACATTGTACACAGGTCTTTAAAGGCGACTTTATAAATACTGTGGAAAGTATGATGTTTATCTGACATGTGCTACAAGAAATGCAGATCTGCAGCTGGTCTAAAAAAGACACCTACAAAATCACATAAGGAAGGGATGACACTGGAAAAATCCTCTGTGAAGATACAGCGAATCATCAGCATGATTCATATATAATGAAAAGAAGAAAAACTCTAATATAATATGTGTAGTGGCAGTCGCTTAGAGAATATGATTGGTTCTTTGCAAAGCCTCTCCTCACTTAAAAAAAAAAGAAGAAAAAAAAGCTTAACACACAGACATTTGCTTAAAAACTCTTCAGTCAAACAATGGTGATCCAGTTGGATCCATTGTGTTCACTTATACTGTAAACCGTTGGAAAAAGTGTGAACTCACCTCCTCACAGCTATGAGTAAAATAACAACTTGCGTTCAATGAACCGTTTACATTAGGTATTGTTTCGGCATTGACTACCCAAAATATGTTAGGGTTGCTATAAAGCAGACAAAGCAAATGAATATACATAATATTATTAAAATTAAAATCGAGGCCAATCGGTTATTGATTCACTCATCAGCTCATCAAGATTTTGTCTTGTCTGCCCAGCTGCCTAAATTACCCCGTCTCTAGCTGTCTTAGAAAAGTTTAAAAAAAACAACATTTTCTTGTTAAACAAGATCCATAATTCTATTTTAACTTTTTCCTAAAAATTGGCTCCTTTAAATTTATTGTAATATTGGCTTTTATCCACTAGAACCTTGACAATAATGTTTTAAAAGAATCGATTCAATTGAAGATCTTTTATCTTCAATTGAATCAATTCTTGAAGCGTTATTGGCAATCGTTTCAATCATGATTATTTCAAAATAGTGGTTATCTGTGTTTCTACAAGGGTAGTAGTGTAAGAACGTATAAGATGCAACTCCTAGATTTCCTGAGATTCCGACGCCTAGATTTCTCGAGGTTCGGATGCCGACTCCTAGATTTCCCGAGGTTCTGACGCCGACTCCTAGATTTCCCCGAGATTCGGATGGCCGACTCCTAGATTTCCCGAGATTCCGACGGCTAGATTTCCCGAGGTTCTGACGCCGACTCCTAGATTTCCCGAGATTCGGATGGCCGACTCCTAGATTTCCTGAGATTCCGACGCCTAGATTTCCTGAGGTTCGGATGCCGACTCCTAGATTTCCCGAGGTTCTGACGCCGACTCCTAGATTTCCCGAGATTCGGATGGCCGACTCCTAGATTTCCCGAGGTTCGGATGCCGACTCCTAGATTTCCCGAGGTTCTGACGCCGACTCCTAGATTTCCCGAGATTCGGACGGCCGACTCCTAGATTTCCCGAGATTCGGGCGGCCGACTCCTAGATTTCCCGAGATTCGGGCGGCCGACTCCTAGATTTCCCGAGATTCGGGCGGCCGACTCCTAGATTTCCCGAGATTCGGGCGGCCGACTCCTAGATTTCCCGAGATTCGGGCGGCCGACTCCTAGATTTCCCGAGATTCGGGCGGCCGACTCCTAGATTTCCCGAGATTCGGGTGGCCGACTCCTAGATTTCCCAAGATTCGGACGGCCGACTTCTAGATTTCCCGAGATTCGGACGGCCGACTCCTAGATTTCCCGAGATTCGGACGGCCGACTCCTAGATTTCCCGAGATTCGGACGGCCGACTCCTAGATTTCCCGAGATTCGGACTCATGGAGAAGCAAGTAAATAGGGACAATGATTTTAATATTTTTTTTATTTGGGATATTTTTCAACATGTATCAATTTTTTTATCTATGTGAATTTTTTAGAATTTATTTTACTTTTTTTTTGTACGCGGAATATTGAAATACTTTAAAATCAAGATACTATATTAAAAAATATATATAAAAATATATATCTATATTAATAAAATTATGAGACAATTTCACAAGTGCGTATTTCTCGCATCGACAACTTGGATAATTACACATTAAATTTTTATTTTTATTTACTATTAATTGAATATTTATTGCAGGCAAATATGCAATAGTGTCAAATAAAACGATATTTTTAAAATCCTATTTAAAAAAAAAATAGATTACAAAATTAAATACACCAGAATGCATTTCGATTTCTTTATAAACAAGTCGCCCATTTTAATCTTTTGAAATTTTTAAAAATTATTATTTAAAAAATTTTTTTGTTAATGGATTACTTCGTGGCACTTCTAAATTTGACTAGAAAGTTATTTAAGCTGGATTTAACATTCTAAGCAAATCCTCTTGTATTAAAAGATTGAATGTTTTAGAGGCGATTTACATCAAATAATTTTATAGATTAAAACAATATTACCTCAACAAAATTTGTTAACCTTTCCTAACAATTTGATTCAATTAATGATTTAATTACGAAACAATACTGTAATAATGAAACTTTCAAAATCCTATTACAAAAATGCAAAATAAAAATAAAGACTCCCGGGCAACGGCTGGTAGGAACAGCTAGTAGTATCTATAAATTACTAAAACCTGACATTTCTTTTATATTTTTCTTATTATTAAGCACACCTTGCTAGCTATTCTCAACATCTATATTCAAACATTCTGTTGAACGTGATTTTGTGGTTTCTTTGATATTCATTTCATTGATGGCAAAAAATTTAGGAAAATTGTGTGGAGAGGAGGACACATACCCTCTTGGTCCCCTCCTACCTCTCCCCATGCTTTCTGATTATTTTAAACTGTTTTTTATCTGAACTTTTGGGCTACACTAAAATGATTTGATAAGATTTGTGTCCCAATTGTCTTGTCTGACAACATCTGCATGATGTCCAGCAGTTTTTAATTAATCCGCAGGGCTTAATGCAAAATAGGGCTTACAGAATCTGTCCAGAAATAGATGATAGCATATGCAACTGCTAAGCAGTATTCTTGACAACTGTTTGTTTTATCTTTTTATTCTATTAATTATCGTCAATACCAAGTGAGAAAAAAACAAACAATTTCATTATCTCCATTCTCCACTGATCACTACTTGTATGCTTGTAAGGCAGCTTGTTGGCCTGGCCATTCCACGTGAACGATGGTTTTTAATCTTTTAGATTTGACCACGCTTCTCTATAAGAAGCTTGGTCGGTCTATCACACTTTTAAATTAACTTTTAAATAGCATTTTCATCAGTAAACGTATTTTATATTTGGATTATTTGGAGTGCTATTCTCATCTTGGTTGTTTCATTTTGACCGATGTAACTTGAAGTGCAGAAGCTTGCGCAATCAACATCGCTCTTGACCTCTTCAAAATCGCTCTTGACCTCTTCAAAATCGATGAATAATAAGTTCATTATCTTTTAAGGGTCAAAGGATAATGATGTACAGGTTTCAAGTCGCATTGGAATCAATGGAAAAAACCAAGCAGATAAAGCAGCCAAGTCTATCTTAAACATAACTCCTGGAAAAAGTTTTAAAAATCACACAGGCTTTAAGATGAAACTAAACAAATATACACTGCAACTGAGACAATATCGCTGAAATAGTAATAAGCATAATAAACAAGTCGCGCGTGCGTGGTCCCCCTCTGTATGTGACGAGTGTAAAATGCAATAAATTTGGGCAATTTGGGGCATTTTTTACCCCCCCCCCCTTTGACCCCCTGGGGGCGCGAACCAGAATTTTTCTGAGGTCAAAGATGCTCATTTTATATCCAGAACAATTGCCGCTACATTTTGGCCAAGTTTCAGAAAAATAGAATGGATGGATCAAACGTTATGGGAGAAAAGGGTAATTTTTTACCATTTCGGGGCCTTTTGACCCTCTGGGGGGCTAACCAGATCTTTTTTCAAAAATCGGAGAATGTCACTCTCTAACCTGACCAAAGTTATAACTTCATCCAGAATTTCAGAGAAATTCAATGGATGGTTGCGGAGAAAAATCCGGACGGATGGACGGACATGCCTCAAAACATAAGTCCCCCGATTTTATAAATCAGGGGACCAATTCTTGGAGCATAAATCTACGTTGGGAGAATGGAAACAAAACGCCAGGAAAAAGAGAAAATTATATTATCCAGACTTTATATCAGGCATACAAGCATAACACATTCCTACTTAAAGCAGAACAAGAATCAGTCATGCATGCTAGACTGTATACATGCTAACACATATTATAACTTAATATCGATTAAGAAAGACGTTTTTTTAGTACAACCAATATGAAGGAACTGTTTAAAAAAGAAAAAACAAAATTAAATCGGATAGCATAATGTCCTTTCTAAAAGCAGTGGGTTTATGCAGAAAAATAGAAGAGTGAGAATATTAATCGCTATCAAAGTATGCCCGCACTAACACAAACTGGTATCAGTCCGACAGTAGATGGTCCAACTCCAACAATTAGGGTTCCAAAAGTTCCAACTTTGACTCCTTGAATTTCAAAATATCCGACTCCTTATTTTAAAGTCTTCCAATATTCAAACTCTGTTGATACTTCGGAGATTAAAACATTCAACTCCGTTTCCTAGGATTCTTATGAGTCTGACTTCCAACTCCTTCCAAAACCTCCGACTCCCTCTGACTCCACAACCCTGTATCGGTTGCGTATAAATTTGTAATAGCCTTTTCATTGCTAAAGGCACAGACTGAATGAATTCATTTTAAGAATCTCCATTCTTAACTATTTTTCTTTCTTTTCCTCTCCATCTTGTTTTTTCTTTTCATCCTTCTCTTTTCACGCATTCTATTGCTATCGAGCTTTATTCTAGCCAGATGTGGAAGAATTGTGTTCTCAAATTTTATTCAGATTCTCACCACTTGTTGGTATCCATGAGAGAAGAATTTCCTGGAAATTTTCCTTCAATTACTATATCCTTTCTTATTTTATCACTACTCAAAATTTTGACAAAGCTCTGGAAATTGCTGTTTTTTTTTTTTTGTTTTTTTTTTAAATTTCTCCCATTTTCAAAGTCTTTGGAATACTGCTGCCTTCATTACTCCAAGAGTAGTTTCAAAAACAATTAAAACCAGATGCTGCAGCTCGGTTAACAGCACTGAAATTCTTGGGAAAACACTGGAAATTTAATTTAAAAAAAAAAAAATGGATAAATGATAGATTTTAAACTGCTTTTGTTAAATACCCATGGAATCTGCAAACAAATGCTAAATGGCTGTGTAAAAAAAATAAATAAATAAATAAAGAATGATTTATTAGCTGTTTTTTTTTTAACATTTACGAAGTAAAGTTCTAACTTTTGCGATTTCATAGCCAGATATCTTCAGTTTTTAAGGCTTGTTGAGTAGAATGTTATTGTCAGAGACCTGGCAGAGTGGATCCATCCTGTTGCTTTTTACATCCTGGTGTTTTCTAGGTGTATCTTCACTCACTATTTTTTATGAACAAGGCACCCCATGCTTAACATGATTCTGGGTATCTCCTGATGTGTTATTCTGAATTGGTTTAGGATATCTCTCCTGACATATTACTCATCTTAAGAGTTAGTTGTTTGTTCCCCCACCATGTACTTGACTTCCTCTAAAATTCCAGATAGCCTACTCTGACAAAAGCCATGACTCAGTATTTTAAACTTTCTCTATCCCCTTTCTTTTTCCGTATTGTAAAATCAAAATGATACTTACTGGCATAAGGACAATAATTGCCGTCCAGTTCACAGAAAAACACTTGCTTAAATGAAGCAATATTTATATAATAGATATCAACTAATAAACTTGACAAGGTTCAAAAGAGTCGCCAATCTAATAGGTCCCTCACTGTCAACCAAGCTCCAGACCCTGTTCCATCGCCACAATGTAGCTTCCTTATGCTTGTTCTACAAATACTTCAATGGATTATACTCTGATGAATTGGCTACTCTGGTGCTCCCTCGACGTAAATTCACTAGACCAACTCGACAGTCAGCTAAATCCCATCCATTCACTGTGGAGGTCCCCAGATGCCGGAGAGCTTTCTTGGCCTTTTGGCTAAGATCAAAGTGTAGTATCTGTTCCGATGGATACTGCACCCCATAGACTGGTATTGTCTTGTTCTTCGGGGCTTGATTTACACCGGTTTATGGGTCTGTCTTGTGCAGTTCTAGGAGGTCCACCCTCCCAGGCTTTGTCTCCTCTCTTTGGGGAGGAGTAAGTTTATTGCTTACTGCCTGAGGCGCCCCTACCGAGGAATACCGACGGGGCTGCCCAGGCAATTTTTAAACCCCACTTTCCCGACCCAACCTTGGGTCACATCTTACTTGTGGGAGTAAGATAAAACTGGCCTTGTGCCTAACTCCTGTAGAGGAGTAAATCAATACTCAAATAGCTTCTTTCCTCGTGCCGCTGGCCTCTGGAACTCCCTCCCTGCCCCCTGTTTCCCTGACAGTACTGACATGCAGAAATTTAAAATTAATGTAAACAGATATCTCGCTGCACAAATCCCAGTTTAGGTTGAACCCCCCCAACCTTCTCCCCTTTTCTTTCTTCTCAGTAGCCCCTTACTTCTACAGTGGCGGCCTGTCTTGTCTGGGGTGAACTACGTTAAAAAAAACCAAAAAAAACTACCAACTAATCAGAACTCTGAGAACGGACTTCCCCATCTAAGCATAATGGAGCATCCCAGTCTGCTTATATAACTCTCTCACCTCTGATCTCCACCTATTTAGTTCTAGCTCAACTAGTCAGACAGTTGAGCACTGATTACTTAATCCAGTGTATATGAACCAACTCTTAAATAATTGTGTGTGGGTGTGGGGGGGGGGAGAAGTTATTAATATTTTTGAAGCAATGGTCAAATCAATGATTTTTGTTTTCACTATCAGATATACACTCTCTGCTAGATGCAAGTATTTAATAATTGTAGGCAAAGACTTATAAAAAAAGAATTAGTTTAACATAATGTAAAAAAGAAAAAACGGTTTTATGTTTTCAAATGTATTTACACTACACAAATATAATAATTTTAAGTTTGTAATCTTGTAACATCTTTTAACATCTGATTTTTAAAATGTAGATCTTTTTTTTTTTAGTTAAAAATTTCCTAAAATTTGTAAACTTTTATAATAGTTTTAAAAGATGTAAACACCACCCTCCCCTCTCAAACAATATAGAACTAAATCAGAACCAGCAAGGTTCACAGCAAAAATCAAATCTGCAAAGTCAAGCAACCAGTCCTACAGAGTGACATGATTCACCATGGGTGGGGGTTCACCAGGTGAGTTGATGTATTAGTATAGAACACCGCCATGCATAGATTAACGACTCTGCAATTTATGCTTAACATACAAGGATACTGCAGTGTTTCTTTGTGATGCAGTAATTGGAATGAGATTACATGTGGATGATATGAGACTTAAGGTTAACTCGGTGAACAGATTTTTGTTTATGTTGCACTCTTTGTAAATATATTGTTAATCAAGGAAAACAAAAACGTAAGCTGGTGCACATCTGAAAGACTTCTTTGTTATCTTCTTTATTTGCCCCACACACGTTTTATGACGTCATGCCAAGCACAGTGGAGGACGTCACAAAATGGTAACATATACATAAATCAGAGAGAAGGGCCACGGGTTGTCTACTAGACGAACGTCTGGACCTCTGTGGTTTAATATGCTACTGAAGTTCTGATATCTTGTTTGCTTGTCAACGTGCACACTTCACCTGTACATGCATGTTTTAGATAATGGGAGCAAGGGCGCATAACGTCAATGATAAATAATGTGGTGAGAATGGAATGATGTACTAGATAAGAAATAAGGGAAAGATGAAAGAGAGGGGGAGATGAAAGAGTTAGAGACGGTCTATTATGACATCACAGTACATTCTAATTGTGAAATCCTTTCACTTTGTAATGGAATGATTTAAATAATCATAATAAAGGAGAAAAGAGAGAGAGGGGATCTATTATGACATTACAATGTATTTTGAATTTGACTTAGGTTGATTATATTTTTTAGAAGAATTAGAATGTAAAAATTAAGTATTTAATGATATATATAACAAATTCTGACCCAAAAGATGACGGATGGTCTAGTTGTTAATTTTAAACGTAAGCAACCTTTTGGAACAGCATTTATTCTACCTCTTAGAGAGGGTTTCAGTTGTAAAAGGAAGCATATACCGGAGAATGCATCTTCCATCTTATATGTATGTATGTATATATATATATATATATAATTGCTCTATCTTGTATATCGAGCATCAATGTTTTTTCACAAGTTCTATTTTAAAGGTATACATCATATCTTTATTTTCCTGTTCTTTATATATATATAAATGACCAGGATATACATGATTGTGAATTCAATATTCCTTAGAAACTTCCTCCTTTGGAGGAAGCTAACTCAACCCACTCAGGGTGAATGTAGCACTAGGTACCAGCTGCCAGGTAATAATGTATTATAATACCTTATGAGTAAAATAGGGTGCTTTGTTACATTAGGACCCGAGCCATGTTTGACCCCGTCGTTAGGGTCATGGTCAAGTGGGGGTTAGGGTCATATTCAAAGTTAGTGTGGGTCCTGATGTAAAAAAGTACCTAAAATAGTAACTTTTGAATCAAATAATCGTCCATAATTATTTCCGATAGTTATTGTATTTGGCATTAAAACAAAACTTAAAAGGGTTGATATATTAAGAAATTAAAAAAAAAATCAAACCGAAATATTTAAATGAAAATGTTTTGCCTCAATTGCAGCCTATGTAAGTATGTGAGTGCCCCCCCCCCCCCTTCATGCTCTGGTTTAATCAGATGACATTCTAGCATGTCTTAAATTCTATTTTATTTATGTATTCTATCTACTTGCCAAGTGATAACATTCTTAGAGAGCATTAAATAATAGATACAAAGACGAAAAAAACAAAAGACTAAAAATTGAGATCAACTCCCCCCCCCCCCTCCTCCCTTACCTATATACAACAGCGTTTGATTGTTAGGTTAGACCTGCCTTTTCAGCTGCCACGTTTTTCCCACCTTTTCAAAAACCTGCCTTTGAGAAGGTGAAATAATTTCTACTTTTTTTTTTTTTTTTTATCCGAAGGCATATTTCACGATTCTCGTTCGTCTCTAGAAGCTTCAGTGTTGAGTTACTTCTCTGTCTTGTGGATCATTTATCAACCTTAAAAAAAACAAGAGGTTGGCCAGATTTTAGTTATTTATATTCATTCCAAACAAGGCACATTGCCACTGAAACGTAAGGGGATACTGAGAATTAGGGATCAGATTTATAAAGGCATCCTAAGTGGGGAGTTGTGAAGTAAGATGTTTGTTTACACTTAAATGTCTATGTTGGTACCATCAGAGAAATAGGGAGCAGGGAGGGAAGTCCAAAAGCAAGCAGTTTGAGGAAAGAAACTATTAGAGGAGAAAGGGGACCTCTACAGTGAAGGGATGGGATTTTGCTGATTGACAGGTTGGTCGGGGATATTTACGTTGAGGGGGGGGGGCATAAGTGCAGCAAGTTCGTTGGAGCAGATTCCATTGTAGTACTTGTAAAAGAAGCACGGGGATGCAACATTTTGATTGTGGGACAGGGTCTTGGGCTTGGTAGATGGTGTGGAACCTATTAGATTATAGGCTCTTTATTGGACCCTGTCTAAGAGGGAGAGACGAGTGGTTGGTGCACCAGCCCAGATGTGAACACAATACTCCATGCAGGGGCAAATGGTGGCTTTGTAGAGATATAGAATACTGCCAGGTTTGATAAGTTTTCTAGCCTGGTAGAGGGAGCCCACCTTCTTTGCAGCAGACATGACAGTATATTCTATGTACTTGTTCCAATTCATGTTACATGTGAAAATTAGGCCGAGGAGTTTGAATGTTGGACTTTCAGGTAGGGTGCTATTAGCCATGGCAATTGGTGGTTGAAAAGGTTTCTTATAATTGTTAAAGGAAAGTTTTGTCTGAGTAGCATTAAATGTAACAACCCTCCATTTATGTCCCCATTTCACTACAGACTGGAAGTCATTTCCTATGTTTGTATATATATCTATTTTAGACGCAATTGTATCGTTTATGAAAATTGGAAATAATAAAGGCCCAAGAATGTACCCCTGGGGTACACCCGCATTAATGTCATGTTTAGATGTACAGCCATTGAGGATGACCGGGATCTTTCTTTTGGCTAAGAAGGATCTGATTATATTAAATATTTGTCTAGTCATGCCGTACAAATTAATTTTCATGAGAAAACCTTCATGCCCGATCTTGTCAGAGGCTATCACCCTAGCTTTATCTGCCTTATCCAGTGTATGGTATATGCGTTCAGAGGTGATCATTAGGATATCCGCAATAGAACATGTTTGCCTAAATCCATACTGTTGGTCAAAAAGAAGTTTAGCATTTACTAGGTGGTGGACTATTGCTAGAATGATTGATGATACAATTATTTTAGTAAAGAGCGGGAGGAGACTGATAGGGCAATAATGTTGCAGGTCAATTCTTTACCGAGTTATTATCCTTCCACAAATGCAGATGACACACAATGCTTCAAGCAAACTACATCACCTTCTTAGAAAATAAATAATGAAAAGTAAAAAAGCAGTGGTTCTTCTATATGGAAACATTTAAAGATCTGACAAATGAAAAAGTACAAATGCGATCAAAGTATATAAATAAAAGGTAATATTAGAAAAGTATTTTTATTCGTTGTACTATTCTACCTGGTTGGTGCAAGTCGCTGGTGGACAGTTGAAAACTTGGGCAGTAACAATCAAAGGCGATCTGGCAGCACTATCAGACCAACAAATAGTTGGTCTTCTACTATGGAATCGAGATTAGCTGGCTATATTGTGTAACTTAGCTCAGGATCAGCAAAAGTGGGCTGTGATGGTCAAATACACTATACTTGCTCAACCCGATCAGGGTGATAGCCGATACAAATACACGTAAGTACACAGAAATGTACACCATGTAAAAATATTTAAAGATATTAAGAATTTGAAGCATAACAATCTTTACAAAGATGGTTGGATACAGTATTAACCAAAAAATGGTTGATATGCCACAAAACAGATTTGTACATCCATAGCATCTGTCAGATAATTGTATCAATTTATGTCAGTTTCACTTTTACTTTTTGCCGACATAATAAAACTTTTTTGTCTCCTCACCCCCATCCTTTAACCCTAACCCGCTATAACATTTACAATTCTTATCTACTATGTTTTGCGTCTTTCGAAAGTGATTATACTTTGTTGGTTTTTATCTGTCTTGAGAGACAGTGGACACCTTTTGAAAGCATGCTTCAGTGATAAGGAATTTATAGTAAAGCAAGGGTTGTGCAATCACCAACCGCATTTTTCCTGAGTCAGCATTGCTAGTGGCAAAGAGAAGTCACGCTATGAAATCCTAGCTACATTGGTGTTATTTCAATTTTCCTTCTCCTAGGCTAGTTGCCCTAGCAAGATTTGAGTCTAGTCTACCCTATTATTTCACCCATAGATGGGAGGAGGAAGAACAAATGGATTTATACCTTAGTGAAAGTGATACAATAGTCTCAACAGAACTTTAACACTGTACACCGAGCAGACAGTCCACCCTGGTAACCACGGAACCACTGCCGCTTAAACCTTTATTAACTACAATATTTATCCTATTTATAACTTTCTCTAACATATAAATGTTTCCAATAAATATCGATTTATCTGCACAAAATGACCAGAAAGGTTGAGATGCTGTAAAGCAAACTCACCCATTGTGGGAGTTTCACTTATAAATACTAGCAAAAATATGCAAACAGAGGTTGCATATTTTTGCTAGTATATCACCCCCCCCCTCCCTCCAAAAAAAAGGTGATCCCTGGGAGGATGGTATCATGATGAACAAACATATCCCCACAATTGTGGAGGTAATGCCTAGGAGAATGATCTCAGGACAACGGAACATATACTCCCCCCCCCCCCGAATTGAGCATCGAAAGATAGTACATTATTAGTCTGAAATAGTAAACTAAATTGAGCATCGAAAGATAGTACAACAGTACATTAATAATAGAAGTAATAGTATTATTTCGGCTTCAGACAGATACCAAATCTCCATTAGTAATAGATGATCTTGCATTTTATCTTTATTCTTTCTTTTTTTTAGTTGAACATTCACTCGAAGATTTCCATTCAAATCACCTGTCCAATTTATCGTCGGACATACTATATAAAAAAAGAACTCTACCTAACCCTAACTAAGTGTTGTTCATTTTTCTCCCATTCATTAACCCTAACCCCAACATTCGATAACATTTAGAATCTCCCTTAATATATACAATGCATGCAGTCTTTTAATTTTCATATCTAGAATATTTGTAATTTTTCCCAAATTTTTTACCATGACTACCTCATTCTCAGCATTAAATGGTGCATCAACCACTAGCCTCTCTCTTGGACAGGATGCAAAAAAAAAAAAATTTCTAACCCAATGTGTCTTGCACTGTTTATCAAGCTCCAACCCCTGTCGCATCATCACAGTGTTGCATTTCTTTCTTTGTTTTACAAGTACTTCCACGGAATGTGCTCCAATAAACTTACTGCACTTGTATTCCCCAATCTAACAGCAAACTCCCACTCCTTCTCTGTAAAGGTTCCTAGATGCTAGAGGATTTTCTGCTCTAATAGCTTCTTTCATCGGACAGCTTGCCTTTGGAATTCCCTTCCTGCTCACTGTTTCTCCAACTGTCGAAATTTAAATGTAATGGGAACAAACATTTTGCTGCCCAATTCCCCCACTCACTTTTCCCCATTGTAAATCTGTCCTAATCACAGTAGCCCCTTACAACTAATTACAGTAAAAAAAAAAAAAAAACTAAAAAAAAAAAAAAAACTAAAAAAAACTAAAAAAAAAAACGTTGCGTGCCAAAAAACAAAGCTTTTGAATTGAATGAACCTTAATTTTCCTTAAGGACGTACCTCGTTTTTAAATGTTTCATAAACCGTGATAATACCATAGGCAGTGTAGTTGTTAGTAATTGATCTATCATGTATACAGTAAAATCGTTGTAGGTTATCTAACAGGTTCATTTAACATACCAAGTTGATGAGGCAGATTATGACAAATTTACCAATATTGACGTAAAACGTTTCAAAGGAATCTAAAGTGTCTTGGAAGTTTATTTGCACTTCTTCTCTTTTACCAGTGCATGCATACTCGCTGCCTAACTCTCAGACAATTGATGATGATAACGACCTTGGAGTGAAACTTTTTTTTCTTTCCTGAAAACTCTATAATAATTCCTAAAACTATTGCCATATTTTTTATCATTTTATTTATTTTTTATTTCTCTTAAGGAAAAAAAAAGATCAAAAATATTTGGTACAATGTAATGTTTATAAAACACACACATACATTGATTAAACAAACAGCAAATAATGTAAATAATTGAGAAAGGAGAGGGGGGAGAGTAGATAAAAAACGAATTATATTTATTGTAAATACATAAAATCTGGCACAGGGTCATAAAATCCGGGGAGGGTCTATTGGTCATTCACATGATCTTAACCAACTTGGCTAGTCTCACCTGTTTAGCAAGTCAATGTATTGGTCAGTGTTCTTAAAAAAAAAAAAATAATAATAATAATAAAAATTGTATTTCAAATTGATTTCTTCGATGACATACTTTATCCAGATCGATATTTTCTTTTTTTCTTAGTAATATTTTGGAGAAGGTGGGCATAGTTTTTACCTAGGTAAAAACACCATTATTCATGAAGACCAGGAACAAATTTTGTAAGAGACATATTTTTGCTTATTCACTGGTAAATTCATATTTCAAGCGTTTTGAATGGTTATACCACATACATTTAACCAATGGTAGCGTTAAAAAAAAACACACACCAAAAAACAAAACAAAAAAACTATGTGTTAAAACCTTTTTTATTAGTACTATTTACCGGAAAGAAAAGGAAAATTTATAAAAGAAAAACTATTCCATGCCTGCATTTGCTTTGCACTAACAAACAATAATTCTATATAGTATTTAGTTGTTTAATCATTTTCATTTTCCTTATTATATTAAATTAAATCTTAATGAATATTTTTTACTACATCTTAAATTGCAATATAATTTTTAAATTATATCATAATCTGATAGAATGACGTCTTTTGAAATAAAAATTTGAGATGCTGAAAACGTACACAAGCTAATTTATTTTTTTTCTTCTAAAGCTTTAAAGAGATGAAGATGTTTTATTTTTGTTATTATAATGAAAGAAAACTGTTTTATGTATATAAAGAATAAAGCAAGGTCCATGTTTAAAAACATTGTGAATAATTTCCAACTAAACATTGACATGACAACGATAGATTTCTCCGTTGAAAATTCGATAAATGTGTGGTGAGATGTATGTGATGTAAAACTCGGGCATGAAACGAACCATAAAATTTTAACAACCTTAGAATAATAAAAATAAATCTTTGAACAGAATAAAAATGTCTGTATGATACATCACATCATCATATTCGGTTTAATGTCTGTTTTACATGCTGGCATGTGTTGGACGGCTTTTAAAAATTGATTTCCAAACTAACCTGTCTCTGTCCAGGTCTTTATTTTTCTCTTTCCCTCAAGTTCATTCTTATCACTTCCTCTCATGTTTTCTTTGTCCTTTCTCGGCCAACTATCGTATGCATCCGATGCAATAAATGTTTAGATCATGCAATAATGAAAAAAAATGTTAAGAATGACTGGTTCAAATTTTAGCCAGGTGTTCAGTTATGTGCGCAAACACCTTTTCAGAATTTCGAGCAAGAGAGATCGTGTTACTTTAAAAACTGAAAAATCACTAAAAATTCAACAGTAAGTAAATATTTAAAAAAAAAATCTGGTATTGGAATCCAAAGTTAGTTGTTTTTCTCCAAAAAATGAAATACTGTTTTTTTAGGGTGGTGAAGAAATTCTCTAAAAAATAATTTGATTAAATAAATGTAATTTAAATCTAAATAAAATAAATGACTGACTAAATTTCTATGTAAGCTTAGCATAAAATAATTCCCATGTATATATGGGAGCGAATCTTCGTGTGAATTACAAGACTCTCTCCGATAATAATTTGTAAGAAAAGGATGATTGTTAAAGAAGAAAGGAACACAAGGTTTTTCTATAAACAATTTATATAAATATATGACTATATATTGCATACACAGTTGAGTAAGAACTATGAATTTGTCCTTTTGTTGAAAGGAATTAAACAGAGTATGTGTTGGCTGCCGATACTTCTTTCTTTCTTCTTTGGGGAGTTGTATATATTAAGTGAGTCCTGCTCAGAGTGTCTAGTTGATAGTTTGCAGGAAAGTGTAAGCATCTTACTTCATGGCTGTCTGGAAACTGTCAAGTCTTTGACCCTTAAAGGTCTTAGGATAGCGTCATAAAAAGGCCCTGTAGAAATTGCTATGCCGATTAGTCTGATTGGTCATCATGTTGTGATCGAACAACCTTATTAGGGTTGCTCTCCGCCAGCAGAAATAGATATTAATGTTTATCCCTGCTACAGATACTCCACTCATAGAAATCATTTTATGTTAAACTTATATAAAAATTTAGGCATTTATTTTATTTAGATTTAAATTAACCTTTTAAAATTAAATAATTTGATATAATAAATTTCTTATTTTCAGTATTTTACAATTTTGTACTAAGAAATGTTATTTTAAAGTCCCTATTTATTTGCCTCCCTAAAAAAAGGACCACTCTGGATTGGGACAAAAAATTAAATTGCCCCAGTCTAGAAAGATTTCTTTCACTGAGCGAGAACAGAACAGATGAAGTGTAGTATCAGAATGCATACTGCACTTTGATCTCAGCCAAATGTAAATGTTGGTGTAAATAATTTAAAAATAAAAATAAAAATAAGCTTTTTTTTAAAAAATTTTATTTAAAAATTTTTTTTTTTTTTTTAATGTGTCATCGCTCATCAAAGTCCACCTAAGGATAAGGGTTAATGAGATTGTCAGTTAGCAATGAACAACACCTTTGAGAGGACTGGAAATGATAGGTGAAATTGTCAGAATTTCATTATTTAAGTGAACAGCTTGACAAAAATGTGTTAACATTGAACTTAAATACAACCCTGTTGTATTCAGTTGGGAAGCAGCACCGTGGCATTGTATTAAACGAATGGGAAGTTCTTGGGAAGGAAGAAAAAATTAATGATTAGATTTACATGCAAAATACATGGATGATGATAGTTTCTAGTCAAATATAATGATGGTTTGTGTGATTTGGTATCTCAGTTTGTAGGTGACTTATCTTTTGATATGTTATTGTTTCGCATGAAGATAGATTTGGTAATGAAATGTGAGATGTTATTTGAACCAGATCTCTGTTCAATTGTATTATATCAAGCCATTGTGCAGGACTCTATTAATCTGTGTGTGTGTGTGTGTGTGTGTGTGTGTGAGTGAGTGAGTGATATATACATATATTTTTCAAAACCCTGCATCAACAACATCAGATGAATAATTTACTGTATCCACAGGAGGGTTACCCTTCTAACAGTTAATACCAATAAAATGAAAAAAAGGTTTTGTTTTTAAAATGGCATTTATGCTGAAAGCTCGGACTTAAAATATTTTTATTTACTTAAAAAAATATTTACATTGTTATTGGTTTTCAAATTTATAAATATATATATATATATATATATATATTAGGGTAGGTCGATTTTACACTTTTTTTTAAATATTAAAAAAAGGCACGTACCGTGATAATTAAATATGTAAACACAGAATCAACACGTGAATTCAAATTCGCTCGTTGAATTTTCAACCGGTGAATACCATAAAAAATATCCAATAAATAAAACGCCTATGTAAATAAATAATTATTTATATATAAAATTAAATATTATAGTGTTTTATTCCTTTTTAATTTGAATATGTACATTTAATTTCTTAAGAAAAGGAATAATAAACTTTAAAATATTTATTATTAAGTAATGTATTACTTTTTTTTGCTAAAACCCGGGTTTAATTTAAGGCGACACTTCTGCCGCTGAAATCTAGGCTGTGAGAAAAAATCTCGATTTATTTGATCTTAAAGTTGCAATGCTCAAATAAATACAAAGTTTTGAAGAAAAATATTTCTTGTAACTTTTGACATTATTTGGCAACTTTCTTCGAGTGCGATTATTTACAGTTTCAAAATCGACCTCCCCTAATATATATATATATATATATATATATATATATATATATATATATATATATATATGCGTGTGTGTTTATGTAATTTACAAAAAAAAAATCAACTACTCAAAAACTGTCGTTCAGACATAAAATTTTGAATGAATCAAAACAGCAAATTTTGAATACATAAAGATCTCAATATCTTTTCGGGTAGAGCTTTATATAACGATAATACAATACTTTTTTGTATTTAAAGTAATAAATGATTATGGGTGGCATTAAGATTTTCCATCAAGATAAGTCAAATTTATTCTTGTACTATAAAAGTCTTTCTGCAATCCATACCTTTTACATATCGTGTCATAAGTATATGTGGTTAACTCTTACCCCCCCCCCCCATTTCTTTTAATAGAAATCTGTTTAACTCGTTTACCATTTGTCATGCTTCATATTGCTGCTGTGATTGCACATTAATAAATTAAAAGCTACCGCCTACAGCTGTGATTCTCATTTAAATTAAGTCATAGGACTAATTTATTTTTCTATTTTGTCTTGACCCTAATTAATAATTGCAATTGTTCGACTCATCTCCTAACCCAGTCCACTTCTCCTCCCTCCTTCTCCTACTCCTCCATTATTTGTTTGGTATGTTTAAAACGTTCCACCTTAAAGAATGTTTTCATTTTGTTGTACCTAACCTACAACCTAACCTACATCAACGGTCTTGCTCATTGTTTCTTTGTAGAGTATTTTCTGACTGGATACTCACACCCACACCCACAATTATATTTTATAACTTGATGCAATAATGGAATTCAATTACTCATAAATTCTTTATCAATCAGTCAATAACTGACTGCACTTATTACGTTTTCTCTTTCTTCCTGTTAAAAATGTTCTCGTTCTAAATGATAGAAAACTGCAAACATCAATCTCTTCACCACTCCCCCATATGCACTTCCAAAATTAAGTTTGATTCTTTAATACAGCAAGGGCGAATTTTAACATTCATGATTTTTTATTTAAAAGCACAAATGAACTATAATACTTAACTTTTGCCTTTAAACTTTCATTCATGCCAGATATTTTATTTTTATTTTATAATAATCGATTTCAAATACCGACTTATTTATTATATTGTGAGCGTTCAAAATTCTAAAGTAATTTTGAAACCTAGAAATGTTGCTGCGAAAGAAAAATCTGACTTGAATTAAAGCCAAAAGTCGAGCATTTAATAAACCTAAAGGAAAACCTGAGTTTTCGAATGCACTCCTGTCGTATCAAAGAGCCATTGTTTCAATAAAGGTATGCAATTACTCATCGACTCTTAATCAACTTGGTGTAATTATTGCACTTTCTATTTTTTATTTTCTTTTAAAAAAAATTTTTTTTCTTTTAAATTAACTACAAACTAGAACTATGGTCATCCATCCAATTCAGAAAGAATTTATTTTTTTAATTTAAAAAATGTAAATATTTTTTGAGCTGCATATTCGATTAATTAAAAACAAATTTTAAGAAGCTATTTTAGATTTGAAAGAAGTCAGGATCACTTACTTAAAAAAATTTTTTTTTTTTTTTAAAGTGGAGAAGATTGGTTTGTGTGTTTAAATGGCAAACCAACTCTTTTGAGGCCACTTTAATGCTAAAACACAACACCTATTAAAAACGACTCATTAAACACAGTTTTACCGGTTATGGTGGTGGAGGTTGTGTTTATAGAGGCATAGCAGATTCCATAGTCAGCGATCTCATCCATTAGGTCAATCAGAAGTTGGGTGAAAAAAAATCCAACTCCTGTCTCTTGACTCTGGAATCGGTTGTAAAAAAACCCCCAAAAAAAACCGACTTTGACTCCTGACCTTCCAACTCTGATTCTCCACCTCTTCTTTTACACCTCAATATAAATGTAAGTAAATTCCAATTCTTTTAAAAGCTCTTAATACTGTGCTGTGATACCCGATTCTCCCAATCTCTCTTTAAAACTCCATCATTGGAAATGTATCTGTTAATTCAAATGTTGTTAATTTCCACCAATTCCATGTAAGATTTTTGAAAAGTATGATTGTGATCAAAACAATATTTTAATGAAATTTTTAACTTTCAAATGTTATTGTTGTGGTAACAAAAAGAGTTCTTGCTGTGAATGTCTTACAAGGAAGAATCAAAGATTAGAATTCAGTTGAGCACCTTCCATGGAAATAATGATGGAGTAGAAAGAGATTAGGGACATTTCTTCTGTGAGTAATTGGATTCCATTATTGCACCAAGTTATAAAATATAATTGTGGGTGTGGGTATCGAGTCAGAAAATACTCTACAAAGAAACAATGAGCAATTTGCTAATATGTAAAGCACATGTTTCAAAACTAATGCCAGTTATTTAAACCTTTTTATTTTTTTTAAATAAAGAAAATAATTATTTCTAATCATAATTTAATATTATTTCTAACATTAACATTATTAACTTTAACATTTCTATCCAATTAGTACTCTATTTGGCAATGTTTCATTTTAATCGGTTATATTAGTGTTTTGATAACTAATTTTATGTTATTCCTTCCACCCGAGCTGTGGAAGTACTGCTCAGAGCACACTTCCTTGCTTAAGAGTTCAAAATCGGTTTTGAAATATAGTGGGGAATGATCTCTTCCGTTGTTACAGGCCCTTTCTCACAGAAGAAATGTTGCTAATCTCTTTCTACTCCACCGTTATTTCCATGGAAGGTGCTCAACTGAATTCTAATCTCTGATTCTTCCTTGTAAGACATTCACAGCAAGAACTCTTTGTTACCACAACAAAAAAATAAACTTTTCTTTCTTCCTCTGTGTGCTAGTATCAGGCAGAATTTTCTTGAATAGAGCTTCCCGTCTGTGGAACACATTACCACGGGACTGCTTCCTTGCAACATGGTTGCCTCTAAATTCAATGTTATCAGATTCTTGTCATAAACCACTCTCATAAGTATGTAAACATGCACAGTGCTGCATGTTTAATGGGGTGCATCTATGAATGCTGCAGACGACAGGCTGGTGATGGGAAACATCTGGCTCAGGGGTTGACCACCCATGAAATCGCCTGGGCTCTTTGAAAAAAGTGATTGCCTCTTTAAAACAGCAGTTCATGCTTGGAGATCAGACCACTTAAAATATTACAGAATTTATGTTCATTCTAGATAAAGGCATCCTGGTCAGTAAGTTTTTATGTCCAGTGATAAAACAGCCAATGATTCTCGAGTGGGTTTGTTGGGTAGCCTACCTCAATTGATAGCAATATATATGTATTGATATTCCAGCAGAATGGGCAAGTGGGGTTTCTGATGGTCTCAGAGAGACAGATGTTCGGTAGAAAAACAGAGTATGTAACCTCTAAAAATAAAACATTGTTATTTGTTTTAAACATGAGTTGTAATTTTGTTTCGAAGGAAAATCCTTTTGTTACAGCAGCGACTCACGCTACATGATTGATATTTTGGCCAGTATCGAAATCAAGCACCAGGTTCGGATGAAGACAATAAGTGGATGCTCACAGCCTGTACAGTGAACGCACACAAATCACGTTCACAAGTAATCAAACTTAGTTCACTCCAGTAATCATTCTTAATCCTCTCATCAGGTTCTTCAGCTTTCAACTGACAATCATTCCATTTCATTAACCCTTATATGCGAGTTGTTTTTGGCCTTGATAAGTGGTGACTCATTAATAAAAAAAAAATAAAAATTTAAATTAAAAATAGAAACTGTTTCTCTACAAGTGTTTAATAACGTCATGTATTATAACATATCCTGAATAAGCATTACCATGTCTATTGGAAGCATTGAACATTATCAAGGTTCATTTCAAGTACCAATTTGATTAGGCAGATAATGTAGACATAATATTTAAATAGCTCAAAATATCACCATTTTTTGTTGGGTTGTTATCAAAAATATAAACAAAATCTGATCAACTTTATTGGAGAGTGTGGATTCACCCCTAGTTGTCATTACTCCCAGGTACCTTCTCACCTGGAGTGATGGTACATGTATCTATTGTTTATAGCAGGATTTTAGAGTCTGAAGGTATATGGTCCGGTTCGAACTCCTAGAATTCCAAAATCTCTGTCTCCCTTTTTTAAAGTCATCCAATTTCAGTAATAATTGGAGTCAGATTTTTTAATCCAACTTAGATTCTTAGCATTCTTACAACTCTGACTCTTTCCAAAACCCTTGACTCCGCAACTCTTGTTTATAGACTATTTACAAAATATATGCCAACAAAACAAATTAATCTAATAAACCATTTGTATACAAAACATACTATGCAGATAAAATGATCTCATAATGGTTGACATGGAGTAAAAACCAAACTTAGTGTTGGACGGTATTGACATTTTGGTTTTCAGGGTTTTTGGGGGTTTTTTTTTAAGTTAATACTTACTCATATAATATTTGCTACCAAAAACTTAGTTTCCATTAAGTTGTTTAATGAATAAAATTACTGAAACATTAAGTACATAAGAGGGAAAACTAAGAATTGTTGACTGTAATTCATTGCGTAAAAAGGAATTAATGCCTTTTACACAGTTTAAAATAATGTTTGTTTTTAAACCAATAATAAAAATTTAGAATTAAATTGAACAATTATTAGATTGATGAGAGCTTTTTAACTGTAGCGACTTTTTTCTTAATATTCTATGTAATTAAGTAAACAAATAAATATTCACACATATTAATATGTTGTTGCAACAGCGTTTACTCTGGTCTGGTGCTACCAGATGAAGCTGTCTGAAGATAACTGGCTTCCTGACCAAAAATGCACCAAACATTTTTTCCTTTTCCTTTGCAAAACTCAATCATTTTTTGCGAAGCCAAAAACAAAAACAATTTTTTACAAAACAACAAAACCACAATTAAATATTTGAAGATATATCGAACTTGAAGCATAAAAACTTTTACCAAAATGACCGGATTCGGCATTAAATAATCCGAAAAGAGTTGATATGCCGTAAAATAAAAACAACCAAACCTAGTCTGGTTGAGTCGGTTTCTTTCTTGACCTGCACCACATCCTTAACCATGGCGGCTCATGCTATTTGTAATATAACAATCTCTCTCCTCTTATAAAAAATATCAAATGTTTCTCATATTTTTGTTTAATCTTTAATTGTACAAAGATGGTGATAGTAAAATTTAATTTTATTAAAATTTCAAAGTGTTTTTTAACCTGACAAATTTTTTACCATACCTACTAAAATAAAAATAAATATTGAATATATTTTCAATAACATCATGTTATTTTATTTCGTGTCTGTTTATACTTTTTTTAACCCCTTAAATAATATCTATAAACTTATTCCAATAACATTATGTTTGTTTAGTAATAAAATGTTCCAGGTCTTCATGGTACCGAAAATTTAAAAAAAAAAAAGTTTCAATAGAGTTTTGTATATTTCGGTGATACTGCCCATCTCTATTTTACATTGATCACTCAGTTAGGTCTCCGGACAAGAACGCCTAATGTTATTGATGTACAAAAATTCAATGCCTTCAGCAAGTACAGCGCCGACAAACCATTTCGACACACAAAAAATGGTGTACAAAACAAGCAAGTTTTTTTTTTTGTTTATGATGTGTCCAAGCATCTCTATTGGTCTGTCATGCTTAAGTTCAAAATAGTATTTTTAGATGTGTATCTATATGATATATATATATATATACTAGCAAAAACATGCTCCCTCACATATTTTTGCTAGGCTGGGAAGATATGGTGAACGAATATATAATATGCTGACTGAAAGGGTGATATCATGATGAACAAACACTGCCCCCCTCCCCCAGGAGGATTATATCATTGCAACAGAATAGATACTACACTCTCCCCCCCCCCCCAAAAAAAAAGGTAGTCCCTGGAAAGATGGTCTCATGACAACAGAACGGAAAGTTTCCATCTGTGGAACACATTATCATGGGACTGTTTTCCTGTAGACTAGAACTTGATTATTTTCAAATCCAATGCAATGTCAACAGTTACTTGTCATAAACAATTCTCATAAGAATTCAAATTTTATCCATTTTATACATCATTTTTAATATTCTCATAATATTCATCATCATCCATCTCATTAACCCTTTTCCTCGAGTAGCTTTTGACCTTGAGTGGTGAATCCTCTTTAGTCAAAAAAAAAAAATTCAAACGCTACTCCTGAAATAAAATCTTAAAAGATAATTTACTAAATTTCTATTAACTATTTTAAAATTTTGTATCCATTAACATCTATTTTAATAGTTTAATTTTATTTACTCCTATTCTGTTTCAAGTCACAGACCTCTTCATTGATCCTAGTCACCTTATAGTTCCTTGACCTTTTATTTTCGTTTAATTTCCAACAATAATGTTGTTGTTGGATGACTTGCTAACTTGTTGACCTGAATTTATTGCCTCCATTGTGATGAGTTGAGTTTTGGAACAATTGAGCAAACACTATTAGAACACACTTTTTGAAAAGAATAGTTACTAAGCACTCTAGAAAGAGAATGTGTGTGTGTGTGTGGTTGAAAAGCCCAATGAAGTTGCGTGTGTTTGTAATACACTATTATGTAGTGTATGTTTTTGAAAAACATGTTTCAAAACAATATGTGTGTGTGTGTGTGGTGCTTGTACATAGGATTGTGTAACCTTGATCTTGCATCCTTTCTCTCGATATTAAATATTAATCTATTGATACATTTGAATTCTTTTTCAATATTTAATCTCCTTTTAATCAAAATGGATTCAGAATATTTTTCCTTTTTAAATTAAGAGCATCGTTCTTCAATCTTCAAAGGATTTTGGCTTCCTAACCTCATTTCCCTTTGCATATTATGTAATCAAAAGGAAACATTAATGTGAATATAGTAATACTTTAGAAAGCACTATAATGTACTGCGTATGTCTTTGCAAATAACGATGATATAGTGGGTCTCATCATCCGATTTTGGTATGTAGGGTTCTGTGAGTGCCCCAGACTCCAGGGTAAACAACACCAGGCAACGTCTCCCACCTGCTTTCCTTGCAGTCTAATACAAAGGGTTGCCATCAGTCATATGACTTATGCACTCAAGCCAGGTCTTCCTCGGTTTACCTGGCTCCCTAGTGTCTGGAATATACAATCGCATTATAGAGTTGATGCAATAGTTGGCACGTCAAACCACCTGAGATGTCGAGATGAAGCACGGTCATGATTATTACGTAAAGCCGTTGCAGGTCAGAAGTGTTTGGGACTCGTATATCCCCGCCATGCAAGATGACAGAGCAAATACAGGCTAAAAGACTTTGCCCCAGATCTTGAAGGAAATCTGCTTTTAAGATTTCTTTTTTGACTATCACCCTGGGTTGGTTGTGCCAGTGACTAATGACTTTGCTGTATCATAACTTATTCCATTGTAACTCAAGCAGTTCATCTGGAGTGGCAATGTTGTATCCGTTATTCATATTTCAGGCAAACTCGGTAAGCCCCCCCCCCCACACCGGCCTCTCTTGATGATGACCCAGCCAGTTGAAACACACCTCCAATTTGGTTTGCAAATTTATTTTTTTCAGTTTTATGGGAACTCATAAGCTTGCATTTCTTGTAGATGTTATATGTGAATATAACTAGGGGCATTGGCAGTACTAGAGGTTAACCACACGCACCAAGGAATCTACTCTATGTAAACAAACAATTGTGTTAATTTTTTTTAATTACCTAAAATAAGAATTATCTTATTTTAATGAAATTTTCAGCATTTATTCAATAAATTATATCTTTTATAAAAAATAGAAGTTTTTAAATTTGATGATTCTTCTTAGAGTTTGGGTTTTAATACATGCGCAGTAATATTTTTTTGCTGTTTTTTTACTGTTAAAAAATAACTATAATTTTTATTTTTTTATTTTTATTAAGAGAACAAAAAATAAGACTTTGAGAGTGCTGTAGATAGCATGGGAGGGGGGGGGGGGCAACAATCTTAGGCCCATCCCAGATGGGTTTTTTGTTGTGATTATGGATTAGTGATAGGAGCAAGGAGTAGAAATTGTATAATTTAGTAATCCAAGTTTTTATTTTTTATTTTTTCAGCTCCGTTTTCTTCTTTATTTGTATTTAATATAATAGCAATGCAACATAACAGTCCAACTTCATTACCGGCAAGTTCATTACACCTTGAATTTAAAGCTTATGTTTATATTGCTTTTTTCAATAGGTTACTTATGATTGGTCAATCCCCCAGTATAACCATTGTTATGTAAATGAGTGCAATCTAGGTTGATGAGCTGCCTTCTTCAAGCCTGCATTTATTTAAGGGGGGGGGGGGGGTAATTTTAACTGGGGAAAGAGCATTCAATAGTTAGGAGTGGGGGGGGGGGATTAGTATGACGTGTGGTAAGAGTAGTGGTGCAGTTCTATCCAGTAGCAGCAAAAATCAACAAGTGTTTACTAAAGACTGAAAAATATGAAAATAATTGACGTACAAGTTCTAAATGACATGAAAGAAGTCTGGAAAATTGATAGGATATATAAGAAACTAGCAGGAGAAACCGACGTTACTCTGGATTTAATGAGGAAACCTGTCCTTTTTCACTATGCTCATTAAAATATTACTTTCTTTTTTTTTTTTTTACATACATATTATTTAAATGTTATCAAAATACGGATATATTTGAAGTTTTAAGGGAAGTTCTTAGAGATTCAGGACCACTTCCATTGTCTTCCTCGGAAATTTTTACATATAAATACGCCTTGAGTTTTTATGTAGATCCTCTGACCTTTCATTCTATAGGGAACACAAACAGGCGTTGACATTTAAATAATGTAAAAGTTTTTAACAGTCCTGAAAAATAAATAAAATACTTATTTGAGGTATTTTTGTACGTTTGCAAATTTGTGTGAGTAATTGCAGTGATCGGCCTTAACCAAAACACCTGACTGTTAATCTATAGGAGATTCTGATTGAGCAAAGATTATTTGAATATGAACATATTGTATCAGAAGTGAGAAGTAAGCTGAAAAAATGACCCCTGAAAAAATTGCTGACTCCAACTCCCTATCTCTACATTGTATGTTTTAACACTTGCCAGAAAAAAAAAATATATATATATGTAACGTGTGTGTGTGTGTGTGTGTGTGTGTGTGTGTGTAAAGTTCAGTATGTTTATATATTTGTATGGACAGGATTCATTTCTAAACAAATTAACAAATCATTATGAATTTTGGAACACAGCTGCTATGCGTACAGGGTTGTAATGTGGGCTATATTTAGTTTTATACAAAAGAGTTAAAAAGAGGATGAGAGTTCTTTGTGAAAGTTCAGATACCTCTGATTTTTTAAAAAGTTTTATCAATAGAAATTCACTTCAAAAACTTATCTCCGGGCAAGTCTTTATTTATCTCTCTTTCTCTTAAGTCCATCCTTATCACTTCCTCTCCAATGTTTTCCTTGATCTTCCTCTGTGGGCTGACCCTGCTACCTCAATTTTTCAATATTTACTAACCCAAGAACTCTCATCCATTTTTTTTTTTTCAACATGGCCATATCATGAAGCTCCTTTGTTCTGCATGCATCTCTCTATACTGTTCAGATTTAATCTTCCCCTGAACTCGTCAGATCTAAGCCTGACACTTGCAGCACTCTGAATACCAAAACCAAATGAACAAAACTATTCATTTTTTTCTTTTTTTTTACATAAAAAATTTTTATTGAAAGAATAATAAATAAATAAACCCCAAAAGACCCAGAACATAAATGGTGAAAACATTACCCCGCACTACAACCACCACTGCACTAGAGACACTTTATTAACCATTACATATTTCTGGTTGGGATAGGAAATGATGTGATGTTTCTTATCTAAACACAACTCACTTTTTTTTTTCATCTCACGTATCTCACAAACTTTTTACAACAAGAAATATAAGTTTATATGAAAATGATGAATTTCTTCTAATCCCCCCCCCCCAAAAAAAAACTCCAGCTTTTGAGACACCTATTCCTTACTACTTAAAGATATTACACGAACGACATACACACAAACACTTCATTAATATAATATAATCTATATAATACTAAAACTCTATTGTTCTTGTATGTTTGCAATCAGCTTTCAGCTTTCCGGTTTTCAACATCCGGTTGCGCATACGTAAATAGCATCGTCTTCAATCTGTTATTCCAATTCCGTTATTCTCTATTATGATTAACGAACGCATGAAATTTTTCATTCTGGAAATTTTTAAACAATTTCATTTAATTTCATCAAATAGTTTATTTGTTTTCTTCACGGCTAAAAACATTCAACGGGAGGACTTCGTAAAGTCTGTCGCAGTTTCAAAAATACTCCTCCCTTTTAAAAAACAAAAACAAACAAACAAAAAAACACTCATTATTAATATCAGCCATACTAGCGGTCGGTGAACGAAACCACCTCCCACTTTCCCTCTCATAGATTTCACCACTCCTACTCCCTCTGTTTTCGTTACGTACGCGAGAAAGCCTGCTGTTCCCCCTTCCTTTCTCAAATCGCCCTAACCAACCACTTATAATTCAGTAACTGTAATTTAAAAAAAAAACAATTATAATAAACAGAACGACTCATAGAAATCTATCTATATTCTTTTTTCATTTTAATATACTTTCATAGAAATGCTTCTGTTATGTAAAAAAAACCTATTTTCTTTATGCCACAAGTGTCACGCTCATACATGAATTCCATAGCTAATATAACAAACTGACCCAACGGGTCACGGGTGGTCTAGTATAATATAAATGCATAATTTTTAAAAAGATAAAGTAATTTTTGGATATTTTGCACGTGAAATCAAAGATATTTAATCATCGGTTGCATAGTTTTGCTAGGCTGGGAAGATATCATGATGAACGAACGAACGAACATAATACACTGAACAAACGTTACCCCCCCCCCCCACCAAAATAAAAGAGGAGTTAATGCTTGGGAGGATTATATCATGACAACAGAATAGATAGTACACTATCCCCCCCTCCCCACCTCCAAAAAAATGGAGACGGTAATCCTTGGAAAGATAGTCTCATGACAACAGAGCAGATACTACATTATCCCCTCCCCCCCCCCCCCCAAAAGAGGATGTAATATTTTTGAGGATTAGTTCCACCCCCTTTAAAAAGGAGGAGGTAATTCCTGGAAGGACGGTACTATGACAACAGAACTGATATTACACTACCCACACCCATTTAAAAATAATACAATAATAGGTTCAATCAGTTTTTTTTTTGTTTGGTTTTATTCATTTAAAAATGCCTAGTCCTAAAAACATATTTTATAGTTTCCTGGTCTTTTGGCTAAGATCAAAGTGTAGTATTGTGGTGATTGAGATGATTCTAGTTAAGAGTAGGATAGACATTTTTATCTTTTTGGACTAAGGATGACCAACGACCCCCGTTTTCGCCATACTTTTGATGGCCTTGTGCCTAATTTGTATCCGTTCTCAACATCCCGTCAACATCAGACGTTGATTATCAACAAAATAATTTTATCTATGTATATATAAAAAAATATGACAATGCAAATTACAAATGTCTATTACAGAATATTAATTTATTAAAAACTCTTTAAAGAATAAATATGCAAACTAGCAATAACTAAAACTGTTTATGTGTGGATTGATATATATATAAACAGTATTTCAAACTGTTGGATCATAGAATTACCTGCCCTGACATTTTGGCTAGGAAGTAAGTGTAGTATCTGTTCCGATGGATACTGCACCCTATAGACCGGTGTCGTCTTGTCCTTCGGGGCTTGATTCCACCTGTCTGTGGGTTTGTCCTGTGCAGTTCTAGGAGGTCCACCCTCCCAGGCTTTGCTTCCCCTCTTTGGGTCGGAGTAAGTTTATTGCTTACTGCCTGAGGCGCCCCTACCGGAGAATGCCGACGGGGCTGCCCAGGCAATTTTTAATGGCCAGAGTGCTCACTTCTCGGGCGCTGGCTTTTCAAACCCCACTTTACCGACCCGATCTTGGGTCACATCTTACCTTGTGGGAGTAAGATAAAACTGGCCTTGTGCCTAACCTCCTGGGGAGGTAAATAAATCATAGAATTAAAGAAGCATTAACTGTTTTGATGTTATGATAGGTGGAAAAAAACTAGCATTTATTCACTTAGGTAATTAAGTAGTATACAGCAAACCAAAACAGTAGGTCACTTTTTGATGCCTAATTCAATGTGGATGAAACTGTTACCATGACAACGTATGATACTTGAATTTCTATTATACTTTTTATTCTCTCCTACATTGGAGAAAATATAATTAGGTTTACCTGCTGCCTTTAAAATTCTTTAAATCTAATTTTAAAAAATCAGTTAAATGTATCCATGCATAGTGAGTGATTGATTAAAAAAAATCAAATGAAGCCAAATGAAAAGAGAATAAAAACTGTAAAGATCTGAAAATTATTGATGCAGAGACAAAATCATTAATAAAAATGAACAGAAAAAAGATTGTCAAGACTTTGTGATCTAATTTTGAAGGATATGGCCATCTATCTATCTATCTCTCTATAAGTAAAGAGAGAGGAGAGAGAGAGCATTGGTAGGATAGGGCCATACTGATGAGTCTTCAGAAGACAAAACGTGTGTTTGTGGATATTAATATTTATATAATACAAAAATACTGGGATAGGTAAAATTAATTCTCCGAACAGAACAGTTTTGTACAACTTTGATGTCCCCTTATAAAGATAAGTCATTATATAATTCTACTAAACCATATGTCTAGAATCCTTATTCCAATTTTGATCATAAGCCATTATATAATTTTGATTCTAGAAAATGTCTACAATTAAAGGCTTAAGAAGAAATTGAAATTCAGGGAATCTTGCTTAATTGGTGTCTAATGACTATGGATCAAATTCAATGCAAATCTGAAATATTTTAATTTTCAAATGGGAGGTTGTGTCCTTATTATGTCCCCATGAAAACCCTTTAAAATATTCCAAAGAAACTGAAAATTATGAATATTTATTGTCTAATACCTATTGTTAAAATTTAACAAATGTCGGAGGAAGTTTTCACGAAGGGCTTCTACCCCTTTGCATAAAATTAAAATAACTATAGCCCAAATTTGGACCCCTTATGCCTAGCAGCTGTGTTTCAAAATTCATAATGATCGATCAAGTAGTTTAGGAGTGAATTCTGTACGTACAGATATATAAACATATATGCATACCTAGATAGAGATATGGCTGCACTAAATAGTTTATGATAGTGAATCAGGCGTCCTTTTTATAGAGGGAATCTAATGGTGTGCCTAAGTTTTAAAATTCTGTATAAAGGAGGTTCCACAGCTAAACATATAAATCGCAACTGAATTTTGTTTAATTTTTATTTTAATGAGATTGAAACCGTAATTACACAAGATTTTGAAAATGTTAATAATTTTGATTATTTTAAAATCCTCTAATGGGAGCTGAACACCTCAAAATGAACACTGAGTCCAAAAATTCACTTGAACAAGTACTATTTTCACTGAATTTGCCTACATAGCAATATTTAAAAAGAA
Source organism: Sepiola atlantica (assembly GCA_963556195.1). Taxonomy (NCBI): domain Eukaryota; kingdom Metazoa; phylum Mollusca; class Cephalopoda; order Sepiida; family Sepiolidae; genus Sepiola; species Sepiola atlantica. The sequence goes on along the minus strand of OY744546.1, from coordinate 38,156,978 downwards.
TGCATTGAAGTATTTGGGGTTTGAAGCAGGGTTATGGAGTCGGAAAGTATGAAGCTCCAACTACGACTTTTAAGATTCCAAAATTTTAAAGTCTTCAAATATTCAGACTGCCTGATTCTTTGGAGATTAAAAACATCTGACTCATACTCCTAGCATTCTTACAAATCAGACTGACTCAAACTCCCTCTTACTCCGACTCTGCAACCCTAGTTTGAATTTGAAGTCTTCCACTTATTAAAGGACCTAACAGTATCCAGTATTTCAGTTTAAAAAGTATAAAAAAAAATTTTTTTAAATGCTCCAAATTTTCAAGTTATTGCTTCCGGGCAACACCAGGTTTCTTTTCTCGTAAATAACAAAGTTATACTTTTATTTAGTTTGTATTTTGCCTGAGTTGTGGTTTCGATATAATAGGCTTATAAAATTAATCAGTTTATATGCTTCTCTATCTATATTAAAAAAGAAAACAAAAGATGATTTTCTAATATTTACAGTGCTTTTGAAATCACTGGTAACTCACTCCTTCCAACCAGAGATCTTTTTTAAGATTTTGACATTGAGTGATGCCTTTTAAGTAACAGATCTCTCGTTTTCTTTTTTCTTTTTCTAAATTTCTGAGTTGTTTTCTTATCTTTGTTATTTTCAATAGGATTTTGAACAATTTCATATACACAATCCTTAAATAGAAACAAAAAGACAGGCTTAAATTCTTTTCGATGTCTACCAATTTGGTGTTTTGAGAAGTCGTACGATTGTTCGTCAATGTCTTAAAAACCTCTTTTCATATAATGCTCATGTCTTGAGATTTTATTTCAAAGTTCTAAGCCTCTAGATAGTTTATATTATCTAAGATTTCCATTAAATATATCATTGTTAATGCCTCTCTCTCTCTCTCTCTATCTCTATCTCTCTATGGTAATTTTGGTTTCAGATTTATTTTCCTTCATACCTCAGTTTTCTGGTTCATTTTTCATATAGTATTTTTCTTTGTAAGGAAGCCATGCATACTCTTTTGTAATGATTAGTTGTTGGTCTACGTCTAATTGAATTATGCCACTATTATTACAATAAGAAGTTGGTTAATTTTTGACTAAATCATTGTCTTAACTTCTGCAATACAACCTTTTATGACTCATTTATTTCATTTTTTGAGAGTTCCTATTTACTTGCCTCCCCACAAGGGCAAAGTTCGACACAAAGTCGGTTCTTAAAATAGTGACTATAATGCAGTCACCACAATACCACATTTATTCTATGGGCTACCTTATTTAAAATATCCCCAATGGTTTAAAATCCAATTTTATTTACAAAAAATATTTACAATTTCATTAAAAAAAAAAACAACAAAAAAACTTTGTTCAGTTTGAAGCATTTTGAAATCTTTTGAGAAATGTGATATTAAGTTTAATTTATTTACATTTTATTTATTTTTTTTTTTTTTATTTATTTAAAAAATTTTTTTTTTTTTTTTAGATGTTTTTAAAATTAATAATTGTAAATTAAATTCTTCCGTTATTTGTAGGAGGAAGGTAAATAATAGGGATTACAGACATAGCCAGAAAAATTCTAAGTGATTTTGAAGCCTTTAAACTCATTTCTGGTAAAAATGAAAGCTAACAGCCAAGTGCATGCTGGTTGTTAAAATTATTTATTTTTAAAAAAGGACATTTGTGAAAGGTAAATTTTATAAAGATATTGTTTTGTTATTAATCAAATATAGGAATTGCTTAAAATTACAATCTATTTTAAGCAATCTCATAGGAACACGCACACGATCTAGCAATATTACTTTGTTGAAAAAGATATAAGATCAGTCACATTTATTGTCATATACACATAAGTTGATTGATATATTCTTCTGAGAGTGCCCAACTGTATGTACAGTGGCGATATAGTGTAATTTAGTGTTATAGGAGAAATGTCAGTTCTCAATTACTTGTGTAAGAGCATATGTATTTTTAAAATTTCAATTGACACTATACATTAGTTTGATCTTCCATCGATACCTTCTGTTTCACGGAAACACTGGAAACTCGTCCCACAGGGCTAAAGATACCAAATGTAACTGATTCTTATCACATCGACAGAAGAATCTGTTACATTTCATGTCGTCAGCCGTGAAACGAAGATTTGATAGAAGATATAACTAATGTATAGTGTCCATTGAAATCAAATTAAAAAAAAATAGAAATAATAATCTATATGCTCTTACACAAGTAATTGAGCACTCTGATTATTTATCCTATCACGCACACAGATATATATATATATATATATAAAATTATAAATATCTGTTTATCTACATATGTATACACTTCATCCTTTCAGGAATCAGTGTAGAGATAATTATTCATACTGGCCACAGGATTCGAAACCTTGGAGCACGAGTCATGTTATAACCCAAATTCTGATGTCTAAAACTGCTCTGCCACTATGAAACCTGATAAATCAGCGAGAGGTTAAACCTGTTATAGGCAGCTGCCGTCAAGTGTGTTCAACTATTGAAGGAACAAATTATTTTTTACAATCATACATAAAACCACAGCTCACGCAAACCATGAAAATCACAAACCGGAAGCCCTAGATTTGAACTTCTCCAGTTTTGAGCTCTTTTGTAGGACACATTCGAACTCAGGGTTCTAAACTCGAGTCACTTATATGCGGGGCAGATAACTCTGCCACTTGACCCCCCCCCCCTCCCCGCGTGGGGGGGGGGGGGTCAAGGAACGCCTTACAGCTATCACAGAAACTTTCCTCTCTTATTTAACGGAACACACACACCTATATACGTGTGTGTGTGTGTGTGTGTGTGTGTGTGTGTGTGTGTGTGTGTGTGGATCAAATGGAAACTTGCTCGTTATTAACATGATATCCTTCATTGCGATCAAGTGGAAATGATTGAAATATGTAGTGATCAAAAATTGGCACAATTTTTTATTTTTTTCATATCAGTTACCAAAACGCTAATGAAGATGATGGTTAATGAAATACCAAGTAAGGATTCAATTCCTTCCACTGGCAAAAAGATCTGTAAGTTGAACTTGTTAACTGATATGCTACCTTTGTCCCCCCAACCCCTCCCTCAACCCCCTTAAGCAAATTGGTTTTTGAAAAACAAGTTACAGCGCAGTATGGTAAGCGCCTCATTTCTATTATGTTATGTTCTGTTTTTGGTTGGAAGCTACAAAATTTGGGTTAGAATGTGAACTGCAGTTCGTGAGTATAACATAACGCCTTTGAATCTGTATTAAAATAATCTGAGAAATTAAGAAAATTGCTTATTTTGAAAAGCTTGTTAGATTAAGTGAAAGAAAAAACTTAAGTTCAATGCTTTCAGGAATTATGTGTTAATAACAGCAATGATAATTGCCATAATGAGTCACTATTATAACTGCTTCTTGAGCGGTGTTGGTACAGTACCTGGCTATGTAAATTTTCAATCTTCACCTAGCTCCTCCCACTTTATAGCTAGTACTAAGAAAAATATTGACATTTGAATTTAATATTTGAATGAGAGAGTAAGTAACTACAATGAATGTTTTACATATTTTTTTTATTGGCAAACAAACATTAGAAAGTATTTTTTAAGCAAAAATAATTTGCTTTGAACTAATGCTGAAGTATGTCTACTTTTTTGATCAGATTATTAAAAAAAAAGGTAAATTTGTTTAAAAAAAAATATTTACGTAAGTTTATATTATGTTAATTTTTTAAAATTTATAAAACGTATTCAGTTAAAAAAATCGTTTAGACTTACATGAAATTAGAACTGGGGTGTTGGCATGGTAAATACTTCAGTCTTAGTAATGTGTACTCTGCCTTTTCCTTTTTTTGTACACCAATCACATGTTTCTATTTGCGTACGAATAAACTAAAAACAGTAACTTTTTAATCTTCCACACTATAATTAAGACCTATGTGTATTTATTTGTATGTGTGTGTGTATATATATATATATATATATATATATATATATATATCCATCCATCCTGTCACGCAAAAGTTAACAAGTAAAAAAAAAAAAAAAAAAATGGCTTGACCAAACTAATTTCAAGTGTTTATCGGAAGGGAGAACGTAAATAATTAAACAAACTCCCCACCTCACCGTCTGAAATGAATTTGGAAAGAAATCTTTCACTTTATTTCCATAATGAGACGTTATTTTTCTTTTTTTTCCTTTCTTTCTACACTGGTTGATATATTTTCTTTTTTTTTAAACTTTCCCGTTTGAGACGTTTTTTTTTTTCGTTTTTTTTTTTACTTCACTGATTGAGACGTTATATGAATATAAATATTAGTGCAAACACTAGCAAAGCATAATTTTTTCCTCTCCTGTCAATTTTGACAGGGTGTACCCTCGTATATACATTGTAATGATTTTGTGAAATTCTGTTTGGATTATTGCATCACTTTCACTCGATCAGTCCCTAACACTGGGCAGGATGTGTACTTGTACAATGTACAGATATTACTTACTTGGTTGAGAGAGTGGGTCTTGTTCATCACAATGCATCACCCACCATAATCAAATGTGTAGTCATCATCTGATAAGATGAGCTAATCTTGATATTAATGGGAGTCTATCATAACAGAATAAAATATGGTGAATAACTACACTAACTTTTAATTTTAGATTTTAACTAGCAGGAACCGTGCACAGGAAAACTGAATGACCCAAGAAAGCCATGCTCCCACATCTGAACCTCATATCAATATTCTTACTCAATTTTTTTTTTTAACTATCTATCAATTATAGTGTTCTTTAATTATTAAATTTATAAATAATAATGAACGTTTAAGAATTTTTGAGGTGAGGATTAATAAGTTGTACTATTTGAATTATTCAGACTACTGTTCTCATCTTGGATGTTATTCTCACAATGTTTTGGCCGATGTATCTTCCGATCTTCTTCAGGTGCGATTTCGACAAGATGCTGTGAGAATAATGGCCGAAATGTTGTGAGAATAACGTCCAAGATGAGAACAGTAGTCCGAATAATCGGAAGAATACTAATAATGAACGTTTGTATTATCACGTAACTACTAAAGAGCATTCTCGCAACAGCGTACTTTACGAAGATATCATTTTGGATTTAGATTATGGATCATTTGTGGAAGTATTTATATCACAATGTAATATGCAACTTTTTGTCTCAAAAAACATTGGACAATACAACTTATAATACTTATAGTTGAGATATATGTGGCTGTTTCAGATTGTCTGTTTTATGGCATGTCGACCCTTTTTGGTTAATGTTAGAACACAATATCTATTGTAAATATTGTTTCAATATAAATTTTTTTTAAAAAGGGCTGATATACTGTAAAGCCACCAAACGTAATCTTTTAGTTGTTGTTTTTTTTTGGGGGGGGGGGGCGATTTCTTAAACTTTCTTGCTAAATAATTAAGCTTCTATAGGTATGTGTGTACACACAAACGCACACACGTGTGTGTCGGTTTATACAAGTTCTAAGTCTTTAATATGCGGATTTCATTAGTATCCCTCGTATTTAAACCGTTTGCTTGCATTCTATTATTGATGTTGAAATATATATATATATATTTAAAAACAAGACTTTTAGCAGTCATTCATACACAAAGAAAAAAATACATGAATATATATATATCTATATATATTTAAAAACAAGACTTTTAGCAGTCATTCATACACAAAGAAAAAAATACATGATTATATATATATATATCTATATATATATATATATATATCTATATATATATATATATATATTTAAAAACAAGACTTTTAGCAGTCATTCATACACAAAGAAAAAAATACATGAATATCTATATATATTTAAAAACAAGACTTTTAGCAGTCATTCATACACAAAGAAAAAAATACATGAATATATATATATATCTATATATATATATATATATATATATATATATAATCAGGAAATTTAATTTATAGTCATACATTCTTTTGTTGGTGAATTACAAATTAAAAAGAAATTCTAACTAATATGAATTCCCTTTAAGGAGCTTTTGATGACTTTACCAGTAAAACATTTTATTGAGTCATCAGTCATTAACAATATCTGCTATTTATATATGCTACTAGCAGGCACGCCTGACGTTGCTTGGGAACGAAAAAATACCGTTGCATATTCCTGCTCCTAACCCCGAACCTCATTACCATTTTATTTAATTTTTATAATTTTCAGTGTTCAAGTTATAGAGTAAAATGTCGTTGCTGGTTATTGATGTTCAGTGTGAACACAAACGTCACAATATTATTGTAACACACTAATGCAAAATTAATAGCAGAATTGGATTCCTTAAAAAATTTTACTCGGAGGGGGGGGGGGGTCTTTGATTTTGGTATAGGGCTCTGTTTTCAATTGCATCCTCAGAGAGACATCACAAATCTATTATTATACTAAATGTGAGTTAATTAAAGTTTGTTTCCCTAATTCCAAAATACAGGTTAACATATACTTTAGATCTGGGATTGAGTTATGTTGGAAAAAAACTTCCATTTTAATTGTTCTAATTAGCCGTAATTTATAATTAACTGAACAAGTCACTCATCTCTCTCTCTTAGCGATGTATTTCTCTCATCCTCTCTGATTCTATGTTGATTCAACCACTCTTACATTTCTTAATGTCTCTTAACATTTAGAGAAAGAGTGACTTTTCTCAGTATCTAATTTACATTTGTGTTATGCACACCACAAACTTGGTATCTGTTTGAAGCCGAAACTATTACTTCTATATCTGAAACCGAAACTATACTATTACCGTCTTTAAATGCTCAAATTTTTTTTTTTGGGGGGGGGGGGGTATCTGTTCTGTTGTCATGAGACCATCTTCCCAGGTATTATCTCGTCCTGGGGGGGGGGGTAGTGTAGTGTATGTTCGTTCATCATATATACTATTAGCTGGACCCATCCCCCGGCGTTGCACGGGAGAAATAGAAAAGAATGAATTAAAATTTATCAGCATCTGACCGAATGCAAATAGGTCACATCGGACAATGTTAATGTTTACAATAATTGTCTGTTTAGAATTGTTGAAGGGTGAAAGGTGGAAGAAAGGAAAGAAGGAAATATGGAAAAGTGGTTGTAGCAGTCTTCCTGTCCATCCCATGGTATGGGTGTTTCCTAAGAATTTTTCTTGTGGATTAAACACCCGCTCTATCTATGATAATGGCACTTTTTAAAATTAAAGAGGCCTACAGAGCTCTATTAAATCCAATTTCCCCCTGTTATCTTTGTATATAAATTCAATTTTTTTGTGAGGAAAGAAAAAAGAAAAATGCCTTCTTAGCTTTACTGAAACACACCAATATAATTAAGGAGTTCTGCAGGGCAGTAATAAACCATGTGTGTTCGAAGAGAAATTATGATATTCACAATAGTTAAATTACTACATATTACATTGATTTCTTTTCAAATGACTACATAATAACGTTGAATTGAAAAAAATCCGGCTTATAGTCCTCCCCCTCCCTCGTAGGCAAAAGTTTAACAATGTAAAAAAAAAAATGGTTGTGTGAGACGACTAGGATCGAACTATAAATCGTTTGCTCTTGGATCTATGCTGCTAACATGTCAGCCACGAAAGCGAGTATGAAATATGAGAAAAAATAGGTCATTTAAATGAAGCCAGTCAGTAGCTGGCATGCGTTTTATCGTACGATCCGCCATAAGGCGACCGAATGTAGGGTCCACCAGTCACACATTTTGGGTCATTTCTATACCTAGAAATCAATGTTTTTTTTGCAAATTTTTGGATATTATGCATGTGAAAGGTGTAGGAATCAGAAAATGTACACTTTATGGACTGTCGAGTATCTTGGCATATATTGACTTAATTCGGAAGTCGAGTCGCTGAAAAAATTGTAGCCATCATTTTGAAAGATAAAATACTGCATAGAACTATGTTCGTTAATTGCATCTAAAGTCTGGAATGAATATAAATGTTTCTGTGATAGGTAGAAATAACGTAATCCGAAATTCAGCGGAATTAGCGGGAGCGTCCATTAAATGTGTGTGTAATGTTTTGTATCATGTAGTAAATTAATAGCAGACAAATAGTAAATATTAACGGACAATTGTTTACAAAGTAGACGTTGTTTATTACTTCCCAATGTTGATAGGGGGAGTGTCAGTACTTAAATGTTAAGGAGAAAAGTTTTTGCTACCACCTATATGGCATATGTTTTGAGGAGAGTCGAAGATGGTGGGCCAAAAATAATATTTAATGTTAGCTGAAGAAAAATGACGAATTCACTAAAACATGCTCGAGTGAATAAGCATAATATAGTGGTGAGTTTAGTAGCCTGTGATGCATGTCGTTATTTTCCTATTCAAGAAAGTACAGGGGAAAAATAGTCTTAACTTTATATATTAGATAAAAAAACTATATTTCTAGATGATAAGGATAATATAGAAGCAAAGAGACTTATTATATTTAGTTATGCAGGAAGAATGTCTTAAGAGATATGTCAGTTTAGTAATTTTCAAATGAAATCAAAGTGGAATACATAGTGGTAGTAGTTGTGATCCAACAGGTCAAGGGTACGTCTAGTATAGTACAGATTGTTAGTAATACATTTGGAGACCGGAGAAATATATATTAACACTATGTGCATACAGTTCATCCACAATACAATAGTTTATATACTTATAAGTGGAGGTAGATTACTCCCCCCCCCCCCAAAAAAAAAAAAAACCAAGCAATTTTCCTACATTTTTTGTTCAACAAAACATTTTCCAGAAGTGAAAAAAAAAAAAAAATGTTTGGTAACTGCCATTCCTTGAATTAATCATAATTTTACTTGTGTTCAATTTGAAGAATTGTGAATTTCTATAAAGATACAATGCATACATCCTAAGAGTACTTAGATAATAATTTAAGATTGTTTCTCTATAGACCTCGATTTCAGCCGTGAAAATATTTTTGCTTGATTTTATAATTTCTAGAGTTACATGTCTGATAATGAGCACCAAATTTGTACTATTTTTGTAGGTTTTTGAGGATATCCTGTAGAAGAATTGATATGATACGCAGAAAAAAAACTGGAATCGATTCTTTTTTATTATAAGGCAATAAGTTAAATAGAAGTGTCGGATCTTATTAGGCCAAAATTGTGTTCCCAGTATAATAATTGATTCCTTTTGTATCCTGTTTCAAGACGGCCTATATGACATTACATTTTTACATTACAATGATTTTCAATTATACCATTAAAATGGCTTCTCGCCCAAAATTACACATGAAGAACTTTGATTAGCCATTACTCTGTTGCTAATTGAATTACAAAGATAAAGGTGGTTCCAGATTTTATTTATTTTGCTAATCTCTATACGTTTGTATTAAAAGCTTTTGATATATTGAAAACAAAATTTTAGTTTGAGATATATATATCTCTCTCAAATATGCCTTGCTAAAATTAATTATCTAGTCATTACTTATGTGTGTGTGTTTAATTTTTTTTTTGTGAAATGAAAAATGGCAATATATTCAAAAGTGTGCGACCTGTTAACATGGTCTAATTTCGCTTAAAGCAATTTTTATAGGGAAGGTTCAATAAAAACCTGATAAAATAATTGCACTCCACAACAACAAAAAATAAAACACCCTAATATATATATATATATATATATAATAAAAGTTTTTAAAAAGGTTTAAGGCAATGCGAAGATCCGGGTTGCTGGAAGCTGTGAAGAACAAAAACAGAACAACCCGGATCTTCGCATTGCCTTAAACCTTTTTAAAAACTTTTATTATTACTCCCAGCAATGCTTACAGCAAACTACCAATTTCTATTAATATATATATATATATATATATTGGTAATCCAGGTAAGTCCAGTATGTTCAAAAAATTGAATTTAGTCACGTGACCCTTATGGATAGTAATTTTGCTTCATTCTACAATATTCAAGCATAAAAAAACAGATTATTTTGGGCCTGAGGATTTCAAGCTTATTAAAGCAAAACTGAAACATGTTCTGAATGTGCAGCCATGCTATGTTTGTATAAATAAAACTTTTTATTATAAATATATATTAGGCGTTTTTTTTTGTTTTGTTTTTTTTGTTTTGTTTTTTTTACTGAAAAAACAGTTATCTGGTTTCATATGTACACAAAAAGCACAAACTGCCACCAAATCCTTTTACTAAAACGATACCGGTCTGTGTAGTACTATTACTACTAAATGGCCATATTCAAGAAAATCACTGTTGAAAGTCTTACAGATTATTTAATAAAATTAAACTTAAACATTTGTACAAAAATATGAAGGAAAAATTTAATGACTTTTCTTTTTAAATTTAAAATAGGAACTAAATCTCTGAAATCTATTTGTTTACATTTTATCAGAATATTTTCAAAAGAAATATAAAATGGCACCACTGGTAGGAAATGTTTTTGCTTCATTAAATTCAAAATTGTAAAAGAATTTTGTGAAGATATTTCAGTTTGAATCATGTAAAAATAAAATCAAGTATCAAAATTAGATAAAAAAACAAACTTTGTGTTAAGTAGTGTAAAACAACGGAGACAGATGACAACTCTGATGTGAACAAAGTATATTTTGATGGTGAAGCTATTGAAGTTGTCAAAGTTTTGTTACTTTGTCATTGGAGCACAGGGTGGAGCAGGTGCTAGTGTGATTGCAAGAGTTAAGAGTAGATAGAGTAAGTTCAGGGAACTCTGGCCATTACTAACCAGCAGAGCGTTACCACTGTCGACCAAAGAAGGAGTCTATCAAACATGTGTATGCAGTGTGATGTATAGGTGAAACGGATTGAGAACATGCATTGCATGGAGAGAAATGATGAGAATGATACGATGGATGTGTAATGTGAGTCTTAAAGACAAGCTTAGTTTTGATGAGCTCAGAGGAAGATTAAATCTGGACAGCATAGGGAGATGTGTGCAGGACAGGAGACTTCGATGGTATGGCCACATTGAAAGAATGGATGAGTTTTGGGGTCAGTAGGTGTAGAACAGTTAAGGTAGCAGGTTCAGTTCACAGGGGAAAGCCAAGGAAAACATGGATACAAATGGACGTAAGGTAAAGACCTGGCCAGAGAAAGGTTAGTTTGGAAGTCAATTTCTTAAAGCCGTCCAACACATGCCAGCATGTAAAACAGATGTTAAATCAAATATGATGATGTTAAAGTAAATAGTAGTTGCCGCTTTTGCCTAAACTAAACTTAAATTTTACAACTCTTTTTTATGATTTGAAACATAAGCGTGTGCTCTTGTGCAATATATATATATTTTTTAAATATTTAAATAAACTTCAAAATAAAAAGAACAAAGTATTTTACACTTATTTACAATATAACTGCAAACTGCAATAATAATTTTTATTTTTAGTATTGCTTCATTCATTTCATTTTTGAATATATTTTCATTGTAAAGAATTGTACTGCTTTTTGATGTCATTTTAAAGTAAATTATAACATAATTAAAAACAAAACAAAAAAAAAACTAACAATTATTTCACAAAAAAAAGCCATATCAAATGAGCACAAGGTATGAACTTAAGGCTAATTGCTTTTGTTATATACTGCAGTTAAGGTATGATCCCTGCCTCCATAAAAAAGCAAGCATACCAAAATAAGGGGGTTTCAAGAATTAAGATGTAATGGATATTTAAACTGGCCCTTTTTTTACTTTATGCTGGCAAAGTAAGGAAGATAGCTTATCTGAACAACAACTATTTTTTTTTTCAACAATTATAAGAATTTCAACAATCATTCACAAACCTCTGATGAATTGCATGATAAAAGATTGATTTGTTTTTGCAGCATATTCTGCTGCATATGAAGACTACAGCAAAACAATAGCATTATTATTTGTCTTATTTGCAAATGGCTTCCTTCCAAGAAAGACCCTTTGCGTATGCTACTTGTTGACCGACAATTACGCCTACAGCATTCCCATTGACATCTACCTATATTACTTGTTCTTCAAATTCCTGGGTATTTTGCATACTCAACCTTTGCTAGAATTAACCTAGGGAAGCTGAAAAAAGGACTTTGTTTCCCATTAGCTTTCGTACAAGCGAAATAAAAGTCCAGTGGAAATCTTTAAATCCAACTGAAGTGAATATATGGTCCACAATATATTCGTTATTGGTACGAGGACATCCAAAGTCTGCCTTTCTATTTTTATTTTTATTTTTTTTATAAATTCCCCAAAATATTAAATTCTAATAGACAATGAAATTATATTTTTAGTGTTTTTCTTTGTTCTTTCTAACAGAAAAGTTATTTTCCTTTAATTAGCCAATAAAAAAAGGGTTTTTTTCATTTCCATTTCAAAACAAATAAAAAAAAGTCTGGATTTTTTTTTTTGTGAATAAAGATCAATTGTTGAAAAAAATATTTGTTAAAATAAATTGCCAAAAATCTAAAAATAAGGTGAGATAAGTTATTTCCCTTACTTTGCAAGTATAAAGTAAAAAAGGACCTTCAAACTTTTATTCTTCATAAATCTTTCATGAAACATTTTATAATGGTCACTGTTTTAAGGAATTGTCAAAAATGAAATAAATGAATCAGTTAATTTTAATGATTGAGTCACAAAATTGACCACCTCCTTATTGAAATGAAATGAGATGTGGAATAAAAAATAACCATCACACAAGAGCATGAATGGCTTCCGCAGACAGAAAAATATACTAAATAAAAACAAATGGAAATCGAGGTATAAGGTGGGGGGGCTAAATTGATAACAAAACTAAGTAACTTTGTTGAAGACCGGCTGCCATATTTAATTTTATTTATTTTCATGTTTTATTATGGCGATAACCAATATCAGCTAATGTATTAATCATTCCTTTTTTTACTGGAGAAAATGATATTTTTTTAGTACAAAATAACTTGTTTGGAAATAATGGCCAAACCCATTCTATTGTAAATAATTAACAACCTTAAACTGATAAATTACCCGTCTGTTCACCTACATGTACACAGTGTCATTGCCCCCCCCCCCGTCTTTTAAAGAGAACAAATTATTTAATTTGTGATTCCAATTAGAGCAATCTATTCTTTTGTAATTAGCAATCGCTCACTTATCGGTAATTGTTTTCTTTAATCCAATTTTAGTTCTTTTATAACGAGTTTTGTCTAGATTCCAGAAAACATTCTGTTTCTGAAAAACTTTGGTACTTCTAAAATAGGGCTTGTAAATCAAAATATTAACAAAATTACAAGATTTAAAAAAAAAAAATGATCAGATTTTATTTCAATTTATAATTTTTGTTCATGAATTGATCACTTTTTCTAATGATGGTACAAAAGGTTGGAAAGGAATTGAAAGATTTAGGATTCAACTATGAGGCGACAGAGAAAAATGTATGATCGACGATCTGACATTGTCAAGAAGGCCGCAATTTGTTGCTGAAGGTGATGTTCTGCCACTCCACTTCTTCCCTGAAGGTTGAACAACAATGACTGCATCCGTATTCTGAGTGAGGTAATGGAACTCTTGATCGACCAGGTATTTGCAGATAGGCGTGTGGCAGCAAGACTCAGCACCCTGTCATACAAGCAAAAAGACAGACCTAGCTGTCAGCGACCACATTTCACCTTACATCTGGTCTACCAGCTCGTCTTAATGCAACCCTTTCGACTTCTATGTGTGAAGCGCAGTGGAACGAGACATCAATAGATCCAGCTTCAACAGCAAAGACAACGAACTAACGGTCACAATCACCAGAGCCTGTGGAGGTCTAAATCTGGAAACTGTGACTAGCTGATTGTGAGGCTGCCTCAAGGCTGTCATCAAAACCAAAGTTGGATTCGAGTGAAATCAACAGAAAAAAGTTATGAAGACAAACTGACACAAGTTGGATGAATAAATCTAAAAAAATTAAACTACTGCGTTATTTTATCCTATAGGAGAGTAGAAAGTGGACCATGGGTTTACTTTCAGCAGTCTTGTAACTCTCGCTTCCCTTATTTTGTCCTTTAGTCCTCACATTCCATGAGCAATGTTTCTGACAAAGGGGGAAGAATTGCTGTTTTCTTGGTCAGAATCTATCCATCTAACGCTTATTGTTGGCTAGTTTTTGACCTTGAAGTATTATTACTTTCTTTTTTTAGATCATTACATCAAGTACCTTGTCTGGAGCGATTAACATTTAAAAAAAAAAAAAAAAAAAATCCTAGACAGTAATCGTGCAAATAAATATATAAAATTTTGGAGTGGGCCTAAAGAACGTGCTCAACATAGATTTGGTGGGAAGGAGTATAGGTAAGGTGACATTTATTGAAATAATGTTCGGTAAATTTAAAGGTACACCTAATGTTCCCAGGAAATGGATGAGGACCCCAGTGCACTTCTGCTCAAAGCCCTGAACCCCATATTACCATTTTCTATTATTTAAAAAAAAATAATTTTCATGGCATTGTCCTTAATTTTCACCCTAAATTGGTCCATGTCATAAAATAAAACCATTTTCATTCTTAATCACTGTAACTATTTAGTTTGGATCGACGTTTCAATTTTTTTGTGTTTTTTGTTTTATTACAAGAAAGTTCAGTTTTTGACCTTATTAACAGCTACTACAACAATCAGCAATTAAATCAGTCATTTATTTAGTAAGATACAAAAGTTTCACTTCATCGGTCTGTAAGGCTATGGATGCACATTACAGTAAAAGTTTATCACATTTTCTAACATTATTAACACATATCCCTTAGGCATTTTTTAAACGGTTCATGGCTAGTTATTTAACTTTAAACTTAAAGCAAAAACCGAATCTGTATTCGTCGTAATTTTCACCTTAAGTATCTTTTGTAAGCATAAAAGACACAACTCAAAAATCATAAGATCAACAGATAAAAACATTACAGCTATTTTTACGCATATGGTCCTCCATACATTACATTCAGCCTTATATAGATTGATTTGAGATTTTGGGATGATAACATCTAAAAAATAAGACCTTCCTGTTCTTAGGGAATGGGTACTGTCATTTTTTCTCTGCTGTTTAGTGAATAATGGTTAAATTACAATTTAAAACTATTTCTTAGTTCCACTGAATGGCGTACGTTTTTTTATTGACTATCCATTTTTCTTTTTTCTTTCATGCTCTAACATTGCTTACCTTAGGAGAGAGAGGATGTTCATGCCACGTGATCATAACAAAATTTTCTTTTTTACAGTTTGCTTTTTTATTTCTTTATTGGGGGTTTACAGTAATATTGTGGGGTCTATGTTGACACTGGACATCCAAAAATAACAAAGAAAACGTTTTACTTTCTTTCATTTATAACTTGAAAATTTAAATAAGAATAAAAATAGTAATATATGGTTCAGTGGTGAGAGCAGAAATTTCTTGGGTTACTCAATTTTCCCAGGCAACACTGGGATACAGGTGCTAGTATATTATATTATTACTAGCTGTACATATCCGGTGTTAACCGGGATATATTTTAGTTTTTTAAATTATTTGTTTGCACATTTTTTTAAACTTCTACAAAAAATAAATAAAATTTTTGTTGTATGCTAAATAACTATTATATTGTTCAATTTAAAATATGAGTTATCCTTTTTATTTTTATTTAAAGATGATTATTTAAAAATATTTAATATTACCAGTCATCCGACCCAGACTAAATTATTCATGAAATAAATTGTAGCGAAATATGTTATATACTGTTAATAACATGGTAAACAATAACAAATGAAAATTGGCTAGTCAGAAGCAAAGTTTGTAAAGGATAAGGTATGGTTAAAACTAATGAGCAATTGTATCTATACATAGTTATATCAACTTTATGACTTAATAGAACAACCAAAAGTTAAGGTTCTAAACAAAGAAAGTATTGTTTTGTCCGTATGTGTGTGGATTTGAGTGAGTTTATGAGACTGTATAAGCTGTCACTATATGACCGTGTCTTGTGTTTGCTGAGATGTAGCAAAGTGGCCACGGTTAAAGGAGTTTGTGTGATAGTGTAATGACAGACAAGGGTTCGTTTGGCAAGTTGAGTCTCTCACTGGTAGCTATGTTTGGGTTCTCGCTTATGTAGCCAATGCCAGCAGGTGCTTGGCACCTGGGTCGACTCTTTTCGTTTGCTTGTAAGTCTGATATCAGCAACCAATCGAGATTGAATATTTTGATAGAATTGACCAATCAGTATTAAGTATTTCAACCAATAAACATCGAATATTTTACAGAGATCGCTTCTCTGCTGCTATTTGTTGCTGTTGCTGCTACTTCTGGAACAGTGAATCCACAAGTTTGATTTGTCAACTTATCTACTATTTAGCTCCAATTCTTTTTAAAATCGGGCCAACTTTTCTTTATATATTAGATCTTGGTGACAATTTTTTTACTTGTCATTCAACAGGAAGGAAAATTCATTTGTAGCCGCCAACAATAATTAATTAATCTCAACCTCATTCATTTTCTCGTTTTCTTTTTGGAACATTATTTTTATAATTGTATAAAAAGTAAAGTGAGCATCCAATCATACATAAGGATTTTTATTAGTCAAATATCTGTTTAATTCATTACTTTTAATCATGCATTTTATTTGGTTGATACTTAACCAAGAGGCGTCTAATTAAAGACTAGCCAATTTTCTTGATGAATGGTAATGTATGCTAGTTCTTTAATTTAATGGAAGTGGACAACTAATGGTCTTAGACGGTGAGATCACGATTGGTTAACCATCTTGTGCGAACTTGCTCAGGACCGCCATGATTCCGGATGTGGTGCAGTCGAGGGAAGAAGCTAGCTCGACCCGACCAGGGCGAGTGCCATTGCATCAACAACAACAACAACAACGGACAACTAATATTCTCACAAAACTGAACTCTTTATTTTTTAATTTTTGTTTTAGTTTTTTATTATGAAGAGATAAATGATATAGAAAGGTATATTTATTAAAAGAAATGAAAGTGGATTTCAATAAATTCCTATTTACTTACCTGTAAAGTTTCTTTTGTTTTCTTCAAGACTGAGACGTTGCATGATGACATAATCATCATCATCATCATCATCATCAACTGGTTTATTTGTTGAATCAGGCCACAATTAATCCTCTGAGGAGGGTGGGGCCTGATTGTCTAGTCTCGAAATCTAAGTCTTCCTCTCCACTTCTGTCTTTGGCAAGGCTTGATGGAATCCATACCCATGGCCTTCCTATCACGTTTGACTACGTCCTCCCAAGTCAACTTGGGTCTGCCAGTGGTGATGTTCTCTGCTGGCACATTCAACTGTCGGACTTTAGCAATCCAACCATCGCTACGCTCAATGTGACCCAACCAACGCAGTCTGTTCTTCCGCATGATGTCTGCAAGGCTTTTCAAGTCGACCTGTGAGAGCAGGGATTCAAAAGAAACGTACTGTTCAGGCCTCACCAAACAGATCCATCTGACCATTGCCATGTCATTACGAACATGGGATTGTCTCAGATGATAGCTTTTAATGATTTTTTAGTTAAAAAAAAATTGTAATTCAAAGCAACTTTTTTGTGCAATATTTAAATTATCTAGCATGTGTTTTTAATAAAAGGTGTTCTTGTTTTTTTTTTTACTTTGGGATTTTTATTAAAATCACTCAATTTTCTACCAGCATGGTGCCTTTTAGAACCCCTTTCTTTGTGAAAATCTCCCAGGAAATAAATTTGTATATTCAGCGCTATGTCGCTTTTATTTAATGCATATCTCTTCTCTATTTATATAAAGTTAGGTATGTGTATATGTTTATGTATTTCTATATAAAGGATTCACTCTAAAACTAATTAACCGATCATTATGAATTTTAGGACACAGCTGCAATGCCTGAGGGGTAATGTGGGCTATATTTTGTTTAATTTAGTTTTATGCAAAGGGAGCAAAGAGAGAAGCCTTGTGTGAAAATTCGGATACCTCAGATTTTTGTGAAATTTTAATAAAAATAATAATAAATAAATATTCTTCAAATTTTAGTTTCTTCGGAGTATTTTAAAGTATTTAATATGGATACAACTTTCCAAAGTTAAAATATTTCAGATTTGCATTAAATTTGATCCATAGTCATTAGACACCAATTAAACAAGCTTCCTTGAATTTCAATTTCTTAAGACCTCTTAAGCTTACACCTTAAATTTTAGACATTTTCTAGAATAAAAATCATGTGAAGTAAAAACAAAAACTAGTATAACAAGCACTTAAGTACACTCATACGAATCCCCCCCCCCCACCCCATTAAATTACATATATATCAAAGATTCATATAGTATGATCATGGTAATACACTGAGGTCTGTTTATATCAGAGAAAAAGTGAATCATACTTAAAAGATAAATACTACCAAACTGAAATGATATACATTAGATGATTTTAAAAGACGATGTTGATGTTTTTTTTGTTTTTTGGGGTTTTTTTTTTTTTCAGTTTTATAACATTTTTTTACCTCCATGTATATTAAATATCTAGATTATCATAAGTATAGATTTAATATAAGACATGAGAAAAAACAAAAACTTTTTTATATAAAGTTTTTTCTTTGTATTTTTTTCTTTGTATTTAAAAAAAAAATTTTTCTTTGTATTTTTTTTTCTTTTTCGTGTTTTTTTTCTTTTACTTGTTTTTTTTTTCCTTTTGCTTTGTTTTTTGCTTTGTTTTTTTCTTTTGCTTTGTTTTATTTGTAATCTCTTTTTATTGAATAACTTTCTCTCATCCACAAACTTTTGTAAAGCTAAAACAATTTTTTTTACATAATTTTAATTGTTGAATGTTTCCATTTGATTTTGTTTTGTTTTTTTCAAATTCTTGAAGTAAATTGTTCCATTCTCTTTAGTGTCTCTTCTGGCACTGGCTGATTTCTTGTGACACCCAAGTTGGAATTCTCCTTTTCAAACTTTCTTTCGCAACTGTCAATTCAGTATAAATACTGATAACCATGACCACTCTTTGCTACCCCGGGTGAGTTTATATTCTCAAAAGGAAAGAAAATAATAAGTAACAATGCTTGAAAAAACTACCAGCTTGAGATAAAAACTTAGGCGATAACCAAGCATCCTTAGTAAGCTAACAAGATTTAATGTCTGGCTTAGTATAATCAGTATTTTATTCATAAAAATGTTGACAACTACAAAATACTTCAGAGGAATCACGTTATCATTTAAAAATGAAATTGGATATAACAGCAAAGTTATATATTAAATAAAGTCCTTACAATGTTTTTAAGATTTAATTAAGACAAATTCCCTCTTTTCACACAACAAAAGAAATATAAATGGAGAGAGCTCGTCCACAAGGTCTGTCTCCCTTCTTCTCTACCTGGTTGCCACAAATGTGTTAGGGAGCGGTTAAAGACCTGGGCAGAAAAAAAAATCAAAGGCGACCTAGCAGCACTATCAAGCTCACAAGTAGTCGGTTTTCGATTATGGAATCGAGATTGGTTAGCCATATCATGTGACCTAGATCGGGAAAGTGAGCTGTGATAGTCAGAGATGCTGTATTTGCTCGGGAAGAAGCCGGCTCAACTCGACCAGGGTGATAGCCATTACAAGTAAATGGAAAGGTGACCGATGATGACTCAAGATTTTAAAGGGGGAGATTGTGTATAGCAATCAGTTAACACAAGCAGGACCTTTACATAGATGTTTATCAAACGTTGAATCAAAATATTAGATTGGAAATTAAAATGACTGTCTTTACACACATGCGACTTGATTTGTGACATACATTCTATACAGTAAGATTCATATTTTTTATTTTATGAATCTTTCACGTACATTGTAAAGATTTCATTGAATTTTATCATTTTGCTGTTATGTTCAATTTCACTTAAATTCTAACCATACTCCTGATGAATGTTAGTTGTAAGAAGATTTTCTCAAGGGAAGATAATTTACTAAAAATTGATCCGCTTTTATTAGCTATTTTATTTATCATAACCTTTTCTTTGTTTTTATACAGAGCATGACGTTCTTTATTAAAGGCATGAACATGAGCTGGTAGCTAAAGGCCGATCTCTAGTGACTTGCTTATGTTTGCATTCGTTCATTTTTGTCATCAACTCAAAAAATTCAAGGAAATGTTTGCTCTTTCACATGGAATAATTCTTACCTTATTCAATTGAAGTGTAATATTTTATTTTTAGTTTGTAAAACCGGATGCAATCCTCTACCTGTATAAGAGTCGGATATGTCCCAAGATGGAGTACTGCTGCCATATTTGGGGAGGTGCTGCTCAGAGCACACTTTCTTGTCTTGACAGAGTACAAAATCGACTTTGCAGTCTTCTGTTCTCTACCACCCCTTTCTCGCAGAAGAGATGTTGCTGATCTTTGTCTACTCTATCGTTATTTTCATGGGAGGTGCTCGACTGAACTCCAATATCTGCTTGCTCCTTGTATGAGATTCACAGCAAGAACTCGTCTTATTATCACAACAGAAAAAAAACTCTTTTCTTCAATGTGCCTAACATCAGGCAGAATTTTCATGAACAGTGTTTCTTTCCATAAACTTCCCATCTGTGGAACACATTACCATAGGACTGTTTCCCTGCAAGTTACAACATGGCTGTTTTCAACTCAAATGTCAACAAATATTTGTCATAAACAGTCTTCATAAGTAATCAAACTTAGTTCATTCCATTAATCATTTTCAATCCGCTCATGATATTCATCTTTCAAATCCATCCATTTCAAGTGGTTTTAGCCTTGATAAATGGTGACTCATTAGTTATAAAAAAAATGAGGGGGGGGTTCAACATTCACAATTAAAACAAATATGTTTCGGAATTTTTTAGATGAGGATTGATAATTTTGTATTTATATTATTCTGACTACTGTCCTCCTCAGCGTTTCGGTCGATGTAACCTCTGACCTTCTTCAGGTGCATTTTGTTAACTCATTATTTAATCCACAGGGGAGTAGCTTGCTTTCATTCCGTCAGCCATAACTGGGTAGAAGTCTTAGGTAATTCCTAATTGTATTCTTAGTATTGCTCGCACGGAGGATTGAACCGTAAACCTCCGTCAGTTTAGAACTGATAACTAAACACTTTTAACCATTACGAATTTGACATAAAGATTCCCCGAATTCGACAAGATGCATCTGAAGAAGGTCAGAGGTTACATCGGCCGAAACGTTGTAAGAATAACATCCAAGATGAGAACAGCAGTCCAAATAATTCAAATAATACAAAACAAACATAACTTAAAAATTCTTTTTGGTATTATTGTTACTTAGAAATTTATGTAACATTTTTAAGTGAAAAATATTAAATAAAATCTATTTAACATTTTTAAAATACACTAAATAAATGATCAACTTTAATTCTTTTTCATAATCTGTATTTGTTTTTAACAGGTAAAAAAAGTGTTTTCTTTTTACTATGGTTTGTATCATAAATGTACCGATTTACATATTTAAAGAAAAATATCAGTAAGAATTTTATGTGAAGTTGACATCAATGTTTTGTTAGATTTCATTTTTTAGCTAGTGTTTTCCTTCTAAATACAATTTTTATCATCGTTCTGTGTTCACCTACAGTTTAAGAAAACGTTATTTATTTCATTGGCAAACACATTTTTGATAACGTTTGTAATAAAACTTTAATATTGTATTAAAAAAAGTTCATGCATTTATTTGTTTCAATTTTTTTTTAATAGCATTTTCTTTGCAAAATTTTAAGTAACTTACATACTTTTAATGAAAACTGTTAAATGTCTAACTCATAATAACATCAAAAAGTTTTATTTATTTTAGTCATGAATTTTGAACTAAAGAAAGTTTGTTTTTTATCATCTAGAAAAAAAAATCTTATACTTCAAGTGAATAATATAAAAGTTATTCTTTGAAAAGACTACAGAATTGAATAAGCAAAATCCGAAACTGAAATGAGTCACTTTAGATTGGCCTCCAGCTATCTCCGTGCTACACCTATGCCTTTAATAAAGAATGCCATGATAAAGGTGTTTTCAGAGTTATTTCAAAGTTATTACCTATTTTGTAAAATAATTGGTATTATGAAAATCTGATTTAAGACATGAAACATATATTTATTTTCTGACATCCTCACATATTGATGTCTTCACCTGCCCATCTAAAACTTAATAATCGAGCAATTATCAGATGGATATGCAATGTTTAGTCTGATATCCTGTTGGCAAGCTTGAATATACCAAAGCTTGATGAGCTCCTGATGGTCAATTGTCTATGTCAGTTCGGCCATTTTGAGCGACTCTTGAATAAAAAATGAAGAGATCTTGAGGTGGAAGATCAAAGGAAAGTGAGCCGACACAAGAAAACTTGGATGGAAGACATCAGCATGGATCTTTTGACAATGGAAATTAAAAAGGATCGATTGATCCTCGAGACTGCCAAGCATGGAGGCTAGTATTGCAAGCTGCCAGAAAACGTTGGACCCCTGACCAGGGGAAATAAAGATGATAAAGTGGATGTAATATCTTTTGAAACATTGTGTATATGTTTGTTCAATTTTGAAAGAATAGAAAATAAATATATTTTTCATATCTTTATTTTTGGTAATTCCACTTATTTTTGAAAATAGATAGTGACTTTTGGAATGCTATGTATAAAAGATTTAAAAGATTGTGTCTTACGTTGGCGTTAGAAGGGGGTGGGGGGTAGAACTTCTCTCTGCGTAATCACTTAACAGCAACATTTAAGCTTTGTCAATGTTGGAATGTCTGCTAATCAAGTATGTCAGGAACTCTGGTGGCCCTGGCATATTACACTGTCGTCTGCTGAATGATTTCTACGATGGGGGGGGGGGGTGTAAAGCCGTTACTGATACATCATAAGTATTTGGTAAGCATGTGGCACAAGGACAGAAAAGTAGAAACCAAGTGAAAACGGAAACCATTACACAACTGTAATTGTCTACTTATGTGTTGACTCTTATTAAATGAATAATAATGGTTGACAGAAAAATAACTTGAATCGTCATTATTTAATCAAAATGTATGTTTGCAACATAAATGACCTTTTTTCCCCCTTTTTTTTAGAACTTTATTTCATAGACTAAACTTTATTAATCGAAATAATAAACAATTTTCTTTTTAATTTGTAACTAAAAGTGTATTTCAATAAGTCCCTATTTACTTGCCTCCACACAAGAGCAAAGTTTTTTGGGGTTTTTTTTCATAAAGACTTCAACGTTACTTGATGACGTCACAATAGACATGGTGTTCCCTGGGATAATAGCTAGGGATATTTACTGGAACATCCAAGAGAACTTTATATATAT
This sequence comes from Sepiola atlantica, assembly GCA_963556195.1. Classification (NCBI taxonomy): domain Eukaryota; kingdom Metazoa; phylum Mollusca; class Cephalopoda; order Sepiida; family Sepiolidae; genus Sepiola; species Sepiola atlantica. The sequence goes on along the minus strand of OY744546.1, from coordinate 38,133,771 downwards.
ATATATATATATATATATGAATGTGGTGTCTCTGTCTTGGAATGCAATAAAAAAAAAAAACTATATCAAAATCAGTCAATGTTTCTTGAGTAAAAATTTTATGAAGAATCCAATTGTGGTATTAATGTTTTATTAAAGCTTGTTTTCTGTTTTATTTGTTTATAAAATCCATAAGCAGTGGAGACTATATTTTACTTTATTTTTTAGAAAAAATATAATATTGGGTTCAGGGTTGGAAGTAGGAGGGAAAGCTGTCTTCATTCATTCATTCATTCCCCAGGCAACGCCTCGCGTGTTTGCTTGTATGCAAGAGAAAAAAAAAAATATTAAAAGCGTTCCTTAATTTTTTTTTTATAATTCACATATATTACAGCCTTCCATATGCCAATGTCTTCAGTCAATCTCTTTGGAACCCCTCACATATGTCCCTTCACTGTCCATCTATTGGGATGGTTCTCGTGTATAACAAGCTGTATGATTGGCCTCATGGATACCATTACAGACTATGGTGGACTATTTAATCAGAGGAAGAAAACGTGTTAATGATGTAATTAGATAATGGTTTCGTGTTTGTTTTGGAATTTTTGAGATGAGGATTGATAATTTGTAGGGTCGGAGGTTTTTTTTTTTGGTTTTTTTACAGAAACGTAAATATAGCAACCAAGATGAGAACAGTAATCTGAATAATGCAGGTTCAGTGTTTCTTTACAACCAACTGCCATGAAAAAAAAAATCTTTTTTTTTAAATAAAGCCAATTTTTTGAGTGAATATCACAATTGTCTTAGAACATCCGGGTTTTTTAAGGGGGAGGGGGTACTAATTACGTGATATAGTTATGGATGTCACCATCTTGATTGTCTTTGTATTCAAAATATGCAGCACAAAGTTCAAAATTTAGCAAAACGTAAAAATAATGTTTTATTTTCGATGCTTTGTGCGACTAAACATCAAATCTAGTGAGCATTTTCTGCTGAAAGTTTAATACACAGACCTGCAACATTGACACCTGTAATCGTATCATTTAATATTTAAAATTAAAAACCAACACAAAAAGTACTTGTTATTGAACTCTCAAAGGTTTTAATAAAATTCACAAGGGGAAATAACTCTTACGAAAACCGAGGCAATTATCTTTTAATAATTTTTATTTTTTTTCTTTACTTCCAAATTCATTTACAAAAATTGTTTTTATAGTTTTGTCTATCAATAGCATTTTATCCTCTTTTTGAATAGTTATCAAGTAATAATCAACTAATATTCTAAGATGAAAAGAATAGCACTTTTTTTTTTTTTCAATTAAATATTTCTTCTCTTTAATTGATCTAGTTTCTTTAATGTCATTAATTAACAAAAAGAATTAAGGTTTATTGTAACGAAGATTATATTTGCCATTTTATGGTGTGGAGGGGGGGGGATAATATCATAGACTCTGGTCTGCTGAGTTCGAATTCAATTGGATCTATTGAGTTCAATTATATTCAAATACGACATAATCGTGTTGATACACCAGTTATCATTAAATCACCAAAATTGAGCAATGTTGAGCCTGGTCAGTACCAGATGGGTGACCATTTTGGAATACCAGGTACTGTATGTATGAGGACGGCGACATCTTCCTGCAAAGAAATAACGTCAGCAAAATCATTTCTGCTTACCCGGATATACATGTGATTGAGGATATTCCTAAGAAACTTCCTCCTTTAAAGGAAGCCAGCTCAAAGGTATAGTTCAAATTATGTACCAAAACCTTTGGGAAAGGTATGACCCCCCCCCCCTCCCACTTCCGGCTGCTATTTGTATAATAGTGACTTGTGTTCAATTTATCGTATACAATTAATCATTAACAATAAGTATTGTTTCTTACAAGGCTGTGGAATTGGAAAAATAATATAACCAAAACTTAATAATAATGCAAAGATCTTTTATATCTTTGTTTTAATTTTTTTTTTTTTGTTGACATTTTTCATTGTGTCACGTTTTTTCGTTTGTTTTATAGTGAGTCATTTAATGCTGACCAAAAGTTTTAAAAAAAATATATATATATATATATATATAGTTTTCAGGTTCGATTATTTTCGATAGGATTTCGAATCAGAGAGCTCTATGTCCGTTCAAACAGAGCAAGAATAAGTTATGAGGTTTAAAAAGACTAAATATACATTCGGATTGTACACATAAGTTATTTCGACCGTAACTAGGTCTCCTCGGATGTGTTTCCAACCACAATTCAAACCCAAATGTACAAAGCCACAATTTACCCACAAGAGAACACAAATGATAGAAAAATATATATAGGAATATCGGCTGGCAAATGGAAGCAACGCTTTTACACACATAAACATTCGTTCTCTAATCCAAATATCACTAATAAAACTGAATTAGCAAAGCATGTGTGGTTTCTAAAAAATAGGGGATTAAAACCAATAATTGATTGGGCTATATTATGTAAGTCAAGCACTCCGAGGGATTTCAGACATAGATGCAATCTATGTCTGGAAGAAAAAATTAGAATCCTAAAATATGCAGACAACAATATCTTAAATAAAAGGGACGAATTATTGGCAAAATGTAGACACCGTCACAAATTTAAAATAACTAACCTGTAATTTTTTTTAATTTTTAAAAATTTTTAATTTTTTTTTTTTTCTTTTTGTAAATTAAACCTATATTAACTTCACCATACTTTTAATTCATCGTCATATAATAAAACATTTTTTAATCGTGTGCAGTTGTAGTACCTATTTTAATCGTAATTTCCGTATTTTAATTTTTAAACGTATAACATTCACAATCTGAAATTTAATCAAAACTTTCGCATTGTTACATAATTTAAAAAAATTCTTATTCCTTTAAACGAACGCAATTAGGTTTTAATCATGATCAGTTATATTCACCTTTTAAATCGAGGATTGATTTGTAAAAATAGGAAACCTAATTTATTTTTGTACTTTGATTTTACATATTTTTATACTCCGTTAATGCCACCACCCTAATTTATTAATTAACATAATCACCCCTTCCCATCCCTTCTATATTATAGAGACCAATCAATAAATAGAATATCGTTGAAATTCTTTTTATTTTTCTATTTTTTATTTTATTCTTTATTTTTACTTTGTTTTAAAATATATAAAGGTGTTAAAATTCTTCCATTTGGGTTTGAATTGTGGTTGGAAACACATCCGAGGAGATCTATTTAAGGTCGAAATAACTTATAATGTGTACAATCCGAATGTATATTTAGTCTTTTTAAACCTCATAACTTATATATATATATATATATAATTAATCATTCTGTTTGTTAGAAAGATCAGATTTTGTTAACATTCTTTGTAGAGTAATAGTTTGTAAAAAGTAGGTGGAGTATTTATATATTTCCAATCTTGCTTCGTTCATTAAGCAAAAAAATATCGTTTGGATTGACCTGCCCAAAAAAGTTTTTTCAGGTCAACCAACTTGGTGAAATATATTGATTTTCATGAAACCGGTTCAAGACATTACCAATATGTTTCACTGTAAATGGTATATGGCAGCCAACACAGAATGGAGGATCTTCTCTTTTAAGCAGATATGAGTATGTTACGTATGTGTAGCCTAAGTATAATCAGGCAATACACAAATATAAATACAAGTTCATTTATATATTATCACAGCCTTCAAAAATGTAAACATTGTGTGTGCATGTATATTGTATATATCTCATCATAATCATCACTCTAAACTAATGAATAATCTCTTAAACCTAGAGTTAAAAAGGTTAAAAATAATTCTTTTTCGTAAAATTGTTTCTCAAATTAAAAAACTTTGTAACCACACATTTGAAATAAGACCCTATGAGCAAAATGTAGTATCTGTTCTGATGCTACACTTCATCTATTCTCAACTCGATCAGTGAAGGAGAAATCCTTCTAGACTGAAGCAATTAAAATTTTTGTCCCAATCTAGAGTGCCTTTTTGTGAAGAGCTGGATTTTCCCCCACATTAAAAACCAACCTTATGTCCAACTCGGTCCTCATACAAAGGCAAGTAAACTTGGACTCTATATATTAGCTTTGATTCCGGGTTTTCATTTTTTTAAATTTTACTTTTAATATTTCTCTATAGTTCTGGCCTTAGCACTTATAGTTAGAAGGAATGTTAGGAACAATTTAAAGAATGTTTCCAGAAATGTTAGCTGATGAGAAGAATAAATGTAAACCCAAAAAAGATCCCTTAAGTTGTAAGTGATGATCCCCCCCCCCTTCACCTTCCCTAAAAGGAACAAGTGATTCTTCTACTTTGCTTTGGACCCACATCCTAAGCTAGAACATTAAGGGGTTCAAATATTGAGTCCATTAGATCGTATGCACGGAGGAAGAGGTTTCTTTGATCTTAGCCGGGGTTCACCAACCTTATTTTTCTTGTGGACCCCCTGAGAGCTATTTTATCATTTGTGGACCTCATATATGCATATATAATTTTTTTTTTAATTTAAATATTTGTAGGTTAGTAAAAACTAACAAAAATGAATCCATTTAGCTTAAAATACAAATACAAATCTTGGAAATTTCAATACGCACATGACATGTGCCACATGTACATCAACAAAATAAATAGAAACTTTTTTTTTTGTGGGACCTTTAAAGTTTTTGTTGACTCCGGTTAGGAATTCCTGCTTTATAGCAATAAAATTTAAGATTGTGAAAATTTGAGTGTAATATTGCGAAAGTCATGTGATATCTATGTTCTTGAAAATATATGAATTCATTTTGCATCATTTTGTCTTGAACTGATTTTTTTTCAAAACAAATTTGCTTGTGTGTAGCAAGATATGTTTGTATAAATAAAAAAATTATAGATATACTGTACAAATGATTATGGGTCTGATACAAGGTGGTCACCTTGGTCTGATACCAATGGTTTCAAGAAAAGCATAGCGATTTTGCTGAGGTAGCCAATATTATCAGTACTCTCTACCTTTAAGTTGAAACACAAAATGCCAGAGATAAGCAGGATAATTTTTTTTTATTTACGTCCCAAAGAATTTTTTTTTTATTTACGTCCCAAAGAATTTTTTTTTTATTTACGTCCCAAAGAATTATTTTTTTATTTACGTCCCAAAGAATTCTTTTTTTTATTTACGTCCCAAAGAATTATTTTTTTTATTTACGTCCCAAAGAATTATTTTTTTTATTTACGTCCCAAAGAATTATTTTTTTTATTTACGTCCCAAAGAATTATTTTTTTTATTTACGTCCCAAAGAATTTTTTTTTTTATTTACGTCCCAAAGAATTTTTTTTTTTATTTACGTCCCAAAGAATTTTTTTTTTTATTTACGTCCCAAAGAATTTTTCTTAATATCCTAAATGTATGTAACATGAGAACATGTAAATACAAATTTTTGTTTTAATAAATTCTTGCAAAAGTAACATTTACTTATAAAATTGGCTACCACCACTTAATACATTGTGCATTGAGGAAAGTCTTATAGGTTATATGAACTATTAAAGAAAATGTAACAATTTGAATATTTTATTTTTAATAATATATACTAGCTGAACGTGTGTAAATTATATTGGAAGTAGTGCACTAAACTCCATTTAGTACTTAATTTAAAAAGAAAAAAGAAAAAGCTTCTTTGTCAAATTTATTTGACCATCGAAAGAGTCAAGATTTGCCAAAGTTGCAGTAATTTCATAATTTAATGCTAATGTTTATCTCTCTTCCATTAAATAAATGCGACTTATAAATTGGTTTAAAAAAAAAAAAAAAAAAGTCTTTTGGTTTTACTATTTATGTACGATCAATAGTGGCTGCTGCTTTTCTAGGAACGTCACGGAGCAACCTTTTCGTCATATTTGAGGCAAACTTCGCCCATCACAACTTTTAGCGATAACGATTATATGAAATCGAAATCAATTCGCTGTTTTGATACCTCATTGTAATACAGCTTCCTATTTCAGTAGCTTCTTTCCAAGAACCGCAGGCTTATGGAACTCTCTTCCTGCTGACTGTTTTCCTTGGTCTTTTCAATACTAAGGCCAATAGGCATCTCCTGACTTTGCAATAATCATATTTGTTCTTGTTAGCGCCTTACATCAAGTGGCTTAATGCCTTGTTTTGGGCGATTTCTCTAAAAAAAAAAAATGGAAGTAATCTTAGAAATTGTTTATTTACTTCTTACAAAAATATTTCTGTACGACAAGAATGTAAGAAGTAAATAAACAATTTTTTCAAGCTTAAGATTTCTAAGATTACTTTCGATTTCATAGAATCGTTATCGTTAAAAGTTGTGACGGGCAAAGATTGCTTTAAATATGACGAAAAGGTTGCTCCGTTGACGTTCCTAGATTTCTAGAGAAGAAGCAGCAGCCGCTAGTTGTCGTGCCTTAATTGGTTCTACATAAGTAGTATAATCGAATGTCTTTAATATAATTTAGAAAACTGTTGAGATTACGTTGCATGTTTTAAAGATTTCAATGAAAGGAATTTTTCTTTAATTGTTAATAATATGAGCTTATGTTTTTTTTTTCAGTAAAAATATTCACGGACTGGCATTCCCTTCTTTTCTGCTCCTACTCTATCGTTTTTTTATCTTCACCTTTGTTCCACCTCCTCCCTCTTCATCTTCTTCATACCAAGTCCCCTATTCCTCCATACCAATGCAAGCATGACACAAAAGGAAAGACGGAGAAAACGAATGTACTAGCATATTAATGTTTGAATATATGACAAAAGTAGAATATGTTGGGTTTTTTAAAGTCACCTGAAAGACCCCAACAAAATTGAGTGATTAAAAGAGACTCCATGATAGAACGTTTTGACACACCAGCAGATATTGCGTGTTAGGTAACAAAAGAATTTGGCATAAGTCTATCTTTCTCTCTCGAGACTATCTTGTTTACAGGAAGCCGGTCTTCTTAGACATTCTTTTGGTGTCAAACTCTTCATCAACAAGTAGAACCAAAAAGCTATACAAGTCTTTGGATTGATGAAAATTATGCAATGGCAGTAAATACTCTAATGACATGCATCTCAATCCTGGGAGTTTGGGCTAGGAGCAAAGTGTAGTATCTGTTCTGATACTACACTTCATTTTTTCTGTCCGCAGTCAGTGAAGGAGAAATCCTTCTAGACTGAGGCAATTTTAATTTTTGTCTCAACCCAGTGTCCCTTTTAGGGGAGCTGGATTTTCTCCACATTAAAAACCGACCATGTGTCTATCTTTGCCCTCGTGGGGAGGCAAGTAAATAGAGACATGCATTATGTAAGACAGGGTATGGCGTATGTCTTGTGCAGATGTTGATCCAATCATTCGACTACACAGTAAAGTAAATGTTACAATGTATAAGAATGTTATTGAACAGCATGTTTATCTTTTCGCTGAGGCCATCTCCTCTTTATGCCAGATAAATACTTATCATAATACAAAAATAGTAAAATAATTCTTGCAACATGAAAAGATTGAGGTTGATACGCCTTGGTCAAAAGCCCAGATCTCAATCTAATTGAGAAACTTTGGAAGATCATCAATGATAATGTTCAGGCAAAGATGCCTGACTAAACTGGTTGATTTACGACAGAAACTGTAGCGGGAATGCAATAAAATCACACCTGTAAAATGTAACAAGTTGTTTCCTTTAATGATTACAATATTGGCCATTAGACTTTTTTTTATTAAACCGTTTTTCTCCTTTAACTTTTGACCTTCGTTCTTAGTTTGTTATGCATAGAACACATCTTTAAAAACATTTACTGCAATTTCTATCGAATTGATAAAATTGTCCCCAAAACATTGTTATAATAGGGTCTGAAAATACATGGTTTGACTCCTAGGATTCTCCAAATTCCGACTCCTTCTCCTAGGATTCAAAAAAATCCGACTTTGACCCCGACTCCTAGCATTTTAATGTAACACCCTGGAGCATACTATATATATATATATATATATATATATATATATATATATATATATATATAATCCAGGCAAGGTAAACATCCACAGGATAGTAATCCAAAGAATTTCAACCGGGCTTATAAAAGGTGCTCAATATCAAATAGAGCTTTTATATATAATTATTTTTATTTACACAGACATGTACAAAATCTGCAACACTGGTATGTCGATGTTATCGATCAACAGCTGTTATAAAACGGAGATCTTATCATGCAAAGTTAAAATCCGATCTTAACCTTAGATCATATTTGGAAAGACTCTTTCCAAATATGATCTAATATATATATATATTATATATATGTTAATGATTGTGAATACTGGGGGCTAAATAAAGTACTTTATATACGATATTATTCACTACAAAATTACTTCAAATTCAGTCTTTATAAAGATTTTCTTCAGGTAGGCAACTTTTGTTCAAAGGATGAAACTTCGCCTACATGAACACTCAATGCATAAAATGTTATTTTGAGACGCATTTTTATTCGATTATGTTCATATTTGTTATCACATGACACGTTTGTTTGTTTTTTTATTTTAATTTTAACCTAGCTAAAATTTTACTCTCGATTTATGTAATTTTAATTATTCCTCAATGTCAAAAAAGATCACTAAAGAGGAAATCTGGAAAAACCCAGAACAATCTAGAATCTTTTATATATTTACAAAAAGTATGTGTGTTGCATGTTTTAAAGCTGTAGCATGGAAGCAACTTATCTTTATAAATGCTATGCTATCTTTTAAAAAATTAATTTTAAGTGGTGTTTTATAAACAAAGCTGTTATTTTCAAGTTTGAAAAAAAAATATGTAATAGCATTTTTGTGCTCTTCTATGAAGAAAAGAAAATCTTTATAGTAATAATGCCTGTCATAACAGATGTTTGTTGATAATATGAAAATGTTATACTTGAAAATTTTAATTTTGTCTACTGTGAAATTACACAATAGCATTTTTACCATCTTTTTTGTTACCATCTTTTTTGTTACCATCTTTTTTGTTACCATCTTTTTTGTTACCATCTTTTTTGTTACCGTCTTTTTTGTTACCGTCTTTTTTGTTACCGTCTTTTTTGTTACCGTCTTTTTTGTTACCATCTTTTTTGTTACCATCTTTTTTTTACCATCTTTTTTGTTACCATCTTTTTTAGCTTTAAAAAAAATCAAGTTTTCTTTAGTGAATGTTACCATTTGTATGTCTTTTCAACACGAATAACCGGGAATATAATTTAGCAAAATCTATTTGTTTCTGTGCATATCTTTTGATTTCCATTTGTTTTGTATCTTTTGTAAGTTATTGTTTATTTTTTATTTTACAAAATAAGAATACATTTCGCTTTGAGTAAATATTTGTTCATTTATATTTTTAATTATGATTTCTGCAGTCATCCTCAGATTAACAAATTATAAATGTTTTACTTCAAAATTTATTAGTCCAGAATTTTGATAATTTCTATACACATCCGTTTCCTTTGAAACATAACATAACTAAATACGTTTAAAAAAAATTTTTTTCTTTCTTTTCCTCTTTTTTGTTCCCTCTGTTTCCGGTCTATTCTTCAGATTTTGTTTGTTTACCTTTCTGTTGACCTTGTTCACTTCAGTTGTTTACATTTTTGTTGTTTACATTTGTTTATTTTATTTATTTTTATTTTTTGTAATCCTTTTATATCTTTTTATTCATTTGTTTGTATATTTGTATTGTTTTTTGTTTTGTTTTTTATTACACTGTATTTTCATAGTTCTATTCTTCACAGATTGTGTTCATTATTTTTTAAACACTCTGTAGTACTTTTATAACTTTTCATTCTTCAAATTTTTATTGTTCCTGTGAGGTTTTTAACACTTATTTTTGTATCTTTCGAGCCAAGGATGATGTGCCGGAAGGTTTTTTTTCCACTCAAATTGGCTGGTATGTTCATGAAGGAAAATGACAACTTTATCTTTTACTAGCTGGTCTGCCCGGCGTTTCCCGGGCCATAAAAATAAAATAGAAGAGGTTAAAAAGTGTGTGTAATATCTTTATATTAAAACTCCTATCTCTCTACCTATCTCAATCAGTCTCTCTATCTTTCTCTTTTTCCCCCTTCCCCGTTTTTCCACATCTTTTCCCCTACCCCTCCTTCACCTCCACCCAGCCCATTCCTTTCTTTTGTTTTAATGTATTGAAAATAATAATGAAAGTCATTCACCTGAGCCTTTAGTTTTCAAATTATTGCTCCCGGGCAACACTGAGTTTCTTCCCCACCCAATTCCTCAGCAAATTATAAAATCTATATTTGTTTTAATTTATTCCCGGGCAACACAGAGTTTCTTAACTTCGCTCTTCCCCTTAATAAAATAATGAAACCTATATTTATTTTAGTGTATTCCCGGGGAAACGCTGTTTCTTGTCTTCCCCTTCTCCACCCAGCATATAACACATTGAAAATGTACTACTGTATTATTGCACACGCCTGCTCTTTCTAGGACATTGAACACTGACTCTCAAGCAACGCAGAGTACCTTTTCTGGTATACAAATACAATAGTATAACAAAATACAGTGAAAATCTTTCACCTGGGCAACGCAGTGTTTTAAAAAATAAAAAAAACTGCTCTATGTAGGATTGCTGTATTTAGGATGTTGATGATTCCTGGGCAACACCGAGTAAACAAACCTGCTCTATCTATGATATTGGGCACTATGGATAACTTGTACCATTTACCAAATATAATACTGTATTATTACTATTATGGCCCTTGGGCAACACCGAGTTAACAAAAGACAGAAGTTCTTTCTCCCGGGCAACACTGTGTTTAAACACACCTGCTCTATCTTGGATATTGAGCACTTTTGTATTACTATATATCACTTACCAAATGTAAAACTGTAATCTTACATTTATTGCTCCCGTTTAGAGTGCTACTGAAACCATACAAATAAAATAAAAGATGCCTCCAGAGCACTACTAAAACCACCCTTTTCGAGTTTCTTGCCACCCCCTTCCCTAGTCTGAAGAGAAGCTTAAGAAGTGTTAAATAATTTTGAAAGAAAATGCTGAGCGGAAGGAATACATTGAAATTAGTGTTTTTTTTTTTGTTTTTTTTTAATTCAAATTATGGTCGAAAAACTCGACCCCTCCGCCTTACGAGATCTGCTCCATAGCCCTCTTAAGGGTGCACTTAGAGATTCGGGAATACTTCCATTATCTTCCCCGGTTAATCTTACATAAGAATACACTTTTAGATTTTATGTAGATTCTCTAACCTTTTTTCCTATAGGGCATACACACAGACATTGAGTTTTATATAAAAATTTATATAACTAATGGATATCTATTTCTTTAGCTTAGCTCAGATTGGTTTCAGCCCCACCCCCTCATAGTCTATGAACCCTTGATTCTTCAATATCTATTATCATAGGTCCTGCACTGTATGCTAAGCTCCAGCCCCTGTCGCATCACCAGCGTTGCATCTTTGTGTTCGTATTACAAGTTTCTTTCGATCCACCTGACTAGCAGTAAAATTTAACCCCTTCAAGATGCCGGAAGATTTTATACTCTAATAGCCTCTTTCTTCAGACTGCTTGCCTTCTGAAATTCCCTTCCTGTTTTGCGACCGTATCAACATGTTGAAATTTAAATGTATTGTGAACAAACATTTTGCTGCCCAACTCCCCACCCAGGTTGCTCTCCTATATGCCTGGCCCCTATTACAGTAGCCCCTTACACTTCAGTGGTAACAAAACAATCTTATATTCCAAAGAAATGTCTTATTTTGAAAGATTCCGAAAATGTCTAAACAATTCGATATTCGTAAATAGAGTAATTCATAGTTCAAAATAACATTGGTTTAGAAAGCTTTAATAATAAATTGGATTCAGAAAGAATGATCTTAGACTGGTATTTTAGGTTTAATTTCCAGACTTTGAAGAGGCCATTCGGACGAAATAATTGTCTGACATGTTAGAAAAACTTACCCTCAACTGTAAATACTTTCTCTTTACGCGAAATACACAAATATGTCTGATATATATTTTAAACTTGAAGCTACAAAATTTAGATTATTATGGCCACTTCGCCAATATTGTTAAAGTTTATTTATTTATTTATTTATATATATATATGGAAATTGACATCTTTGAGGCATGCATAAGAATGTATTTGAGTGAAATATTTTGAAAATCAACAATCGTGCAATTTAAATGAAAAATTCATTTATTTAAATTTTTTTTTTTTTTTTTTTTTTTTTGCAAGCTTTCGTTGTAGAACAACTTTGTCAGGCGAGACTGTCTTATAGTTTTTTTTTCTCATATATATATATATAATTTGTAGGTACAAAATTTAAAAATAAACTTTAATAACATTGATGTAGCCATAATTACTGAGAAAGAGGGATGCCTTTATTACCAAAATACATACTTATTTTTTTGTTTTTATTTTTGTAATAAAGGCCTCCCTCTTTCTCGGTAGTTATGGCTACTTCGCCAATATTATTAAAGTTTATTTATGTGTGTGTGTGTATATATATATATATATATATATATATTCGTAAACATTGTTAAAAATAACAATTCTTCTGATTAATTATACTTTAAAAAAATGTTTTCATTTTTCTAATGATCTTTTTTGTGTTAAAAAAAAAAAAAATAGTGTATGTTCCATATGTATCGCAAACGTTTTTGATTGTTTGTCCAATGATCATCAGATGACAAAAACAAATTAACAAAAAAGCTGGAGAAAAGTGAATTTCAAAAGGCAGCAGATAACGCACACATGAAGTCAGTTAGATGCTAAAAGACGAATTCGAACAATTCCAGGAAAGACGTTAACAGTTTAAATTCAAGGACGTCAGAATTAGCGTCACATGATAAATTTGTATTACGTTATGCATTTTAAAATGTTAGTAATTTTATATGTAGTGTTTTTAATTGTAGGTTGCTGGGTTTTAATAAAGATAGTTTCGAGTATTTTTTTTTTTTAATTGTTTCAGAATGTATTATTTTTGTGTTAACTAAAATTTGTTTTAAATCAGAGGTGTTAGGGGGGCAGTTATATTTTTGTAGATGTTGGTAAATTGAGCTAGACTTTACAAGATGCATGGTGAGGCGGCGAGATAAGGTAATGGTTGTAAAACCAATGTAGCTATTAATTTTATTATTACATTCTCCCAAAGAACATTTAAACTTATAAATAACATTGTTTTTTTCTAATGTTTTATGAGTTGGGGAGAAGTTGTTTTTATACAAGATTTTGAGTCTTAATTTTTTTTATAGTAAATTAATCTAATTTTATTATTGTCAGTTGGATATGTATCGGTGGGGAACAGTGCAGTATATGTTCATTCGTCATATATACTAGCAAAAATATGTTACTAAAGGGAGCATATTTTTGCTAGTATGTGTGTGTGTGTATATATATATATATATATATATATTAATAATGGAGTTTATGTATCTGTCTGTCTGTCTGAAGCCAAAACTATACTATTTAAGACTATTGTACTTATTATGAAATAGTATAGTATATACTATTTCAGACTAATGTACATTTTTTTTCTTTTTATTTCTTTTTTTAACTGAAAATATTACTATGTATGGGGGAGGGTCAAAAAATTTTATTTTCTTAATTAAAAATATTTATGTATGGGGAAGGGTAAAAAAAAAAATTGGGGTGGGGTCGAAATTTTTTTTTTCTTTATTTTTAACTAAAAAATATTCTTGGACGGAAACAAAGGAAATCAATGTCTAACCACCCAAGAAATATGACTGGGGCTCCATCGGTTTACGGGTGAGCGTTCATTTCTGATGCGGCAGCCTAGCAAAAATATGCGACCGGAGGGAGCATATATTTGCTAGTATATATAATGTAAAATCGGTTATGGAAATGTGGGCAAACAAAGTAACATGCTAATAAGGACACAAACGCATCATTAGAGCAGGACCAAGATATTTCGGTCCATATTTCTTTGATGTTGCTCTCATATTTACTCTCTCTCTCATTTATATATATATATATATATATATATATAATACACACACGAGTGAAGATCTAATGAGTGGAAAAGTGTATTCTCGGTAAGTTAGTGGTACTAAGAGCAAGGATAAGATTTAAGAGGGGGTTAAACATCAGCTGGTTGGGAAGGGCTCTTATTGCTTTACTATTATTGCTAGCTCCTACCCTAGCTCTCCAGTCCCCACCCCTCTCGAAAAAGTAACGTAGCTATTTAGAAACATCAGAACCTACTTATCCTTTAAAAATAAAAATTACGCATAGCAATATACTAATTTATTTGCACGCTTACCTAAGACTTTTATGTTTTATTTTTGAGTTAAATGAAAGTAAAACCATCACAGGAAAATACCAGTCATCCTCCCTTTTAATGCCCCCCCCATCGCCCCGGTACTGATAATACTGCATAAGTATATCTATATATTTCTGGCCTCTCTATCTAGGATGTAATTAAAAACAAAGCCCAAGATCAAATAACTTTTCTAAAGTAAAATTTTATGAGAAATCCAATGGTGGTATTAATTTTGTATTAGATGTTTTTATAATAATTTTATTTATCTTCTTCCCACAAGGTAAGATGTGACACAAGGTCGGGAAAGTAGGATTTGAAAAGCTAGCGCTCGAGAAGGTGAGCACTCTGGCCTACAAAAAATGCCTGGGCAGCTCCGTCGGCATTCCCCGGTAGGTGCGCCTCAGACAGTAAGCAATAAACTTACTCCTCCCTAAAGAGGGGAGGCAAAGCCTGGGAGGGTGGACCTCCTAGAACTGCACAGGACAAACCCATAGACTGGCGGAAATCAAGCCCCGAAGGCCAAGACGATACCGGTCTATGGGGTCGTTTTTACAATAATAATCACGTTGCCACAACAGTTCCTGTTAGATCACTGAAGTTAAGTGACATTGAGCCTGGTCAGTACTAAATGGGTGACCATTTCGGAATATCAGGTGCTGCTGTATGTGGGAGAGGCTCTCTGCTTATTCCGGCATTGTTTCCAGTCGTCCTGGATTTCTCCTTGTCACTAGACTCTATCAATACCAGTTCAGGAGAGGTGTGATTGGAGAATGCGCAACCCTTGCTTTACAGTAGACTACCTGCGCAGGCAGTTTTTACAGGGATATCCATTACCTATCGAGACTAAACGGAGACCTTAATATTTAATACCTTAAGTGTGAGGTCTGTATTTGCGTCGAACATCCATATACTTTATTTATAACTTGAAAAATATTGAACTATAAGAAAATAAAAATGGTGATACAGGATTAAGGGCTGTGAATTCATTCAGGGGTCCTAACTCATTCCCGGACAACACCATGGATGCTAGCTAGTACAGAAGTGGAAAAAGTATATAATAATTTACTTACAACACATAATGTAACTTACATTATTCCTCTAAGTTTTTTTTTGTTTTGTTTTAATACTTACATTAAACTCTCAACACGATCAGCGGTTACAGTACAGATCCCTACCCCACCCACCACCCAAAGGGTACCTAGAGAAGAATAGCGCATCATCATTTTCTTCCTCATCAGTCGCTGTTGTCATTGGATAAGAGTAAGACTTTACTTCAGTGCTGAGTTCTATGAGAAACGGTGTATTTCATTCAACTAAACGTGAATTGCTGTCGGTGTGAGTACTCCAAAAAAAAAAGTGGATATTTACCATAAACATTGCTGCTGCAACTGCAGCGGCTTTCAAAGCTGCCCCTTTCAGCTTAGGTAAGGAATTACAGTGTAAACATATAATCTTTCCTTCGATTTTCAAATAGGTGTATGTATATGTTGGATTAGAATTTTCTTATTACTTAAGAGGGTCGATTTAAAAAATAAAACAGTAAATGTTAAAGGGGTCGATTTAAAAAATAAAAAAAAAAACAAAAAAAAACAGTAAATCTTATCATAATGGAAATTGTGTTTTTCTCTAACCGAAACTGTCACTTTCTACGTCACAATTCCATCAAGTTTTTAAACTATTTTTTCGGATGATTTCATTTTAAAAAAAATGTAATCAAAAAATAATGTCATACTAGTTTATACCCACCTCTTCAGCAATGTTGGTACAGTACCTGGATATGTCAATTTTCATCTTTACCTAGCTTCTACTGCTTTAGAGTTGGTATGAAGAAAAAATATTTGAAATTTTGTGGAACAAAACGCTACTTAGTACTTGCATGATATAATAATTACTAGAATGAATTTATATATTGTTTTTATTGGCAAAAAAACATTAGAAATTATTTTTTTAAGCAAAAATAGTTTGCTTTGAACTAATGCCAAACACTTTTTGTCTATTTTTTTCAGATTATCACAATGTCACTTAGTTTAAAAATAATATTTATGTAGTGTTTTATTTTTGTTATGTTAATTTCTTTAAATTTATAAAACATGTATCCAGTTGAAAAAAAAAAAAAATCCTTTAGACTTACACGAGATTCAAACTCTGGTATTGACATCATAAAAACTACTGCCTGAGTGGTGTGTACTCTGCCTATTCCTATTTTGTCAACCAATCATGTTTCTATTTGGCATTAAATAACCCAAAAAAGGTGTGATATGCCGTAAAACAAAACAGAATCAAACAACATAAATGAATATTTAAAGATATAAAGAACTTGCAGCATAAAAACTTTTACCAAAATGACTGGATTTGGCATTAAATAGCCTGAAAAGGGTTGATATGCCGTAAAACAAAACAACCGATTTATATACAAACTCCAAAAGCACCCTAACTTGTTAATAGTATAGAAACTATTTACATTGTTGACCTACTCTATTCAATCTCTATATACACATAGTATCATGGTTCACACAGTGAATTATACGGCTAATTAACTTTAAAATGATTGTTAAAAAAATCAATGTTACAAGTATAAAGGATTTCGAATTGGTTATATTTTTATGCATATTAAAAATAATTTTGTGAATATATCTTAAAGAAAAGCAGTAAAATAAAAATACTTGTTTCGCAATTTTTTAGATGAGGATTCATTATTATTTTTATTTGGATTATTCAGACTACTGTGGCGTAACGGATATAAGTGCTAAGTAATAATCAGTTCCAAGTGATAGTTTTCTGGAGGTTGAAGGTTCAATCGTCAGTGCGGGCGATACTAAGACTACAATTAAGAATTATTTAAGACTTTTATCCGGTCATGACTGACAGAACAAGAACAAGCCACTTCCCCGTGGATCAAATAAAGAGTTCCATTCGAAATTCTGTAAAGATTCCCAAGTCTGACAAGATGCACCTGAAGAAGTGCCGAAACGTTGTGAAAATAACATCCAAGATGAGAACAGTAGTCCAAATAATCCAAAAGTGATTGTGTTTACTTTCTTTAGTTAAATCGAGTCAAGTTTACAAATCAGCGCCTTTATTCTTATTTGCATAAATTGAATACAATTATCGTTTGCTTTTAATTTAACGGAAGTTACTGAGATATACTGAATAAACTTTGTAACTTTTCCCAGACTTGTCAGTTATGAAACAAAAACACGGTTTTACTGTTTTTAAATGCTGCTATTACTATAGGGATTTATCATATTTTTAAAATATTTTACTAGCTTACGTACAGGATAATCTCCTAAACGAATAATTATGAATTTTGGAATATATATTCTAGTTAACATGGTGAGTAACATGGGCATAATATTTATAATTTTTATAAACTAGGACATAATATAGACACAACCTCCCATTTGAAAATTCAAATATTTCAGATTTGCATTGGATTTGATCCATAGTCTTCAGACACCAATTAAACAAGATTCATTGAATTTCAATGTCTTAAGTCCCCTTAAGCTCAAGTCTTAAATTAGAGATATTTTTAAATAAAAATCATATAATGGATTTTGATCAAAATTGGAATAAGGATTCTAGACATACGGTTTAGTAGCATATCTTGATTTTAATCTTCATAAAGGGACATAGAAGTTGTGCAAAACAGTTCTGTTCGGGGAATTAATTTTACCCTCCGGGAATCGTTATTTTTCTCGTGTATGTATGTATATACGATGCCTGTCTAAAAAGTATCTGACCTTTATTTTTCCGTGTGAGATAGAGATTATAGGGTAGCGCCACTCTACACAGTGAAGGAAGACACCTTCATATGCATGTGTAAATTTTATCACCACCTTCCTGCGTATTGGTCGCTGGGTGAGGTGCTACACAATGTGTTCGTCGGATTACCAATTTTCTCAAGATGACTGAACGTGTTGAGGAAAGGTACTGCATCAAATTTTGTCAAGAGCTTTGTGATTCTACAAGCAAAACAATTTGTAAGATTCAGCAGGTGTTTGGGGAAGATACGATGGGTGTAACACAAATTAAGGAGTAGTTCAACCGATTCAAAAATGGCCGCACATCAGCAGAGAGTGGCCAGCATTCTGGCAGGCCCCCAAACTGCTCGGAGTGCAGCTGTTCTTGAGTGTGTGCAAAATTTGGTGATGGAAGATCGTCATTCAACCATGCGGAAGATGGCCCAAGAGGTCGGAATAAGTAAAGATTCCGCACATGCAATTTTGTGTGATGATTTGAACATGCACAGAGTGGCTGCGAAATTTGTGCCCAAGTTGTTGCCGCAGTAACAAAAGGACCTCTGTTTTCAAGTTGCACAGGACCTTCTGGAAACCGCCAACACTGAT
>OY744546.1:37585206-38107706 GCA_963556195.1 Sepiola atlantica | reverse complement strand
CTAGATTTTTCTTTTAATAGTAAATCAATAAAAATAACTCTGATTTGGACTATGTAAAAAAAGAAAAAAATGGGAAACACAATTTGATAATAGGGAAAAGATTTAATTCATTAAAGTTTTCAACTTGGATTTGTTTTTTTGTGAAAGGTATCTTAAAACCCTATATTAAGCCCACCATCTTGACGAGTGGCCCTTTTTCTTATGGGGCTGTTTTTATATGCATTCACAATATGGCGCGCATTAAGTTGAAAACAATCAAAATTTTAAAAAATAAATCGCCTGTCACTGAAAATAGTAACATAACTTGAAGTAATCTGGAAAAAAAGAACTATTAATGATACAAGAGAAAGAATTGTATATTTATAAAGAGAAAAGATTGAGTTTTGTTTACATTTAAATTTTATAAAAATAACCAAAAAGATAAATGAGTTTTCACAAGTTGAAATTGAAGGGAATTTCATTATTCTATATTTACCCATTTTCGCATCCTAAACTGATTTGTGATAGCTAATAATATATACAAATTTACAAACAATTTATCGTCTTTCGTTGGGAATTGAATGGGCTTTGTACAAATATTTATAGTAAAACAAATGTCTTTATTTTGAAATGTAAGAAAGTAAATCATCTTCATATTTGGTTTAACATCTGTTTTACATGCTGGCATGCTTATCACTTCCTATTTTGTTTTCCTTTGTCTTCTCCTGCCAACTGACCCTGCTACCTCAACTGTTCTACATCTACTAACCAAAACACTCTCATCCATTCTTACAATGTGACCAAACCAACAAAGTCTCCTGTTCAGCACACATTTGGGTTAGTAGATGTAGAATAATTGGAATGGCAGGGGAAGGCCAAAGAAAACATGGGAGGAAGTGATAAAGATGAGATTGATAGAAAGAGGAGTAAATAAAGACCTGGCCGAATATAGGTTAGTTTGGAAGTCAATTCCTAAAACTTTGTTAAATGGACGTTAAACCGAATATGATGATGATGATAAAAAAATAAATTTCTTAATAGAAAAAAACATCTGTTATCATGAGACACTAGTCTTTTAGTTTTAATTCTACTGACTTCGTAAAATTAACATACATTAGTTATTTTCTTTATTTACTTATAAATATTTTTATAAGTAAATATAAATTGGTTTGGACTTTTAATAGAAAAATTTTATTCTAAGACCAAGTAAATTTGAAAATGTGCCTTTTTGTTTACATAACCTTCGAGTTCTGTCATATATGAAGTTAATTTTACCTGGGCAATGGCGGTTTTCCCTGCTTGCAATAAATTACATATGAAAAGCACCTTGAAGGAAACTCCATTTCTCTTCAAAAACAAATTCTGAAACGTTTTAATAGATATCCTTGATATTTCTCTTACAAAGAAATAGTTGTGTAAAAAAAACAAAAAAAACTCCTTTAGATATCTGAGATTAGAGTATAAAATGTTTGTGTTTTTGTGTATATATACACATGTCTGTCTATAGGTTCGTGATAAAATGAGAATCACCTTATCAACAACATAGCATTCACATGTGGTCATAATATCTTTACATTTTTTTTGGCAACTAATTTTACACCAGAAAAGACAATTACAACACTTTTATGATTGATATAAATTTTAATTCGTATTATTTGGGTTCATGACGCAACAGATAACATGCTAAGTAATAATCAGTTCTAAGTGAGTCTTTTGGAGGTTGAAGGTTCAATCCTCAGTACAGGCGATACTAAGAATTAAGACTTCTACTCAGTCATGACTGATGGAACAGGAACAGTGGATTAAATAAAGAGTTCAGTTTGAAATTCCGTACAGATTCCAAGGCTCGACAAGATGCATCTGAAGAAGTCTGAGAGCAATAATCCAAAGAATACAAATTATCGATACAAATTATCAATACAAATTATCGATACAAATTATCAATACAAATTATCAATACAAATTATCGATACAAATTATCAATACTCCTCTAAAAAATTCTGAAACCTAATGACATTAATTCCTTGAAACTGGCTAGTGAAGTAGCCAAAAGAACAAATGGAAATGAAGCATGGCCATCCCTACTACAGGCCAGGCAATCATGCAACTGGGGTCTTTTACTGGGGGCCATGTGAATTTTCTTAAATATTCGATATAGAAGTTGCAAACAAAGGTAAAATTTCTCTGTGAGATTAGTTTGATGTTTTTATGTGTTTTACATACCAAATAATAAGAACCACAATGAGCTAATTGATAAATTTGATAATTATTGACAAATTCCTATAAATGAAGAGACAGGTAATTTTGAATAAACAAAGGCAAATGCATATTTCAATGAAGAATTTTTATTTCAATGTTGGATTTTTTTTTTTAGAGATTTTGTACTTAATTCAAAAGATCATTACTTGTATATTGTGGTTAAAAAGAAAAAAAGGATCCGCACCAGTTGATGATATAGTTTGCAACTTCTATATCGAATATTTAAGAAAATTCACATGGCCCCCAGTAAAAGACCCCAGTTGCAAGATTGCCTGGCCTGTAGTAGGGATGGCCATGAAATGAAGCCATTGAAACATCAATCGGAAATTTCTTTAGTAAGGGGTGGAGAATGAGAGACCATGAAAAGCTAATGTCACAAATAGGCTAAAGAGTTTCTTGTGTGTATGTGTGTCTTTTATAAGGGGTAATAATGTAGAATTTAAATCCAATATTAGTGTGTCAAGGAGGAACAAAAATAAGACAGGGCTACAGTTAACAAATGGATCATTTGGTTGTGTTGGTTGGGTCAGCAAGGCTTTATCTATTATTGGGTGACTTTTGTTTGTTTGATCTACTTAAAAATAAAGTGCTTCTAAACCTTAATGGAGGTCAGTATAACTTATTGGGTATAAGCAATGTGTATATCATCAGTTATAATTTAAGTTAATTTTTTTTTTGGGGGGGGGGGCAAAAAAAAAACAACAATGTGCCCAAATTACTCTGTGTTGTCCCATAGTTCATAATAAGTTTAGAAGTTTACCCTACACATAAATATTATTGACGCTTGCGTGCGTGCACTGGGCCGGTTACAATTTTATTACATTATATAACACAAAATTGAATGTCGAACAATTATATTTTCTTAATTTGTTTGTATATCGCTTATTATTTTTTTTTTTTGGGGGGGGGGGGGGGTTACATCTAAATGGTAAAGTTTACAAAACAAAATAAAATAATGTGCTCACGTTACTCACCGCATTACCTAGAATATATATTCCATAATTTTCTCTCATATAAAGGAAATTTGTCTATTTGTCCAGCTAAAAGTCAAAACTTATACAATACGCATCCACAAAGTTTTCAGGATTGCCTCGGATAAAATATACACTATTTTAAATAAATTCTTTTTTCTTTTTTTTTTTTTTTTTTTCGATCTTTTGGGAGTCAGCGGGAACAAAAATTAGTCATGGCATGTGGGGGTCGAAATTTTTAGCCTTTTTTTTTTAATTTTATTTTAAAATTTTATGTAGTAATTCGTCACCAATTTTTTTTCACTTGAGAGAGAGAGAGAGAGAGATAGAGATTGATTTAAAAAAAAAAAAAGATCTTACAGACACTTTAACTATCCTATTTTATTGTCCATGCTTACAGAGAAACGCCGGGTAACTATGCTAGTTTATAATAATTGGTTCATTAGTTTAAGAGTTAATCCTGTACATAGAAATAAATGTGTATAAATATATATGCATACCTAACTTAATATAAAAAAGATATATATATATATATATATCCCTGCCACCTGCTTCAGAAATGTATCTAATGTTGCTATCCTCCCTCCTCACCTTTTAAACCTTGCAGATATCGTAAGTTTATTAATTTATAAACCAGGCTGTGATATGATATTTACACTAGCTACTATCCTTAAATACATGTGAGAATCTCAATATCAGTCTGAACCCACAAAGTAGTCTACATTTTTATTTTGCTTTGAAAACCATGATGTATGCCACCTTGGGAATACTGGTTCCAGTTGCAAGGAATCTAATATTCTCAAAGTATTTTCCATCTTGAGGAATCTTCCTTTTTCTTTTTTTTTTTCTACTATGAAAACTGAAGAATTCAGACATTTTTTTTTGTTTTGGTGAGAATTAGTAATTATTTCTTCTTGGATGTCATTGTTGGCCTGTCGCCAAAACAATGATTGCACATGACCTATCTTCAGTGTGTAACTTAATCAAGTTTACCTAATCCTACGAGGCATGGGTGGGATTTGGGTGGTGGTGGGGGTGGAGTTGAAAAATAATTTCCTCATCTTGTTTTAATGTATCTTTACCACTTAAGGAAAAAGAAAATTGTTGGAAGATGCTTTTCATTTTGAAGTTCCTAACATCTGTGAAATATTTAGCGAAATGAAATTTTAAATATTAACAACCTGGCCAATCTATTAATATCAGGACCATTTGCATAATAAGGATGTGGGAGAGTAGCATGAGGCACTCAATTCTTTTAACAGTAACACGTGTGACTATGACATCACATGAGATTGGGAGATGTTCTCTTTTGATCAGAAAGCTTCAATGAGAGCTCTTCCTAACCCTAACCCGCTTACAGGTGGAGTGTGTAGATATAAATATCTGCATAGATCATCTTATGCACCAAAGATTAAAGTATAAGTCCTAGTACTGAGAAATATTATGCGAAAAGGATATAGTTTGAATAGGATTGAATCCCCCCCCCCCTAATTTGGATGCCCGGGACCACTGGCCTCACCCCCACCCCAACACTCTGCGCACATGTTATGCACGGTTCTCATGAATGTGACTGAATAAAAGATCTAAGAAAAATCTCCATTGCTGTGTAATGTCCGTGTTGGTCTGTACTAATGACATTTTAAAAAAAAAAATGAATATATTGCCAGTTGAATGATGAAGAATATTATGATAGGATTAAAAATGATGAATGAAATTACTTATGAGGACGATTTATGATAAGTATTTGTTTGACATTGGATTTGAAGACGACCATGTTTTATCCTGCAGGAAAGTAGTCCCGTGGTAATGTGTTGAGTATGTTTTAAAAAAAACAAAAAAAAAAAACAGGCATGGTTGCGAGTACAAATAATAAAATAGATAGTAAAAAAATATATGGATAGTTCACTTAATGTGTCGTAAATCAATTTTCTGAAACAACTGGAAACTATAAAAAAATACAAAAAAAATTGTTGCATCAAACTATCTATACCTGGTGTGCGTATTTGGAATTTAGAAATTTGGGAAAGAAAGATAGAAATTACGGTTTCCAAGGTGGCGTTTGAAAAGTCAAACTGATAACCCCTTTATGTTTATATACATAAATTTAAATCATGAAACAATTTACAAAATGATATTACAGGTAGATTGAGAGATAACCAGTTTGTGTGCAAGAAGTATAAGACAATGGAGACGGATGAGAAAGTATATTTGGATAGCAAGTCTATTGAGGTTGTTCAGAAGTTTTGTTACCTTGGTGACATCATTGGAGTACAGGGAAGAACTGGCGCTAGTGTGATTGTATAGGTTAGAAGTAGATAGAGTAAGTTCAGGGAACTATTGCAATTACTAACCAGCAGAGCGTTACCACTGTCAAACAAGGGAATTCTATCAAGCATGTGTATGCAGTGTGATGATGTATGGAAGTGAAACCTAGTCAATGAGAGAAGGACATGTGTTGCATGGAGAGAAATATGATGTGTAATGTTAGTCTTAAAGACAGGCTTAGATCTGATGACCTCAAAGGAAGATTAAATCTTGATAGTATAAGATGTATACAGAACAGGAGACTTTGTTGGTTTGGTCATGTTGAAAGAATGAATGAAAGTTTCTATTGGTTACTCACATCCCTGAGATATATATATAATTTGTGTATATTTAGGCAGCATTTTCTCGCAGAGAATGTTTTTCGCATTGTTCCAGGAAGTTGTTGACGATTTAAATTCAGCAATGCTGGATGGCATCACAGAACAAAATCGCATAATGATTTAAGACGAATTCTAGTTAATAACACTAAAATTATACATTCCGAAACCAATTAAAAAAAATATACTGGAAGCTATCTACTAAAATTAATAATATCACATATGAAACCAGTGGTAACATTTTAAAATGCTTAATGTAATGCGATTTTGTTCTGTGATGCCATCCAGAGTTGCTGAATTTAAATCGTCAACGACTTCCTGGAACAATGTTCTCTGCATGTTTGTCTGCCATCTTTTTAAAAATTCTCTTTTTACTCCAGCTTCTTGTTCATCCGCTTTTGACACCTAAGGATGATTCGACGAAGAATCAAAAAACGTTCGTGAAATCTATGGAACATTTATTCTTTTTTTTTAAATTTTAATACAAAAAAGACCATCAGAAAAATAAAAAAAATTCTAACAATGTTTGCATATATATATATATATATATATATATATATAAACATTACATTACAATTGTTCCAAGAATTAGAACATCAAGTCCAGTATGGTGTACGATCGTTTCCAAAACATTTTGGAAATACTTTATTTTATTTGATTTTATAAATTAATAAAGCTAATCCAAAATGTCTCTTCATCAGCGCCTTTAGCAACACGTCTTACAGAAAGTCGGAGAAAAAAATAAAAAGCTTGTTGTAGAGAAACATCCACTGACAGAAAGAGTCACCGGTTGATATGTTAGTAGTATAGGAGGGGAAAGAACACAATGGTACCTATAAACCAAAACACTTTTACATACAGAAGAAATAATCCAATATTTTCCATAGATTTACGCTTTCAAATTATGCAATAAATTAATTAAAGTTACAAATTCTTTTGTCAGAGGGGTAGAGAAAACAATAGAATAGAAATAATGATAGAAATAAAATAATAGAAAAAAGAATAAGTTAAAAATATGAAATAAAATTTTTAAAAATATAAAAATAAAATACAAAATAAAAATTTGAAAAAAATGAAAATGAAAATAAAAAAATATATATATATATAAAAATTAATGTTTGACATGCGGGATGTCAGGTGTTGTAAACATTTCTTTTTTTTATATATAACAAAATATTCACTGTTGCTTGAAGGTTTTTTACTTTTTAAAATTATTGAGCCACTGCTTATCAAGGCCAAAAAACACTTGAGGATAGGGGTCAATGAGATGGATAAATTGACAGCCAAATGAGAGGATTGAAAATCTACATGCGATCCAACTGAAAACAACAGGTGACACAGAAAACATCAATTTCCCGCCTTTGTCAGAAACATTGTGCATGGTATGTAAAGACTAAAGGGCAAAATAGAAGCGAGAGTTGTGAGGCTGCCAAAAGTAAACCCAAGATACACTTTCTACTTTCTATTACGTCTTATTTATCCGTCTGGATGCTAAAACTTTGTGCTGTTTGTTTAATTAGATAAGACTAGTTTTTGATCTGAATTAAAACATAAAATTCACTGTAGAATTCCGTCTTCCTAGTTATGTACAAAACATTTTTATTCGTAGATGTGCCCACGTGTCTGCAGTCAATCTGTTCGTTCGTTCGTTCGTCTGTCGGTGTGTTATGCTTCAGTTTGAGATAGCATATTCTTTAGTGTGTCGCATTTAAGTTTCAATAGTATTTTCATATTTTGCTTAAATTATAGGGATTAAAAGTTTTTAGACTGATTTAGATTGCTTTTAATGTTATAAAGGAAGATTGGGAGTTGTTGTTTTTTTTTTTTTAGGTTTTTTTAACAGTTGGATGTCAGTTTGGTTTTTATGGGGAGGGGGCTAGTCGATTCCCCACCTTTGACGTAGGATTCTGAGGTTGAATTTTTTTAAATTTCAACCAACCCTCCACATCTGATAAACTTGATATGAAAGACTAGAATTTCTTTCAAAAGACTTTCCGTTTGGAATTTAATAAGTTTTGTATGTAAAATATTGCTATCTTTTTACAGTTGAAATTCATTTTAAGATAATTTGAGGTAAGTGATTTGCTAATCCAGGAGCATGGACTAATCCTAGTCTCATTCTATCTATCTATATCTCTGTGTGTGTATATGTATGTATATAATATATATATATATATATATATATACATATATATATAGAAGATCAACACACCGAAATTAATTTTTCACTTGGTTCTCTCCCTTTTTTCTTATCAGCTTTCCTTCATTCATAACTCCTTCATTCATAACTCCTTCATTCATAACTCCTTCATTCATAACTCCTTCATTCATAACACTACATCTGGTTTGCTATTGACTTTTGCAAAAAGATATATAATATACTGAAAATTCATATCTACTGAATTATGCCTTTTTCACATGAAAAGATTTCCCGATTCATCTTTATACCATATATATGTTGCATATATTCCTTTCGTTTCTTGTTTCAGTATGAGCCAGATGTTTAAGAAAAAACAGAAAAAGCCAGAAATCTCAAACCCACAAGACTTTGAGCATCGTGTTCACACAGGTTTTGATCGTGAACAGGGCACATACGTGGGTTTACCACCACAATGGCAGGGTATCATTGGACCAAGCGAACGTCGTCGCCCAATAGTAGATCCTGCACACATCACTCCTACAGATATGGGTATCTACAAGGTAAATATTGCAAATTGTTTTATTCTCTAGTGTATCTTAAATAAAGTAATTGCTAGTTTATTGTTTAATTCTTGTTACCAAAGCGCAGCAAGTTCATAGATTTTCATTCATGGCCTTGCGTTATTTTAATTTTAATAAAATAAATACTAAAAACTTAAACAATAGTTTAAATTATAAATACTCAAAACCTAAGGTAGCCAGGTACAATACAAATCGAAATAAATGGAATTCATAACTAATGTCTGGCATCTCCCTTTCTCACACACACATTATATATATATATATATAATGTAATTAATAGTGTATATTTTAAAAGTTCAAAACATTATTTCAAATATTTTAACCTTTCTCTGGAAATAGATATTTAACAATGTCACTTTCTATATATGCGCATTTCAAAAAACATCTTTATTAGTAAAATTATATTTAAGTAAAGATACAGAATGCAAATGATTTTCTTCATCAGTATATTAAAATTTATCAATTTCAATCACTGGTAATACCGGTATTGTCTTGGCCTTTGGGTCTTGATTTACGCCGGTCTATTGGTCTGTCCTGTGCAGTTCTAGGAGGTCCACCCTCCCAGGCTTTGCCTTTTCACCTTTTGAGAAGGGGTTAGTTTATTGCTAATCGCCTGAGGCGCCCCTACCGGGGAATGTCGATGGGGCTGCCCAGGCATTTTTTGTAGGCCAGAGTGCTCAAATTCTCGAGCGCTGGTTTTTCAAATCCCACTTTCCCGACCTTGTGTCACATCTTACCTTGTGGGAGGAAGATAAATAAAACCAGAGATCGTCAAAAAACATTAAGAAGTAAGGAGAGAATCTCAAATAACTCCCAGATTTCATATCAACAGATTCTACTCTAACAATATAGATCAAAAACAGTAGTTTAAACAAAAATGTATTTCCTTCCACTTCCTAAATAGAGTAGTTTAGTTTATATTTATTTTTTTCTTTCATCAGATAAATTATGCAAAAATAATTTTGAAATTCCAGCAGAACCATGGCCATCCCTACTACAGGCCAGGCAATCGTGCAACTGGGGTCTTTTACTGGGGGCCATGTGAATTTTCTTAAATATTCGATATAGAAGTTGCAAACTATATCATCAACTGGTGCGGATCCTTTTTTTCTTTTTAACCACAATATACAAGTAATGATCTTTTGAATTAAGTACAAAATCTCTAAAAAAAAAAATCCAACATTGAAATAAAAATTCTTCATTGAAATATGTATTTGCCTTTGTTTATTCAAAATGACCTGTCTCTTCATTTATAGGAATTTGTCAATAATTATCAAATTTATCAATTAGCTCATTGTGGTTCTTATTATTTGGTATGTAAAACACATAAAAACATCAAACTAATCTCACAGAGAAATTTTACCTTTGTTTGCAACTTCTATATCGAATATTTAAGAAAATTCACATGGCCCCCAGTAAAAGACCCCAGTTGCATGATTGCCTGGCCTGTAGTAGGGATGGCCATGAGCAGAACTCAATCATGGACTAATGACATAAAAAGGCTGACCCTTATCTAGTTTAATCAACTTTTTTCAAATAAGTCATATACATTAAATACTGATTCACAAACAAATCCACACCGGCATCTGATCCAGGCAATCATATATTGCACTTTATGAAGGGTATGGACAATCGACTCGGCCAGCCATCACCTTTGCTTGGACAATTTTTCAAATTTATGATACTAGTAACCAAGAGAACTCTATGCTTTTTATGGAAGAGTATTGCATTACGCTAAGAGGAAACCATCATTTCCTCTACCAGAGTGCTCCACTAATATATATATGCAAAGTTGTGTGGAAAAAATCAAACCACCATGTCGGTTATATGTAAAAATTTCTACCATCTATCTTTCAACAAAATCTTCAGACACAACTAAACAATGTGACTTCATTTCTGAAAAAAGAATAAAAGTTCACATCCAGAAAGAAAAACCTTTCTTTCTAGGGTCTTTCTTTGTTTGAGGAAAAGTTCAACTTTTATATTTGTTAATACCTTAATCTCTGATCTTGTTTCAGTGATGGTAGCCAGTGTAATTATGAACAACCTGTAATCATAAATTCACTTAACATTTTGCCTGGGTTTCTCTTTAGAAAATGTCAAGTCATAATGGTCTGTACAGTTTTATACAAATCGTATCTAACTTCAAACAAGTGTACAACATCACTAAAGGGGCCCCTCATAAAGTCAAACTCTTACTCACTGTGGTAAAGGCAGTGGCAACTTGGTAGTGTCAGAGCCATACCACCTGAAACTCTGGTTTCTGGAAGGTCCACCCATGGCAGGTAGGTTTTGCACCAAGCAGTATTAAGGACGCAACAGGGCACCGGTGAAAATCCTGGAGGAGTCAGCATCAGGATATGTCATCCTCTGGTCATCTCTACTTCTGCATACGGCAAGCAAAGACATGTCTGGTGCGTTTTTGTGTGTTTTTGGCCAAACCTTCCCTGACTTTGCATGCAACTGCTGAACCTTGCTGCTCTTGGTGTTGGGAGTAAAATCCTGTAATCTTGCAGGTTAATGAATAGCTGCGAACAACGAGGACTTCATGCAGACCAGACACTCCTGAGACACAATCTTTGTGAGTTCTATGCAGAAGCTTGACTTGTTTAACAACAACCACTAAAGGGGATTCTAGATTCTTAGGGGTACGAGTGGTGTAATGAATACAGACTATGGAATCATCTTAGCCAAGTTCAAATCTCGTCAGATCTGTTGCGTTCATTTCCACTTTAATGTCATTAAGAAAGGTATGAACTCACCCTACCCAGCAACTTCGGTTCAATGAATTCTTTACAATAGATTATAATAGATTACAATAGATTACAATCATTAGATTGAAATATTTAACAGTTTGTGAATCTAATATTATTATACGAAATGTGAGTTACTGATTCAAGTTCAAGTGCAAAGCAAAATCCTGATGGAAGTTGATTCAGGCTAGCTCAGTTGGGTTTGATTATAGGTGACGGTTTGAAAGGTTGTTTCAAATTTCGGGAGCAAGGTTCTTTTTTTTGGGGGGGGGGGGTCCTGGATTTTTGTCAGCATTTTTCAAGTGAGGTTTTTTTTTTTTTACATGTATTTTGGCTTGCGTTATTTTTTACAAGACTTTAACTTTTTCCTTCTTCCTTTCTCCTGTTTTTGGGATATGTTTTCCTTTTACCATTAAATGAACTAATTGCTTTGATGATCAGCAAAGTTAAACTAAAGACTATATATTTCTCTTGATTTTGCTGTGAAATGCGCTTAATAAAAAGTATTACATTTTGAAAAAATAAATTAAAAAATTGTTTTCTGAGACGAAGAAGAAATACAGGTATTCGCTGAAATATGAAAATATAGAAATTGAAACCATAAATAAAATTATGGTTTGTGGGTGATTTTTCTATGGTCATTGAAATGCAACTATAAAATATATATCCTCTGAAGCTTGTAATACATCATTGAGCTTGCAATTTGAAACATTTTCAGATATTATAAAGAGTATATACTTAAATATATTTTTTTATAAGAACTCACAAAAAGAAAAGAAAAAAATATATATATATATATATATATAAATACACATTGCTCTTTATAATAGAGGAGGATAAAGATAATAAAGAAGTAAATAGACGTTATTTTTAGCTCTGCAAAATGAATTTCTTAACAGATGTATCAGTTTATGAATTATAAAGTAGAACAAAGAATGGAAGTGGTTGTCACCCAACGGATCATGGGTACGTCTAGTATTATTATTATTATAAAGAAAAGACAAAATATTCCAATTTTTCTATCCTAATGTCCTATGTAGTCTACATTTTCGTCAATGGGACCTTTCTCGAGGCACATTTCTGTTTATTGGAGTGACCACATTTATAAATAGTGAAAAATGTATATTTTAAGTAATTCTTTGTTGTAATGGAATAGCCTACACCTTCTTTTTCCTATATGGACTTAGTATATATAGAGAGAGCGAGCACCGAATAACAAATATCTTGCTTCAGACATTAGTAGTAATATCTATTACTAATGAAGATTTGGTATCTGTCTGAAACTATACTATTACTCTATTAATTGTACTATTATTATACTATATTTTAATGTTCAATTCGATTTACTATACTACTTCAGACTAATGTACGATCTATCAATGCTCAATTTGGGGGTGGGGTAGCATAGTATATGTTCTGTTGTGATTATACCATCCTCCCAGGTATTGCCCTCTTCTTTGAGGAGGCAGTATAATATATGTTCGTTCATGATACCATTCTCTCGGGCATTACCTTTTCTTTTTTCTTTTTTTTTGTGGGAGTAGTGTAGTATTTGTTCTATCGTAATGATACTTTCCTCCCAGGGATTACCTTCTTCTTGGGGGAGGGGGTAGTGATATACTAGCAAAAAAAATGTGACCTAGTCACATATTATTGTATTCTGTATTGCAATAAATCTTTCTTAATTATACTATTGTGTTGGTTGTTCTTACACTCGGATAACAACCTTGTCTATCGTACCCTTATTTTTTTTCAAGGATACTACACTTTGAAAAATAAAACCCCCCAAAAAAACCTGTGTCTTCATGTTCTTAGGACCAATGAATAGTTTGCAATAGGTATTGTTTATGCATTAACTAGCCCCGAAATGGGTTAATATGCTGTAAAACTAACTAAATCCATCTTAAAAGGGAAGTGTTGGGAAGAGGCGAATTGATCTATAACTACATCAACAACAAAATGGAAAAGCCTACGCAGTTATAGAAACAGTTCAGGTGTACCTGTGTGTTGTGAAAGGCCACAGGAATTAAACTAAAAATTCATATCAACATATCTACTACTTAAGAATAAAAGAAACGTAACTGTCACACGCACACATTGTTTTCTCTCTCTTGGTAGAAATGAAATAGTGTATTTGTTCCGAATAATTGAGTTATGCAGTAATGAGTGGTATGTGTTTGGGTTCCTTTTTTTTCTCTTTTTTTTTTTTTTCTTTTTTTATTTTAAATTGTCGGCTGCCAAGAAAGTTTGAACTCTGTATATAATGCCGAAACCTTATCCAATCTCATCTTTATGACTCAGCTTCCTGCTGGAAGAATCACCTTCCTGATTACCATTTTGGAGAGTCTAGAAATAACACCTAAGGTGAATAGGTGAACGAAATAGTGATGAATGAAGGGATAGGCCAGTTTTACGTTTAAACTTTACGCAAGAATCTTGCTTAAATAGAATTTATGGGTTATAATAAAATGAAAGCAATCATTGAATTTGAAAACAATAATAACAAATAATGAATTAATGAGATGTCCTTTTGCAAAGCAATATGCAAATTAATTAACCCTAGGACGTCAATTGCATACACATGATCAGTATATTAGAAAGGTATTGTTCTAATTGTAGTATGGGTGTGTCGTTTTAATCTCATTTTCAGTGTGATAAATATATATATATATATATATATCATGCTAAACTATAAATATGAGAAACTATAATAGCCAGAAACCTGATGTTACCCGGGATTGAATGATGAGTCATATTCATCTTTTGTGCCAAGAATCTTTATTTTATTTATAACTTGAAAAGTATTTGAATTAAAAAAAATAATTAAAACGTTGTACTTCCTTCTGATGGACGTTTGATGTGAATGTAAATCCTGCAGTATTATTATTGTAAACCCTTTGGACAAAATGAAATATACGTATCCAAGTACTCAGGGTAATGTAGTTTCAGAATATGTATTTTAGGGGTAGTTTGTGAACAAACAGGAATTTTATATAGAAATTTAAAAAAAAATGTTTGTTTTTGTTTGAGTAAATAATAATAATAAATAAAAGACAGTTATTCTAAAACCAATTAAAAATACTCAAAGCCATCTTTATTAAAACTCAGCAACCTACAATAAATAATATTACGTATGAAACCAGTAGCAACATTAAACACAGGAAGAAGTTTCTCGTTTTGATTCCTTCCTGTGTTTGTTTGTTCTTTTGTCCTTTTCATACATCCTGTCTCCACATTTTATGATATATCGTGTTTATCCTCATATATATGTATATGTGTATATGTTTTGGCTTGAAATGACCTAAGAGGTTGATATGCAGTAAAGACAACCCCCCCCCCCTCTTATATTCTGCTACTGTAGTCTTCTTTTAATTTTAATCTATTGCAGACCATTGTACGGGGTAATTCTTCGCACAATATCAATGGTTTTGGACCAGAAGGGAAAAACATTAGTGTGGCCCGGTCAAATTCTCTCCGACAAGAAAGTCCTCCATCTCAACGAAATATCCGATACACTCCAGACAGTTACTACCCTTCAGTGCCTGAGGAGGAACCCAACCATTACTACAGTCGTCCACACTCTGCCCATGGAAACCACCACAGCCTTGACCCACGGCTACATTTTATGCAGCAACAACAGCAGCATCAACAGCAACAGCAGCAACATCACCCGCAACATATGAATGGACCCTACCGAGACGATGACTACAGAAGTTTGCCCCATGACCCTGTAGGCAAGAAAAATTATATGGACTCTTACAACCGTCCGAGGTATTCAGAAACTGATCGTAGGTATAATGATGAACGTTCTCGAGAAGCCCCACCACCATATTCAACGGTCTATGGAGGAGGAGGTGGTGGTGGTGGTAACGGTCCCAACAATAGACATAGTCGGGATGATTATCGATCCCAGGTGAATGGAGGAATTATGGTTCCTGTTCTTCCGAAACACAATAATTTCCCACACCCGCACGGTAATATGAACAGGGTGTTGCCAAAAAATCAAGGAAGAATGGATTACGATAAGGTTAGTGCTTTTTTTTTTTCTTTGTTTTTTTTTATCTCAACTTTTATCACAAATTTATTTATTATACCTTTTGGACATCTCAAGTCTTATTTCAACTTTTTTTTAAAAATCTCAGAATATTCTCTTTTAAAAAAATTAAATAATAATAATTTTCTGCAGAATTACTCAAAACATAACTCACAACGCTTCCACTCCCGGCTTATAACCAAAAAACGCTATCCGAATTGAAAAGGAGATATCAGACCTTTTTGAGGAGGAGATTTAACCTTGAAATATAAAAACAATCAGACACCATATGATTGTTAACTACAATACGTTGGTAAATATTTAATCGAAAATTATTGAATTCATCAATAGTTTTATCTACCTTTACTTTGTATGATATTCTATCAGTGTCTTCAACCTAATATCACATTGTCATTGCCTTAATAACCAAACTTTTTATTCTCTTAAATATTTCACCAGATATCCCACCCATATGTCTTTGTAAATTTAGTTTTTTATCATTATTTCATCCAATTTCTTGAAATTATTTACATTAGAGCTATTTTAATCTGATTATGCAATTTGTTTAAAACCTATTATGAAACAAATCAAATTGCATGTTAAATTGAGTTTGTGAAATTTTTCTTACCAATAAATTTATAGTGCGAAGAGAGATGTTAAAGTGTCTTCCATATTTAGAAATGCCATTATGTTGATGTCTCAAGTCACCTTTCATTCTTCTCTCTAAAGTAGTTAAACCTAAGGATGCCAACCTGTTTTTATGATTGAGATCTTTTATTCTATTTATGACAATTATTTTATATTTTTTTTTAAATCTGTTTTTTTTGTATTGTTTTATTTGTTTATGTCAAACAGTTTTATTTATTTATTTATTTATTATGGCTTTTTATTGTCAAGTGCTTGGTTACATTTTTTGTTATTGTGTGTCTTAATATAATTGAGAAAATACTTCACATAATAGATTAGTTGTAATAGTTTTTTAAAAGTATTTAAAAATAATGTATTTTCAAATCAAATAATCAAAAATTGATAAAAATATTTATAGAAAATCTTTTTACTGGTTCATTTTTTTTAAATGTTTATAAAACAATTTTAAATTATATTTAAACATTTTAAAAAATTAACGGTTGCAATTGTTTTGTTTTTTTTCATTAGATAGTCAAGATTTAAAAATAAAATTAAATACTTTAAAACATCAAAATGTTAAGTTATTTATTAAGTAGTGCAACAGTTTCTACATTTTAAAAATAAATTTTTAAAAATGACTTTTAAAAAAATTGACTTTTATTCACATACCATGTATTTTATATAAGTTACTCAAACGAGTATCTACATCTTAGTTGTTTTGATCACAATAGTTTGAAGAATATTGATTTCTTTTTCAAGGTATTTGTCAGATCAAGTCAAACAATGTTTGTTTTTAATTATGGAATTTGTTTTCCCCTATCTCTTATAACAAAATAAAATGTGAAGGTCTCCCTCCAGCAGCAACTGCAACAGGCCTCCGAGAGACAATGGATATCCATTTTTTTTTATCACTAAAAGTTCAGTCCTCTTGGAGCTAACACTTGATTTCCCTCTGAGTTAAACTTATATCTGAGGGCTCTCTTAAAGGTAAATGTTGTCCCTTTTAGGGCTGCTATCTATACTTCCCTACAGTTTGGTCTTCCATGGATTGTATCCAAGTACTTTATTAGATTTTATTTCATTAGACCAGTTGCCCCCTACCACAACGGGTATGATGTTCATTTCTTTCAGGGACCATGTTTTTTAAATGAGTCTTGAGGTCCTGATATTTGGTTATTCTTTCACATTCGGCTCTATTAGGGCCATAGTCGTTCGGGACTGTTAAGTCAATGATGAGAGCAGTTCTTTCAGGTTTGTTCCAGATGACAATGTTTGGTTTGATGGCCTTGTCTTTTATGTATCTGCCTGCCTTATGCCATTATCATAGGACACTGTTACCTTTCCATTTGATGTTATGGTTGAGGGTTCATGTTCCCAGATATTCAGCAATAAAGCTGCACCTCTCCACAGATATTCCAATATACATATCTACATACTTTGTTGTGGCGGGCAGTGTAATGACCATCGGCCAAAAGGATCT
The DNA here is from genome assembly GCA_963556195.1 of Sepiola atlantica. NCBI lineage: Eukaryota > Metazoa > Mollusca > Cephalopoda > Sepiida > Sepiolidae > Sepiola > Sepiola atlantica. Next base: position 38,090,241 of record OY744546.1, on the reverse strand, counting down.
TGCATCCAGACAGTAGGTGGCTTGGACTTTCAACGGCCGAATGGCAGAACCTGGTCAGTTTTTTGTAGACCAGCCATTTTCGTAAATCCATTCGTAAGTAAGCCTGATTTTGTGCAGCCATAATTATCCATTCATCATCAAATGGGAATTTGCCACTCTTGAGCCATTGTAGTGAAGCCTCCTTGTCGATATAACTTTGGTTAAGTTCTTCAATGAACTTTCCTGCTCTTTTTTGTGTCGTCATACTTCTATTCTGGTCTTCAGCTCCTTTCTCATGTACTCCTGCTTCTTTCGCACGATCAGGGTTGCTGGGTTGTCATGTTCTTTGGCAGTGTTCTCCAGTGTGTTTCCCTATTAGAGTGCCTGCATGCAGAATCAATTGTGAATCAAGGGTTTAACTTCAGTGATTTGACTGGAACCGGTGTCAATGTGATTATGCGGTGAAGATAAAGATACTCGTTTGAATAATTTATGATATAACAATGAAATAAAACCTAGAATTTCAGCTAATAATTATTCTGAAAGTCATTAGTTTTTTTATTCTCTTATTTGCTAAAATATTTTTTTTAAATCTAGAAGTTAAAACGATTATAATTTTATTACCCATTTTTTATTTTTTTTATTAAAAAATTTTTTTTTTTTAGATATTTTATTTCTTGAAGTAATGATTAATAAAAACAATCATAGACTTTGAAACAAATGTTTTCGTTATTTTAAACAAAGTAATGATTATAAAAAATATTGTAGAATTTTAGCTAATTATGTTTAATATTAAGTTATTTTTGAAAGATTTTATCCTAGCATATTTTAAAATCTATTGTTTTTCTATAATAATTGCTTTGTATTTTCTGCCCTTAATGTTTTGATGTGTCTATTCTTGGACAATAAATCGTAGCATCACCTTCAGTCAATTTAATGAATTTTGAAATAATTAATGTTTTATTCTGTTTTCCCTCTCAAAACTAATAATAAATGTTAATGAGTACAACATTTTAAAATAACTAAGAAAAGGTGAAGATAATTTTTAGTCAATTGTCTCCCCTGAGAAGATCTTCTTTCATCTTACATTCATCAGAGGTCTACCATTAGAATCTAAATCGAATTGAACATAATAGCAAAATTATACATTCAATGAAATCTTTATAGTGTTTTACGAAGGTTGTCGACTGGGAATGTAAATCACGTCCCAAACTTTTAAATAAAAAGGTAACCGAACATAACTCAAGATTTTAAAGGAGGAGTCTGTGTAACGATCAGGACGATCAAACCTTTGAAACGGAAATGTTCTGTTGAGAATTAAAATGACTGTCTTCGCACACATGTGCAGTGTCAAATGCTGCTTGATTCTTGAAATCGTTCGTCTGTTTCGGGTGTCAGTGAGAGTTGAGGATATGTGTTGCATGGAGAGAATTGATGAGAATGATATGTGTGATGTGAGTTTTATAGACAGCTTTAGATCTGATGACCTTAGAGGAAGATTAAATCTGTTCAGTATAGCGAGATGTGTGCAGAACAGGTGACTTTGTTGGTTTTGTCACATTGAAAGAGTGGATGAGAGTTCTTGGGTTAGTAGATGTAAAACAGTTGGGGGTAGCGGGATAGGGCCAAGGAAAACATGGGATGAAGTGATAAGGAAGAATTTAAGAGAAAAAGAGATAAATAGACTTGGCTAAAGGTAGCTTAGTTTGGAAGTCGATTTATAAAAGCCATCCAACACATGCCAGCATGTAAAACAGGCATTAAACTGTACATGATGATTATAAAACATGCATCCTATAGGCAGATCAATGCTGATACCTGAAACAAATCAATAACATTTTTTTCAGGAACGCCACCTTTATAAAAACGTGTTAAACACTAAACATCAATCCACATCATTACCATATTCGGTTTAACATTCGTTTTACATGCTGACATGTGTTGGACGGCTTTTATAAATTGACTTCCAAAATAACATATCTTTGGTCAGGTCTTTATTTATCCCTCTGTCTCTCAAATCCAACCATATCACTTCCTCCCATGTTTTCCATGGCCTTTTCCTGCCAACTGACCCTGCTAGCTCAACTGATCTACATCTACTAACTCAAAAACTCTCAGAAAAAATATCATTTCACTGCCTTTGTAATTTAGTTCGAAAATCAGATACAAAGCTTACCAATGATGGGAAATTAAGATAAAAATAACTTGCCACAATAAATCTCGATGTGAATTCCACTGAAATTTTTATGTTGCTCTTCTAATAAATGTTAGCTGGGCGAAGATCTTCTTCAGAGAGAATTTATGCTAAAATAAATCTACTCTTCTTAGCCATTTTAAAATAATTGGCTGCAAATGTAAGTTTCAAAAACCTCTTGACTAGTTGGTGATAACTCATCGATGTTGTAATCTTGATTGCAGATAAGATATGATAGAAAAGACGATTTTAGGGAAGTTGGCCGACATTATACATTACCAAAAGGGAGTGTGGTGACCAGTCCGTTTAACGGGGTATGCAAGTAGTATTACAATATTGTCAACACTTTTCTTCCTGATCTTTTCCTGGCCATTTCAATCCAAGCACCAAGCATCTTACAAAGCAAAAGCCAATCTCGTATCTCATTAGAAGAATGCAGAATTGTCTCACGTGAAATGATATTCATCCGATGAGCTGTAGCCCGAATTAGTTTTGTTGATGTTGTGACTGCAGTGTGTTTGTCAAATGCATGTCTACGAATGTGACCATCTTTTATTTTCCTCCACTTTCTGTTTGTTTTTGTTGTTTTATTTTAGTTTTTCTTGCATTTATTTTTAATTTGAGAACATCTTTATCAATTTTGTTTATTTTACAAAAACATTTTTATTTGCAACTTTTTTTTCAACTTTTAAGTTATTTTTCTTTGACTTTTTATAACTTATTTTTATGCAAAGTAAATACTTTGCATAAAAATAAGTTATGAAAAATTGAAAGTTTTTTTTACAATTTGTTTTATCGTGTTCTATTTACTATACGTTTAGGTTCTCTGGTAAAATTGCGGTACCAAATTGCTGTCCCCCAAAATGCTAGGTCACATTATTTTTTTTTTTCACTGTGTCTGATGAAAAAACATACCTTATGAAATTAACTATGTACTAGAAAAAAAAACATAAGACAATCAGTGAGCCATTTATTTTTGTATTGCCACACAGACTTAGGGTTAGTGGTAGGAGCATATGTGTTTTTATGACTTTAACACTGCCATTTTGACGTGAATTTGAACATGGGACAATGTACCACTCAGAAATGTGTAACAATATTGATGCAAATGTTTCTCTGATTTTGCAATAAATTTAAAAAAGAATAAAACTAAAATTTACTTTGAACTCAAGTCATAAAAAACACCTACACTTCCTTAACCCACCACTAACCCTAAGTCCAGATGGCACTATGAAAAAATATCACTGTCTTGCTGCCCTATGTTTAATGAGAAGGTATGCTTTTTAGTCAGACACTACAAAAATAATATCATGTGACTTAGCATTTAGGAGACAGCAATTTGGTACCGCGATTTTACCAGATAACCTATGTTTATATCAATTAAATAATTTTCATTTTGTTCCAACATTTATAAGCCACATAAAACCATTAGCCACATACAATATATTTACATATTGATAAAATACTTTATACCATAAAACTAACGCTGAACTAAATCAGTTTAAAATAATAATAAATATGATTTTTTTACAAATGTTTTTAAAATGGTAAAAGTGGTATTTTCTGAATTTCTAAAGCAAAAATGAAGATATTTATCTAATTATAACAAAGGTTAGGATTTCGGTTCAATCCAACTTGCAATTTGTTCTTTCTTTACACACACCACCATAAAAAAGCTGTTTATTTTTCAATAGTTGAATGGGAGGTGGGAAAGGGACTACTCCAATAATCATAAACTATTAGAATCTCGGTGCATTTTGACAACAAACAAGTTTTTTTTTAATTTTTTTTTTAATTTGAAATAATAAATATCGGTCATATTGTTTGCTTCTGAGATTACAGCAGCACAAAACTATCGCCGTTTTCAATTTTGGCTGTGTTAACCTGTTTTTTTTTGGTTTTGCTTTGTGAACCTGTTTTTTGGGGGTTTTTTTTTGCTTCTTCATGACCCTGTTTTTTTTCTTCTTCATGAACCTGTTTTTCTTCTTCTTCATGAACCTGTTTTTCTTCTTCTTCATGAACCTGTTTTTCTTCTTCTTCTTCATGAACCTGTTTTTCTTCTTCTTCTTCATGAACCTGTTTTTCTTCTTCTTCTTCATGAACCTGTTTTTCTTCTTCTTCTTCATGAACCTGTTTTTCTTCTTCTTCATGAACCTGTTTTTCTTCTTCTTCATGAACCTGTTTTTCTTCTTCTTCTTCATGAACCTGTTTTTCTTCTTCTTCTTCTTCATGAACCTGTTTTTCTTCTTCTTCTTCATGAACCTTTTTTTCTTCTTCTTCTTCATGAACCTGTTTTTCTTCTTCTTCTTCATGAACCTGTTTTTTTTTATTCTTCTTCATGAACCTGTTTTTTCTTCTTCTTCTTCATGAACCTGTTTTTTTTTCTTCATGAACCTGTTTTTTTTTCTTCTTCATGAACCTGTTTTTTTTTTCTTCTTCTTCCTAAACGTATTTTTTTTCTTCTTCCTGAGCCTATTTTTTCTTTCTTCTTCTTCCTGGGCCTATTTTTTTCTTTCTTCTTCTTCCTGAACCTATTTTCTTTCTTCTTCCTGAACCTATTTTCTTTCTTCTTCCTGAACCTATTTTCTTTCTTCTTCCTGAACCTATTTTCTTTCTTCTTCCTGAACCTATTTTCTTTCTTCTTCCTGAACCTATTTTCTTTCTTCTTCGTCCTAAACCTAGTTTTTTCTTTCTTCTTCGTCCTGAACCTTAGTTTTTTCTTTCTTCTTCGTCCTGAACCTTAGTTTTTTCTTTCTTCTTCTTCCTGAACCTATTTTTTTCTTTCTTCTTCTTCCTGAACCTATTTTTTTCTTTTTCCTTCTTCTTCCTGAACCTATTTTTTTCTTTTTCCTTCTTCTTCCTGAACCTATTTTATTCTTTTTCCTTCTTCTTCCTGAACCTATTTTATTCTTTTTCCTTCTTCTTCCTGAACCTATTTTTTTCTTTTTCCTTCTTCTTCCTGAACCAAGTTTTTTCTTTTTCCTTCTTCTTCTTCCTGAACCTGTTTTTTTTTCTTCTTCATGAACCTGTTTTTTTTTTTCTTTTTCTTCCTAAACGTATTTTTTTTCTTCTTCCTGAGCCTATTTTTTCTTTCTTCTTCTTCCTGGGCCTATTTTTTTCTTTCTTCTTCTTCCTGAACCTATTTTCTTTCTTCTTCCTGAACCTATTTTCTTTCTTCTTCCTGAACCTATTTTCTTTCTTCTTCCTGAACCTATTTTCTTTCTTCTTCCTGAACCTATTTTCTTTCTTCTTCGTCCTAAACCTAGTTTTTTCTTTCTTCTTCGTCCTGAACCTTAGTTTTTTCTTTCTTCTTCGTCCTGAACCTTAGTTTTTTCTTTCTTCTTCTTCCTGAACCTATTTTTTTCTTTCTTCTTCTTCCTGAACCTATTTTTTTCTTTTTCCTTCTTCTTCCTGAACCTATTTTTTTCTTTTTCCTTCTTCTTCCTGAACCTATTTTATTCTTTTTCCTTCTTCTTCCTGAACCTATTTTTTTCTTTTTCCTTCTTCTTCCTGAACCTATTTTTTTCTTTTTCCTTCTTCTTCCTGAACCAAGTTTTTTCTTTTTCCTTCTTCTTCTTCCTGAACCTGTTTTTTTTTCTTCTTCATGAACCTGTTTTTTTTTTTCTTTTTCTTCCTAAACGTATTTTTTTTCTTCTTCCTGAGCCTATTTTTTCTTTCTTCTTCTTCCTGGGCCTATTTTTTTCTTTCTTCTTCTTCCTGAACCTAGTTTTTTCTTTATTCTTCTTCCTGAACCTAGTTTTTTCTTTATTCTTCTTCCTGAACCTAGTTTTTTTCTTCTTCCTGAACCTATTTTCTTTCTTCTTCCTGAACCTATTTTCTTTCTTCTTCCTGAACCTATTTTCTTTCTTCTTCCTGAACCTATTTTCTTTCTTCTTCCTGAACCTATTTTCTTTCTTCTTCCTGAACCTATTTTCTTTCTTCTTCCTGAACCTATTTTCTTTCTTCTTCCTGAACCTATTTTCTTTCTTCTTCCTGAACCTATTTTCTTTCTTCTTCCTGAACCTATTTTCTTTCTTCTTCCTGAACCTATTTTCTTTCTTCTTCTTCATGAACCTTTTTCTTTCTTCTTCTTCATGAACCTTTTTCTTTCGTCTTCTTCATGAACCTTTTTCTTTCGTCTTCTTCATGAACCTTTTTCTTCTTCATGAACCTTTTTCTTCTTCTTCATGAACCTGTTTTTTTCTTCTTCTTCTTTCATGAACCTGTTTTTTCCCTTTTTTGTGAACCTGTGTTTTGCTTCTTCATAAACATGTTTATTTTTTATTTTTTTCTGTTTCACAAACATATTTAGATTTCCTCTAATTTTGGAAATAAAAAAGTTTTATAAATGAGAAAAATAAAATTATAAAAAAAAAGGTTTTAATTTATTTTAAAATAAATGAGAAAATATGGTAAAAAAACAAATAAAGATCAAAATAAGTTGTTTTTATGACGATTTTCTCATTTACAAAATTATGTAATTTCCAAAATTTGAGAAACCCCAAAAAACATCTTTTAAAAGTGAAAAATAAGTTCTGCAGCAGCCAACCATTAAAACAGTGAGCGTTTTGTGCTGATGTAGTCTAATGTAGAGGCAGCCAATATGGCTGATCCCTGTAGTACTATTACCTATTAAGAAACATTTAAAATTAAAAACAATTGTAATTGTTTATTATAAAAAGGCATCAAGATATTCACAAAAATTTGACGGTTTATGAAATAAGCAGTGTGTTGGTACATAAGCACAATCCAATATGGCTGCTATGGTTTCTACAAGAGGATTAGAATCTCATTAAGCAGAGTTTTTTTTTATTCAATTTGATTGCATCTTCAGTTTGCAAGTATATTGTGAATATACTTATTATTGATGTGTGATGTAAAAAGGTCAACATTTTGGCTTATTTGGACTACTGTTATCTTGGATGGTATTTTCACAATGTTTCGACTGATGTAACCTCCGACCTTCAGATGCACCTTGTCGAATTCGGGATCTGTATGGACTTTTGAACTAAACTCGTTATTTAATCCATGGGGTAGATTGTTCTCGTTCCGTGAGCGATGACCGAGTAGAAGTCTTAAGTCATTTTTTTTTTTTTGTAATAATACAATAATTTTTTTTTTTTTTTAATAATAATACAATAATTTTTTTGTTTATAATAAGAATACAATAATTTTTTTATTTTTTTTATAAGAATACAATAATTTTTTTTTTTTTTATAAGAATACAATAAATTCTTTTGTTTTTTTTTATAAGACTACAATAATTTTTTTTTATAAGAATACAATAATTTCTTGATTTTTTTTTTTATAAGAATACAATAAATTTTTTTTATAAGAATACAATAATTTTTTTTTTATATAAGAAGACAATAATTTTTTTTTTTTAAATGCTTAAAACTTCTACCTGGTCATGGCTCGTGGAATGAAAACAATCTACCTCTGTGGATTAAATAAAGGGTTCATTTCGAAATTTCGTACAGCGAATTCAACAAAACCTACTTGAGAAGGTACATTAGATGAAACGTTGTGAGAATAACATTCAAGATGAGAACAATAGTGTGAATAATGAAAATATTATAAATCCTTATATAAAAAATTCAGAAACAAAAGGTCAGTTGCATAAAAGTCGCTAATTGAATGCTCGACTGAAAGTGAATAAAAACAGTTTAAGTTTATTATTTAAATTCTGGTCTCTTACTAAAATTAAGAATTTAAAAAATTAGTTTTATTTCTTAGGGACCTTGTAAAGTTAGAAATGTTTGAATAAGTTTAAATACGATAGGCATCTCTTTGCGATAATCATCTTTCGTTCTTGTTACCTCCTTACACCCAAGTGGCTTCTGGAGCGATTTCCATTAAAAAAAAAAAAAACAATTTTTAAATATAACCCATCCACCCCCCTTTTTTTTTCTATTTTTTTTTTAAATTTATTTTCTCCATTTTCGTGTGCCATATTTCTGACATCCAATGTAATTGTGAGGTTTTGTATTCATATCAAAAGAAAATCACATGTTTCTTAAAATAAAAAATAATAGAAGTGTTATATTTCTGTTAATCACTTCCTTTACACAATCTAAACGACCATTACATTAAAAATAGGATTTAAAATATTTTAAATGTCCGGATTAAACGCTTTCTTATGCTTTCAGCAGTAGACGCCTAATCCATTACACCACTAACAATTTAATTATAAATAAGAAACAATCAGATTTGAACGACATCTGGGATCTAGATTTATAAGAAACTAGAAAAATACCCGTCCCAGGATGATTAAAATGAATTTCCTGAACAAAAGACTTTTGCACCACTTTTATGCCCCCTTATAAAGATTAAACTCAACATATCATGCTATTGAACCTCATGTCTAGAGTCCTTTTTCTAATTTTGATCGAAATCGTGTAATGATTTTCATTCTAGAAAATGTCTAAAATTTAAGGCTTAAGCTTAAAGGGTCTTATGAAGAAATTGAAATTCAGGGAATCTTGCTTAATCGGGTTCTAATGACTATAGATCAAATTTAATGCATATCTGATATATTTGAATTTTCAAATAGGAGGGTGTACCCATATTATGCCCCGATAAACCCTTTAAAATACTCCAAAGAAACTGAAATTTGGAAAATATTTATTAATTAATGTCTACTACCTATTAAAATTTCATAAAAATCGGAGGTATCTGAATTTTCACAAAGGGCTTTTACCCCTCCTCTTTTGCATTAAACTAAATTAAACTATATATTGCCCACATTACGGCCCTTTACACCTAGTAGCTGTGTTCCAAAATTCATAATGATCAGTTAAGTAGTTTAGGAGTGAATCTTGTACATATAAATATATAAACATATACACATACCTAAGTTTATATAAGTATATGATATTAAAAGTGAAATACATATGTATTGTAGTAATTCTGAATCTAACTAATCTTGATTTATATTTTAAAATTCTTTTCCTAAGAAAAATATATCAAAAGATATTCTTTTTTAAATAATTTTTTTTTTTTTCATGTTAAGACAACTTTTAAAATGTTCTAATTGTAGTAGTAATAGTAATAAAAAATAAAATATATTTACAAATGTTTGCATTTGTTTCGATGTTCACTTGTTCGATTATCCAAACTCACTGTAGTTGGACTTCCACAGTACTGGACACAAAATTTGTACTATCACACACTAAACTTGTAAAGCTATATTTAATAGTAACACACCGCTTTATTTTATTGATCCTTAACTTTTTTTTTTCTTTTTTTTTTCTCTTAATTTTTATTTTTTTAAATTTATTTTAATTTTTTGTTTTTTGTTTGTTTTGTTTTTGTTTTGTTTTGTTTGTTTTCTGAATGTGTGTTTGTTTAAAAGCATTTTGTCCTCCGCATGCTGCATGTCCTTCTTTCTCACATTGTATTATTACTTCTCCCCCCTAAAAACCAAAACAAACAACTCTCTACCATCTGAAGGATGTGCATGGCAACAACAACAACATGAGTGGTGGAGCAGCTCCAGGGTCTGGAGGCAACATCACACCTTCCGCTTTTCACCCATCTCCTGGTTCCAAGTCCCCCCAGACAGCCATTCCTCCAGGAACTCTACCCTCCAAACCACCCTTCACTGAACAGCAGAGACTCACCCATGAGCAGGTACTACTACTACTACCACTACTACCACCACCCATCAGCCTTAACACGTTCACACCAGAAACCTTTTCAACTTTTTCGTTTTGATTTTAAATGGATTTACTAAATCCACTTTTTTATACTATTCTTATTAAATTCAACTTAACTTTATTCTTGTCATCCATATATGTTTATGAAAATATTCTAAGTTTAAATGTCTTACCATCATAACTCCATGACCAACTGGTCTTGCTCAGCCTAATCAACCATTTCAATCATCATAAGACCAAATGGCCACATATAAATAAAAACATTTCTTTGAATTGAAAGTAAAATAAAATTAAAAAATATATATAAAAGATCATCAGGTCCAACTTTCCTCAACACCGATTGTTGAGTTTATTTGTGTACGTACAAGTATGTAATGTATAGCTATCTGTCCTTTTAATTGCTACGATAGAGTAGAGAAAGACTAGCAACATCTCTTCTGTGAGAAAGGGGATGTAGAGAAGAGAAGAGATCACCCCCACTAGATTGCAAAGTCGATTGCAAGAAATAGTACTATGAGTGACTCTTCCAGCTTAGGACATATTTGACTCCTATATAAGTAAAGGATTACATCAGGTGTTGGGTAGTTTCTGGGACGGTAGAATGATCTAACCGTTTTTCCGGCAACTTTAGCAACAGATTGGATATGTCTTCTTTAGATCTAGAGTGAAAGTCAGTCCTAAGAGCTTATCAAAACAAGGGGCTTCCTCATAGACATTGAGAGCAAAGACAAAAAGTGTCAAAAAATCAATTGGCTCCCCCAATTGGAGGCACTTTAGAAACTGACAATAACACTGACTCTTTGATGCATCAATGACTCTGGGGGTGGGGGAATAACCTCCTGGAGGTGAGCCATTCATTTCAACTTGGGCAAAACAAGGATCTGAGTGTTGGTGGTGAAAGGAGAGAAGCTGTGTTTTAGAGATGTTAAAAGTAAGAAGCTATTTTTTATCCCCCCAGTGCACCACATGAAAAATGGGAGATGATTTTCAAGCGTGACTTTGGAATGGCATCAATGTTCATTCTTTAATTAAAGCAACCTTATTCTTTAATTAAAGCAACCTTATTTTTTAATTAAAGCAACCTTATTTTTTAATTAAAGCAACCTTATTTTTTAATTAAAGCAACCTTATTTTTTAATTAAAGCAACCTTATTTTTTAATTAAAGCAACCTTATTTTTTAATTAAAGCAACCTTATTTTTTAATTAAAGCAACCTTATTTTTTAATTAAAGCAACCTTATTTTTTAATTAAAGCAACCTTATTTTTTAATTAAAGCAACCTTATTCTTTAATTAAAGCAACCTTATTCTCTAATTAAAGCAACCTTATTCTCTAATTAAAGCAACCTTATTCTCTAATTAAAGCAACCTTATTATCTAATTAAAGCAACCTTATCTAATTAAAGCAACCTTATTATCTAATTAAAGCAACCTTATTCTCTAATTAAAGCAACCTTATTCTTTAATTAAAGCAACCTTATCTAATTAAAGCAACCTTATTCTCTAATTAAAGCAACCTTATTCTCTAATTAAAGCAACCTTATTATCTAATTAAAGCAACCTTATCTAATTAAAGCAACCTTATTATCTAATTAAAGCAACCTTATTATCTAATTAAAGCAACCTTATTTTTTAATTAAAGCAACCTTATTATCTAATTAAAGCAGCCTTATTCTCTAATTAAAGCAACCTTATTATCTAATTAAAGCAACCTTATTTTTTAATTAAAGCAACCTTATTTTTTAATTAAAGCAACCTTATTCTTTAATTAAAGCAACCTTATTCTTTAATTAAAGCAACCTTATTCTTTAATTAAAGCAACCTTATTATCTAATTAAAGCAACCTTATTCTCTAATTAAAGCAACCTTATTCTCTAATTAAAGCAACCTTATTATCTAATTAAAGCAACCTTATTATCTAATTAAAGCAACCTTATTCTCTAATTAAAGCAACCTTATTCTTTAATTAAAGCAACCTTATTATCTAATTAAAGCAACCTTATTATCTAATTAAAGCAACCTTATTCTCTAATTAAAGCAACCTTATTATCTAATTAAAGCAACCTTATTCTCTAATTAAAGCAACCTTATTCTCTAATTAAAGCAACCTTATCTAATTAAAGCAACCTTATTATCTAATTAAAGCAACCTTATCTAATTAAAGCAACCTTATTATCTAATTAAAGCAACCTTATTCTCTAATTAAAGCAACCTTATTCTTTAATTAAAGCAACCTTATTATCTAATTAAAGCAACCTTATTATCTAATTAAAGCAACCTTATTATCTAATTAAAGCAACCTTATTCTCTAATTAAAGCAACCTTATTCTCTAATTAAAGCAACCTTATTATCTAATTAAAGCAACCTTATTATCTAATTAAAGCAACCTTATTTTTTAATTAAAGCAACCTTATCTAATTAAAGCAACCTTATTCTCTAATTAAAGCAACCTTATCTAATTAAAGCAACCTTATTATCTAATTAAAGCAACCTTATTTTTTTTATTAAAGCAACCTTATTATCTAATTAAAGCAACCTTATTATCTAATTAAAGCAACCTTATTCTCTAATTAAAGCAACCTTATCTAATTAAAGCAACCTTATTATCTAATTAAAGCAACCTTATTTTTTTTATTAAAGCAACCTTATTATCTAATTAAAGCAACCTTATTCTCTAATTAAAGCAACCTTATCTAATTAAAGCAACCTTATTATCTAATTAAAGCAACCTTATTTTTTTTATTAAAGCAACCTTATTATCTAATTAAAGCAACCTTATTATCTAATTAAAGCAACCTTATTCTCTAATTAAAGCAACCTTATTTTTTAATTAAAGCAACCTTATTATCTAATTAAAGCAACCTTATTTTTTTATTAAAGCAACCTTATCTAATTAAAGCAACCTTATCTAATTAAAGCAACCTTATTCTCTTATTAAAGCAACCTTATTCTCATTCTTGAAAGAAGTGATAAGTTACACCGCCCAAAACGAAAAAAACAAAAAACAAATAGACAAGGACACCACTCCTTTCTTGTACTGTAAACAAAATTTGACTACAGTAACTAAACTCTTACCCATTAAAGGATGAAACAATGGGTGGGATGAGCAGAAAGTGACCACATGCCCACCTGTACAGTGATGAAAACAATTTGGAATTTAAAAATTAGCAATATTTTTAGGCACATGGTACAGCAGAGAGGGAATATTGTTTGACATGTCTTTTTAATATCTCTGATAAATCAATTTTTTTTCTTTTAAGATTGAACTTGGTTTCAATATTTTAATCATTGAAGATGAGTATACAAATTCACACTCTGTAATACGACTGTGTATGGTATGTAATTATATACAATCTGGCAAGGGTATTATTAATTGGCTCACCTCCAGGAGGTTTGTCCCTCATCCCCAATCATTAATGCACCAAAGTTCCTACAATTGACGCAAGACAATTGATTTTTCGACACTGTTCGCTCTCAATGTCTAATTGACTCAACATTAAACTTGTGTCAATGCTATACTTGCTCTTGTGGGAAGGCAGGTAAATACGAACCTCAAAAATAAACCATACAGTAGCAGGCTCGGGAAGTACCTGTATTAGTAAATAGAATGCATTGTATTAAAAGATCTAAAGATCTTTTTTTATTAACAAAAGTTATTGACAAAAGTTTTTTTTTTAATTTGTTTAATTAAAAAAAAAAAAGACAATAATTATGCTAACAAAATAATGATTGGATTATTCGTACTAGTATACTCATCCTCATTGTTATTTTCACAACGTTTCAACTGATGTAACCACCGATGTTCTTTAAGTGCAACTTTTCGAACTCTGGAATCTTTATATCGAATTCAGGAGTCTATACAGAATTTTGAACTAAACCCTTTATTTAATTCACGGGGGTAAATTGTTCTCGTTCCGTCAGTATTAAGTAATATTTAATTTTATTCTTGGTTATTATCACCTGTAGTGAGGATTGAACCTCCGGTGTTGTGAAAATAACAACCAAAATGAGAATAGTAGTCTGAGTAATCCAAATTTACAAAGCAAAATGATTATTTACTTTCTTTTTCTTCAGTCTATTGTCCGTATCAACGTTGATATTTATATGATCTATGTTTCGGTTTATATAAACGTTCATATCATGTGCCAAGCAATTACTTATGCCCTGCAATGCGTGAGTGTTCATTAATGTAAAAATACACATCGAATTTAAGTATGTAAGAAACATCAATGTATATAATAAGCAATAATATTTTTTGAATACGTTAAAAAAAAAAAATTGATAGCATACTCTCTCCGGAGAACTTTTGTCACATGCTTAAGAACAGAACTTCCATCCAGGGGGTTATTGTTCCTTTTTTGTTTCATTTTACTTCAGTCGAAGTTCTCAGAAATCAAGAGGGCCCCTTCCTGGGGCTAACACTTGATCTTTATATAAGGTGCATAGATATTCAAATATTCCATTAAAGTTCTCCTTTACCTGTCAAATGTTGAATTAGTAAAGATGTACCAATGTTATAGTATATCTTTCTTGTGGTCTTACTGGATTCCAGGACAAGAATTCATCTAGTCTGGTGGAGTATCCAACTAAGTGCTGTGACTTGAGTTAACATTACTAGGAGAATGTGCACCATTCCTTGTATGAGCCGGTGTATAGCCATGTCGAGGGGATCTTATTTTGGCTTTAAATACTGTTATTTTGAATATTTGGTCAGGGTTTACTTGTAATGTTAAGTTTCCTCATGTCAGGTTATCCTGACACACCCTTGTACAGAGGGACCGAAGACACTCAAGGAATGTTTCTAGTAGGTAATTCAAATACTCCAGTTGGTAATTCAAACTCTCCATTTGTTCCATTGTATCAGCACGTGTGGATAAGCAGGTTATACTGAAGTACTTATCTGGTACAGTCTGGGTAGATTTTGTTCATACCAAGTCGAGGATACGTCCACAACAATCAGTCCGACAAAGGATGGGCATTTGTGGTTTCTTCTGGCCCCGCCCTATCAGGCTGAGGTATTGTCTTGGGTAGTCCTAGGAGGTCCACCCTCCCTGGCTTTACTTTCTCTCTTTGAGAAGGCGTTGGTTTATTGCCAATCGTCTAAGGTGCCCTTACAGGGGAATGCCGACGGGGCTGCTCAGGCATTTTTGTGCTGGACTACCATCCCCACCTTCTGGCCTTGTCACATCTTCCCATGGTGGGAGGGGGTAAACACCTACTTGCTAAAGGTAGCATAAATTAACCAACCAGCTGAAAACGTGTTTATTGCTTAGAAACAACTATACGATAAGTGTCTCTTCTAGCAAGTGCCTTGAAAGATTTTATAAACGTTATCTGGGATGATGTGTATGTAATTTATTCGGAAGATTATTTCTCTTGTTTTACATGAAATAAATTTCAGATATTGTCGGGGGGGGGGGGGTATTTTCTTGTGCTAGCCTAAGTCCCTGCAAAGTTCTGGACGCCCCATTTTAAACCAATCTTGTTTCAAACCCACGTTTGTGGGGAGAATTTTAAATATTTTTAATCTTAATTTAAAAAAAGTTAAAAGTACAGAATAGAAAACACTCGTAAAGTAAAAAAAAAAAAAAAAACCAAAAAAAAAAAACACATAATTTATATTATATACCAATTTTATATTTATATACTAATTATATATTTATATACATTAGAGTTAAATTCTCTACCAAACCTGCCTCGTTTTAACATGTGGGAACAATTTGTAAGATTTTTAAAACGTTAAAAGTACAGAATAGTTAACACTTGACGACTCGTAAACTAAAAAAGAAAATGGCAGAACACGCCTAGTTTTAACGTGTGGAAACGATTTCTAAGATTTTAAGTAATAAAAACTAACAAATCATTTTCTCCACATTAAAACTAGGTGGATTCAGCAGAGAATTTCATTTGACTGCATTTTATATGAATTAAGTGTTATCGATTTTTTTTTTGGTTTACGAGTTCTCAAATGTTAACTATTCTGTACTTTTACCCCCACACCAAAATCAATAATATATAAAGATGAGCATACACCAATGATACATAATATATTATCTATTCAGAATCCACTAGTTTTTTGGTCTTTTATAAAGTATCTAAGCAATACCTATAATAAGTAAGGCAGTATCAGTGGATTATTTGGATTACTGTTCTCATCTTGAGTGTTATTCTCACAACATTTCGGACACTGTAACCTCTGGTCTTCTTCAGGTGTATCTTTTCGAACTCAGGAAATTCATACTAGTATTGTCCACAAGGACACGTAGCGCAGTGGATATAGTACTAAGTAAAATTCAGTTCTAAGTGATAGTCATCTGAAGGTTTACGGTTCAATCCTCAGTGCGGGCAATACGAAGAATTGCAAATTACTGAAGACATATCCCAGTCATGGCTGACGGAACGAGAGCAATCTACCCCCGTGGATTAAATAAAGGGTTCTGTTCAAAATCCCGAATTCGACAGAAATATTCCCGAGTTCGAAAAGATACAACTGAAGAAGGTCAGAGGTTACAGCGACCGAAATGTTGTGAGAATAACACTGAAGATAAGAACAGTAGTCCAAATGATTCAAATTACACAATCAATCCTCATCTCAAAGATTCAGGAACATAGTATCACTGGAGTCAGACATGTGACAACCTTAATCATTCCTAGAACTGTTCTAGCCATCTGTTCTAGCCATCTAGTTTCTAGTGATCAGAAAGCACTTTACAATTATCTTAAATGAATGCTAACATACAAAGAATAAAAATAACCTTTCTCTACCATAGAATAACAAAATGTACAAAAATCACTTTATTTAGTATAAATTAGTAACAATTTTAAATGATAATACAAAAATAATGAGTCGTTTTTGTTATATTTTGTATGCTTTTAATCAAGTAATCAGTATAATTGTATCAGACAACCAGAAAGCAAGTTCTGTAGTTCATAGAAAGTCTGAAAATTCTTTAAGAAAAACAAAATGAATCTTAGATACAACAATTTTGACAATCTTTCTTTTTATAACAAATGAGTCACCACATAAGGATTAATGAGATGGAATGATAGTTGAATGATGAAGAATATTATGAGAGGATTGAAAATGATGAATGGAATGAACAAAATTTGATTACTTATGAGGACGGTTTATGACAAGTACTTGTTGATATTTGATTTGAAGGGGGCAATGTTGTAGTCTGCAGGGAACCAGTCCTGTGGTAATGTTTCACAAATGGGAAGTTATTGGAAAAAACCGTTATGTGATTTTTATCACCTATACAGGTGTTTTCCCTTTGTTTTATAGAAAATTTCAAAAATATGTACTGCACGCTAATCATGCCTACTCTTAATTATGGATCCTATTTGCATGATTGCCAGGCCTATTATCGGTATTGCCTTGTAAAATATCCATTTCTTGTTTACATATAAAAAGTAGTTTTCTTTTTTTTTATATATATATAAATATTTCAAGTATTTTGTGCTGTATTTCACTTGTTCATTTTGTGTGCTTTTTGCTCGTCTTACAAAGTTTAATGCTGAGTGAAAAATAATTGCAACTCCTATTAATCTCCCTTTCCTCCGTTTCGTATCTTGTGTGTTGCTAACAAACTAAGTGCGATGGCTTTTCTCTTTTATTTATACAATTTTTTTAATTATCTTTTTTTTTTGTTTGCTTTTGAATCTATTGTCGTGTGTGCATGTCAACATCTTTGTCTCTTTTCTATTTGGTTATTGTACAGCTATTTTTATAGTCAGGAACAACCAACAAATGGTCTTCATTTACAAGTGTATCTCGAAAAAGAAAAGAAAAAAAACAAGTGTCGTGATTTCAGCCATTTTTATGATAATTGTGTCTCGACTGACAATGGGAAACCAGTTTGTGGATTCTTTGTGTGACACTCAAGCTTTTCCACTATAGTCTTATGATATTTACATTCTGGATATTTGTGATTGCTTTGGCCTTGACTAAGGTTATCTATTTGTTTGTCTTGTTTACATATTAGAAGAGGGAGAAGGAGAATGCGTGTGTGAACATGGAAAAGTAGGGAAAGAATATACATGGTTATAATTTGGATCATCCCAATGTCAAGACAACTCCGTCTCTTTGGGCAACCCTCCCCTCTTTGTGCACCCTCCCTCTTGTCTTTGATAAATGAAACTCACCGGATTGTGACATATTACTGGGGGAGGGTAATATTCTTTTAGAGTCAAGTGTAGATAAAGTTATTAGCCGGGTTGTGGAGTGGAAGTCCGGGGTTTTGGAAGGAATTGTAAGAAGTCAAAGTCTGATTTTTAAATCCAACTCTGATTATTACTGAATATTGGAAGATTTTGAAATAAGGAATTGGAGTTGGATATTTTGGAATTCTCGGAATCTGAGTTGGACCATGTACCTTCTGACTCTGCAACCCTGGTTATTAGTTACTAGCTGTATCTACTCACCATTGCCCAGGATGCAGTGAAATCATTTTGGTTTTTAACTTTTATTTGTTTACACATTTTTAAACTTATACAGAAAAAGAAATAAAATTTTAGTTGTAAGAAAGACAACTATTATATTCTTTAATTTAAAATATGAGTTATCCTCCTTGCTGAAGTTTTATTTTTAGTTGATTATTTAAAATTGCTTTATATTACAAGTCGTCTAAGCCAAACTAAATCATTTTAAATAAAATATAGCTAAGTACATTATTTTGTGAATAGCATGATACAGCAATAACAAATGAAAATTTGCTAGTCAGAAGCAAAGTTTGATTTGTCAGTTTAAATGCTATTTGGGTCTGACCTCAAAACTCCGAAAAGGTAACTTTATATGTTTGACAAGCTATCACTCTTTTCTTTTAGCTATGGGTAAAATGATTGAGTAGAGTAGACTCTCAAGCTTTGATAAGGCAACTAGTCTAGGAGAAGAAAAACTCTGAAATAACATCTCTGTAGTAAGAGTAAATGCAGATGAAAATACTAACCAATGAAAACTCTGTCTACTCTATGAAATTATGTGAGCCGCATTTTAGACTTTAAACCTAAATCTGACGTTGATATTTTATTCTGTCCAGCTAGTTTGTCTTCTTTTCCCTTCCAGCATTTTTTTTTACAATACCAAAATATTTTTAGCTTCATTTTGTTTGGGAAAAAAAATTAGTCTGCCTGATATGATCGTTACGATAGCAGCAATTTCAAATAATGACTCAAATAATGTAAGGGAGATAATTCAGATTTTAACTTGCAAAGACTTATCGTCTCATTCGTCTTTGGGTTAGAAACAATGCTAATGCAATGTTATTATGGCAACTCAAAACAAATGTTTTTATTTTAATTATTCTTTTTAAATAAATATCAAAATCAAGTTCATCAGATGTAAAATATCATTAGTGTACACCAATATTTAACAACAGCAATGGGGATAAGTCTGAACACCTTTGCATAAATATCATGAAAGATATATAGGTGGTAGTTCCAGTTTGTTTGTTTGTTTGTTTGTTCATGAACTCCTCCAAGCTTTTCTTGAGATAGATCCACTTAATCGTGTATATTCTGAAATTACATTACCAAGAGTACTTGGATTTATTTAGTGCAAAAGGCGGTACAACATTGTGGGGTCTGTGTTCACGCTTAACATCCATAAATGGGAAATACAACATTTTACTTTATTTTTTTATAGCATGAAAATTATAAGAATTTAAAAAAAAAAATTTTTTTTTAATTGAAATGTTAATAGAGGGTTCAGAGCTTGGAGAAAAAGTGCACTGAGGTCCTCATTCATTTTTGAGAAACGTCGGGTGTGTCTCAATGGAGTTAAAGACTATACTATTATTTATTTAAATTAATGACACTTTATTTACACTCTGTTCCTTGGGCCTCACTCCAAAAATTGAATATAATATAACGTAAAAAAAAATAAGAATAAAATGTAATAATGTTTATGACTTGGACATAAAAAAAAGATAGGGTTCTTCTTTCAATCCCGGACAGCACTGGATCTTCCTGCTAGTCTAAATAAATAAAGTTGGACCCATTTCTCCCACTAACGGTGAGGTCAAAAGGGTCTATTTCAAGTTCTTCTCTTCTTCTTTCGTGTGAATCAGATGATTCTGGTGTTGGCATTAGTTTCCCCAATGTTTTTCTAGTTAGAAATCTTTCTGGAAAGACATCGGGTACTTACGGGAAGGACCACTAGAAGGTTGCCAACATCCCTAAGTGAAAGTGGTACTGTGGAACCGACTGGATTCGAACTTGGAACACCCAGGTCTTCAGTCCGTGTCGTTATCCACTTAACCACCGTCACCTCCCAAATTTCAAGTTAATTCAACTTTACACCATAGAAGCACACTATCTTTTTATATACTGTTTATGTATATACGATCTAAGTCATAAGGTTTACTAATTTTCAATGATTGTGTTTATTTTAATATAATAAATAGTTCTGTTTTGGAATATTGTTTTATTTCATGGACAAATGTTTAACATTTGTGTTCAAATGTTCCTTTCCGGACTTTTCTATATGGGTGCTGATTTGATTTCCAACAAATTGCGATCCATTTCTAAATTGTAACAACTCGCCCACACACTATCGCCCAGGAAATTTGATTTCTTCCTTTTCCTTTTGTATCAAAATTGCCAAAATATTAATTTCTATCTTTCTATATGAATAAATGAGAAAGTTTTGTTTTCATGTTTATGAATAAAATGTCTATTTTTTCAAATTTTTGTTTCAAACATTTCAAGAAACAAACTTTGCCAGCGAGCCGGTGAAGCCAGCTAGTATCTTATGTAAATTAATTCGAAAGTTTGTTTTATTTATTCCGATAAAAATTCATATCAAAACACGTTAAAGTTATTTAATTCAATTTTACGTTTACATATTTTCAAACACATTATATATACCCAACCGAAAAATGCCAAAACAGACTGACCAAGATGCTTCATTTAAATAATAATTTTATAAACACGCTCAAATAAATTAATAGTCTGTGCACAATTCATTTCTATTTTTGTACTCCACTTTCCTTACATAAATCTAATACTTTTCTTCATATTAATAGTAGTAGTAGTGGTAGTATTAATTACAACTATTTAATGAACAACGTTCAAAATGATTATTTTGTAATTCGAAGGATAACTTCCGGGTTTTGTTGTTGATGACCACAAAGGTTCTTTTTTTATTGTTTTTATAGAGCCCAGCATCATCACCCAAACAAATTGAATTCTTTTTCTATTCATTTATTTCTTATTTAGAAGATGAATAAATTTGTATCAAAATTACTAAAATATTAATATTTATCTATTTCATGAATAAATGCAGAAGTTTTTGTCCCGTGTTTACAAGACACTTATGAATGAAATTCATTAAACTTAAGCATGAAGCCCTAATCATTTTGGGGGGAAGCGATGGTCTTACAATTTTGACAACAAATCTTTGTTTGTGGGGTCGATAGTCATAACTTTTGTCAAAAATACCTTGGACTTACTCTACGCTATACACTTTCACAAAAAATACCGCATTCACTCTATGACTTAATCTTTACTTTAGGAATTCTTTTATTTAACCAATAGACGTTCCTCTTTTGTCAATTGTCAAGAATAATCAACAGAAAAAAAGGAGCGCAAAAAACAAATAGCCAACAAATAACTGTTACCAAAGGCAATAAAACTTTTCTACCTGCTTTATTTTGTGTTTTAAAGTATTTTAAAGCGTTTTTTATTTCGATTAAAAAGTTGGATCAAATATATAACATTAGACTGAAAAAGAAATATGGCTGACAGTTGATCGCCAACTGTCTACAAAGTCTGATGATTTTTTTTTTTTGTACTTTTCTCCTTTCAATTAGGTAGAAAGTAAATTTTAAATGTTTGGGACAGTTATTTGTTGACAATTGTTTTTGTTTTTTACCTCAAAAGACGAAAAACTCAAACTTTGGGATGTTCACTAATGCCATCTTGAAAATAGAATTGCTATGCAATCATATTTGGACGAATTATTTAAATGCAATTAAAACGCTTTAAAATACTTTAAAACGCACAAAAAACTAGGCAGGTAGGTAGAAAATAACTTTATTGCCTTTGGTAATATTTATTTGTTGATTATTAGCTTTCTTCGCCCCTTTTTTCTGTTAGTTATTCTTGACAATCGCCCTAATTTTTCGTTTATTCCTTTCATTAGGGGGAATTCATTTTTATGCTTATACAAAATCAAACTCAACATTGGAATATATCAAATAACACCATGATAATCATCTTTTTGTTATTTTTTTTTAAATTACCAAAATATGAAAATAAAATTGTTACTTTGTGTTTCTATAGATAACACTACAGTTAGATTAATAGCTGCCCAGAGGGCAGGTAGTTTTTTCTAGTGTGTGTGTGTGTATGTATGTATGTATGTATATATATATATATATATATATATATATGATATGAAATGTGTATTTCTTTCATTGAACCGGTAGAGACTGTTAATCGTGTTTAATCAAACATAATTTAATCTCTTTCTCTCTTTCTCTCTCTCTCTCTTTCTCTCTCTCTCTCTCTCAATGAATTCCATCTGGTCTGTTCTTGGCATAAACTCGTTAGAATACGCATGCAAAGTTTTCAGGAAATTTCTGCTGACTGATAAAAAGGTCAGCCAGATAAAAAGGCTTGACCTTTGCATGGGGTGGGGATACAAAGGTCTCTCCCACCCCACCTCTTGTCCTTCACTTGATGGTGGTGAGTGCTCTTCAAGCCCCTTCTATTTCGTTCTGTTTTTAGTCTTATCTGTCAACAGATCCTGTTTGGATAGCATGTCTGGTGGCAAGGAGAGTGAGGGGGACTGTTGTTGGGTTTATTTTTTTCTTTGCTTACATCTGCAGCAATCATGGTATTGTGTGTGCGTACATTCTAAAACTATGCATACTTAGTTTGGTATGTGCGTAAAGGTGTTAAATATATCCTTCTCATGAATAAAAGCTTTTGTCTAAGTAACTAAAGCTACCTGGGAATCCTACGTAAAATGGGTATAATTGAAACTATTCCGATACCTTATATCTTTATATTCACCTGCCGTTGCCTGTGTGGAGATATATTGCTGGTCAGAAGGTTTCGTAGGAAAAAATGATTTCAAATATAGTCATGTTTACAATTTTCGACTTGAAAGACAAGTTAAAAATAACATTTGTAATATGAGGTCAAGTAATAAAAAATAAAAAAAACTTAACGCAGTTTTGTTACTAAAAAAAAAAAGCTTCTTACAGACAGTTGTAAAACGGCAAGTGGATTTAACGAATCAAAATGAATTTGAATTATTTAAAAAAAGAGAATTATTTTAAATCTTAAAAATACTAATAAAATAATCATTTAAATATTTAAACCTTTTATTTTTAATACATTCTTCACTGAGATATCCTTTGTTTAATTTTGTTTTTGTTTTATGAAACGAAGAAAATTTATTTATGAAAATGAATTTTTCTTTAGGTTCTAATATATTTCAGTTATTTTATGGACCTAACCGATAATTGCCCCTAGTGACCCCAGATGAAATTTTCTTTCAATTTCAATGGTGTCTTTAGATGTAACACTTATTGAAATTTATTTGAATGTTCTGTAAACATATCGATTTCTATAACACAAAAAAAAACATTGACTTTTATATAGAAGGAAGAGATAGATACTAGAGTACACCCTTCGTCAAAAATGACAAAGAAAAAAAATATGCTTCGCTAGTGTTCGCACTCACTATTTATCTAGATATATTATCAAAATATTCATATAAAATCATAGAATTGCATTAGTAATTTAATTTTTTATATGTAAATTATTATTTCTGATGACCTAAAGAAAAAAAATGCCCACCATTGACTTCTGATTTAGAGAGAGAATTTCTTTCTGAGTTTATTTCATGTGGCGGGGTATGTCTGAAGTGGTTGTCTGACTTACTATTTGCTTTCTCGCTTACCCTTACCACTTGTAATGGTTTCGTTCGGGGACTAGAAAAAGGCACGTGTTTTACTCTAACTTTAGTGTGACAGGATGGAAGTACATATATTTATTTATATACAAATAGATACACATTAATTTTTTATTATAGAGTGGAGAGTTTTATATTTCAACGTAATATATTAAAATATATTATGGGTATATATACCAATATTTATTTTTTAAAGTGCTTAATGTAAAGTAGAGTTTTTATTATATAGTGATTGCCACTTTTTTTACAGAAGGCGGCCATCCCTACAAAACTGCAATGTCCGGTTGTGAGTACCTAGATGGCTCAGCAGCTCAGATTTAATTTTACAAATCTTGCTTCAGATATGACACACGAGTCAACTGACTTCCGGTTGTACGTAGCTATGTTCTATTCCTGCTTGACACTCCCCTAGTTGGTTGCTGCTATGAGATCTCATGTGATTCAGTAGACCAGCCCTCAACAATCAGGTTCTGCCACAGAAACCACACATGTTCAGACTGAAATGTGTTTGGAACGTTTGGCACTGATCACTTCTGCAAAGCATTTTTCAAGATGGAGTACTCTAGTCGCCTTTCCCTGAATCTCACACATCCGTCATAGACATGCTTTCGCTAAACTGATTGGTCCCGAGCCACCTTCTCTGTCGTCTATGTTCATGCCAAGGATTTTCACATTGCCCTTGGCGACATCCTTAAAGCGTCTTTTTGGCTTGTGTTTCGGATGCTGCATGCTGCAGTTCCTCATATAACAATTGTTTAGAGTGCCTGGCATCTTCCATCTGAACCAGTTACTCAGCCTAGCACATACTAAAAAAATAAAGCAGGTAGAAAAGTTTTATTGCCTTTGGTAACAGTTATTTGTTGACTATTTGTTTTTTGCGCTCCTTTTTTCTGTTGATTATTCTTGACAATTGACAAAAGAGGAACGTCTATTGGTTAAATAAAAGAATTCCTAAAGTAAAGATTAAGTCATAGAGTGAATGCGGTATTTTTGTGAGAGTGTATAATAGCGTAGAGTAAGTCCAAGGTATTTTGGACAAAAGTTATGACTATCGACCCCACAAACAAAGATTTGTTGTCAAAATTGTAAGACCATCGCTTCCCCCCAAAAATGATTAGGGCTTCATGCTTAAGTTTAATGAATTTCATTCATAAGTGTCTTGTAAACACGGGACAAAAACTTCTGCATTTATTCATGAAATAGATAAATATTAATATTTTAGTAATTTTGATACAAATTTATTCATTCTTGATGTAGAACAGTGGTTTGTGTGATGTAAACAATTGTTAATTGACGTGTAGAATCATCTTAAGGCACGTTTGGAACTTCTTCAGAACCTTGATGTATTAATAGCACATGTCTCTGAGGAATACAAGAGTATAGATAAAACACATGATTCATAAAGTGTTGTCTTGATAGTAATGGCTCTGTCTGACTACGTTTGCTTTTACAGCCATCGAAAGGTTTTGCTTGCCTTTTCGATCCATAGAAGTATTTTGGGATCAAGGGATCCATCTCAGGAGAGAGTCCTGCCAAGATATATGAAGGAGTCAACTGCACTTAATCTTATATAGATATTGGGTTCGACATACTGTAGACCTTATGGAGTGATTAGCATTACCATAGTTTTCTCCAGATTGATGGTTAGTCAAAAGGTAGTGTATGCCTGGGAGAAGCGGTTCATTATCATCTGCATATCGTCCTCAGTGTGGGCAATGAAATCTACATCATCAGCATAGAAGAGCTACCACACAAGAGCTTGGAAGGTCTTTGACTTTGCATTAAATCAAGTGAGGTTGAAGATCCTGCTGGTGGTTCAGAAATGTTCAGTTCTAAAAAGTATAGCTTCAATGTATCATGTCTCAATAGATACACGCCTTCATTACATTTCTTTATGGCAAGAACAGTACAATTGAAAAGGAGGATATTCGAATCAAACAAGGCACCATTTATTTCCGTCTCTCTATTACACAGAGATAATAATAGATCAATTTCACTCGTTTTTCTCTCTGTGATTTTTATACTATTTCCTTCTCATTCATGTTCATTTCTATCTAATGGTACTAGAATACTAATATTACTTAAAATGAGAGAGAGAGCTTTTTTATCGTTAGCAAGTAACTGACTCCCTGCTAGAAATTCTTTTAATTTTCATCTCTGCCTTCGTACTAAGAACTTGGTTTGAGAGAGGATCAGCTGATTTTCAGCACGAGGTGAAATATGTCTGAAAGTCAAAATGTAGTTAAAATATTTGTATAAAATTTACTTAATAAAAAGATATGTTTTTGTTTTTCAGAAATTTTATATCATATATGAATTTTGGAATAAGTACCCGTATTATTCAAAAATCCATATAAAATGATATAATAAAAGATTTCTGAAAAAATAAATATACTTCTAAGCTCTATTTTATTATTACTAAATATTGAGCTTTTTATTTTGCAATCTGTAACAGCTTCCTATACAAATCTATTTGATTTGAACTATATAAAATTTGTTTTATATTATCATTATCTCATACACAACCCAGCTCTACTTGTTATTGAGCACTTTAATATAAGCATAGTAAGGATTCCCTAGAATAACTAGTATGAACAAAACCTCGCTGGAATATTATATATATATATATATATATATATATATATATTATTTAGACGACTATAAATGTCTGGTTTTCATAAATAAATGCCTCTAGTGAATTCTCTTTTAATGCAATCCAAATACCTGAAATTTAATGAGAATTATTTTCTATAGATGAATTTAGTCTATTGTCGACTCTGTTAAAGGGGTTTTAAGTAATTTCTATGTAAGATTCAGCATTCAGATCCTCTTGGCCACATCGCTGATGTTATGTGCCTAGGATCATTAGGAGTTTTGTTTAGTGTGACATCGGTTTCCTTCATCCAGACGATCCAGCTCATATTGATCAAATACCAGCTTATGAACCGGTGGCAAGCTACAACAGATAACAAAAATAAAAGTAGATTATTTAGATTATTCAGACTATTGTTCTCATCTTGGATGTTATTCTCACAACATTTCGGCAAATGTCCTTCTTCAGGTGTCTTGGATATGTGGCTCAACAGATGAAATAAGTAATAATCGGTTCTAGGTTCAATCCTTACTATAGACGATACTAAAAATATAATTAAGAATTACTTAAAACTTATACTCAGTCATGGCTGACGGAACAAGAGCAGTCTAACACTTTAAATAAAAGGTTCAGTTTGAAATTCTGTACACATTCCCAAGTTCAACAAGACACGCCTGAAGAAAATCGGAGGTTACATCGGCCGAAATGTTGTGAGAATAACATCCAAGATGAGAACAGTAGTCCAAATAATATAAATTATCAATCCTTATCTAAAAATTCTGAAACAAAAAAAAAAATGGCTGACAAAAATTGACTGTTTAGTATCTCATCGAATCAAACATAATTACTACTGTTAGAATTTTAGCACTGATGCTCTTCATAGAGTCTGATATCTTTTGTTTGGTGGGGAGGGGGATTCTTTGAGTCTTAATAACACATGGCACCACCTGTTTTTCTAGTTATATAGATTGTTCTTAGCTTAATGGCGAATTACTTATCAGTTACAACGAATTAGTCTTGTAGGTCAAAGGGAGATTATCGCAGATGAAGATCCGGGGGGGGGGGGTGATCTGCTTGAACTTTGGTCATGGTTAGAATGTACGAAGCACAAGTCAGAAAGATCCAGATGCTTTTTCTTTATTTGCTGACTCTCATTTCGTAAACAGATATAGTCAGAATAAGGATCCTCCACCGATGTGTATTTATTTATATACAAGAAAAATAAACTGTGACATCTGGCGGCTATTATTTTTAAATGTATAACTTACATTACATATGTTTAATATAAATCTATTGTAAATTTAAAAACGAAGTTTTCATTTAAATTACCTCCCTTGAAAATTAAATAAAGGTTTTGGTAATTTATCTTTTTTTTAATTAAATCACTTTAATTAATTACTATTAATATCAACAAAACGATTGTGTATATAAATATATATACAAAATAAGACAATAAAATTTAAAATGAATAACAAAGACATTAATTTAATTGTTAAAAAGAAATAGTTATGCAAATTAGCTGTATCTGTTACAGCATTCCTCCGGGGTGGGTTCAGCCAGCTCCAAATGAGTTCACCACATCCTGTGTCAAGGTGGTTCACCCATGCTGATCAACAGCTGAGTCCTCTACAAACGTCAGCTATTCTCTGTTCCAGAGACCAGCCACCAACCCCCATATCTGTCTTCACTGTTCTAATCCATGTCTTCAGTTGGCCGTCTCTGTGCTTCCTCCTGCAAATTAGACATGCAGATAGCTATGTTTGGGGTCTTTGCTCTCTACTATATATACAGTATTTTCACAAGACTATGTTGTATTATTGATTTAAATAACAGTGAGTTATTTTGATGGTATGATAAATGTGATAAATGAAAAAAACTTTAGCATTTATTCATTTAAGATGAATATATATTCACTCCATCACATAAAAAACAAAAAACGACTGGACAAAATCATTTCAAATATTTAGGGGAAGAGAGAAAGCAAATAGCAAGTCCAACAGCAAATGAATTTTGAAAGAAATCCTTCATTTTATTTCCATAATGAGACGTTTTCTTTTTTCCTTTTTTATTTCTTTTGTGTACTTCCCCGATTGAGATATTATTGTATATGAATATGAATGCAAACACTAGTGAAGCATAATTTTTTTCCCCCCTAATTTTCGATGGAGAGTGTACACTCGTATGTGCATATATATATATATATATATATATATTATAATTATTCATACAAACATCTTGGCTACACATTTGTGGTCATCTTTCATTTCTAGCTAGAAATCAGCTGAACTTATTCAGGCCAAGTTTTCAGTATGAAACTCAGAAGTGAAAATGAAAAAAAAAAAAGTTAAAAGAAAAAAAAACATTCCTTTACAAGTAACAAGGTCACAATTAAAGTATGTACCAAGAAAAGCAACTAACAAAGTAAAAAAAAAAAAGTTAATTTTCTATCAAAACAAGACAAAATCACAAGTACATACATAAATAAGTCTGGGAGAGAGTCGCTATTTAAACAATTGTTTTGGTAATTTAATTTTGAGTTTCAATTACCCCATTTTCTCCGTAGACCTCATTGTATAAATAGTTAACTAGTTTTTCTCAGTTGTTACCCTAGTGGCTGTCTATCTCTTATCTGTACTAACTTGTGAGAGGGAAACATATCTTCAAATTTCTGTTCCCTCTGATAAGTGTACAGTAAACTTATGCATATATATATATAGTCTCGGAAGTTTCTCAACCATTAAAACTATATAAAAAAAAAATAAATAAATAAAATAAAAAAAAACTTATAGTCTCAAGTCTTCCAGTGGAAAATCACTCATGTAAGTCAATTTATTTTTTACAGTTATTATAGTAGTTAGTTTACCATGAAAAACTGTTTCGGGAATTTAAAAACAAGACAGTATTTAATTGCATGGCTTCCCAGCAGAGTTGATCAGACCCCACTTCCCTTAAAAGACAAAAACATAAACGTTCCTTATACTAAATCTACGTTTTGTTCCATATAAATGTTTTGCATACTTATATTAGTTATTTAAGACACACAAAAAAAAAAAATTCTTTACCTGTGCTGTTCGTCTGTCTAATAAAATTTATCCGTTACTTACAAAAATGTTGCTGCATTTTAAAGTGTTTGGACGAATCCATGACACTATTATTTAAGTGATTAATGTATTATTTTTAGTTTTATATTATAAATATAAAAAACATCAACACATCAAAAAATAAAAGATAAATAAATAAATATGTATATACATATATATATATATATATATATATATATACCTTTAGTTCCTCCTTTTCTCCCTCGTCCTACTTTGTTGTCCATCTCCCCGTTGTTGTCAACCTCAAATAAATATTAATCTTCCTTGTTCACTTTAGTTTTTCTAATCTGCGTTCACAACTGTCGACTATATATATATATATATATATATAAGGAGACTACAAAGTAAAAGGATCTGATATATGATAGTACATATATTGTCTTTAATAATTAATTATATATATATGTGTGGATGGAAAATGTTTTTATATATACCTGCGGGGGCTTGGAAATACCCAACTAGTATACAGGCGCAGGCTATCCTCTCTCGGAGTGTTGGACCCGTAGACCTTGTTAGATAATCTATCTAAGAGAAGGAAAACTCTAATAATAAAACCTTGTTACTAACCACTTACGTCTTGGCAGCAAACTGTTGGAGAGGGAGGCCTCCTTAGTCTTGATCGACAACCTTCTAGAGCTGGAATCTCCTACAAAGTATCCGCTTTGCAAACCTATAATTGCTTAAGGAGTAGATGGTCTCTGCTTATTGCCTGGCCTTCGTACTCCTCCTCTGTCTATTAGTCAGACATAGAGATACAAGCACTAGAACGCCTCTAAAGACACCTAGTGCTTGGCCTTGTTTCCTGACTAAGGCAACGAACTCCATCTCTCTTTCTTTCTATCTGGGCAACTTGGGGAAAGTTTTTTCGTCACTAAGTCCTATATGACTAGTCTGGGTCACTCTTATTCCGACAGGTTGAGAATACAGGTTAGAC
Organism: Sepiola atlantica; assembly: GCA_963556195.1. NCBI lineage: Eukaryota > Metazoa > Mollusca > Cephalopoda > Sepiida > Sepiolidae > Sepiola > Sepiola atlantica. The sequence continues at coordinate 38,059,858 of OY744546.1, read as the reverse complement.
AACTTGTCTGGCTGCTGTTGCGACTGGTAATTAGGAGCCCTAACTCTTAGGTAGCACTAAGAACGGCTGCTCCATCAACAGTTGCATAATATCGTGGGTAACTGTATGTGCCATGTCGCGCATGGAAAGGGACCCTACAGTTATCCCGGTGGGCTTTCCCGATGGACCAAGTCACGACTAATGGACTGGTTGTGTGAGCTTATTGGCACCAAAGAAGCACTCACTTAGCCCTTCCCACTCTCAAAACAAACATGAATTTACAAAATAAAAAAAACCCTAAACCAGTTACCCAACAAAAAGCACTTTCGCCTCCGCTCTTGAGGCTCGCATTCACAAATATCCGAGGACTTAGAACCAACATTAACAACATAGAAACTTTTCTCCTGACAAACTCCCCGGATATCCTAGCACTAAGTGAAACAAACCTTCAATCGTCAATCTCCTATCACGACTTGGACATGACTGATTACCTTTCACTCTACCGTAAGGACTCTGAAAAACATATGCACGGGCTAGGAGTTTATGTTCGGAACACCCTCCCCTTGACTAGAGAGCATAGGTTAGAATCAGATGACCAAGCCTACATGTGCTTTAGATTGACCTTACATCACAGAGTTAGTTACTTATATTTCTTATACCATTCTTCTTCGACCCAGAACTCAAAAGCTGATGAGCCGTTGCTCAAAATAACGAGATACTACAAACAGGCTGATTTTGAGTCAGAGATCACATCAGCGACGCCCCATGAAGGGGAAACCTTCCTATTCCCTGCTGACCAGTGTGCAAATGAGTTAACTTTATGGGTCAAAGCAGGCATTGAAGCCTATATCCCCATGCGAAAATTCTTTAGCAAACCCCACTCTCCCCAATGGCTCACCTCGGCATGCGCAGCTGCCATTGCCTAGAGGCAGCAAGCATTCCGTAAATTCGGCCACTATAAGTCAGCTACTAATAAACAGAAATTTATAGAGTCAAGAAATAATTGTAGGTGAAGCAAAGAGAAGGTATACAGAGTTAACAAAAAAACGCATTCAATCACAGAAACTAGGTACTCGCGATTTCTGGAAAATCTACAATAGTGTGGTCAACAATGGTCAGTCAACGATTCCCTCACTATCAAACCACAATGATGTCGTTTTCACAGCAACTGATAAGGCTGAACTACTTGCCCAGCGTTTCACCTCTAACTCCACTTTGGACTCAGAAAACGACCCCCTCCCTAAATTCCCTATGCGGACCGAAGCCACACTTGATAACCTGGTCATCACCCCATCCCAGGTCAGAGACACGATAAAAAACCTTGACACCTCCAAAGCTTGTGGGCCTGATCTTATACCTGTAATAGTAATAAAGAAATGCTCTGCTGAACTGGCCCCTGTCCTCTCCAAACTCTACAATAAATGGCTAGCTGAATCTTGCTTCCCCGATAGCTGGAAAATTGCCTTTGTGGTACCAGTCTAGAAGAATTCTGGGAATAAAACCTATCCTCAGAACTACCGCCCAATCAGTCTACTGCTGATCTTTGCTAAAATCTTTGAATCCTTAATCAATCTAGCGATAGTCCGGCACTTAGTTAATGCTAAACTTCTTTCTGACCGGCAGTATGGATTTAGACAAGCACGATCTACTTCAGACATCCTCATGGTCATCTCTGAACGCATGTATCATACACTTGACAAGGCAGGTGAAGTTAGGGCAGTAGCGCTTGATATATCCAAGGCCTTTAACAAGGTATGACATAAAGGGTTCTCTTGAAAATACGCTCATACGGTATTACTGGACAATTACTTAATATAATTAGATCCTTCCTAACCAAAAGAAAGATCCAGGTTGTCCTCAATGGCCGTTCATCTAAGCAACATGACATAAATGCCGGTGTACCCAAGGGATCTATCCTTGGACCTATATTGTTCCTGATCTTCATAAACGACCTCCCTGATGACATTGAGTCTGAGATTGATTTACTTGCTGACGACACCACGCTTTACTCTCGTCATGTTGGCAAAACGGACGTGATCATATCCGAGGCAATGGCTGAATCCTTAGAAAATGACCTCCAGGCTGTAGTGGATTGGGGTCATAAATGGTTGGTAACTTTCAATGCCACAAAGCTCCTTTCCTTACTTAACTACAAGAAACCTCTCCAACCACTACTCTACCTGAGAGTTCAACATTCCAACTTCTCGGCCTAACCTTCACAGATAACATGAATTGGAACAAATACATTGAAGACATTGCCAACGCTGCAGCAAAGAAGGTGGGATCCCTCTACCGTGCTAGTAAACTCCTCACACCTGACATTATCTGCCCATGCATGGAGTATTGTTGCCACATCTGGGCTGGGGCATCATCCACTAGTCTCTTCCTCTTAGACAAGGTCCAAGAAAGAGTCGCCAACTTAATAGGTCCCTCACTATCCACCAAGCACCAGCCCCTGTCTCATCGCCGCAATGTTGCTTCCTTGTGCCTATTTTACAAGTACTTCGATAGATTGTGCTCTGATGAGCTTGCTGCTCTGGTGCCCCCACAACTTAAATTCACTAGACCAATCCGACAATCTGCCAAATCCCATCCATTCACTGTGGAGGTCCCCAGATGCTGAAGAGTTTTCTACTCCAAAAGCTTCTTTCCTCATGCTGCTGGACTCTGGAACTCCCTCCCTGCTCCCTGTTTTCCTGACGGTACTGACATGCAGAAATTTAAAATTTATGTAAACAGACATCTCGCTGCACAGCTCCCAATTTAGGTTGACTCCCCCTCAAAACTTTCACCTTTTTTCTCAGTAGCCTCTTACGTCTACAGTGACTACCTGCCTTGTTTGGGGTGAACCAATTTAAACAGCTATTAACAACTTTAATACCTTTCAGTATGCTCTTTATTTGGAATATGATTTGAACATAATTTTAATTCTTAAAAATATATATATATATATATATATATATACCCAGCTCTATCTAAATAAATATTGAGCTGTTCGGTTTTTGCAAGTTGATGATTGATCTTTGTAAAGAAAAAGAGTTTTCTGATTGATTTAAATTTGAGTGTCTGTGTGTATGTGTATGTGTATATATATATATATATATATATATATATATAATGCAAAATATTCCAAATCGTTTTAGAAACGATCATAAGTCAAATATTTGTTGTTTGAATTCTTGGAACTGATATAAATAATATGCTAATTTTATTTATCTCAACTTTATATATATATATATATATATATATATATAATGAGTTGGTTTTTCCCCCCTTCCAAATCAGTTAGAGTAGCCAAGAAAACTAATGCATCAAACACATCGAAAATCAACACTATCTATACAGCCTTGCTTCGACTGTGTTTCCAGCAAATTACACATATTTTAACATATAAAATTAATTCTTGCTATTTACCCCATACGACTACCTCTCCTAAGTATATGCTCCAAAGAGAAGATAGCTAATTTCTCTCTCTGAATTATTAACTCTTACACTCCTCAGACACCGCTTTGCAATTAATTCACGAGGAAATGTGTTCCACTTTCACCGATTTAGAATTTGTAAAACAGCCAATCAGCGATCAGCTTACATAGGCATGAGACAAATTTTGTCCCGACCTCGTTTCCTAAAAACATTTCTCCCATAAATAAATCGTTTGATTATTAACATTCAATACACACTTAATATATATATATTACGCACATTCGAATCATATCCACACAATTACATTTCATATTTAGGAGTATTTTTTCTTTTTACAACCCTGATCGATCTTAGCATATAATAAAATATTACTTTTTTAATGTTTTTCATGTATCGTAAATAAATTACATTTCACCTTTTTAAGAGAAAAGCCCCGTTAGAACATATTCCTATTTTTGATGTTATTTTTGTTTATAAGATTAGATTGTCGAAAAAACCTGATAAAACTGGATTATTAATTTTCTTATAATGATCCTTCCTTAACACTGTGTACAAACGAGGAGAGCAACAAAGTGTAAAAAAACAAAAACAAATGCGATTTGTGTTGTGCCGTTTTGGTGGGTTTTTTGACATTTTTTTTTTATTGTCCCTATTTATTTTCTTCCCCACGAGGGCAGAGTTAGACACAAGGTTTGTTACAAATGTGGGGATAATCCAGCTCAATAAATACGGTCACAGGATTTACACAGAAATGAAAATTGGATCAGTCTAAATCGACAGAATAGATGAAGCATCGCGCACAATAACTTGAAAAAAACATTTGTTCAGGTTAGGCAAAAATACATTTTCATTTACATTTTCTTCAAAATAAAGTGGCCCAAAACGTGTGCTTATCATACAAAACTCAAAACCTTTTTTGAACCTGAAAAAAAGAAAAACAGATCAAAACAAAACAACCAGTGCTTCTACAGAATTTGAACCAGCACAGTGAGATAACCGACTTTGTCCGAACTAATCCATAGGTTATGCTTAGTTTACGGTTAGGGTAATACAAAACGCAGAAATTAAAACTCAACACACACAAATATAGTAGACATCTTTAAGAAACTGGAGCAATTTCTACTTTTCTTCCAGGTGTGACCTATTTTCGTTCTGTCGGCTGTTTAATTCATTCTTTTATATTACTCCCGGGCAGCGCCGGGCAACGGGTCATGCTAGTAATATATATATATATATATATATATATATATATATATATATATATTAATTAGTGTGTGTATATATAAGTAATATATTGACATGTTTTTGGAGAGATTGTTTCACATTTGAATATTATTAGAAATTTATGGAAAGCCAAAACAAATTTTTTTCTTTCTTTTAAATAAATTTTATTTACCTTAAAGAGGTGAGCTAGCTTTCAGCTTTAATAGGCCCTTATCAAGCAACTTTCTTTCTTTTATTTTTCATTCATATTTTTTTTGTCAGAGATATAAAATCTCTTGTGACATGAATAGTAGTTCATTATAAATATTAGTATTGGGATTCTATCGATTTTCTTGATGTTTTCAACCAATGTAAGATCTGGTCTGACCGTATTTTCCCTTTTTATCTCATTGTTATAGTTTCGGGCCACTCTGCAAATGGTTGTCTCTCCTGGTGATCCGCGCGATGATCTGGATTACTTCATCAAAATTGGTGAAGGATCAACTGGTATTGTATGTATTGCTACCCAGAGGACAAGCGGACAGCGAGTGGCTGTTAAGAAGATGGATCTTGGCAAACAGCAACGACGAGAATTGCTCTTTAACGAAGTAAGCCCTTTTGCTTTTTTTCCACTTTTCTGTTGTTTTGTCTTCTTTTGGGGGAAGGCATTTTTCTTTTCTAATTTTTTTTATATATTTAAAAACAAAAAAAATTTTTTTTGTTTTTGTAACATTAATGAAAGAATATAAAAGTATACATGATTTTAAACTCAATTTATTACTATAAACATTTTTTTAATAAGAAGCAAAGAATATTCCAAATACTAGTCTCCTATTGTCAACCATTTCAAAGATTATCTGACACAAGAGATGCATTCAAAATAAATACATTCTCTCATAAATATACTGTTTATTTATCCATTAAAGTTACACTGATTTATATAATTTTAATGAATTAGACCCAATGCTAAAAAGGTTCTGAGGATGCCACATTTGCTCTAAATGAAATATCCCCAGCGTTTCAATGGTTTTATTTAAAGTGAATATTTACAATTGGATAAAAAATAATGGGAGTTGAACAACAAAAAATATCCCAAAAGAAAGAAACTAAATTGAATGAGGGATAGGTTAGTAAGGCCCTCCCAACCCATTCTAAAAATAGATCTCCCACTGTTTTCTGGTTTGTTAAGTGCTGAAAACAAGCAGGTTGGTCTCTAAGTGAGTGTGGGGTTTACGTGGAAAGGAATAGGGCTGGTGGTTAAAGTGGATGGTATCCTACCAAGATAAATACCATTGGACAAGCCAGGGGCAAAATAATTGTGGGGAATTCGCATCTTGGAGGATCTCTAGTACCAGAGAAAAATTAAACAGGAACAGGACTCACTCATCTACTAAGAATCTATCTTAACTGGGGTGGGTTCCAAAATGACCCAGGACTGGCAGAGAAGACATACTCACATCTGGCTCCTCTTCTAATGCACAAACTAGTGTTGTGCATCCATCTTCTGTTCAATTCTAAGAGATGTAATCTCTTTCTATCACATCTAATTTTAACTCTAAGCTGATGCTTGAAGAATCAAATCAGATCATAATCAGAAAAGGATTCATCATCATGTCTTTAGATGTGTCGTCCTCGCCACCAGTCTATTGTATAACTTACAAATAGATTAACATCGATTATTATCATGGTGGATTTATTTATTTTGCTTACAAATCTAGTAGTAATAGAAAATATTGGACATAGAAGTAATTTTTTTAAATATAACATACGAAAATTGTGGCGTGACTGGTTTCTTGAGAGGCAATGGATATCCTATGATTTCGTGTCTCTGTGATGAGTTTATCGTGAGGCAAGAGTTGCACAATCAATTGAGGAGAGACGGGTTCATCCTTTGGCCAAGTCTATTAAAGAAAGTGACTTTGCAGTTGCTTTCACTTTCAAACTTACAACACCTGATATTCCTAGATGATCATCCATCTAAGTATTTACCAGGTTCAATATTGCTCAACTTCAGTGAGCTGGCCACTGCAACTAGTCTCATCATGTAACGGTCCTTTTGTGTCATTGATTTTAACCCATTGTTGAGATAGATGGTGTTATTTCGGAATTTTCCTTCTTCTGAACTTGTTGCCCTCCTTATTCGTGAAAGTCGAGTGTATCGTTTCACCCATAGCTGAGAGAGGGAAGAGATGGATTTATACCTTTCCCAGAATTATTAATGATACAATAGATCCACCCTACCAAGCTTCACATCCTTTGAGAAAAGATTAGTTTATTGCTAATCACCTTGGGTACCCCTACCTCAGGTATTTTTGGAGGTCAGGGTGCACTTCCTCCTGTGCGCTGGCTTTTCGATCCCCCCCCCCCCACCTTCTTGACCTTGTGTAACACCTTCCTGCGATGGGAGAGAGGTAAATAAAAGCTCTGTTAAAACTCGAACACTGCACACCAAACCTGCAGTCTACACCGATAACCACTGCATCACTCATTTCACTATTAAATAATCCAAAAAGATTTGATATGCCATAAAACCGCCCCACTCCTCACACCCCACCCTGGATATTGTTTCAGAACGTATGGTTTACGGATTAATTTGCTTGATACCTTCAAAAACGTCATAATTATTCTCTGTTGTAATTATCATCTACCAATGACATGATCCAATCCATATCTCCTTTGTTTTTTTATGGATCGCTAATCCATTGAGCAAATCTTTTGTATTGACAGGTAGTTATTATGCGGGACTATCATCATCCAAACATCGTGGACATGTACGAAAGCTATCTTGTCGGAGATGAATTATGGGTCGTGATGGAGTACCTTGAGGGAGGAGCCCTCACAGATATTGTTACTCACAGCAAGTAAGTCTAACATTGGCTAATTTTCTATTTTCTTTTTCTTTCTTTTTTTCGTGTCACTCTACAGAAGTTATAGACCTACAAGGTCTGAAAACTAAAAGCTTCTATAGTGTTAATAATATAAATGTTTAATCTCAAATATTATTGTCTAAAGTAGATACAAAAATTAAATATGGGGATAGTTAAGAAAGGAATGACGTTACTGCAGTGATGGTTTAACACTGTTGGGAATATCCTGGTAACGGTCGTGCTTTGTTCGACCCAATTAGAAGTGAAGAGCACCAAAAGTCTTTTTAAATAAAGGGAGGAAACTTCATTGGTTGAAGAAAAGAATAGATTGTGAGGAGGTAATAAAATCAAGGACACTAATTTGTTGGAAGTTGGAGTGGGCATTGCTAATACAGCCTCTTTCTCACAGAAGAAAAGTTGCTAGTCTTTCTCTACTCTATCGTTATTTTTATGGTACGTTCTCGATTGAGCTCCAATCTGATTCCCCCATGTAAAACATTCACAACAAACAAAAACTCGTCTAGCTACAACCACTGTCAATAATTTTCTTTTCTTCTTCTGTGTACCTAAAACTAAACGGAACTTCCATGAGCTAAGTTTTTTTCCAAGAACTACCCGTCTATCAAACACAATACCATGAGGCTGCTTCCTAGCTGACTACAACATGGTTGTATTCAATTCCAATGTTAACAAACTCTTGTCAAACCCTCCTCTTAAATAATTAAATTCTGACCAGTTTCCACCATCATTACCAATCCTCATGGTGTTGTCTCACCGTCCACCTAACACTGATTACCCCTTATCCTCAAGTGGCCTTTGGACCTTGATAAGCGGTGACTGGTTAATACATAAAAAAAACTTCTTTTTTTTTAAGTAATTAATATTGACTTGCGATCTGAAGACTGTGAATCCATAAAATGTTCAACTTCACTAGAATGTTCCTTGTGCCATTTATGAACAACTTTAGTTGTGTGTACATTATCATCCTGAAAGATTTTGTTTCCCTCCAGAAACAGTGTGTAACCATAGGATGAATTTGACTAGATAAAATGCTTGACTATTAATTCGGCCATGCACCATTGGGCCAGTAGATTTCCAAGATATTACACCCATATCATCACACATCCTCCTCCATGTTTAACAGAAAAGAGCAGTCTGGATCAAAGGCGCCTTTTGTCTGTCTCCATATATATATGTGATTGGAAATATAGTAAAGGATGATTTGTCAATAAAATACCATTCTTCCACTACTCTAGGAACCTTTCTGCTGGCCTCTGGAACTCCCTCTCTGCTTCCTGTTTTCCCGACTCTACTGACATGCAGAAATTTAAAACTAATGTAAACAGACATCTCGCTGCGCAGCTCCCAATTTAGGTTGATCCCCCCAAACCGTCTCCCTTTTTTCTCAGTAGCCCCTTACGTCTACAGTGGTGTCCTACCTTGTTTGGGGTGAACTATGTTAAAAAAAAATTTAAAAATTTAAAAAAAAAAAAAAAATGTATTTATTTGGATTATTCCGACTACTATTCTCATCTTGTTCCTGCTAATGTAACCTCCGATATTCTTCAGATGCATCTTTTCAAACTTGGGAATCTTTGTCGAACTCAGGTATATGTTCTCTAGTTCGACATTCGAAAAGATGCACCTGAAGAAGGTCAAAGGTTACGTATTGGTCAAAACATGAGATGAGAATAGTCTAAATTTATAACAATATGTATAATCCATTGATGTTAGTATTGATGTAGAAACGGGTGTATGTATGTATGTATATATATATATATATATATATATATATATATATATATGTATATAAGTAGAGAACTAAAAGCAAACTTTTAGGAAAGATAAAACCTATTGTGAAAAGTATACAGCTCAATATACCGGATAGAGCAGATAGATAGATAGAAGGATGAAAAGGAATTAGAAAAGTGACGGAGGCAGATCTTTTTTCAATTCAGTTGCTCAATGCAAGGTATATTCCGCAAAAAAGCAATTTATTAAATTAATTTTTTCCTTGCATTGAGCAACTGAATTGAAAAAAGATCTGCCTCTGTCGCTTTTCTAATTCCTTTTCATCCTTCTATCTATATATATATATATATATATATATATATATAATCTCCAAATAATACAAATTATCAATCCTCATCTCAAAAATTCCGAAACATAATATATATATATATATTTTTTTATTTTTTTAACTATATCAGGATGGATGAAGTCCAGATCGCCACTGTATGCAAGGCTTGCCTTCAAGCTTTAGCCTATTTGCATTCCCACGGTGTAATACATCGAGACATCAAATCTGACTCTATATTGTTAGCACAGGATGGAAAGGTAAGTATAAGCAAAATTGGGGGGGGGGGGGGTAGTTTTTTTAAAATAAGCTTCAATTGTTCCATTTGTTATTTGTGAATTAATATGCTTTTGGAGTTAACTGTAGATATGATTTGCAGACGGTTAATAAGTATGCTTGATGGGGTGATGGCTTTGGATCAGATGTGACATGTAAAAGATTTGAAAGCCTTATAGTGAAAAGAAATTGCTGTGTAATTTATTTCATGCAAACCTAACCTAACCCTAATGTAACCCTAACCTAACCCTAATGTAACTCTAAACTTATCTTCTTTTTTTTTTTTAAATTAAAAAAAATTAAAAAATGAATTATTTCCCTTAAAATTCATGACAATGGTGAAAAATGGTGACAATTGCTGCGTACGATTAAAAGTTGAATTTTCGAAATAAAAAACTATGGAAAATTTTTCTGTAAATTTTGGTTTATGCTAATATTTTTCCATCACAGGTAAGTATTTCTTAAGGTTTTCCTGTTATTTTAATTTTAACAAGCATAATTATCCGGGGGGGGGGGGGGGGGGTCGATTTGAAGAAGTGCCAATAAATCTATAGATACAGAATTAAATTTGCATTACTTTTTGATTATGGCCTGATGAATATTTTGAGTGTGATGCAGCCAATCAATCACCATGGAGATTCCATTTCTACATGCACATAGGCAATTACAAACGTGCACGCATACACAAACATGTGCATATTTAACAAGTTTTTTTTTGGGGGGGGGGGCAACGTTTTCTTGTAATTCTGCTTGTTGCTTTATTCACACCTGCTTTGATTAAATTTTGCTTTTTTCATAGAGATAACTTTTAGGGAGTTATTAGAAGTTACTTCCCTTCCTATTTATTGCCTCCGCCAAAGAAATTATGTATTCGATCGAATTTATAACTACGTTTGTTTGCATCCACACCGCTTGACCAATCATCACCAAACTTGGTCAAAATATTGGTTATGGTTTAGCTCGCCGTCGATGAAGGAACAGCTTTAAACATGTGTGAATTATTTTTGTGGGTTGCCTATTTACTTCTGTCGTGTGTGTGCGTAAACGCAGGAAGAAATAAAAATCAAACGATTTTCTTCCTGTGTTTAATTGTTTTTCCTTTTTGTTTTTCATACATTCTGTCTCTACGACATCTCATTTTATGATATATCGTGTATTTTATCTTCATATATATAGATATATATATATATCTATATATATGAAACTTTTTTTCACCAAAGTAATAGATAAACCCGATTTTGTGTATGTCCTCTTCCAGCTGCAATAATAGTGAAATAAAACTAATTAACAAATTAAGTTCAATCAATCATATGCAATAAATCAATTACACGAGGTCAAAGGGTAGAAAAGAGTTGATTTGCCGTTAAACAGGCAAACGCATTTATTTTAATAATAAAATGTTATCATGGTTTGTTAGAAACATAGTCAATACATATTAATATCAATATTCAATACATATTAATATTGAAAGCCTTATAGTGAAAAGAAAAGACAAAAAAATGACTCTCTCCTCAATGATATTTGATAAGGAGGTTTATCTCAAAATATACTAATAACTGTTGACTTCTAAGTTATACTTTATTCGAAAACTAGTGTACACACTCCATCAAAAATGCTGGAAAAATATTATGCTTTGCCCGTGTTTGCACTCACTATTTAGTTATATTACTAAAATGTTCATTTAAAAACATAAATTCAATTACTCATGTAATTCTTTCATTTTTTTCATTTCTGATGACTTAAAGAAAACAAACATCCACTGTTCAATATTTTTATTATAGAGCGGAGGATTTCTTTCGAAATTCATTTCAGTCACTGGGATAAGTCTGAGACTGTTTCTAGCTTATTTGCCTTCTCACTTCCATTCACAACTTGAAATGGTTTCTTCCGGGGGCCTAGAAAAAAGGCACATGTTTTACTCGCTAACTTTTACATGAGGGGATGGAAGTATATTTATGTACAAATAAATGCACATTTTGTCTTTATTATAGAATAGAATTAATAATTTTAATTTGAAATGGAAAGACTTAATCTATTTTGATATTAAATCTCTATTTAGTATACACTCAGCGAGGAAGATATGAACAAATAAAGATACTGGTATGAAATAATTTTTTCGGCGGGGGGGGGGGGGGGATAAAAGGTGCATGTTTTACTTAACTTTTGTCCGACTTAGAAGTACGTATATTTATTTATATTTATATCTATATATATATATATATATACATATATATATGTATTAATCTTTTTGATAAATTTTATCAATTAGTTCATATTTACACAAGGTATTAATTTTATTTAAATTTAAAAATTGTTTTATTTTATTGTTTCTCAGGTGAAATTATCAGATTTTGGATTCTGCGCCCAAGTGAATCCGGACCTTCCTAAGAGGAAATCTCTTGTTGGAACACCTTACTGGATGGCGCCCGAGGTTATATCCCGTTTACCTTATGGACCAGAGGTAAATTTTCTTACTTATTTATTTATTTATTGATGGATCACCACTTATCAACTTCCTTTCGCACTCTCATATATATATATATATTCTCACGGCCGTGTGGTGCTGAGCGTTTGTCTTGTGATTCTAGCCTGAATCTACGAACTGCGTTTGAGCCTATTCGATCGCCTGCAACTGCCACTCCTATACTGGTAAGGGTAAGAGAGCCCGAAACGATGTCGTCTGTAGGTGAAAAGTACTTTAATATTTAAAAATATTTATAGTATATATATATATATATATATATATATATATAAGAATCATCTAAAGTATAAAAAAAATAAAATATTTCAAATTGTTTTAGAAGCGATCGTACGCCAATTGGTTAGTGTGTTTGAATTCTTAGAACAATGGCCGTTTGGGAGGGGGGGGGGGATTAAGTATTTATCGTTTGGTTATAAGATTCTAAGGCTCATTATTATTTTTTTTTATTCATGTATACATATGTGTGTAACTGTGTGTAGTTACATGTGTCAGTATTTTTGTGGAGAAAATACAAATACTGACACCCTCTTTATTTCATGTGATTTTAAAAATAATGTAAGTGTTGATTCATTTTTATTGGTTTCTTAATTGTGATGTAATTTCTGCTGACAAAGAAACTTGTTATTCAATAAATGTCTCAGAAACGTTCGATGTTCGTTTTCTGAAACTGATATACTGTAAATGTTTGTCATGAGTTTTGTTTACTTCTAAATTATATATATATATATATATATATATATATATATATATGTATATATTAGTTTAAAAAGTCACACATTGAAGTGTTGCTGAAATGGCAATAATAAGAATATTTTAAAAAAATATTTTGAAAACCTGGACAACGCAATTTATTTGTTTTTTTTAAAATAAATTATTTATTTACTTTAAAAACTTGAGTACTTTCGGTGATATACACCCTTGTCAGAAGTATAAACATTTTTTTTCTCTTTTTCGTTTAATCCTCCTTGATTGAGACATATTTATCGCAGTCAAGTTGAAATTCGTCTTGATGTTATCGATGATTAATGTTGATATGCTGCTGTGTGTAGCACGCGGTTACGTGAATAAGGTAGTTTGAAATATATACATATATTATTTTATTTAAATACAGTGTCTGTTGAGGATACCTAGGTTTCATCAATCTGGTGATCCTGGACTTAGGAGAAAATCCGGTTAGTTCTGCCAAAAAGATTTGTTAGTCATGTTCGATGTCAAAAACTTCAAAATTGGGGTGTCCCGTTTTTTTTATATCAATTTCGGAAACTTCGACATCGAGTGGAACTGGCAAATCTTTCTGACAGGACTAACTGGATTTTCTCCTTAATCCAGGATGATCAAATTGATGAAACCTGGGTATTTCTAACAGACACTGTAATGCATAGTATTTAGATAAAATAATATACACATATGAAAATTGAATTTTGTTTATTTAAAGAAATTAATCATATAATAATGTTGAAAAAAGGTATTAACGACCCCCCGATTTCTAGCAATGAATAAAAAAATCTACCTGTGTTTAATTAATCAAATGCATTTCATTGTTTACCATTGGCATTCATTGTTTCAGCATTTAGATTACTCAAGAGGAGTTGATTTGTCATAGAACAGATAAACTAAATCAAATTTCAGAATCTTTGATTAGTGTTTCTCAGTTTATTTTCTACGTGCAAAAAGACCTGCTATTGTCCACTAGCATTAATTTCAAACTGGAAAACTTGGGTTAATTTTTTATCACGTGTTATTTTTTACTTTGTAATATGAGTCTTAAATCTTACTCGGATAATCTCAGAGGAAGATTAAATGTGGACAGTACAGGGAAATGTGTGCAGAACAGGACTTTGTTGGTTTTGTCACATTGAAAGAATGGATTAGAGTGCTCAGGTTAGATGTAGAACAGTTGAAGTAACAGGGTCAGCTAGCAAGGGAGGTCGAAGAAAACATGGGAGAGAAGAGATAATGATGAATTTGAGAAAAAGACAGATAAAATAAAAACCTAGCCAGAGATAGGTTAGTTTGAAAGTCAATTTCTAAAAGCCATCCAACACATGCCAGCATGTAAAATGGATGTTAAACCGAATATGATGACTTGCTTTCATTGAGCAAATAAGTTTTTTTGTTTTTTTTCTGATATATTTTATATTCTTTTTTTCATTATTTTCTTTGTTTATAGGTGGACATTTGGTCTTTAGGTATTATGGTGATTGAAATGGTTGATGGAGAGCCACCTTTTTTCAATGAACCCCCACTGCAAGCCATGAGGAGAATCAGAGATATGCCACCGCCCAAACTCAGAAATGATACAAAGGTAAGATATACTTTCAAATTTTGTAATTTTACAATATAAATAGAAATTAGACATTTTTGTTATTTAATAATAGATAAAAATGACTGACTTTTATTTACTTACATTCTTTTTTTTTTTCTTTTTTCTAATCCTTTCAGTGGAATGCTTGCTTTCTTGCCACAAATTCCTAAAGGCTTGGAAATAAAATTAATTTAAAATCTCTCTCTCTCTCTCTCTCTCTCTCTCTCTCTCTCTCTCTCTCTCTCTCTCTCTCTCTCTCCTATTTCCTCTCTCCTATTTCCTCTCTCTCTCTCTTCTCTTTCCTCTCTCTCTCTTCTCTTTCCTCTCTCTCTCTTCTCTTTCCTCTCTCTATCTTCTCTTTCCTCTCTCTCTCTCTTCTCTTTCCTCTCTCTCTCTCTTCTCTTTCCTCTCTCTCTCTTCTCTTTCCTCTCTCTCTCTTCTCTTTCCTCTCTCTCTCTTCTCTTTCCTCTCTCTCTCTTCTCTTTCCTCTCTCTCTTCTCTTTCCTCTCTCTCTCCTCTTTCCTCTCTCCTTCCCTCCCTCCCTCCTTCCCTCCCTCCCTCTCTCCCTCCCTCTCTCCTTCCCTCCCTCCCTCTCTCCTTCCCTCCCTCCCTCTCTCCTTCCCTCCCTCCCTCTCTCCTTCCCTCCCTCCCTCTCTCCTTCCCTCCCTCCCTCTCACCTTCCCTCCCTCCTTCTCACCTTCCCTCCCTCCTTCTCACCTTCCCTCCCTCCCTCTCACCTTCCCTCCCTCTCTTCTCTATCTCTATCTATCTCCTTCCCTCCCTCCCTCTATCTCTATCTATATATATATATTTTAGAGGTGAAAGATGAGAATAAAGAATTGTAAAGATACAATATTTATTAAAACATCAAAAAGTTCAGAGCAAGGAGCCTCATATCCTTAATCCATACATTTTCAAAGATTAAAATCTTCTCATCTGATGAGATTTTAATCTTTGAAAATCCATGGATAAAGGATATGAAGCTGCTTGCTCTGAACTTTTGATGTTCTAATAAATATTGTATCTTTACAATTCTTTATTCCCATCTTTCACCTCTAAAATAAATTGCTCTATTTAATATATTAAGCTTTACACTATCACGATAGATTATTATGATTTAACGATAATTCAATTATCGTTATTTAATTCAACATTTAAATATTATATATATATATATATATATATATATATATATATATATATATATAATCGATTTACTGTCACTTTACCCTTGTCCAGAAGTCAGATGTTTTTTTATATTTTGCAAACTGACTCTCCAGTCCTCATGGATCAACTGTCTCCAAATTCCACTCAGTATGGTCTTGTCTAATCACTTGCTTGGTCAGCCAACCTTTCTGTGATTCAAGACCTCCATCCATGCAACAGTTTATCGAGAAGGATGAACGCTCCACATGACTGTACCAGCATAACCAAATTTATCCTTAGGACACCATCTATGCTGGGCAAAATACTTTTAGCAAATCCTCTGACCTAATGTGTTAGGTTTGATTATAATGAAGGATATTACCAAATTTGGTTGTTTGTGGTAAATTTAGTACATCTGCCAGTTAAAAGGCTTCACAATTACTTTCAAATGTCAAAAGGTTACAATGTAAAGACGTCAGCCTTTTTTTTTTTTTATCTAATGATAGAAATAATAGATAAAAATGGCTGACTTATTTACTAATCATTACCCTTTGACATTCAAAAGTAATTTTGAAGCCATTAATGTTGGGGGATGGAAATGAAATTTCTGGTTTAATTAAAGTCGAGTTTTATGATTTATTTGTGCTCCCAATCCAAAGGAATACATTAATTTTCACATGCACCCTTCTCGTATCAAAGAGTCCAATGTTTAACTCCTCAAACTAAAAAGAACAAATTTGTTAATTTTGTTTTATGGATATCAATATTTTTTCCACCATATTTTTCAAAAATATACTTTAAAATCGAAAGGTCAAGTTGGCATTGTTCTTTCATGTTTCAGAGGGTTTTTTTTTTTTTTTTTTTTTAGATGAGTATTGATAATTTGTATTATTTAGACTACTGTTTTTATCTTGAATATTATTCTCACAATATTTCGATCGATGTAACCTCTGACCTTCTACAGGCGCGGCTTGTCAAGTTCTTTCATATGATTGAATTATTTTTCTTTTATATTTGTCAAGTTTTTCCTTTTCTTATGATTTTTTTTTTTGTTTTTTTAACCCTTTTAGTGGAATGCTTGACCTAAAATTTCTCTTGCCAAAAATTCATTAAGACTTGGGAATAAAATTCATTTGAATCTCTCTCTCTCTCTCTCTCTCTCTCTCTCTCTCTCTCTTTTTATATATATATATATAATATATATATATATAATGAGAAATAAAAGAAACAATGTTTCAGACAAAATATGGAATAAAGGATAAGCGAATCAATAACTAGCAAAAATATAAACTCCAAAACACATATTGAATAGTTCTACCAAAATATTTCAATTGTTACGACAATCATCATCAGTTGGCAGCAGTCTGCTGCCAACCGATGATGATTGTCGTAACAATTGAAATATTTTGGTAGAACTATTCAATGTGTTTTTGAGTTTATATTTTTGCTAGTTATTGATTCGCTTATCCTTTATTCCATTTTTATTTTACATGTATATATATATATTGATGAGACGAATGTACTTGCATTCCTTAAATATTGCTTTGTCCTTTTAATTATGTAAATATGTAAATCCTTTTTTTCTTTAAATATTATTCTTTTATTGTAAAATTCAAACCTCATTTATTTGTATAGTCCCTTAAGATAAAACAGCTGTAGAAATAAAATAAATGGTTTATTTGACACTGCTCTTGGTCCAGTCAGAATCAAAATTAATTTATTTTTTCTCTCAAACTTATTGGATAATACAATATGCCTTATAAATATTCTTGATCTAAAAAGTGGAAAGTCTATTGAGCTGAGCGCATAAAAGTTTGTTATGGTTGAATTTGTGTGTGTGTGTGTGTGTGTGAAGGATATTACCAATAATGGTTGTTTTTGGTAAATTTGATAAATAGTATGAATTGAATCCAAAAAAGTAGATTAATTATAATACTTAGAAGAATCGTGTGGAAATATGGTTGCATTCTTGAGTGAAATCAAATATTTCGAAAAGTCCAAATACTATGAAATGTAAGAATTTTAGATGAGAATTTCATTTTATGTCAAAAGGTTCTGTCTGCTTCTTTATATATACAAATAAAGCTGTATTTTTTTTTATTTTGGGGAAATTGCTCCAGGCAAGGCATGAAGCCACTTGGTGTAAGGAGCTAAAAAATAATACTACTTCAAGGTAAAAAAAAATAGTCAACGACAAGTGTTAGATGCATAGATACCGACTCAGAAAACAGCAATTCTTCCCCCTTTGTCAGAAACATCACTCATGGAATGTGAGGATTAAAGGACAAAATAAAGGAAGCGAAAGTTGCGAGGCTGCCGAAAATAAATAAATTAATGCTACTACATAGTTTTGATGAATTACACCTCTTTGGTTGAACATACATATATTGACTGCATTACGGTCATGCTAACTAATTGTACGACTTGATCATGTTGACTTACCTGTTCTCATTAGATCATCAAAGTTAAACTTTGTTGGGCTTGATCAGTGCTAGATAGGTGATCATTTGGGGATACCAGGCACTGTATGTGGCCGGACAGCGACACCTTTCTGAAAAATCTGCTAAAACCTATGTAGTTATCTCCCCTGACCAGGATATACATGTGACTGGGGACTGCTGTTGAATTTAATATTCCGTAGAAACTTCATCCTTCGGAGGAAGCCAGCTCAACCCAACCAGGTTGAATGCCGTACCAGGTGCTAACTAAGGGAGAGAAAAACAGAATTTTAATATAGACAATGTGGTGCTTGTGCATATCAACCCTGACATTGAAATATTTAAAGAATGTATAAACTTTATTATGTACTTACGTGTTAGCTGAAAATAAGATTTTGCAGAAAAAAATACGCAAATTCATCCAGTAGTTATTAAATTATAAGAAAAAGAAAAAAAATGATTTTACGTACATTTTGACATTTTTGTAAACAAGGAAGACCCCAAACCCCGAAATCGTGAAAATATGAGTTATCGTCCTTGACTACTGGAAAATCTAAAATACAAAATGGTGGAAATATCTACCGAGTGATAAGATCGTTTTTTATTTATAATTAAATAAATACTGGATGAATTTGCATAATTTTTGGTGTACAGTTTTTTTCTTTTCATCTACCACATAAGTACATAACAAAGTTTATACATTTCTTTAGCTATTTTATTTTTAAGAGCGGTCTAACATGTCAGGGTTGATATGCACAAGCACCGACAATGTTGTATGGCTTACTTAGGCCTTGTGCAAGGTTTCAATCCAATGGTGTCTTCTTTCAAAAACATCATCACACACGCACACATCGTGCCACATATTTGTATCAACATCCAATCTTTTCTCAATACTTTTAAAAGTTTTAATTATTTGTGTTGTTTGCATAATTTAACTTTAAAATGTTTTCTTGCAGATATCTCCTCGCCTACAGGGATTCATTGAGAAGATGCTTGTACGTGATCCATCTGCCCGGGCGACGGCGTATGAACTCCTTCAGCATCCATTCATTCAACAAGCAGATCATCCGAGTTGCCTCATTCCACTGATCAGGAATCTCCGACACAGTCCTTGCTAGAAGGAGGAGGAGGAGGAGGAGAAGGACCTCTGCGGAACAAACCCACACAAGATACTGACTCACACACACACTCACATACGCGCGTATATATTGCCTTTATATGCAGATGCATAAGAGATAAATAATAAAATCATTTTTATATATAAATTAAAAAAACAAAATATATTTCTGAATATCTATTTCCACGTGAGCACTTTTCAAAGAAATACATCTGAATAATTTGAAAAAGGAAACAAATGTTCAGATGCTGTTAAAGAGTTCCACTTAAGGGGGAGGGGGCAGGAAACGAGTTAAATCAGTTCAACATGAACGCAAATTCCATTTTGTGTACACAATTCAGGCTTACGATGTTTTAATGTAAAATAGCCCTCAAAACACTGAGTTGAAATGAAGAAGATTGGGAGATCTTAATAATTTTGGAACGATCTATGTGTCATGTTGTTGGCCTGTTTTGAATGTGGCGATTTGAGGCGATTGGGTTTCTTGTGTGACCTACGTACTGGTTTAACTCTTATTATCCACATATAAAAGCAATTAAAAAGATTTTGTACTAGTAAAGAAAAAACATATACAGAGACACAAGTCATTTTTTTTTTTGATTGATCAGTAACAGTAGTAGCCATTACCAAGAAATCTGACCTGTTACAACTGCTGAACGCAACCTCCTCTTGGCCTTATGTATGTGTGTGTATGTGTCTACCATTTTTCTTTTTTTTATGGAATCTTTCGGATAAGAATACAGTGACTATAAACTTTTTGATATCAAAACATTTCTGTCTCATGTCCCGACGAATCATATCTTACCAGTGAGTGGTCATGGACACTATAGTCAAGACAAAGCAGTTATATATATATACATATGTGCCACCAGAGTCTCTGTATCCAAAATGCTGTATACTAATTTTTCTTTTGTTTTTGTTTTTTACATTTCCAAAATGAAATAAGATTAATATATATATATATATATATATATATATAATATAAAGTTAAATGGACGAAGAGTGATAAACATGCACGAATGTCCAAATTT
This sequence comes from Sepiola atlantica, assembly GCA_963556195.1. Taxonomy (NCBI): domain Eukaryota; kingdom Metazoa; phylum Mollusca; class Cephalopoda; order Sepiida; family Sepiolidae; genus Sepiola; species Sepiola atlantica. The sequence goes on along the minus strand of OY744546.1, from coordinate 38,039,514 downwards.
ATTTCAAACTTCAAATGTTCAAAGCCAGGTATATTCTGTAATAAAATTATGTTTATTGTTCTTTCCTTAAGCCAAGGCTTTTCAAAGATCGAGATTTTATCATCAGAGGAATTATACAGATAGATAAGTTGGCAATAGAAAAGCCAAAGTTCAACATTTGAAAAAATATTTAGAAAAAGATTGTATGTATATATATATATATATATATATATATATATATATATATATATATATACATACAGAGAGAGAGAGAGAGAAAAATCTCAGATATTTTCAGAAGATTCATTTGGTTCTCTTAGTTTGTTTATCGTAAACCTGGTTGTGCTTATATTAGGGTAATATGTCACTGGTCACACTATGAATTAGATTATTATTAACTTGCTTTTCTTTTGGTTATTCTGAAGTTTTTTTTTTTCTGTTCTGTGACATTAGAGAAGCTATATCTTTCTGAATTCAGATTTAGTATTGCCAACCATCTTTCTGAATTGGATGTTGTGGGCAATTTTTCTGTTGCCAGTAATTTTTCTGAATGGAATGTTGTCAGCAATCTTTATGAATGATGTTGCCAGCAATCTTTATGAATTCAAATTTAGTATTGCCAGCAATCTTTCTGAATGGTATGTTGTGGGCAATTTATTGTTGCTACTAATCTTTCTGAATTGGATGTTTTGGACAGTCCTTCTGAATGGTATGCTGTGGGCAATCCTTCTGTTGCCAACCATCTTTCTGAATTGGATGTTGTGGGCAATTTTTCTCTTGCCAGCAATATTTCTGAATGAGATGTTGCAGGCAATCTTTCTTTCTGAATTCTGATTCAATGTTGTGGGGCGACAGTTGAAAAAAAAATAAAAACATCTAAAAGTAGTCAATAACAAAAGCAAGGAAAACAAAAATACAATATTGGAATTTTTTTTCTTTCCAAATTTAGTTTTTTATATTTTTCAGACCATTAAATGCATTATTTTACTCAATAAAGATAGTTTACTAAGTCATGCATATTGTATGGTGTGATGGTAGGTGATATGATGCTTAAGATTAACTTTCAATTTTTCTAATCAAAAATGTTTTTAAAAAACTGGAAATAACTGATGCAGCAACTTCACATCCTTTTGTATAAGAAATAAATCCTCAAATTTTATTTTGATAAAATGAAGATAAAGTTTATAGATTAAAATATTTACCCTTTTTTTACCAGATTTAAAATCTTAGAAAATTTTGGATTTTCTTTTATGTCTTCATTTTAAAATTGTATTTGCAAAAAAAAAAAAAAACGGAAAGGAAGCTTAGAGTTTAAATTTGCAAATTAAACTCTAAAAGAATTCAATAAAACCTTCATTTGTTTTCAGCCATTACTCTCTGATTTACCACAAAACCATGAGTGCCCTTTGACAAGATTTATAAAAAAAATAAAAATATTCCTAAATGCATTTTTCATTTCAAAATTCTACTTCATTCTTCAGACTGCCAAATTATATTGTTTCAACACACTTTTTTTAATTCAAAAAAATAAACTTTAAAATTTGGATGAACCTTGTTTTAATATTGATGTTGTAGAATACAAGGTTCAGTGAGATGATTAAGCTTTCTTGCAACATCATACTCTTTCACACAGGCAACCCAGCTGATATTTATTAAATACCAGCTTGTGATATATAGCTATGTCATGGATGGTCATAAAGTTTGTCTACCTTCAAACAATAAGGCACACTTCAGTTTTAAGTTTTTCTAAAGTAAAAGGGTAGTAAAAATTTGAAGGCAGCAATTAAAGTTTCAATAAGCGTTTCTATGATTTTTATGAATTTTCCAATTGGAAACTTTGTAAAGTTTGAACAAAAAAAAATTGATACAAAAAAAATGATACAAAAAGAAAATGAATGTTCTGATCACATCTCTTGTAAATGGTAAAAATAAAAATCTTTTTTGTTTTAAAAGTTAAAATCCATTTTCTAAAATGATAACCCAATCACACACACACACACAGATTAATAAGGATGACTTGATACAGACTGCTCAATTGTGTTGATAAATATGTATTCTAAAGATCATAGAACACTTAAATTTCGGAAAATTGACTTAATATATGTAGGTTATATATGTCGGGGATACCAATGAAGCTCATCTATCTTCAAACAGTAAGGTTCAACTCATCTTTTAACCTTAGAAAAACTTAAAGCTGTGTTTATTTCGACAATAAAAAAAAACTGGTAGTAAAATCTGAAATTCAAATACTTCAGTCACACTTTTGGTTTTCTTTAATTTGGAATTTTGTCAAATTTGAACCAGAAAAGTTTAATAATTTACGGTTGTGATCACATTTTTTGTAAAATGCAAAAATAAAAAATTATTTATTTAGAATGTAAAATTCATTTTCTAATGTGATAAACTCTATTTAATAATACACACGTATGCATATAACATTTTTATGGATTTATAAAGCTGACATATATATAATGAAATCTTCTGAAAGTCGATACATTGTATTTAATGTGTAGACCAGTTGTTACATATATATAACAAAATGATTTTCTAGAAAAATCTCTTATTAAACATGTTGAACAATATTAAGTTAAAAAGAAGCCTCACTGAGTAAATAAACAAATTATACTGCCAAGTCTCCAACTGCACATAAACAACAGAATACGTTCACACATTATGTAAGCTGAGAATACATTTTTCCACATACTCTTACATAATAAATGGCTTACCAAATAAATAAATATTTTTGTAGGGGAGCAGGTATAAATTTCACCGGTGGACAGTTTCGACTTTGAGCTATTTCCTCCTAACAGGACCAATGAATTTTTCTAGAATATAAACAAGCTGTATTTTCTCCTAAATCCAGGATAATCAGATAGATGAAACCCGGATATCCCCCATGGACACAATAATATATCGTATTTAAATAAAATAAAATAAATATTAGCTCTTGTAAAAACCTACGCTAGAGCATTTTGATGGGTTTTTTTTTAACTTGATACATGCTATATATATATATATATATATTTTGGCAGCAAGTCATTCTTATACAAGCATCGTTAAAGACCACAGAGTTTTCTCTCCACACTATCTTTCTTGTTAATTTCTCGACGCGGCGAGCGATTCGTCGGTTTTCTGGTGTTAATTGGTGGAGTATGGCACCTAACATTGTGTCGTGGGCCATTCCTCTAGCGCTTTCGGTCTCTCGACTGTCTTCAGGAGGCTGTGTCTTATTGTTACTAAGAGCCGTATTTATAGTTTTATTATTAGTTATATATGTATTATTTTACATATATATATATATATATGTTAACATTGCAAATTTAGCCATATTAACCCCCCCCCCCCTGGTTATTAGAGTGATGACCGGAGAGAGGGGGGTTAGATCTGCATTTTGACTTTCCAGACCACGGGTTATTTATAGAGTTGATATAAATGTATATGTAAAAACTGGTCTTCCCATTATATAGAATGTGTTTCATTTCTTATATTGAATAACATAGGTATTCTGTGTCTATTCCATCTGTTTACCATTCTTTCTAAAATTCTAGCAAACTTGAATCAGATTGGAAGGTGAATTACAAAATTCATATCTTGAAATTTACCTTACAGCTTCAGTTAAATAATTTTGGAAAAAAAAAACGATCAAAAGAGCAGACACATGTCGATTTTATTCAATGAAATATGGTTAAAAGAATAATTGCTGCCTAACTCCACTATATATATATATATATATTATAACTAAAAGGTAAACTTTTAGAGAGTTGGACCTATTGTGAAATAAGGAAAGCTCAATATACTGGATAGAGCAAAAATATGGTATGTCAATGAAAATTAATAAGACCTGCAAATGGAAGCAAATCGATATCTTCAGTTGTTCAAAACAAGGAGCAGTTTAGTTAATAAAAACATTTATTTTTCTTCTTTCAAATTTGGAACTTTGACAGTCCTATCCTGTCAACTTATCAAAATTTTCCTCTGATGATAAGATTTTAATCTTTGAAAAGCCTGGTTTAAGGAATGAAAGAGAAGAAAAATAAATGTTTTTTATTAACTAAACTGCTCCTTGTTTTGAACAACTGAAGATATCGATTTGATTCCATTTGCAGGTCTTATTAATTTTCATTGACGTACCATATATATATATATATATATATATATATTAGATATTAATTGGGTAGATTTCAAAAGTTCAAAATATATTAATTATAATTTCAAATATTTGAATTATTAAACTTATTTTTATTTGCAGTTTTGAAGCATATCATGGGCATTTAATAATTAAATTTTTTACTAAAAAAATATATATATATTAATCTCAACCAGAGTAACTCTTGAATTGTTTTATATGTGTGTGTGTATATTTATATATGTAAACAGCTGATTAAAGATGACTTTATGCAAAAGAAAAACATTTTTATGTTAAAATCCATTTTCTAAAATAAACTTTATTTAACACACACACGCGCGTCATTCACAGATTGTTTAGCTGTATCACAGCTCTTCTGTGTGACGAGACATGCAAGTGCCTCAAGCCGAGATTGAAACTAGACCGCCTAGTTGATAGTTGACGCTTCCAACCATTCAGTCGTCGGTCACCAACCATGAGTAAGTGAAATCTTAATGTTTATATAAACACTGTCAACTACCAAAGAGTGCTTAATTTTTGTTTTTACGAAGAGCTTTGCATTATCGCTAATGGTTGTTAGTAATTTCACTTACTACAGTGCTCAATCCAAGGAACTATATATGATATGTTTTCTATTTTGTATTCCAACGATTTCTCCTGATGAAATGTTAGACGAAAGTTCTCTCGAGACCACAATTCCGGAGATAAAAATTCTGCTTTTATTCAAAATCATTTATAAATTTTGTACCTCGAAACACACACACGCACACACACACACATATATATATATATATATATATATTGGATAATATAAAAAACGATTCTTTTATATAATTCTGTTTGGTTCTTATGAGAATCAATTTCCAAAGCAAAATGAAGCTCAATATTTAAACCTTTAATGGAGCTATAAATAAGATTACAGATAAGTTATATCATACTATGATTTAATGTCAATTTAGGAGAAATCTTACATATATTTCTGGAGAAAATTCACAGCATACTTGAACAAAACTCAAGCTATCATATAAACATCCCAGTCTTCAGAGGTAGTTGCCAGATGAAAACTTCACATCAGGTAAAAGCAATATACAGGTGATACTATTCAAAACTTGATTCTCAAAAAAATTCAAAACTGATGCATATCAAAGACTCCCCGAATAAGCTCTTCAGAAATCAAGGCAAACTCAGTCAAAATAATTAAGAAATTACCAAAAGGAACCTTTACAACTATCTGAGGAAGATGTTCATATAACTTGGATTTTTGTTCATATATATGTTTCTAGAGAAAAATTCAGAGCATACACTTTTTCTTTAGAAACATATGTAAGATATCTTTTCAGTATGATATAACTCTGATCTGTAATTTTATTTATATATATATATATATATATATATGTAAGTTCGTAATCCGAGGCAGGAGCAATGCGATATAGATACCGGAAGGTGGAACAGATGAACAAAAATAAATGAGAAAAGAAAATATGAATGGAAGCTCGAATCAATTTATTAATATTTCATGGTTTAAATACCAGAACAGTAAATAGAAAAAAGTTTAAAAGGTCCGGAAAAGGTAAACTTTAATTTTCGAGAGTGGAACATCTCATTATCAAAAGCTCAAAAATATGACCGAATGGTTGAAAAGGCGAGATAGTTACTTTTGTTCATCTGTTCCACCTTCCGGTACCTATATCGCATTGCTCCTGCCTCGGATTACGAACTTACATTTCTATTTACCAGCAATGCTTCAAGCAAACTACAATTTCCTATATATATATATATATATATATATGTATGTCATCCACACACAGTTGTTTCGTCTACAACTCATATATGCAGGGGGGAGGGGGGAATATCCAACAGTATGATATAAATAATGATTTCAAAATTTTCTTTGGATATGAATTTAGTAAGATTAGTGAGAGCCAGAGCAAAACAATAAACTGGTCTCCAGGTGGGTACACGAGGCATAAAACCTCTGCAGCATAAAGCAATAGAAAATGAGTGGTGACTTTATTATAAAATTTGCTCCGCTGAAAAAAGAAAGACAGAAGGCAGCGGAAGTTGTCGAAACGAAAAACGTATACGCATGCAACATTTAGGGTTTTTTTCATATGAAAACTCACTTTCACATAAAAAGATTTTCCACTACTTAATATATCTGTATCTCTAGTGTATATATTTGTATGTACAGGATTAACTCCAAAACTAATTAACCGATCATTATGAATTTTGGAACACACCTGCTAGGCATAAGATGTCGAAAAGTGGGCTGTATTTAGTTTAAGTTTTATGCAAAATTCACGATTTTGATGAAATTTTAACCATAGGTATTAGACATAAATTAATAAATATTCTCCAAATTCAAATATTTCAGCTTTGCATTGAATTTGATTCATAGGCCATCAATTAAGCAAGATTCTATGAATTTAAATTTCTAAAAGCCTCTTAAACTTAAGCCTTAAATTTTAAATATTTTCTAGAATTAAAATCATGAAATGAATTTTGATCAAAATTAGAAATAGGATTTAGTATCATTTTATGTTGATTGTAATCTTCATAAGGGGGCATAAACTTGTTTAAAAACTATTCTGTTTAGGGAATTAATTTTACCCACCCTGGGACAGGTATTCTTCTAGCATATTATATATTATATTCAGGATGATTTTTTTTTTATGGAACCACACCATTGCATTTTTTTTTTTTTTTTTTTTTTGTGGTTTGACAGCTTCTACACAATTAGGGGCAGGGGAGTTTTGTTAATATGCAATTTAAGTTTAGAATGGAAAATGTGAACATTTTAATATGAACAGCCTGTCGCAAAAAAATAAAAATGTTGATTAAGAACAAAGTTGTTTATTTTCATTTTTGTTGATCCTCTTTATTTCACGGTGCAACACATTTGCAATGAAAATTAACTGATGCAACAAAACTAAATTTCTACCATTTTATAAACAAAAACACAATTTTTACATAAAATATTTTTCTATTATAGCTGTTTTATTTGCCTCATTTCCTCAGTTCATATATTTGAGAAAACTTTAACCAAAACGTTGGTTAGATGAGCCAATAAAGAATTGCTTATAATTTGGATACTTGTTTTTCGATTTACTATTTTTTTTTTTTTTTTTTTGAGTATACTCAGCATAAAAAAAAATAATTTATATGTCACATTATGTCACTTTTTGAAATGTTTTTATCTAAAATTGTACTGTTTTAGTCGACAGGACGACAATTTGATTTTGGAACAGTTCATTTAAAATGGTTAAAATCGGAATTGTTTACTTTATCGACATCAGATTAATCACCATCTTTGCTGAACGAACGATCTCATTTTTTTAAAAATGTGCGTGAAAGGTGATAATGTACGTACAAACTTGGAAATGCCTTAGCATATTATTATATAGATGTTTTTCTTTCTCTATACGAGTGGTTGTCCACTTTCTTTTTTTTATTTTTTATCCATGGTCCCCTTTTAATCCTTTCTCTGATTGTCGAACTCAAAAGGTACATTCATAATAATATGCATATAATAAATTCCACGGTGCTTTCTACATCCATCTATATAATTCACTGTTGATAAAAAAGTGAGTTCAGAACAAGAGACTTTGATGTCATGGCCACATTGAAAGAATAGATGAGTTCTTGGGTTAGTAGATGTAGAACAGTTGAGTGAGACGGTTAAGTTCACAGGAAGGCCAAGGAAAATATGAGGGGTGGGTGAGTGATAAGAATGGACTTTAGAGAAAGAGGGATAAAGACCTGCCCAGAGATAGGTTAGTTTGGAAGTTAATTTCTAAAAGTCAGAATGTAAAATGGATGGTAAACTAACTATAATGATAATAATATTCCTTTTGAAATAATGTCTGTCAGGGTCAATACTATTAAGAAGATATTAGTCTTTCTTCTTCCGTAAAAATAATTGTTTTTGTTTTTATCTTCAATCAATCGTGTGTTGTCTAAGTTTTTTTAATATATTGAAGTTAATACCTCCTTTACAAAGTAAGTCCATATTGAATCCACATGTGTGCCGTGGGTTGGCCGGATGTAGGTATTATGTTTCTGCAACAAAAAAGTTATTTTTTTAATATAGACTTACTTTGAAAAGGAGATATCAACCTCGAAATATTGGAAAAACTTGGACACCATGTTAAGCACAACTGATTGAAGATTAGCAACACAATAAGTAAAAAAAAAAAAAAAAAAATTTGTAATTATTACATTACGTATTGTCTCTTTGTCTACTATCATCTCGATTCTTACCCAGACATTCTTTCAATTCACTCAGTACTAATAACCTTAACATTTGCATTGTAACAGACTTCTAAACCTCAAACCTATCTATTCATTACACAGAATGCTTGAAGGAAACTACAAGATTTTCTTAATTTATAATTATTTCTATTAATAAAACGTTTGCTAATTAAAAAAATAATTTACAATTTTATTACAAATTAAAGAGCATTCTTTTTAACTAATTAATCACCACCTTTCAAGGTCAAAAGCCACTCAAGGATAAGGGTTAACAAGATAGCTGGATTGTCAATTGAATGATTATGATTGATTATAATTAGATTGAAATAAACAATTTGATTGCTTTTGGGAATGGTTTATGACAAGTATTTGTTAACATTGGATTTGAAGACGACCGTGTTGTAGTCAGCAGGGACGCAGTTCCGTTGTAATGTGTTCCACAAAAAGATGCTAATTTGAGAAATTCAAAAACGTGTTCTACTGTCAAAAGCAATTTTTTTTTTTTTTTTTTCAAAACTTTAATTCATCCCAAAAAGGGGGTCACATTGCCACTGAGACGTAAGGGCCTACTGTGATTAGGGGCCAGATTTGTAGGGGAATCCTACGTGGGGAGTTGTGCAGCAATATATTTGTTCACATTACATTTAAATTTCTGCATGTTGGTGCAGTTGGGGGAGCGGGGAAAGAATTCCAAATGGAAGCGGTCCAAGGAAAGAAGCTATTAGAGTAGAAAGTTTTTCGGCATCTGGAAACCCCTAAAATAAAGGGGTGGGATTTTGCTACTAGTCGGGTTAGTCAGAGGTGATTACTTTGAGGGGGGGGGACAAGTGCAGTAAGTTTATTGGAGCATATTCTGTGGAAGTAAAAGTGCTTGAGAATCTTAATTGCTTCTCTTAATACGATAATATTTCTGACTTGGCGAGAATACCCTTCCTCCTCAGTTTGAGAAACACGTATCGAGGTATTTAAAGTCACCATTTTATTTATTTTAATTTTGCCTCATCAGAATTGAACATATATTTTTTCGTTTTTTGCTACAAATATTTTCAATCGAATGACATTCGTGAGATTGTGATTGACCTTGTAGATACTGTTGTTGACTATGGGATCAGCTATGCCGAGTTCAAATCCCATCAGATCGAATGGCACACCGATATTCTTGGAGAAAGGTATAAACCAAAGCTATCCCTGTAACAGATCAGGCGATCGTGCAACTAGTCTTTTTACTGGAGACGATGTGAATTTTCTAAGATAACTTATATAGCAGTTAAAAACAAAGGGAAAATACTCCTGTGAGATTAGTTGAATTTTTTTTTTGTGTTTTACATACGAAATAATAAGAACCACAATGAGCTAATTGATAAATTTGACAATTATTGACTAATTCTTATAGATGACTTTGAATAAACAAAGACATATTTCAATGAGTGATTTTTATTTTAATTTGGGATTTTTTTTTTTTTTGTAGAACTTGTACTTAGTCATGGCCATGGATAGAATCCTTTCAGAATGAAATTTTCTAGGGGCAATGACAGTGAAGAGTTAGGAGGTAAAAAGATCTGTGCTGACTGATTATAAACTTTGCCTCCAGTCAGAGATTGCAAATGTTAGATTTCTCGGCCTGCTATAGGGTTGACCATGGTATCTGGCACAACTTGAGTAAGTTTTGTTCGTACCAGTCGAAGATACGTCCTTGACAATCAGTCCAACAGTGGCTTTGTTGCTGTCGGGCTGAGGTATTGTTCTGTTCAGTCCTAGGAGGTCCATCCTCCCAAGCTTTACTTTCTCTCTGAGAATGAGTGTGTTTATTGCTAATCACCTGAAGTGCCTCTACTGGAGAATACTTACGGGGTTGCTCAGGCATTTCTATAGACCAGTGCACTTCACGTAGTGTGCTGGCTATTTAAAACCTCATCTGAACTTTTGTCTAACCTCATGCAGAAGTGGTAAATAAACATGGTATGAACCTATAATCCCCCCCCCACTGTTTTGTGTAAAAAAAGTAACTTCTGTTCAACTAATCATATACAATGAATTGTTTACAATAGTAAATTGTGTTTTCGCCTTAAATAATCAAACGAGAAACAGATGATACACCATAAAAAAAATAAAAGGACAAAAACATTCTATCCAATATTTTTATATGACAAATAATTTTGAGACCGAAATTTCTTGCTTTCTCCTCTTCCAGGAATCTGTTGTTTTTTTAATACGCTGTTACTCCGTTCTGTTAAAAAAATCCAGTATGAACAAAATAACATCTAACAAGAAACAAATACCAATTAATCTGCATCGAAATGTTAATTAGCTTGTTACCAAGCAAACAATTAAAAAACTTTTTTCAAAAGAATGGCCCAAATAATATCATAAACAACATAAAAGAAGCAAAAAGCATACCAAAAGCAAACAAACAAAATCACTCAAACATTACGAATAGTCAAATTTTACACTAAAAATATATAATAGTTAAAAGGTCGTTAAGCATTAACAAACCAAAAAGTACATAAGTTACCGACGCAGGTTCTGGAGTCGGTCAACTGAGATGAAATCCAGATCAATCAGTTTCATGCATTAATACCACTTTGTAAATATCAGACTAGGAGCAAAGTTTAGTATCTGTTCTGATACTTCATTTTTTTTTTTTTTTTTGTCCTCGTGAGTGATAGAGAAATCCTTTTAGCCTGAAGCAATTTTAATTTTTGTCCCAATCCAGAGTGCCCTTTTTGGGCGTACTGGAATTTCCCCACATTAAAAACCGGCCTTTTGTCTAACTTTTCGCTGATGGTGAGGCAAGTAAATATCAGACTATGAGTAAAATTGTATTCAATGAATGAATGTTCAATGTTCTGCAATGAATGGATGCCGTTGATTGTATTCATTTACACACTAATACTGTTGGTAAAGGTATGAATCCGAAATTTACCCCCCCCCCCCAGCTATGGGTGAAATAGCAACTTGTATTCAATTATTCATATACAATAAATCGTTTCCAATAGGAAACATGTTTCAGCATTTAAGTAACCCACAAAAGTGTTGATATGCCACATAACAAACTGACTATGCTTGAATGGAATAGATTTTTTTATGAACAAGAATTAAGAAACCCTAACCAGAACAAATGAAGAATTTGTTTTCCAAATGCGAAATATTTCATTAACCCCTTCCCACTCCCACCTTTTATTTACCAAAAAACTGGAAATGGGGCGGTGGGGGGGGGGGCATACATTTTTTTTTTATGTGTATAAAAGTTTAATATAACACTCAAGGTTGTAATGCATTAAGAATTGAAAGCTAAAAATTGGTTTTAAAATTTAATAAAATTAATTTTGAAAAGTAAATAAAAATTTTTAAATTGCATATTTTGTTTTTGTTATTTTCTATTTTTTTCTTTTTTTTTTTTTTCTTATATAAAATCTCGGTTTGCGAGTTGTATGCTAATTGACAGAAATTAGCTTTTTTTTTTTAAAGAAAAAAACTGATTTTCGCTTACATCGCTCCTCTGTTACTTGGCTGAAATCCGTTTCTCTCTCTCTCTCTCTCTCTCTCTCTCTCTCTCTCTCTCTCTCTCTCCCCCCCTTACTATTTATCACCACTTATCGGTCCAATTTCCTACAATTGTGGAATTGTAAATTTGAAACATAATTTTCTTTTTGTTTTTAATTCTTCTAAACCTTAAATATGAACATATCATCATCATTATCATCATCATCATCATCGGTTTAGCGTCCGTTTTACATATTGACATATATTGGACGGCTTTTAGAAATTGACTTCTAAACTAACTTATCTCTACCTAGGTCTTTATTTTTCTCTCAAATCCTTCCTTATCGCTTCCTCTCATGTTTTCTTTGGCCTTCCCTTGCCAACTGACCCTTCTACCTCAACTGTTCTACATGTAGTTATTTCTCTATTTATGTTTACAAATATTGGGGGTGGGGGGAGTCAAGACATGAATGAAAAAGTGATTTTCTGAGAAAAAAATGTTTTTGTTAGTTGTTTACTAAAAACAATTACTGTTAGAAAAGATTTTGGAAAATATGAATGTTTTGTTTTTCTGATGAGTCACCGCTTATCAAGTCCCAGGTGTCACTCGAGGATAAGGGTTAAATAAATTGATAGTTGGACGATGATCACCACCACAAGAGGATTGGAAAAAAGTGGGTGGAATGGCCAGAAGATTACTTAATCAGACTTGAGAGCGAAACAAATATTTGTTTACATTAGACTTGAAGACAACCATGCTGTAGTTGGTTGGGAAGCAACCTTGCAGTATTTTGTTCCACAGATGGGATGTTCTAGGAAATAAACTTTGTTCATGGAAATTCTGTTTGGTTTTTGGTAGAGAGCGAGAGAGAGAGAGGAAAATTCTTTGTTATTGTTATAGCTAGGCGAGTTCTTGCCGTGAATTTTTGCAGGAGGAAACTCAGGCGAGCATTTACCATGAACCTAACGATACAGTAGCAAGAGGCTAGCAGCAACTCTTCTGTGTGAAAGAGGATGTAGGGAAGAGAAGATACCAACCTCCACTAGGTGGCAAAATCAATTTTGTATTCTGTCAAGGCAAGAAAAAGTGCTCCCAGCAGCACCTCCCCAGATATGGCAGCAGTACTCCATCTTAGGATGTATTTGATTCTTGATTGAGGTAGAGAATTGTGTCAGGAGTGAAGTATTTTCTGGAGCAGTAGAATGATCCAACCATTTTTCCAGTGACCTTTGCAACAGATTTGATACTACCATGCTAGTAAACTTCTCACACCTGACAGTATCCTATATCTCTACAAAGCCACCATTCACCCATACATGGAGTATTGTTGCCACATCTGGGCTGGGGCATCATCCACTAGTCTCTCCCTCTTAGACAAGGTCCAAAAAAGAATCGCCAACTTAATAGGTCCCTCACTATCCACCAAGCTCCAGCCCCTATCCCACCGCTGCAATGTTGCTTCTTTGTGCCTGTTTTACAAGTACTTCAATGGAATGTGCTCTGATGAACTTGCTGCTCTGGTGCCCCCATGACACAAATTCACTAGACCAACCCGACAATCTGCCAAATTCCATCCATTCACTGTGGAGGTCTCCAGATGCCGAAGAGCTTTCTACTCCAAAAGTTTCTTTCCTCGGGCTGCTGGACTCTGGAACTCCCTCCCTGCTCCCTGTTTTCCTGACGGTACTGACATGCAGAAATTTAAAACTAATGTAAACAGACATCTCGCGGCACAGCTCCCTATTTAGGTTTACCCCACCCCCCCACCCCCCCACCCAAAAAAAAAACAATAAAAAAAAATCTCTCACCCTTTTTTTCAGTAGCCCTCTTACTTCTACAATCGCGGTCTGCCTTGTTTGGGGTGAACTATGTTAAAAAAAAAAAGTCTTCCATTTTAGGTATGGATTGAAGTCAGTTCTAGGAGCTTATCAAAGAAGGGGTCTTCCTCAAAAAGAGAACCATTCATTTCAACTGGAAAAAAAGAGAATCCGAGCATTGGTGGTGAAAAGAGAAAAGTTTGGTTTTAGAGGTGTTAAAAGTAACCAGCCACTTTTCCTCCATTGCATCACGTGCTCCCAGTCGAAAGAGAGAGATTCAGAAAGATGTTGATCATCAATGTTCTTCAAAGTTCTGCCATAGATAGTTGTGTCGTCTTCATAAATGTAAACGAATGATCTCGGAATGTTATTTGGAAGATCATTTATGAAGATCAAAGAAAGGGTTGGGCCCAGAATGGATCCTTGAGGCAAGCATTGAGTGCTTCAGATTTCTGCCCGTCAACAACTACCTCTGTAGACCTATCGGAGAGAAAGGATGTGATGGTTAAGGAGAAATTTTTTTTTTAACTAAAATATTAAAAATATTGGTATGTCACCAGTCGGGGATCCATATCATGTTTCCAATCGTGATTTATGGAACAAGCCGGAAATGGCTGAAACAGTTTACGATTTGAAAGCAGCAAAAAAAAAATGTAAAACTGCAAAACCAAAATGAATTTAACCACAGTGACAGCAGCTGTTCAGTCTCCCAAAGAACTAATCACATTCTGAACAAAAAAAAAAAAAAATCAGCCAGATGACAAAATCCCAAAATGGTGACAAATGCAAACAGAAATCCATCCTTTTGGTAAAACAATATCCTTTAAACTTTCTTGCCCTTTTGGCTAGGAGCAAAGTGTAGTATCTGTTCTGATGGTACACTTCATCTTTCTGTGATCGGTCAGTGAAGGAGAAATCCTTCTTGACTGAGGAAATTTTTTATTTTTGTTCCAATCCAGAGTGTCTCTTTTTGAAGAGCTGGATTTTCTCCACATCAAAAACAGACCTTGTGTCTAACTCTGCCCTCGTGGGGAGGCACAAGTAAATAGGAACTCATCCTATTTTACTGATAAATAAAAATGTAGGAAGATTTTTTTCTTTTTGAGCACGAGAAGGTATTGTTCATAGAAGCTAGTATGAGTAAAGTGGGTTAGCATTAAAAAAGATTTTAGCCCTTAAAAAAATAAATAAAGTTAAAAAAAAAAAATTTTTTAAATAAATAAATAAAAGATATAAAGTTGATTCACTCCAATTGGTTTGAAGAAAATTATTAAACCCAATCTTAACACGGAGGAAGGGGTAATTTACTCTAACTTTAAGTCAGGGAAATATGAAAAAGTTGTTTCGTTTAATGTCGGTACTAATTGACTGTTTGGTAATGGCTTGGCCATTTTGGAGCTATTCCGTAACTCACAATCAGAAACATTTGGGTCCATGTGGATCCCGGCTGAAGAAGTACCAAAATATTTCGATTTTTATTGACCAAATGCAACAAGAGTTATTATTCCTTGATCATATCAACACACACACACACACACACACAAGCTCACATGCATTTAACACACACATGCACACACACACATGCACACTAGCTCACATGCATTAAACAAACGCACACAAGATCACATGCATTAAATGCACACACACACACACAAGCTCACATGTGTTAAACATACACACACAAGCTCACATGTGTTAAACACACACACACACAAGCTCACATGCATTAAACAAACGCACACAAGATCACATGCATTAAATACACACACAAGCTCACATGTGTTAAACACACACACACACACAAGCTCACATGCATTAAACAAACGCACACACACACACAAACTCACATGCATTTAACACACACATACACACTAGCTTACATGCATTAAACAGACGCACACAAGCTCACATGTGTTAAACAAATGCAGTTTCTTGTTTTTGCTTAAAAAATATATTTAAAAATAGCTGAATGGGTTCATTTTAGCATGTTGTCTTCTATGTATCTTTCAACACACTTGGAAGCGCAAATCAAGTGACATGTTTCATCACATGTCTGTAAACACCGTATTTTTAATTCTCAACGGAATATTTCCAAGTCAAATGTCGGCCAACATCTGTCTTTCCTGCTTCTGCTGATGATGATGATTACACAGTACACACGTGATCCTAAAAACTTGAGAACTTTGAATTATCTTCACTCACTTTTCCATTTAAAAGTTTTGTAGTTAGATGAGATATTTCTTTTATAGTGATACCTAACTTATCCACTTTCATCACCAACGCTCGGATCCTTGCCTTTTCCCGAGTTGAATGGTTCTATCCTTGTGAAAGTTCCCTGCTTTGATAAGCTTCTGGGATTGATCTGGAATGGAAGATCTACATCAAATCCGTTGCTAAGGTTGCAGGAAAAAGGTTGGATCATTTTACCGCTCTAAAAAGTACCTCACTCCTGACGCAATCCTCTACCTATATAAGAGTCAGATACGCCCTAAGATGGGGAGGTACTGTTGCCACATTTGGGGAGGTGCTGCTCAAAGCACTTTTTCCTGCCTTGACAGAGTACAAAATTGACTTCGAAATCTAGTGGTGAATGATCTCTTCTCTTCTCACAGAAGAGATGTTGCTAGTCTTTCTCTACTCCATTATTATTTTCATGCTCTGGTTACTCCTTATCAAACATTCACACCAAAAACTCGTCTAGCTACAACCACTGTAAAGAATTTTTCTTTCTTCCTCTGTGTACCTAAAACTAAATGGAATTTCCATGAACAAAGTTTCTTTCCAAGAACTTCCCATCTGTGGAACACAATGCCACAGGGCTGCTTCCCGACTGAATATAACATGGTTGATTTTAAGTCCAATGTTAACAAATTCTTGTCGAGCTGTCCACTTAAATAATCAAATTCTGACCATTTCACCCATCATTTCCAATCCTCTCATGTTGTTGTTCATTACCAACTGACAATTTCATTAACCCTTATCCTCGAATGACCCTTGGGCCTTGATAAGTATGAAGGTCAGGCTGTTTATCCATTCAGGTAAAGGAAATAATCCGGTCGTCACTCTAAAGTGGAGGTGCACCCTCCCAGGCTTTGCCTCCTCTCTTTGGGGAGGAGTAAGTTTATTGCTTACTGTCTGAGGCATCTCTACCCGGGAATGCCGACGGGGCTGCCAAGGCAATTTTAAATGGCCAGAGTGCTCACCTCTCGAGTGCTGGCTTATCTAATCCCACTTTCCCGACCTTGTGTCACATCTTACCTTATGGGAGGTAGATAAATAACTTCACTAGTCATTTCTCTATTCCCTCCTCAGAAATGAAAGATGCAACTGCTTGTTTTTATAAGTAAACAAACTTATTTATTTTCTATAAGAGAAGAGCACATAATAATATGACATCTCTTTTTTTACATTTTTTTACCCGGTTATCAAACTTGTACCAGTTCATTGTGTAATGTAGACAACATTTTCGAGGGTATTTTTTGGAGCTCATTTCCTGACATCTTTCCCGTCTCATTGCTGAGTTTTTATTTCTGAGTTCTTGTTGCTCAGTTCTTTTCTCATAACGTGTGACAAAAACACGGAGAGAAAGGAGGTAACTCTATTATGATCGACACTTCTGCTACATAGTTTTCGAGGCGATTTATATTTATTTGTTGACGATATTGTTCTTTAAATCTTTTATGGACATTGAAAGGATTTCATCAGTGGAAATTCTAACCATACTCCTCTGATGAATGTTAGTTGAAAGAATATCTTCTTAGGGGAGACAATTTAGGAAAATAAACCCTAGGCTTTTATTAGCTATTTGTTATCCATCAAAATTTATAAATATACTAGAAGAATACCAACCCAGGACAGGTAAAATTAATCTCCACAAACAGAACAGTTTTGCACCACTTTTATGTCCCCGTATGAAGATTAAAATCAAGATATAATGTTACTAAACGTTATGTCAAGAATCCTTATCCCAACTTTGATCAAAATTCTTTACATGATTTTGATTCTAGAAAATGTCTAAAGCTTAAGCTTAAAGGGTTTTAAGAAGAAATTGAAATTCAGGGAATCCTGCTTAGCTAGTATTTAATGACCATATTATGGCCCCTAAAACCCTTTAAAATACTCCAAAGAAACTAAAATTGGAGGAATATTTATTAATTGATGTCTAATACCTATTGATAAAATTTCACAAAAATCGGAGGTATCCGAATTTTCACGAAAGGATCCCCCCCGCCCCCGTTTACCCCTTTTTCAGAAAACTAAATTAAACTAAATATAGGCCACTTTTGGACCCCTTACTCCCAGCAGCTGTGTTCCAAAATTCATAATGATCAGTTAATTAGTTTAGGATTGAATCCCGTACATATAAACATACCTAACTTTATATAAATAAAGATGACAGTATGAAACTCATTATAATTAATGTTTTATAATTTTGTAAGGCCGTAAGTTATGTCTGTTTGTTTAGTTTTGATAATTGTCACAACCAACTAGTTTACAGACGTCCATGTGAAACACTTTTTAATGTAAAATTGCAAAAATATTTTAAAATTTGATATTTCTGATGTGCAGTCAGTGGCAGATTGTGATTTTAACTTATAGGGGAGGGGGATCAGGAAAATCAGAAATTGTGTTTTAGCAGAGCTATGCACCAATACGTGTGTGTGTGTGTGTGTGTGCATATTTGCATTCGTGTAGTGTGTAGGCTTCTAGACATGTGCCAGAGGGTGGATGCAAGGACTGCCATCTTAGCTGTAATCTAGTCCATGAAAGAGATGATGTTCAAAACATTTTGTGGAGGATGTAGAAAGAAATTGTATGAGCCATCTGAGTGTTATGCCATACAGCATTTCAGCAACTGAACATTTGATGGTCTTCAGTGTAGTCGGAAACCCCATAAAAATTAAGGGTCGGTTTGTCATTCTTCTTCTGTATCACAGCTGACATTCCCAACTCTTTTCCTGAAACAAAACATGACAATTCGATTGCATAGGAAAATTAATTTAGTGTGAAAAGCTGCATGACATAAGGTCACACACAAGTCTGTTGCAATTTTTAAGACGTGTTAAAATGTTTGTTACTGGTGTCACAACCCGTGCATATAAAGCATATAAATCCTGTTGCCACACGGGTTCTCATTTGATCACCGAAGTTAAGCGACGTTGAGCCTGGTCAGTACCAGATGGGTGACCATTTGGAAATACCAGGCGCTGTATATAAAAGGACGGCAACACCTCCCTGCAAGAACTAAAAAACCTAACGTCATCATTTCCCCTGACCGTGGTGTACATATGACTGGTGATAGCTTGTGAATTTAATATTCCCTAGAAACTTCCTCATTCAGAGGAAGCCGAATGTTACTTCATTTGTATTTTGTTTTGTTTTTCAATCTGTGTAAAATATTTGGCAGAAATCTATGGTAAAAAATAACTTATCTTGGCTTTCTCACTTTATCAGCTACAAGCTGTCCTACCCGACGTTGCCCGGGATGCTGGGAAGTCATTTTGTTTTTTTGTTTTTTTGTTTGTTCGCACATTTTTAAGCTTAAGATAAATAACTCCTATTATATTCTTCCATTTAATATGAGTTATCCCCCTTGTTGATATTTATTTTTAGGTGATTATTTAAAACTAGTGTACACTCTCCGTCAAAAATAACAAAGAAAAAAATTATGCTTTGCCAGTGTTCACACTCACTATTTATCGAGATATATTACTAAAATATTCATATAAAATCATAGAATTACGTCAGTAATTTAATTTTTCATATATAAATAATTATTATAACCATTTCTGATGACCTAAAGAAAAGAACATCCACCGTAGACTTTATATTATAGAGTGAATTATTTCTTTCCGAATTCATTTCAGACGACAGAGTAAGTCTGAGGTTGTTGTCTGACTTGCTATTTGTTTTCTCACTTTTCCTCACCACGTAAAATGGTCTCGTCCGGAGGCTAGAAAAAGGCATGCGTTTTACTCACTAACTTTTGCGTTGCAGATGGAAATACATATATTTGTTTATGTAAAAATAAATACACATTGATCTTTATTATAGAGTGGAGGATGTTTCATTAGTAGTCATCCGGGATGGAATAAGTAATTAAAAAAAAATAATTTGTCGCTTAGTACGTTATTATATTGCCAATAACATGGTACAACAATAACAAATGCAAATTGTCTAGTCAGAAACAAAATTTGATTTGTCAGCTTAAATGCTATTTAGGTCTGATTTTGACAATCCGACAGGATAATTTTATATGTTAGATAGAGAGTTTGCCAAATAACTTCTATTTTAGGAGGGGAAAGAGAAATTCCAGCACTCCGTAATATAAGACTAGGTTAGACTTGAAATATCTAGGACGAATTTCTGCTGAACGAATGTATTTTGCCTGAGTCCATTTCTGTCATGGTGAATAGCTGTACTTTTAAAATACGCTGCTATCACAACAAAAGATGAAGGCTAAAAAGTGTGAACCTCATTGTTTGCCTATGCCAAAAAGAAGAAAGAACGAATAAACTAAGTCACCTGGGGGTTTTGTTGGCGGGGGCGGGGGGGGGGTACCAGCTCAAACTAAAGAGGAAGAAGAAGGGTAAGCTTTGTATGTCACCATGTGACTGCTTGCAGGCTGAAGAGGAAGGAGGTGGTTCGCCCTGTCCCTGCTGCTAAAAGGCTTAAAAGGGGACAGTGAATATTGTATTTATGCATAAACATAAGGTGTTCATTTTCAAAAAACGAAAACAATATGTGGTAAAAGTACAGAATAGTTAACACTCGGTAACTTGTATCTCCTCGCCCCCACAAAACAACACATAATTTATATCAAACGCATTCACATGAAATTCTCTAACTAGCCAAGTTTTAACGTTTATAACATTTTTTATTTCACACTTTTTCTTCTATAAAATCTGTATTCTCAACACTCGATCTTTAATGGCAGCCACAATATGCCTACGGGTCTTGGCAGCCATTGAAAGTCGAGTTTTGAGAAGACGGATTTTATAGAAGGGAAAATATGAAATAAAAAGTGTTATGAACGTTAAAACTTGGCTAATTAGGTAGAGAATTTCATTCTAATGCGTTTCATATAAATTATGTGTTTCGGTGGGAGAGGAGGGCTTACAAGTTATCGGGTGTTAACTATTCTGGACTTTTACCTAATATGTTTATTAAATTTCAATTATCCTTTTCTGATATTTCGTGATTCTTACACTTTATTCATGTGTTAGAAAATTTTCAAACACACGTTAATAAAATGTATTATTTAGATTATTCTTAGGACCACTAATTCTCATTGTGGTTGTTATTTGCACAACATTTCGACCAATGTAACCGATCTTCTTCAGGTACATCTTTTAGAACTCAGGAATCTTTATGTTGAACTCAGGAATCTGTGCAGAATTTCAAACTGAACCCTTTCTTTAATCCATGAAGGTAGATTGTTCTTATCCCATCAGCCATGGTCAGGTACAAGTGTTGGATAATGGCCCTATGAGAATAGACGTATCTGTTGGAAATCGTTGGTTTGACTTGCGCGAATTAACGCGGGGTGGACCTGGCAGTCGAGTGCAAAATAGGGCCTGTTCTCACAGTCGGAAATCACAGACGTGACAAGGTTACCGTGTGACGAGATCCCAGATCAAGGGTCAATGTGCACCTGCAAGAGGCTCTGTGACGTCACATGCCTTTGCGTGGGAAACAGAGGGATCCGTGACGTCACTCGTTCTTCGTGAGAAGTGAGTTTTAGTCAGTCTGGGTTTTGGAGGCGAACCGATGAGACGTGATTGTTACCATGTAAACTACAACAGATAAGGGAAATATTTCCCTAAGAAAATACAGGCGAGAGATATCCTTTCCCCCCTTCCATGAATGGTTAAGGAAATAATTGTTAAGTAACTACGATAAAGTAGTGATTTGCTCTCTCTCTCTCTCTCTCTCTCTCTCTCTCTCTCTCGACGTAGTGAATGTTTCCCAGCTGATTAAATAACTAACGCTTGTAATAAAAAAGAATTGAAAGTTAAAAAGATTGTTGTTTGGTGAGTCGGTCAGGAAGCTTTTGTTGCAGACAACGGACGGCGTGGTTCACGGCAGGAAGGAAAGAAGAAAGAATTGATCCACTAGACGACATCAAGACGGCAACCCTCTACACGGCGAGGGAGAAATCTAAAGGTATGCAAACAATATATGAACTATGTGATTTATGATGTTTTAAAAATGACGAGTATTAAATGTGAACTGCCACGGCCCTTTCAGGGACGAGTGTACAAAACGCGTACTGTCGCGGTCCAAGCAGGAGTGGACTATGCAACACAAGTGTTAACTATTTTTTATTTTATTCTTATAAATTTATCACATGTACTGAGGACATGTACTTCAACATGGACCCGTGGAACAACTGATAAAGGTGTTGAGTAACAATCACTTCTATTAGGTGCAGTCTTCTGGAGGTTGAAGGTTCAATCCTGGTTGTATCAGTTGAGACGTCGTTGTGCAACACAATTTCTCATAGAAGCCTTCACAGTGACACCAACAATTTTCTCCATGCGATACAATGCAGGTAGAATCGTATTATTTTGACATTTCATCGTCAACCATGTCTTGTAACCATACAAGGGTACAGGTTGGACAGGTGTGTATTATGCTGCCTCTCTCGCATGTGACAGGATTTCTGTATTTTTTTGTAAAATTGTTGACAGTTGTCTGAAGACTCCCCATACAGCAGATATATGTTATCTTATAGTTCTGGTGCTACCAGATCAGGCTGTCTGAAGATACTGGCTTCCTGACCAAAAATACACCAAACATTGATGTTATTATATTTTTCCTTTCCCTTTGCAAAACTCAATCACGTTCTGCAAAGTCAAAAACAAAAACAACAATTTTCCTCTACAAAATAACCAAACCAAACACCATGAATAAATATTTGGAGATATATAGAACTTGAAGCATAAAAGCTTTTACCAAAATTACTGGATGCGGCATTAAATAACCCAAAAAGGGTTGATATGTCGTAAAACAAAACAACCAAATCAAACCTATCTTATAGTCAAGTCAGTTCGCCCACTGGAATCAACTGCGTTACGAAGGTTTGTGAATTTCTCGACTCTTTCGACACCTGCAACAATTTTTATTTACATTCAAGGGGAAGTTCGCCAGATGCGTATCTATTAGGTGCAGTCTCTCAGTTATTTATGTAAAAATGACATGTTTAGCATCCAAAGACACTATTGGGATTGTTCAGAGTTTTCTGACCTTGCTGATTCCATTGGAGCACAAGGAGGAGCTGGTGCTAGTGTGATTTCAAAAGTTAGAAGTTTAGAAAATTTCTGCCATTACTAACCAGCAGAGTGTTACCACTGCCAACCAAAGGAAGACTATCAAACAGTATGATGATGTATGGAAGTGAAACCTGGCCAGTGAGGGTTGAGGACATGCGTTGCATGGAGAGAAATGATATGATAATGATACGATAGATGTGTAATGTAAGTCTTAAAGATGGGCTTAGATCTGATGACATCAGAGGAAGATAAGATCTGGACAGTATAGGGAGAGGTGTGCAGAACAGAAGACTTTGTTGGTTTGGTCACATTGAAAAAAATGGATGAGAGTGCTTGGATTAGAAGATGTTGAGGGTCAGTTGGTAGGAGAAGACATGGGAAAACATGAGAGAAAATGATAAGGATGGATTTGAGAGAAAGGGAGATAAATAAAGACCTGGCCAGAGATAGGTTTGTTTGACAGACAATTTCTAAAAGTCGTCCAACACATCAGCATGTAAAATGTTAAACCAGTGATGACGATTACGATGATGATGCACGTGGGCAATCAGGTGGTGTATTTTCCAAAAATGTTCTTGTGGTTTGGTATCCACCCTGTATACCTACCACAAGTCGCTTCATTTCTTTCATGACAAATCTACATGCGATCTTTGCCACAAGTCAACGAAAAATGTTACTGACAGTGATAGAGCAGGTGCCTCCATCTTTATTTTTGACAGTCGCAAGCATGTTAGGTATCTCAAATCAGAAACGCGTATCAATAAGAGATCTAAGGGATCTATTCTTGGGAATTTTTTAGATGATGATTGGTAATATGTATTATTTGGATTTTGCAGACTACTGTTCTCATCTGAGATGTTATTCTCACAACGTTTCGGCCGATGTAACCTTTGCCATTTTTAGCTTTCACTCTTGAAAAAGCCCATGCAACAGTTGGGCAAAATGTTGAGTTTCCGGTGCCCATGTTACTCACCGTGTTGCCTAGAATATATATTCCAAAATTCATAATGATCTGTTCATTAGTTTTGGAGATTATCCTTTACATAAAAAATATACACATGTATATATATAAAAATATACACACACACACACACATATATATATATATATATATATATATATATATATATATAAACATACACACATATATATATATATATAAATATACATATATATATATATAAATATACACACATATATATATATATATATATATATATATATATATATAAAAATATACACATATATATAAATATACACTTTATATATATAGATAATATTTAAAAATGAACACCGAATAAACGATGAATATCTAATGATTTCACATCTTTTGAACCAAAATAAAACTTAATTGTATTGTTTCATTACATTATCTTTGAGTAATGATAAAAAAATTAAGACTGCTTCTCTTTTAATAATTTTTTTTATTGGATAATTTTCTTCTTTTTTTTGTAAATAAGTCTGTATAAAAATTAATAAAATCGAGTAATTGATTTTGTTTTCCAACTTGAAATTTTTTGTTTGATTTACGTAATAATAATAACATTGTGACACGGTTTCATTTTTTTCTAGCACAAAAAATGTATTTACAAATTCAGCATTTTAGAGTAGATTAAAAGAAATAATTTTCATATGAGATTTTTTTCAGCCACTTTTCTTGCTAATACAAACCAGATTATGTTGCATTATTTTTATTTTACAAGCTTTTTAATTTGTTTATTGTTTATCAAAAGCAGAAAATGTTAGTCTATGGGAAGTTATTTAGGCCGGTGAATTCCCTCGGACAACCTTCATCTTTATCTACAGATGAAGATTTTATGGGAAGCAGCAGTAGTGAATGTTATTTTTAAGTATCTACTCTTGATTGGACAATATCTCCAATCAGCAGGTTCTTTCAGCCACAGAAGCAAAAATATTCACTTCCGAATATTTGCACGTAATATAAAATCCTAAACACACCCTTTCTTCCTGTTTTCCGGTAATTTTCTTTCGGACTTAATGCACGTGAGAAATTCTTTTAAAATAGCCTCGGCTTCCGGGGCCAAGAGCATAGTGGCAGACGCAACAAGAGACACTCACACACTACTGTACACGCAATGACAACACATACACACTAACCGAACTCATGTACACACAAGTTCACATACACTCAGGCTATCATTGACAAAACAAAAGGCAAACTAATATACACACATCTACAATGCCTACTGATTTTACACATACTTGCAAGGCGACAGCCGAAATGATCATGTCTACTCAATTTCTCCTTGCAGACAAAACAACCCCTTTCTTCATCTAGAACGTTCTTGGGACACTCTGAACTCTCATTCATTACCAACTCTTTATTTTTCGTTGTCTTAACAAGTTGTCTATAAAAAATATATTATTTTTGTATGGATAGACTTTGTCATTTTTTCTTTTGATATTGTTTTTACTTATACAGGCCATACCTTGAACAGTCGAATTGTAGCTGCAACATCACCTTTGACCAACTTAGAATTTATGACGGTGCCGAGTCTTTTAGTATGCTTGACTGGAGTTAAAAGATGATATCTATCAGGATTACGAAATAATTTTTTTGGGGGAAAAAAAGGTAAAACATTTTTTAGCGTTTTTGATGGAGGAGGGGGTGAAAATATTTAATTAAAAATGTTTGGCACTTGTGCATTTTAACATTTTTTGTTTTCATTTTAGGAGAGTTTCGCCCGCTAAAAGCCAAGAGTTTAAAAATCCGCCACCCCTCCCCATGTTAAGAATGGCTTTTCTTTTTGTTTCACTGAACAAGTGCCAAAAGACGTTATTTGACATTCTTTGGATAAAAGAAATAATAAGAAAAAAACATAACATATAGAAAACTTGTATAATAAAATTTAATTTCGTTTTCAAAATATTGTTTTCATTCTTAACATGGGAGGGGGTGCCTTGTTAACTCTTGGCTTGTAGTGGACAGAACTCTCCTAAAATGAAAACAAAAATGTTAAAATGCACAAGTGCCAAATGTTTTACTTTGCTACTGTTACATTACTTCAGCTAAAAATTTATCAACTTGAGTTATGTGCCCTTAGTCTAGCTTTCGACTTGTTTATGAAGATGGCGACTATATTTTTTCGTTCGAGTTTTCATTGAAACATTTTACGTGTACAATAAAACTTGACTTAACTTACTGTTTTTACTGTTATTCTTTTATTAAAACATGGTTCAAGTAAAATTTAGTTGTTTGGGAGTAATATCGAAATCCATTTCACTCTAAATAATTTGATTGAAAATAAATGGGAACAGAATAAGAGAATATTTGAAATTTTTTTAGATGAGGATTGATAATTAGGATTATTTTGATTATTCGGACTACTGTTCTCATCTTGGATGTTATTCTCCCAACGTTTCGGCTGATCTAATCTCCGATCTTCTTCAGGTGCACCTGGTCGAACTTCACATAGACTTGGGGCGCGATAGATAAAGTTCTAAGTGATAGTCTTCTGGAGGTTGAAGGTTCAATCCTCAGTACAGGCGATACTTAGAATATAATTAAGAATTACTTAAATCTTCATTCATGGCTCATTAAATGGGGTTCAGCTCGAAATTCAGAATACAGATTTGATAAGACGCACCTGAAGAAGGTTAGAGGTTACATCGGCAGAAACGTTGTGCGAATAACATCCAAGAGGAGAACGGTAGTCCGACTAATCTAGATAATCCAAATTATAAATACTCATCAAAACATTCAGAAACATTGAAAGAGTTAGACTCAGAGTTACCTCCCGTAGACGATTTTTTTTTTTAAAGGGAGATAATTAATGTGGATTAAATAATGAATTTAAACGTGATTTTTGCTACCTATATATTACGATAGATTTATTTAATTTCTTTGATTTAGACATTTTACTTTTAAATTTAAATTAATCAATGTTTTTCTTGTTTTAAAATATTCTGCCAAACCAACAAATACCTGTTACCAAACGAGTAGAAAGTGGACGTTCGGTTTACTTTCGGCAGCCTCGTGACTCTCACTTCCCTTATTTTGACATTTAGTTTTTACATTCCATGGGCGATTTTTCTGACAAAGAAGGAAGAATTGCTGTTTTCTGGGCCAGAATCTATCCACTTATCGTTGGCTAGTGTTTGACCTTGGTGTAGTATATATTTTTTAGCTCCTTACATCAAGTGGCTTCATGCCTTATTTTGAGCAATTTCCATTTTAAAAAAACACCATAGAAAATTTTATAATCTATCGACCTGTCAGTTTTAAACTTTTGAAAACTATTTGTAAATTTTGTGATTTCAAAATTTGTTTCGTTACTTTCACTTAACCGATTTCTTCAAACAAAATGGCCGTTGATTTTTTTTCTTTTTTAGTTGGTCACTTATTTAAAAGATTTTTAAAAATTTAGCTAATCCGACTGGAAACCTGTAGGGAAATGGTCCCATGTATGTAGCAGCGCGGACCTTAGCTTATTAAGATATTGTGTCTTAGAGAAAATGCTAAGATCCACGCTTACATTTAAATTGTTAAAGAAATGTTTAAAACAGTAAAAAAAAAAAAAACAAGGAAAAGCATGCATGCAAGTTGAATGGATGATAAGGCATGCATATAGTTGAAGGAAGAATAAAACAGTCTAAAAATAACAAAAAATATTTATATATGTACAAAATACAAGATTTGAAATTGTTCTGTTAAGGAAAGTGACAAAATGTATGTGCCTGTAATTTATGAGTGCGTATATGTGTGCGTAGTTGTACAAATGTGTGTGCGGGCACGTGAGTTGAAATTTGTCGGGGTGATTAAGTGTACGACTGTATGCGTGCGTGCATGAGTGAGAATTGATATGTCGTGTAGGCATTTGTGTATGTGCCTTTGTTAACAGTGTATGTATGCGTACGTTAGTGTGTGGTTGCATGCGATAGATAAGGTGTGTGCATCGCTCTGTGTCTGTGTGTGCGTTACGTGGGACAATATGTGTGTGTGCGTGTGTAACAGCGGTTGTACGCATGTGTGTCTGTGCTTTGTGTCAGTGCGTATCAGTTGAACAAGTAAAGCAGCCTCCCCGACCCGAAGGCAGGGGGGTGTAGTTGGACGAAACGTCGCTGTTGCCTGCTTTCTGGAAATGAGGAGAAAGAGAGAAGAGTTTTTTGTGAATGCCTTTTATATTGTTCTACCAGCTCCTGTGATGGATGTAGTTGCACGCACTATCACGTGATCAAGATTTTTGGCTTTTTTGTGCCTTTTTGTGAGTGTCTGTGGGAGCCGATTTTTTTGGACCCCAGTTTGAGCTAGTGAATTTGGGATTGGTTTCTGTTTTTCTGCTTATGCCGTTTTATTGATAAAATATTAGAGGATGTTAATTCTATAAACCACCCCAGAACTTAGGATTAGTGGTACCTTGCGCCTATTAAGATTTTTTTAAATATATTTTACGCCTGAAATAAGTGACCATCTAAAAAAGAAAAATTTGACTGCCATTTTCTTTGGCGAAATCGGATAAGTGAAAGTAACGACACAAATTTTAAAATAACAACACGTATAAGTAATTTTCAAAAGTTTAAAACTAACAGGTCGATAGAACATTAAATTTTCTATCGTTTAGTCACAGTTATTCGTTGTATATGTGCCCCCCCCCTTTTTTTTGTTAACTGTACTATACTTTCGCCAATATTCTTTATTATTTTCGATTTTGGAAACTTCTAAAACGTGGTTAATCATAAGTTTTTGTTTTAATCTAGAAATTTCAAAATTCATGCACTGCTGCATACAATTAATTTTTTTAAATGGAAATCGCTCCAGACAAGGCATGAAGCCACTTGATGTAAGGAGCTAACAAGAACAAAAGATGATTATCGCAAAGACAGGAGATGCCTATTGGCCTTAGTCTTGAAAAGACCAAGGCTATAGGTAGGAAGAAAACAGTCAGCAGGAAGAGAGTTCCACAAGCCTCCAGTTCTTGGACAGAAGCTACTGGAATAGGAAGCTATGACGTATCAAAACAGCGAATTTATGGAGACCACTAGACCAACGAGTCAAACAAGCTGGAACAAAGGAAGCAGGAGATAAATCCGACAATTCTGAAGAACACATGCCATAATAGTATTCATAGAAAAGACTGAGACTAGCAACATCACGTCTGTGAGAGAGAGGGTGCAGAGAAGAAGAAAGAGTAGGGCCAATAAAATTGCAGATACGTTTCTGCACCTTATCAAGAACTCTCAACTGGGACAGAGATTCACCAGCCCAAATATGATAACAGTACTCCATACATGGTCTGATAGTAGATTTGTAGAGATAGAGAATAGCCTCAGGTGTGAAAAAGTGTTTATAGAAATAGAGAGAACCGACTTCATGAGAAGCAGAAAGAGCAATGGATATGATATATGGATTACAGGAAAGATTTGATGAGAAAGACCAAGACGTTTCAGAGTCAATTTCTCCTCAAGAGCAGAGCCATCCATGAGAATCTCAGGAAGAAAAGGGACATGCCTACGATTGAAAGACACGAGCTGAGTCTTAAAAGGATTAAATGAAAGAAGCCATTTCGTACCCCAATCCACAACTGAACCCAGGTCAACTTCTAGATCAGCCACATATTTCAACCGAACCGAGGGAGAAGCAACACCAGAATAGAGAGTGGTATCATCAGCATAGATGTTAATCTTCTGAATAATATTCTCTGGAAGATCACTGATATAAAGAAGAAACAGTGTTGGACCTAGAATTGAGCGCTGAGGAATACCAGCATTGATAGGCAAGGAGAATGAAGAGACACCGTTCAAAGTCACTCGCAAGTTTCGATCAGAAAGAAAAGACCTAATAATGTCAAGAACCTCACCACCAATACCATAATTGAACATAAGATGCTAAAGATAGCGTGAGGGTCATACATTTTCCAACGGTATTTTGTATTGTTATGCTAACAAATATTTTATACTAGTGTACACCCTCCATCAAAAATGACGAAAATGAAAAATATGCTTCCCAGTGTTCGCACTTGCTATTTATCTAGATATATTACTAAAATATTCATATAAAATCATTAAATTATGTCAGCAATTTAATTTTTCATTTATAAATTATTATTATCATTTCTGATGACCTAAAGAAAAAAAACACCCATCATTGACGTTTTATTATAGAGAAGAGAATTTCTTTCCGGATTCATTTCAGAGATGATGGTGTAAGTCTGAGGTGGTTGTCTGACTTGCTGTTTGCTTTCTTGCTTCTCCTCACCACTTGAGCTAGAAAAAGGCAGGTATTTTACTCGCTAACTTTTGCATGATGAGATGGATATTTATATAGATATAAATAAAAACATGTTTACCTTTATTATAGAGTGGAGGATCCTCGCATTTATGTTTTTAGCAACAATGTGTTTAGGGATATTTTTCTCGAAGAGGATGTCGCTATTTTGTGTGTTGTGCTATCGAGGAAAACACACAAGTGTCGGAAGAAATAAAAAAGGAGAATAGTGAAAAAACAGTTGGATTTGCATACATGCACGTTTATTCTCACATAAATAGTTTGTCGAAGGCAAATGTAAAAAGGGATTATACAACAAACAAACTATATACGAAACCAGGGATTATACAACAAACAAACAAGTAAAACAACAAACAAACAAACAAGTAAAAAACTACAAAACAAACAAACAAGTAAAACAAACAAGTAAAACAAGTAAAACAAGTAAAACAACAAACAAACAACAAACAAACAAACAAGTAAAACAAACAAACAAGTAAAAAACTACAAAACAAACAAACAAGTAAAACAACAAACAAACAAGTAAAACAACAAACAAACAAACAAGTAAAACAAACAAACAAGTCAAAAACTACAAAACAAACACCCACAAAGTTGGTATATTCTTGATCGGCGATGCCTTGGGTGAATAATATCTAAAATTTAGTAAAACATTACACATTCTTTGACCCTTAACTGGCGCAGATTTCCTCAGGGGGAATCGGTTTTTCAGCTTATTTTATGTACTAAAGGAAGATAACTCTTATTTTTTATCAAGGGGTTACTTCCCTTATTCTGACTCATTCCTTGAGGAATCTATATAAAGGAGAGTTGTATGTATGTGTATCCAGAGATAGGAATGGGTTAGGCGAAGGAGAAAGACGAGGATGGGGAGAGGGAGGGGAAAACGGGGGGAACGGATAGAGATAGGTAAAGCGATAGAAGTTTTAATAGAAATATGTTAGACTTTTGCCCCGGGCAATGCCGGATTGCCCTGCTAGTGATACATAAAGGAAAGAACAACAGATATTAAGAGGACCAAAGAAAGAATACATTAATATTCCCAATACAATTGATAAAGACACATGTTACCAAGGGCATCGATAGAGAATATGCATAAACAATGTATAAGTAAATATTACTTACATTTGTGTTGGGCTGTGCTGAGAATCTATGTGAGTGTTACCCGAAAGGTAGATGATTGCTACCAAGAAAGGCAACTGATGGACATGGCGTCAGGGTTTGTGAAGGCCATACCGAGATGGCCAGCGGGTCAGACAACATCTGATGGCTTGTAAACACAAGCAAAGAGAGCCTCATTTCTGAGAAAGTAATAATAATCCTCAAAGATAAGTGCTGAAAGTTGAATTGTGAGAATATCTGAAAAAGATTGTTTGGGTAACTATTTGCACGCTTGGGACTATCGATTCTGGCAAAAGCCATTCCTTCCACAACTTTTTGTTGTGGAAGGAATGGCTTTTGCCTGCAAACTGCATTCCATAGGCTTCTGTCACAAATGTAGTCAGGTCGAAGTCAACCAAAATAAGGAAATTGGAAAAAGAGGAATGGCTTCCTCCAACAGCCGTGCGTTTTGTTGTGATGCTTTGTCTAAAATGGTAGGGTAACGGAGAAAGGGGAGGGGAAGAGGATTGGCTGCCTGCGATTGCCTTCTGTGGGCTTCTGCCACAATGCAATCAACCTATATCCAGGGTATAGACTGGCTCATGTAGCCCGCAGAGGGAGCAATGATTGGGTTATCTGTTGGGCCTATACACACGGCCCTTAAAGGGACAAGTTAGACAACTCATGACTAATCAATGAGTGTTTTATAAATTCCAATACGATTGGTCAGCTCATATAAATGGCATTATTTCACATGCATAGAGGAGGGAGATCTCCAACCTTGATTGGCAAAATAGAGGGTAGGAAGAAATCCATTCTCTTGATTGGCCAGCCAATGAAAATGCTGGTGAGAAAACTTAAAGCTTTCACAAACCACGCTGAAATGACCCCGACAATTACTGGTGTTTTCAGTAACTCAAACGATTGGTTATGTAATGCGCAACAAAACTAAATATGATGTTTAAAAATTTTTTAATAATAAACTTTTTTCCTTTCTGAGCAAAAGTGATTTCAGATTTGATTTATTTGTTAATAATATACTTTTAATATTCAGTTATTTTAAGAAACATAATTAAAACTGCCAATCAACCATTGACACCAATAGTGATATTTCTCCCTCTTCTCTTCAACTAGCTATGGCACAGCTCATAATCATTTGTATATCTGATACATAAAACACAAAAATCTTTCGTCAATCATCTTTTCAAGCCTTCTGCATTGAATACAGACCTAAAAAACAGAAAGAAAAAAAAACAGAAAAAAAATAGAAAAAAAACAGAGAAAAAAAACCAGGAAAACAACACAAAAATACAGGGGAAAAAAACACAGAAGAAAAAAAAACAGAAGAAAAAATAGAGAAAAAAAAACAGAGAAAAAAAAACAGGAAAACAACACAAAAATACAGAGAAAAAAAAACAAAAGAAAAAATAGAAAAAAAAAAAACAGAGAAAAAAAACAGGAAAAAAACACAAAAATACAGGGGAAAAAAACAGAAGAAAAAAGGAAAAAACAAAAAAATCATACTAATTATAATTGGCTATAAATCTTCACAAATTGAAAATAACATGCTCCCCTATTATGGTATTGACAGATTTCCCATAGAAACATTGAACCTTGACTTTCAGACTATTTAATGTTTTTATTTCAAATTGAATTCATTTGTATTTAAATTATTTCAAGGAAGGTTGTGATAGCAATAATTAAGGCTACGTAAATATTTCATTTGTCATTATCAAATATGTTTTTTTTTATAATCTTCTGGTTATGTTTTTTAAAAGTTTCATTGGAATAAAAGTTAAAATTTCATTGGCAGTGCTGTTGATAAGTGAGTAATATATTTATTTAAATAAATAAGTGGATGTGATGAATAGTGTTCACTGCTTATACTGAATTTCTACATTACTAACGCTATATTTTTATGCAATACTAGCTGTGTCTTTCCGGTGTTGCCCGGGATTCATTACTTTCATTAACCTTTTTTTTGTTGTTTTAACATTTTTAAAGTTATACAAAAGGAAATAAAATTTGAGTTTTTTTATACAAATTAAGATTTAACGAATTTTAAATAAATAAAAACGAAAAGGTAAACATATTAGTCGATAATTTAATAAAAAATGCTGTCATAATGAAATAGACGTGAAGTTCAAATTTATATCCATTAAAAAGTGAAAACTGTAGCAGTTACATGAGTGAATGAACCCTTTTCTATTTTTTAAAACATTTGTAATTTTTCACTTTTCAGCATTTCAACATTTGCATAACAGAACATTTTTCACCTTTGAACAAATGAACATTTTTCTCTTTTCACTTCAGATTATTACATTTTTGCTGCTTTTTCAGCAAAAAAGACATTTTGTCTTTGGCAGCATAACAAAGACATTCTTGTTCAAATTTATCAGTCATAATCTATTTTTCATTTTTATTTTCGTTCCATTTTAATTTCTTGTGCTGCTACAATCAATAAAGTTTCTCTTGTGTTATCGGTTAAAAGCCTAAGCAGGGGGTTATGTAGCAGTTACATGAGTGAACGATTTTGTATTGATCTACGTGACTGTCAGTGACATGTAATTTGGCTTGGCGATTATGTAATTCATATATATATATATTATAAAGAAGAACACTTCTCTGTCTGTGTGCATGTCTGTCTCTAAAAACGAAGATATACTAGAGAGTGTACCTTAAATATAAGTGCATTCACATGTACAATTTGCATGTGAACATAATGGAAGTAGTTCTGCGTCTCTAGCTACCCCTTAAAGGAGCTAATGACACTTTTCTAACATGTTACACAATGAAAGTAATCTTTTTATAAGTATTAGTTTAAGAGTACTAACATATATCTGAATAGCTCAGTGGGTAAGATATCTAGCTATCAACTTCAAGGTTGCTGTTAAAGTAAACTCTCCTTAATATGATGTTGCATATGATACTATTTCACACTCTAACCCGAGCAATGCCGGATAAATCTGCTAGTTCTGAATAATTAAAAGAAATAAAGTAGTAATTCATAAAGTGTTATTAAGTTTATATTTCCTTAGTGTTTAAGGTATGTGCGAATGGAAATCGCATTTTTGGTCATGAAATAGGAATGTAAAGTTCATAGAATTTGTCGACTGCCAGGATATGAAAGGGCCTTCAAAAGAAACCTATCTATTTAGTATAATAAATGAATAAATAATCGTAGAATAAAGTATTAATTTAAATAAAGCGAAGTATGCAAATGCGTACTTATCTAGCGATTCTATTTTAGCAGCCATTTGCAATTTTTGTATTTATAACAACCGCAGTGATTCAATTGGCTAATGAACAGAGAAGATTATCCAATGAAAGTTATCAGTGTATATCTGGGTGTGTCTGTTACTAAAGGAAATCTCGAGCCGGATATAGTATGTAATTGATGAAATCGATTGAAATTACAATTTGTAATTGTAAAGAACAAAAAACCGATAATTGCTGTAATTGCTAGGTAGAATCAAATATCGATTGGTCACATTCGAGGCTATCGATAAAATACTTTAAGAATTCGACTGACTTTATTTTATATATCAGATACTTTTATGATATATTTTTATATAATACCTGGGAAACACTAAGTACTCCAGCTAGTGTAATATATTTCACCTTCAGTATCCGTGGTTCCTTTTTTAAAACTTTTATCAGAAACGTAATGGATGCACAGATAAGAACTGTTACGTTAAAAGTGTAATTGATCTTATCTGGACTAAATTGGTTCAAGTGTGTGACCAAGCGGAGACATTCTGACACACATTCTAAAGTTGATAACACTTAAGAATTACTCAAAAGCTCTTCGGTTGGATTCAGCAATTTCTAATTTTCTTTGTTTTTTTCAGATTTAAAGATCAAGTCCGAAATGAGTTTTGAGATGCATCTCATCAATAGAATATTTATTGGTCTGTAATGCTTCAGTTTGAAATAGCATATTTATTGGTCTGTCATGCTTCAGTTTGAAATAGAATATTTATTGGTCTGTCATGCTTCAGTTTGAAATAGAATATTTATTGGTCTGTCATGCTTCAGTTTGAAATAGAATATTTATTGGTCTGTCATGCTTCAGTTTGAAATAGCATATTTATTGGTCTCTCATGCTTCAGTTTGAAATAGAATATTTATTGGTCTGTCATGCTTCAGTTTGAAATAGCATATTTATTGGTCTGTCATGCTTCAGTTTGAAATAGAATATTTATTGGTCTGTCATGCTTCAGTTTGAAATAGAATATTTATTGGTCTGTCATGCTTCAGTTTGAAATAGAATATTTATTGGTCTGTCATGCTTCAGTTTGAAATAGAATATTTATTTGTCTGTCATGCTTCAGTTTGAAATAGAATATTTATTGGTTTGTCATGCTTCAGTTTGAAATAGAATGGTTATTTGTCTGTCATGCTTCAGTTTGAAATAGAATATTTATTGGTCTGTAATGCTTCAGTTTGAAACAGCAGTTTTGTTAGTCTGTCATGCTTCAGTTTGAAATAGAATATTTATTTGTCTGTCATGCTTCAGTTTGAAATAGCATATTTATTGGTCTGTCATGCTTCAGTTTAAAATAGAATATTTATTTGTCTGTCATGCTTCAGTTTGAAATAGAATATTTATTGGTCTGTAATGCTTCAGTTTGAAATAGAATATTTATTGGTCTGTCATGCTTCAGTTTAAAGTAGAATATTTATTGGTCTGTCATGCTTCAGTTTGAAATAGAATATTTATTTGTCTGTCATGCTTCAGTTTGAAATAGAATATTTATTGGTTTGTCATGCTTCAGTTTGAAATAGAATGGTTATTTGTCTGTCATGCTTCAGTTTGAAATAGAATATTTATTGGTCTGTAATGCTTCAGTTTGAAACAGCAGTTTAGTTAGTCTGTCATGCTTCAGTTTGAAATAGAATATTTATTTGTCTGTCATGCTTCAGTTTGAAATAGCATATTTATTGGTCTGTCATGCTTCAGTTTAAAATAGAATATTTATTTGTCTGTCATGCTTCAGTTTGAAATAGAATATTTATTGGTCTGTAATGCTTCAGTTTGAAACAGCAGTTTAGTTAGTCTGTCATGCTTCAGTTTAAAATAGAATATTTATTAGTCTGTCATGCTTCAGTTTGAAATAGAATATTTATTGGCCTGTCATGCTTCAGTTTGAAATAGAATATTTATTAGTCTGTCATGCTTCAGTTTAAAATAGAATATTTATTGGTCTGTCATGCTTCAGTTTGAAATAGAATATTTATTGGTCTGTCATGCTTCAGTTTGAAATAGAATATTTATTGGCCTGTCATGCTTCAGTTTGAAATAGAATATTTATTGGTCTGTCATGCTTCAGTTTGAAATAGAATATTTATTGGTCTGTCATGCTTCAGTTTGAAATAGAATATTTATTGGTCTGTAATGCTTCAGTTTGAAACAGCAGTTTAGTTAGTTTGTCATGCTTCAGTTTGAAATAGAATATTTATTGGTCTGTCATGCTTCAGTTGGAAATAGAATATTTATTGGTCTGTCATGCTTCAGTTTGAAATAGAATATTTATTGGTCTGTAATGCTTCAGTTTAAAATAGAATATGTATTGGTCTGTAATGCTTCAGTTTACAACAGCAGTTTAGTCAGTCTGTCATGCTTCAGTTTGAAATAGAATATTTATTGGCCTGTCATGCTTCAGTTTGAAATAGAATATTTATTGGTCTGTCATGCTTCAGTTTGAAATAGAATATTTATTGGTCTGTCATGCTTCAGTTTAAAATAGAATATTTATTGGTCTGTAATGCTTCAGTTTGAAACAGCAGTTTTGTTAGTCTGTCATGCTTCAGTTTGAAATAGAATATTTATTGGTCTGTCATGCTTCAGTTTGAAATAGAATATTTATTGGTCTGTCATGCTTCAGTTTGAAATAGAATATTTATTAGTCTGTCATGCTTCAGTTTGAAATAGAATATTTATTGGTCTGTCATGCTTCAGTTTGAAATAGAATATTTATTGGTCTGTCATGTTTCAGTTTGAAATAGAATATTTATTAGTCTGTCATGCTTCAGTTTGAAATAGAATATTTATTGGTCTGTCATGCTTCAGTTTGAAATAGAATATTTATTGGCCTGTCATGCTTCAGTTTGAAATAGAATATTTATTAGTCTGTCATGCTTCAGTTTGAAATAGAATATTTATTGGCCTGTCATGCTTCAGTTTGAAATAGAATATTTATTGGCCTGTCATGCTTCAGTTTGAAATAGAATATTTATTGGTCTGTCATGCTTCAGTTTGAAATAGAATATTTATTGGTCTGTCATGCTTCAGTTTAAAATAGAATATTTATTGGTCTGTAATGCTTCAGTTTGAAACAGCAGTTTTGTTAGTCTGTCATGCTTCAGTTTGAAATAGAATATTTATTGGTCTGTCATGCTTCAGTTTGAAATAGAATATTTATTGGTCTGTCATGCTTCAGTTTGAAATAGAATATTTATTGGTCTGTCATGCTTCAGTTTGAAATAGCATATTTATTGGTCTGTCATGCTTCAGTTTGAAATAGAATATGTATTAGTCTGTCATGCTTCAGTTTGAAATAGAATATTTACTGGTCTGTCATGCTTCAGTTTGAAACAGCAGTTTTGTTAGTCTGTCATGCTTCAGTTTGAAATAGCATATTTATTGGTCTGTCATGCTTCAGTTTGAAATAGTTACTATTCTCGTCTTGGTTTGTTATTTTCCCAACGTTTTGTCTGATGTAACCTCTGACCTTCTTCTCTTGCATCTTTGCAAACTTGGGAATTTTTTATATCAAACTCGCAAACCTGTACGGAATTTTGAACTGAATCAACCGAAGTGTTAATTAATTATTATGTTATTCTTAACTATTATCGTCTGTAGTAAGGATTGAACCTTCAACATCCAGAAGACTGTCACTCAATACTGATTGTTTGGCAACGCCTTTACTTATTGCGCCACGTATCCATGCTGACACCTGGTGAAGGTCAGAGGCTATAGTAGTCCAAATAATCTAAATAATACAAACTTTTGATAATGTTGGATATTCCTTGAATATACGTTCGAAATGAAGTGTATAAAGACAGTTCTCTAGAGGTAATTGCTTATCCAAGATGACAGAGAGTTAACTAAAACTCCAAACAGCCATTGGTTCAATATAATATAATTAAAGAAATAGGAAAGAAAATGTCATCAGCAGCTGACTGACTGACTGTTTGACCTAGTTTCAGTGTTGTTTTTGGGACAACTACCGGCAAGAATGAAAGGAAGTAATTATTTCTGACCCTCAATGCATTAATTTCGTCCCTGGCTAATCAGATTCTATAATCTAACGATCATTTTACGGAGGTACCGCATGTTGGAAAAAGAATTGCCATTTTGGTAGAGAAGCTAACCGAACTTGAGGTGCTGCTCAGTGCAACACCTTCCACTGGAATAGAGACACTGTTTGGTGCAGCGTCTCTTGCTGAGATTGCGATTCTTCTCAGTGCACCGCCTCCTGCTCAGATTGAGGTACTACTCTGTGCAGCACTTTCCGGAAACGAAAGTTTAGTGTTGCCGCAAACATCAGCACTTTTCGAGACTGAGGTGCTGTAGAAAGCAGCACTTCCTGTGTCTATTCCTAGAGGGCTGATGTCTCTAGTCCTCCTCGTAGAAGAAGCTGAAGAGCTATGAATAGCCCTTTCAGACACTTTGGGAGCATCTCGGGGAGTACTCCCAAAACAATTCCTGTCCACTAGCTACCACAAGAGACAGCTTTGGCCACACAGTGACATCAAATAGCCATGAACACCTTTGCCATTTCAACAGCTGAGATCTGCATACTTTAAACTGCGGCCTGCTGATTAATTGCAGTTGAAATTCCTGGTCCGAATCTGATCCTGAAAAAAGTTCAGAGGTGAGAGAGTTGCGGCTCTCTCACCTCTGAACTACGAAACGGACTAAACATCTGCAAAATAAGAATAGAAAAGAAAAATTTATTGCTCAAGAGGGGCGAAGAATAAAGATAAGGGCCCAAGAAGGACTCTACTAAAGATGCCCCAAAGGGCCTAAAAGAGAATGTCCAAGAGGGGCTAGCTAGAAGAGAGAAAGTTTCCAGAAGAGGTCAGATAATGTAGACTTTTGATCGGATTACCGCAGAGTAGAAACAAATGTCCCTATTTACTTGCCTTCCTACAAGAGTAGATTTAAACACAAGGTCGGTTTTTAATGTGGGGAATATCTAGCTCCCCCAAAAGGGGCACTCTGGATTGGGACAGAAATAAAAATTGCCTCAGTCTAGAAGAATTTTACCTTTACTGACTGAGGACTGTGCTAGTTGACACGGTTAAGATTCGGATAAAAATTGTTGTTTGGGATAAATACAATTTAGGCGCGCAGTGTGAATATAATTGTATTGGCGCGTGAAAGATAAAAAATAACGCCCACGCAAATTCCGGTGTGGCCTTATATATTAAATCAACTCAAAACGAGCGGACGTAGTAGGGAGCACACCACGTGATATTTCTGTCCAATGGGATTTCTCCAAAGACATTTTTCTAAACTTTTCTCCTTAAGCTCGCTGGAGCCTATCCAAATAGTATTTAAGCACACACAAACATCAAAACCCTCTCTCTCAACTGACTCTTCATTCGGAGGTTACACGCGTCTTACTATCACTCTTCCATTTCACCTTTCGCGCGCTTCATACAATTTCACAGGCGAACATTACCTATTGCCTCTCTTAACATTTTATAACACATGAGCATTTCAACAAAAACAAAAGACATTCTCCTTTTTACTTACCCTGAAACTAAAGAAAGGACTCATGAACTCATTACAAAAGGAAATATGTTATATTTGTTAATGGTTTATTTCAGTGAATAAATTTCCGTTGGTTTTGCATGTAAGTCTTCTTATTATTATTTTTATTTTTATTTGTGGAGGAAGT
This sequence comes from Sepiola atlantica, assembly GCA_963556195.1. NCBI lineage: Eukaryota > Metazoa > Mollusca > Cephalopoda > Sepiida > Sepiolidae > Sepiola > Sepiola atlantica. The sequence continues at coordinate 37,999,323 of OY744546.1, read as the reverse complement.
TATCACCAAAAAAAGGCATGACGACCACCACAGGACAGAAAAAATGAAGTGTAGTATCAGAACAGATACTACACTTTACTCATAGTCAATTAATCAGAATGTCTCGTCCCTTGGAAAAGATCAAACTATAAGAAGTGCAACAGCTGAAACGGTGTGTATATAACAAACACGATGAGGACAGCAGTTTGAACTATCTTTCGTTTGGTTTGTCTGGTTTATGGCATATCAACCTTATTTAATAACAAAGAACAATACGATTTATTGTATTTTACCCATAGCTGGAGGGGGGATACATATCTTCCCAACAGTATTATTAGTGCATAAATGACTGCAGTCAATCCAATTGGATTTGAACTTAGTATATTTGATTTCATAGTTTGTGACGGTATCCGTGAGTTCAATCATCTGTGGCATGCAGAAGGGAGGGAGGGGGGGCAGTGTATCCAAATTGAAGGAGGCATCCAACTATATTCAAACTTTTACTTGAGTCTCTATTTACTTGCCTTTCCACGAAAGCAGAGTTAGACACAAGGTCGGTTTTTAATGTGGGGAAAATCCAGCTCCCCAAAAACGGGGCACTCTGGGTGGGGATCAAAATTTTAAATAGCCTCAGTCTCGAAGGATTACTCCTTCACTGGCCGAGGACAGAAAAGATGAAATGTAGTATCAGTACAGATACTACACTTTGTTCTTAGCTAAAAGGCCCTTCAGTCTTTGGGGCATATAATCAAGGAGTTGTCCCCGGGCATCACCAGACCCCTGCACACCACGGCCCCCATCTTCCTGAATCACGTAAATAGCAGCATGCTACCACAACGGATAAAAGACTTTCCCTTCTTCTTCCACGTGTCTAATGTCAGCAGAATTTCCATGGACAGAGCTTCTTTACAAGGGCTTCCCGTCTGTGGAACACATTACTGTGGAATTGCTTCCCTGCAGACTACAACATAGTCGTCTCCAAATTCAATGTCAATAAGTACTTGTCGTGAACGATCCCATAAGTAATCAAACTTAGTTTATTGTATCGAACAATCATTCCATCCGATTAATCCTTATTCTTGAGTGGCTTTTGGCCTTGATAAGTAGTGACCTAAAGATAACAACAAAAAAAAAGAAACACCTCATCTCAGAAGACTGAAGAGTAGAATGGTCGAAACAGTCCAAATTTTAGGGGTAGAATTTTTTGTCAGCCAGTCTTGTAACCCCTTTCTTCGCTATTGGTCTCTTGAAGGGCTTACCTTTTGGCTAGCCTGTTTGGAGTCCAGAGGATTGAACGCTGGTGGTGGTCTCTCTTTCAGGTTTGGTTTATCTGATAACTGACAGATAATGAAGGTAGTTTAGTATTCTTGGCAGAGGGCGAAGTCACAGTGCTTTTCTAGCTGGCACTTTCTTCGGATGACAATACAGGAGACTGAACTCAGGGATAACTCCTTTTTTTTTTTCTTTATGGAAATTGCTCCCGACATATAAGGAGCTAAAAAAATGATGTAAGGAGCTAAAAAAATGATGTAAGGAGCTAAAAAAAATGATGTAAGGAGCTAAAAAAATGATGTAAGGAGCTAAAAAAAATGCTGTAAGGAGCTAAAAAAATGATGTAAGGAGCTAAAAAAATGATGTAAGGAGCTAAAAATGATGTAAGGAGCTAAAAAAAATGATGTAAGGAGCTTAAAAAATGATGTAAGGAGCTAAAAAATAAAGATGTAAGGAGCTAAAAAAATGATGTAAGGAGCTTGTTATATCCTAAATTACATAGGACATACTAAATTAAGAATACGCCGAGTGGTTTGCGTTTAACAGGGATCCGGTAGGAAGTAGAGACGTTGACTCTTCGCTCACGTCCAGATATCACTGCTCGTCTTATATACGTACTTTCGTATATAGTCAATACCTGATTACTTCCCTTTATGTTAGTTTCGTATTTATGCCAAATCATGACCTTTACAACAGAGCTAAAAAAAATGATGTAAGGAGCTAAAAAAAAATGATGTAAGGAGCTAAAAAAAAATGATGTAAGGAGCTAAAAAAAAATGATGTAAGGAGCTAAAAAAAAAATGATGTAAGGAGCTAAAAAAAATGATGTAAGGAGCTAAAAAAAAATGATGTAAGGAGCTAAAAAAAAAATGATGTAAGGAGCTAAAAAAAAATGATGTAAGGAGCTAAAAAAAAATGATGTAAGGAGCTAAAAAAAAATGATGTAAGGAGCTAAAAAAAATGATGTAAGGAGCTAAAAAAAAATGATGTAAGGAGCTAAAAAAAAATGATGTAAGGAGCTAAAAAAAAAATGATGTAAGGAGCTAAAAAAAATGATGTAAGGAGCTAAAAAAAATGATGTAAGGAGCTAAAAAAAAATGATGTAAGGAGCTAAAAAAAAATGATGTAAGGAGCTAAAAAAAAAATGATGTAAGGAGCTAAAAAAAAATGATGTAAGGAGCTAAAAAAAAATGATGTAAGGAGCTAAAAAAAATGTTACTTCAAGATCAAAAACTAGCCAACGATAAGTGTTAGATGGATAGTTTCCGACCCAGAAAACAGCAATTCTTCCCTCTTTGTCAAAAACATCGCTCATGGAATGTGAGGACTAAACGACAAAATAAGGGAAGCAAGAGTTATGAGGCTGCCGAAAGTAAACCCAAGGTCCACTTTCTACACTTCTCCATCAGCACTCGCTAAACGTTGGGGTATTCTCAATTGTCATGTTGCACATGGACGTATGTCTCTTGAGGAATTTCTGGCGTGGATGACTGAGTCCGTCACTGCCATGCTAATGTTTTATGTTTAGGTGTTCGATTATTTTACCTCTAAATCTATCACTGTTAGTTAAAAGACTTGTTTTAAAATGATTCTGACTTTGTCTCTTATTTGTTATTGTGCAACTTAATCATCTTTCGATCTTTTTAGCTCCTTACCTAAAGTGGCTTCATGCCTTGTCTGGAGTGATTTCCATAAAAATTTTTAAAAAAAAACAAAAAAAAAAACATCTCTCCGCAGAAGGTGGAAGAGTAGAACGGCCGAGGCCGTCCAAATCATGTGAATAACAGCAAGAACGTTTCCTCTCGGAAATAGCATCAAAAACAATAAGAGCGAACTTTGATCTGACCAGTTTATTTTCCTTCAAAAAAATACGAATAAAGAGGACATGTGAACTAAAATAATGAAATAATGTAGGTTAAAAAAATTTAATGTTATTTCAAAAGTAGGACATGATAACATTTAGATTTAATCAGAGCTGGATTACTGAAAACTCACTCAATAAATGTTTTTCGCTCCAGCTTAAGAATAGGGCAATAAAAATATAAACAAATAAGAAAGTTTTAAATCAAATGGAAGGGCAAGGTAGAATTACTTGTAACAAAATAATTGTATGGTTGTGGACAACTCCTTCAAACGAACGCGCCATTGGATGGAGATGGCAAAAAAAGTCAGGCAGGTTCTCTACCTGATCCGGAGATCCTTTCTCAACCTAACGGCAAACAATTTCCATCCCTTATACATAACTCTGGTATGGTCATTCTTGAGTATGCCATCCAAGCAACAAATCTTTATCTGCAAAAAGATATCAGACACCTGGAGTGTGTTCAACAGTTGGCAACCAGGATAGTGACGGTACTCTCCACACTTACCTATAAAGAGCGGCTCCAAAAACTAAATCCATTCCCACTTGAACAATGAAGAATGCGAGGAGACTTGATTCTGGTGTAGATCATCATCAACGGGAATTTAAATCTACCTTTCAAAGAGTTTTTCACCCCAGCGACAAGTAGCAATCTCCCTAGGCATCTGCAAAAAATGTACGACCGTCACTTTCGTCCATGTTCTGCTTCATGGAACCGCTTGCCAGTGGAGGTCGTGACGATGACTAACATATCCAGGTTAAAAATATCATAATAGTTAACAAGAAGGAGAAAACCTGCTAAATCGTAGAGTTTGCCATCCTAGCAGATCACAGGGTGAAAATCAAGAAGACAGAAAAACGAAGCAAATACACAGAACTGAAAGAGATATAGAATATGATGGCAATGACAGATGTGGAACAACGGATGGAAATGTTGAAAACAGCTGAAATCTTAAAGAAAAATCCTTGAATGCGGAAACCAACCCGCATAAACTATGAACTCTAACCAGCCGCATGGAATTTACAATAGAAATAAAAATAAAAACAGAAAGAATACCACCATATGCACCCAAGGAAACTGAAAATGCAAGAAATTTCATAAACTGCACCCCACCCCCAATAAAAACACAGTGTGATGGCACCAGCCTCGGCTGATACTACACAAAATAGCCATGAAAAGTCAAGGAAGACCCGGAAGACCGTGTCAGGCCATCCATCTAAGAGAAGGAAATCTCTGACAATAAAACCTTGCTACCAACTACTTACGCCGTGGCAACAAACCGTTGGGGAAGGAGGCCTCCTTAGTCCTGATCAACAACCTTCCTAGAGTTGGAATCTCAAACAAAAATCCGGTTTGCAAACCTACAATTGCTTAAGGAGTAGATAGGTTCTGCCTATCGCCGGCCCTTGCACTCCTTCTTTGTCTATTAGCCAGGCGCAGAGGTACCAGCACTAAGACGCCTCAAAACACTCAGTGCCTAACCTTGTTTCCTTACTAGGAAATGAACGCCGTTTCTCTTTCTCTCTATTTGGGCAACTTGGGAAAAGTTTTTTCGTCACTAAGTCTTACATGACCAGTCTGGGTCGCTCTTGTTTCGACAGGTTAGACAGCTTGTCTGGCTGCTGTTTCCGACTGACAGGACAGGAGCCCAAACTCTTGGGTAGCGCTAAGAACGGCTGCTCCATCATCAGTTGCATAATACCGTGGGTAGTTGTATGTGCCATTATGCAATTATCTCTGGTGGGCTTTCCCGAGGCCACAACCCCCATGGACCAGGTCGCGACTAATGGACTGGTTGTGTGAGCTTATTGGCACCAAACAAGGACCCACCTTGTCCAACCTACTCTATAACAAAACAAACAGGTCATTACAAAAAAATCAAATCAAACCTAAACTCTAAGTGTAACAAACCTTCAATCCTCAATCTCCTCTCACCACTTTGACATGACTGACTACCTAGCACTTTACCGTAAAGACTCTGACAAACATATGCACGGGCTAGGAGTTTATGTTCGGAACACCCTCCCCTTGACTAGAGAACATAGGCTAGAATCGGATGACCAAGACTACATGTGCTTTAGATTGACTTTACATCACAGCATCAGTTACTTATATTTCTTATACCGTTCCCCTTCGACTGCTAAACTCTGTCTCTGAAAGCATAGATAGAGCACTGTCAATTGACTCGAATGCCCAGATACATGTATTTGGGGATTTTAATGCACACCACTGTGACTGGTTGGAATTCTCCAGCCTTACTGATGCAGCCGGCAACTCTACGTATAATTTCTCCTTAGTTCACTCTCTCTCTCAGACTGTCGATTTTCCAACCTGCATCTCCGATCGAGTAGACCAGCAAGCCTCACTTCTAGACCTTTTCTTGACCTTAATGCCCGAGGCTTGTGTGATGAAAGCTCATAGCCCACTCGGGAATGCTGACTACCTGCTGACCAGTGTGCAAATTAATTAACTGAATGGGTCAAAGCAGGCATTGAAGCCTATGTCTCCATGCGAAAATTCTGTAGCAAGCCCCACTCTCCCCAATAGTTCACCTCGGAATGTGCAGCTGCCATTGCTGAGAGGCAACAAGCATTCCGTAAATTCGGCCGCCATAAGTCAGCTACTAATAGACAGAAATTTATAGAGTCAAGAAATAATTGTAAGGCCGTGAGAGGCAAAGCAAAGAGAAGGTATACTGAGTTAACAAAAAAATGCATTCAGTCACAGAAACTAGGTACTCGTGATTTCTGGAAAATCTACAATAGTGTAGTGAACAATGGTCAATCAGCGATTCCCCCACTATCAAACCACAATGATGTTGTTTGCACGGCCACTGATAAGGCTGAACTACTTGCTCAGCATTTCACCTCAAATTCCACTTTGGACTCAGATAACCACCCCCTCCCAAAATTCCCATTGCGGACCGAAGCCACAGTTGATAACCTGGTCATCACCCCATCACAGGTCAGAGACATCATAAAAAACCTTGACACCTCCAAAGCTTGTGGGCCTGATCTTATACCTGCAATAGTAATAAAGAAATGCTCTGCTGAACTGGTCCCTGCCCTCTCCAAACTCTACAATAAATGCCTAGCTGAATCTTGCTTCCCCGATAGCTGGAAAATTGCCTCTGTGGTACCAGTCTACAAGAATTCTGGGAATAAAACCGATCCTCAGAACTACCACCCAATCAGTCTACTGCCGATCTTTGCTAAAATCTTTGAATCCTTAATCAATCTAGCGATAGTCCGGCACTTAGTTAATGCTAAACTTCTTTCTGACCGCCAGTATGGATTTAGACAAGCACGATCTACTGCAGACATCCTAACGGTCATCTCTGAACGCATGTATCATACACTTGACAAGGCAGGAGAAGCTAGGGCAGTAGCGCTTGATATATCCAAGGCCTTTGACAAGGTATGGCATAAAGGGCTTCTCCTGAAAATATGCTCATACAGTATTACTGGACAATTACTTAATATAATTAGATCTTTCCTAACCAAAAGAAAAATCCAGGTTGTCCTTGATGGCCATTCATCTAAGCAACATGACATAAATGCTGGTGTACCCCAGGGATCTATCCTTGGACCTTTATTGTTCCTGATCTTCATAAACGATCTCTCTGATGACATTGAGTCTGAGATTGGTTTATTTGCTGACAACACCACGCTTTACTCTCATCATGTTGGCAAAACAGATGCGATCATATCCGAGGCAATGGCTGAATCCTTAGAAAATGACCTCCAGACTGTAGTAGATTGGGGTCATAAATGGTTGGTAACTTTTAATGCCGCAAAGACAAAGCTCCTTTCCTTCAATAACTACAAGAAACCTCTCCAACCACCGATTGTCATGGCAAATAACACCCTACCTGAGAGTTCAACATTCAAACTCCTCGGTCTAACTCTCACAGGTAACATGAATTGTTACAAATACATTGAAGACATTGCCAAGGCCGCAGCAAAGAAGGTGGGCTCCCTTTACCGTGCTAGTAAGCTCCTCACACCTGACATTATCCTGTATCTCTACAAAGCCACCATCCACCCCTGTATGGAGTATTATTGCCACATCTGGGCTGGTGCATCATCTACTAGTCTCTCCCTGCGTGACAAGGTCCAAAAAAGAGTCCCCAATCTAATAGGTCCCTCACTGTCAACCAAGCTCCAGTCCCTGTCCTATCGCCGCAATGTAGCATCTTTGTGTTGTTTTACAAATACTTCAATGGATTATGCTCTGATGAATTGACTACTCTGGTGCCCCCTCGACATAAATTCACTAGACCAACTCGACAATCAACAGATGCTGGAGAGCTTTCTACTCCAATAGCTTCTTTCCTCGTGCTGCTGGCCTCTGGAACTCCCTCCCTGCCCCCTGTTTCCCCGACTGTACTGACATGCAGAAATGTAAAACTAATGTAAACAGATATCTTGCTGCGCAGATCCCAATTTAGGTTGACCCCCCCCCCCCCAAAAAAAAAGAACCTTCTCCCTTTTTTTCTCAGTAGCCCCTTACGTCTACAGTGGCGGCCTGCCTTGTTTGGGGTGAACTATGTTAAAAAAAGAAAAGAAAAAAGAGCACTAAGCAGACCTCCACTGGAAGAGTGTGGAAAGTACTGGGACATTGGGGAGGCTTATAGCTTACCAAATCCCAGAGAAGACCAATGGTCGTTTCTAGTGAGAAATCAATGGTATGTGACTGTTGTGATAACGCAAAATCATTTGTAATGGATATCAGAAGAGGTGGAGAGTACTGGAAATCTGGGGAAACTTCTTGTCACTCAGACTCTAGGGAACACTACCGGTTATTGTCAGCAGCAATCACTGATGATGACCTGTGTGATAACTCTGAGTTGTTGTTATTGTGATGATGTACGAAAGTAAAACCTAGCCAGTGAGGGTTAAGGACATGTGTTGCATGGAGAGAAATGATATTAGAATGATACGATGGATGTGTAATGTGAGTCTTAAAGACAGGCTTAGATCTGATGACCTCAGAGGAAGATTAAAGTTGATCAATATAAAATGTGTGCAGAATAGGCGACTTCGATAGTATGGTTACATTGAAAGAATGAATGAGAGTTCTTGGGTTAGTAGATGTAGAACAGTTGAGGTAGCAGAGTCAGTTGGCCAAAGAAAGCCAAGAAAAACATGTAAGTGATAAGAATAGACTTGAAAGAAAGGCAGGACCGGCGGGACAGTTATAAAAGTGAGGGGGGGGCTCTCCTAAAAAGTGGGGGGGCCCGGTTAAACACATGCATATATAACTTCATTATTGATGACCGTAAAGTGGGGGGGGGGAAGTAAAAAAGTGGGGGGGGGCTTGAGCTGTACCCCCCTGCCCCCCCCTCCCGGTGCCGCCGTCCATGAAGAGGGATAAATAAAACCCTCCCCATAGATAGGTTAGTTTGGAAGTCAATTTCTAAATTCCGTCCCGCATGTAAAACGGACGTTAAACCGAATATTATGATGAATTTCCACTAGAGGTCAGTTTACAATTCTTTCCTCCTGTTCACCCATGGAAGCTGATTCGTTAAGGATGACATCTCTGCTATGGAAGACTCGGCTTTACTGTATCATTCGACTCCAATACTATATCTGAGGAAGATGCTCTTCTTTGCTTTAGGAGCTATTTTGGATCTTTCATCCTTTGGTATGTTGATATACGCACAACATCCGAAAATGCGTAAATAGTTCACATTTCGTTTTATAGCCTTTCCATACTTCATATGGTGTCATCACTTAAACTGCATTTGTTGGACTTCAGTTTCAAACATATGAAGCTGTTGATAAAGCCCTAAATTTCTTAGGCAGCTTCAAACCTGACAACATTGCTTATAATGTTTCCACTTGTTGAAATTACTCACTATAGTCAGTACTAGTTAGTAACACATTCGAATATACTGTAAGTAAATTATGAGTCAGAGTTGTCTGCCCTTTTTATTTTATTTTCTTTGTTCTGTTATTGTTATCTAGTAGTAAAATAAACGCACGTCTCGCGTGGAAGCTGACGAAAATGTGTTTGTCTTATTAACTGGAATTCGTCCTGCTATGAAGAATATCAGAATGGTGCCGAGAACAAAAGGTACGTCTCACATTCGTGTGAAGTTGACTTTATATCGATAATAATTGTTCACACCACTAATTAATGTCTGACTCATTCTGTTAGCGACTCCATCCTGCCTTTGTGTTTTAGAAACAGTATGCTCATGGCGTATACCATACGTTCTTTAAATAATCTGCAAACACTCTTGAAGTGTATGCCTCATCATTGTTCTGCAGGAAAGTAACTATAAAAATTATTGTTTTATTTAGATAAAATTATTTTTATCACTTTCCTCATCTAACATAATAGATCCAATGTGATTTCCTATAATGTCTGTAGTTGCAGGGGAAAATCGACATTATTTTTATTATATAGATATACTAGCAGGACCCGTGTCCCGGTGTTGCCCCAGTGAAATATAAAAGAATGATTTAACTTTAAAATAATAACTATTAGAGTATCACTTCTGAAAAAAAATCAGAAAAGGAATCGACTGTCAGTAATTTACGTGATTCAAATAGGATTAAATTGCTGTAAAGAAATTTACGGTAAATCTTTACTATCACAACTGGCGTTGATTACCCCCTCAAAAACTTCAAATTCTACTTATTTTTTGCGATTACATGAAAAACTATCCCCAAAAAAGAAATTTAAAAACATTTTTTTAATTTTAGATTTGAAGTTGGGGGATCACTTTCCTATATAAATTTAATGTAAAATGAGCACTCACTTCCTGCCCAGTTAACCCAGTTAGCGGTAAATCGAGACGTATAGCCGAATTGTTTTTCAATTTTGGGATGGAAAATTTGGGTGGTCGCCTTTTGTTTTTCTCATCCAAATTATTTTTTTTCTGTTTTAAATATAAAGGGTGGAGGGACGTACTTTAAGAAAAATTTCAATTCGTTTAGATGGGGGGGGGGGGGGCTTTTTTTAAATTCTGAAATTAGCAACTACTTGACAAAAATAAAACGATAACGAATGTTAATGAACTTCACTAAACCAAACTGTTTTTTATTTATTTTTACCCTAACCTAACCCTAACCTAAGTTTTAGTTTTAGTTTGCAAAGTCGGCTTAGTTCAGTTCATATTGTGTAGAAGCATCAGAACTTGATTCGACTTTCTTTGGGAAGTTGGAACTGCTTACATAATGACTGCAAATTTTTTAAAACCTATTCCTAAAAAGTACCAAAACAAATTAACCCCCCACCCCCACCCCCATCCACACACGAAAAAAAATTGAGAGGGCCCAGAAAAAAATGTATCCTAAAACATTAAATATTGTTTCCGCACTTCATTTTATTGTAGGGAAAAAAATCTCCCCTCCCCCAAGAAATAAAGTAAAAATATAAGCTTAGTTAACACACACATACCTCCATCTAGCACAAATTTTAATTTACCCAAACTATTGAAAAGAAATTTGGTTCCACATCTCCATATTCAAGCTAAATGGCCAGGAAGTGGATGCTCATTTTACGTTAAATTTATATAGGATCCCCCATTCTAAAAGCTAAAATATTTAATTATTTTTAAATTCCTTTTTTTCGGATATTTTTTGTATAGTTAAATATTATTTTATATTTTCCCCGGGCAACGCCGGGACACGGCTCCTGCTAGTAATAAATACAACGGATCGTACTCACAATTCTCAATGTACATAAACAGCTTTCAATGGTTTAAAGGCTTTTAAATTCTGCAAATGCAGCAATGAACCTCTGTGTGAAATATCACAGGGTGGTTTCAAAGAGCTGGTGTTAAGGTCTATTCAAATCACCAATGATTCCGTACAAAATTACACAATTATGCAAACAAAATAAGTAAGTATAAAAGACAAAACAAAAGTATAGCAGGACCCGTGATTTGGCTGTGGCCGAGGAAAATAGAAAAGAATGATTGAAGAAATTTAAAGAAATAAGTATTAGTTTCTTAATAAACACCTGTGAGTTGTTTGCGTTAAGAGAGACATATATAATGTCTGTTAGTGTTCTGCTACTATACACCATATTGTTCTGTTGTTGGTACATGATAGGGGAACTCCTGGACAAATCCTTCTAGACTGAGGCAATGTTTCTTTTGTTTTGATAAATGTTTCATGGTTTGTTTAAAACTCAATTCTAAATATTTTGTAGTGAAAGTATGGATGTAACGAATAAATTGTTTTTATTTTGCTTAAAAAGAAATCCCTCTAGACTGAGGCAGCTTTCACTAATCTATGCCGTATTTAAAGAAGAGAAGTATTATTCAAAGTGATCCCACAGTCTAAAATCGGAAATGTTTTTTTCTGTTTTTTAATTCCTTTGTAGTGGATATTTTTTCATGCTGTTTGTGACCTATTTGTATACTGAGTCACTGTTAGTTTTTGTTTGTTTAAAACTACATTGTAAATAGTTTGTTTTTAAAGTGCCGTATCAAGAAATCCTTCTAGACTGAGTGAAAGTTTGTTTTGTTTTGGTAGGCGTGTGAAACAGTGATTGTAGCCGACGCAATCTGCACTTTAGGGTGCACTGGAGTGCATCTTGGGGAGGGCCCTACGTAGAAACAAGTGGAGATCTAAGAACTAGTACATATTTTCCGCAGGATCGGCTATACAAAACAGCTGTGAAGGTGGCGCCGAGCTGTCCGAGAAAGCCATGAGAGATTGTCAATTGCATTTAAATCTTACACGGGCCGAGCTTAAACAGGTGTGCCGGGCTTTAGCCAAATCTTTTTTATCGCCAACGAAAAAAACATACGTGTGTCAGTGCTATGTGGGAGGGCGCGTGAGGCCGGAGGGAGATCGCCCCTTAGGCTGGCATCATTAATTATGGCGAGAGCCTCCTTTCTCCAGATAACTGTTTTTATCTAAATAATATCTGAGGGCCTTGGTGAAGAATTTCAATTGCCGTATCGCGCGCACTGCCCCAACCCCAACCCAATCAGAGAGAGAGGGGAGAGAGAGAGGGACAGTAAGTCATTATCCACCAACCTGGCCCCGAGAGAGAGGGAAGGAATAGAGAAATGGGCTGGAGAAAGAAAGGGTGTGATGATATGCCTTTCTGGGAAACGAGAGGACCTTTGTTGTTGAAACGAGAAGAGAGTTACAGGCAGTTAGAAATTGGAATTCGACCAAGACGGACGAGCGCCGACCAAGCGGGAGCGTTGTGCGAACACCGCTCTTATTCAGGATGGCAGGGCCATAGGATCCCCCCCCCCCGACCGTTCAGTAGACAGGTTACAACTTAATTAACAACTTGGAAATCGTAAATAGAGATTCACGCACAGAAACGACGACTAGTTTAGTAAACCAAGACAATTTATCAAAATAAGAGACTCTAAAATTCAAGTGTAAAATTAATCCTTCCTTTTGATTGTTTTTAATAATTAATTGGATACAAAAGGAAACCGCTGAGTTTGTTGAATTATTCCTGTTGTCTGTTTGCTCTGCTTGTGTAACTTTGCCTTCACAGAATCAAGCTATCATCATCATCCGACTGAGAGGAGTTTCGACCCATCTTTCTTTTTCTGCCGCTACGGCATCACGAGCCAAAGAGGGTGTTCACAGTCTAGAAAGATTCCTGCGCCGAGGACCAGACGTGTGAATACCGAGATAGAAACACGAGTGGACCACCTATGTTACAAGTGACGCCGGATCAGAGTGAGGTATCTGTTCATATCAGCACTGCGATTTTTGTGTTATATTTGATGCCGTGACACAGGAGCGTGTGGGGTCTCGTTACAGGCGTATTTTCCCCACATGAAAAATCGACCTTGTGTGTAACTCTAAAATTGACGTGTTTATAATTGCTTAGTAGTAGTTATAAGTAGACATGAAGGCAAATGAAAAGGACCAATGTCAAAAATGTACTCGCATGTGTTCAGAAATATGACCTTCGACGATGTGTTCATTGAAACATAATCCGGTAAGCAGAAGCATATAAGTTTCAAGCAGCTGGAATGATCGAATTATAATCCCTGAATCTGGAATATAGTGGTGCGTTAACAGAATTTTCCTTCTATAAACAAAGAATCCGGTGATCTGAGTAGCAGTTAGAGTAGATAATTTGAAATGGGTGAAAAATGTAGCTACTTTCTTTTTGGAAGTTTTATTTGTGAGAGTAAGATTTCCCGGATAAAATATAACAAATATTGAAAGGATAAAAAACAATTGTATAATTTCTGGAAATACCCATCTAATTGCTTAGCAGAACAGTTTAGCATATAAAGTGGTTGATTATTTTCCTATAGTGTCTGTAGTTGCAGGGGAAAAATCGACATTATTATATTATATAGATATATTATTGCCATATACACTAATTTTATTCGAACTTTTGAAGAAATTGTTTAGACCGTTGATCTTTACATTTACCGGCAAAAGTAGGTTTGGTTCAGTTCAAATTCTGTAAAAGCACCGAAATTATATAACTTTTAACCAGTTCCACTAATAATAATGAACTAAAACATTTTTTAAAAATCAACGTGGAAGACCAAGTAAGCCGAGCTGCATCAGAAAGAAAAAAAATATCCGGGCCGGACTTTTATTATCAGGTTGACGTGTGTGCGCTCAACACCGGGACGAGAGAGAAAAAAACTCTGCTTCCAATTGTCGGGCGTCAATCAGCCAAGAAACAACATGTTTAGTTGACGTCTCGATAATGAAAAAGAAAAAAAAAGAGAACACACATTGTTGACCATTATTTGTTATAGTTGCCTTGTCTGGCTTTAATTCCAGTTTGTCATTATCACGTGGACGACTGTTACTTAACCTTTTGGAAAGGCTTTCTGTTTTGGGGGAACAATAATAAGTCAAATCGATTTTTGCATTGAGCGGATTTTTTTGTTTGTTTATTTTGGATTCTGCTAAAAAAAAAGTAATCTCTGTGGACGACATTACGTATTGTGTGCTTTTTAAAAATGTTTATGTGATCATTTTTTTAAAAGCTGGAACTGCTATAAATGAATTTACTTACTGTTTAAATTGTCTCAATTAATACTTTTTGTTTGCGGTTTGTAAATTAAAATTTAAAAACGTAAGTAGTTTTTTTTTTTAAAGTTTATGTAGAATTGTATTTACAATTTCGATTATTATATTGTGATGATCGCATTTTACATTTTTTAATTTATTTATTTTAATATATTTTGATTATGTCGAGGACAGTGTAATTTATAAATAAACAAATAAGAAGGAAACATATATAGTAGATATTGTTAATTTTTAAAATTTATTTCAAGCCTCTAAATAATTTGTTTTCAACATTAAAAAGATATTTGCTGTCCCATGTGACACACGCCAGCTGTGGAATTAAAAAGAAGGGGACAATCAAGATATTGGCCCCCAAATAATGGATCTTCTCCATAAAGCCGCGTCCTATCTAGACGACCCTTATCTGGTAGCAAACTTTCAAACCTATTGCGGACTGACTTTAAACACTGACAACACCCAACCGATATCGGATAACGCGATCTACGGGGTCACTGGGCTCAGTAACCCTTCCATTGTGTTCAGGGACGAAGACGACCCGAGGATGATTTGCTACGATGACCAAAATGGCGAAATGAGCCAAAGTGAGGACGAAGCTGACCAGCACAGACATACAAACATCTCCAGCGACACGGATCTCTCAACTACGACCCGAACCGACACAACACATGTCCAAAAAAGAAATCTATCTTCTACCAGGACCAACAAAGAAGAAGCTAATTCCCCCGTTTTTAAGGCCAGTTGCCCCAACGGTGACATCCTTGCAAAACCAACAAATAAAACCACTATGCCACCGGCCCAGTGCCGGCTCCCCTACAAAATAAACAATAAACCTTTCTATTATTTGTTTAGTTTCGGAGCTGCTCTCGGCAACGAACTTTTCTACACAACTTTCTTTCCATTCGTCTTGTGGAATGTCGATGCATTTTTATGTCGAACGGTGGTTGTCATGTGGTGGATCACCCTGTACGCCGGGCAAGCAACCAAGGACATACTGAAGCGACCCCGGCCGATATCACCTCCGGTCATCAAACTCGAGGCCCGATATGAGTTGGAGTACGGAATGCCCTCCACACACGCCATGGTTGGCACTTGTATACCTTTCACCATGTTATTCATCGCTCATCACAGATATCAGGTGAGATCTTTTTTCACTTCACATTTTAATATAAATATATAAAAACTTAGGTGCTTTGTTATTTACCCCAAAAAAAAGGTATTATAATTCTACCCTTACACAATATGTTAGTCCACCCAAAAAGAAAAATGAGGGTATTTTTATAGAATCACACCCACATCCAAGCTGTTTTTCCTATGCATTTTAGGCCGTTCACAACGAATTCCATCACTCCGGACTTAGGGTTAGTGTTGGGATTGAAGGACATGTCCGCCTGACGTCATATGACGTAACAATCAAACTACTTATTTGCGACAGTTTTCAGTAAAACCACCCAATTGGATACTGGAGTAATTTTATAAAATTACCAAAATGAGATTGTGTAACCGACCGTTTCTTTTGTTTATATGTGTGTTTCGCCTTTACGTGATTAATCGATTATTTATTGAAATTTAAACAATGCAATAGCGTAAACTAGCAAAAATAATGTTTTTAAAAATCATATTTAAAAACTGAAATTTTACTTTTTAAGGCGATTACGTGTGAACATCCTGAAAATAAAAACAAAATATATTTTAGAATTTAGAGTGGGTGATAAGTTTCGTATATAAATTTAACATAAAATGCAGCCCACCCCTTCTGGACTATTCTAGCGTTTTAGAGCAGCTAACAAAATTGTTTTACCATTAACCCTAAGTCCGAGTGGCTGCCAGTTATGATTAGTTTAGAAAACCGTAACGAATGTTAAAAAAAATAATTTATTGGAAAGCATGGTTAAAATTTAAAAAATAATAATATCTAGTTCAAATGAGTGCTGGTCTAAAAAAGTTAAAAAACGACAAGAGGAGACAATACAAAACGGAGAATAACCGAAACGAAATTGCTCCAGTCAAGAAAGTTCAATAACGCATTTTTAAGTCGAAGAAGAAAGCAAACATTAACATTTATAAATGTGGTTATCTTGGAATTTTCAGCTTTAAGATGGCTGCTATTGAAACAACATTATCTTAACCAAATTAGTTCTATAACAATTTTGTTAAATAATTATTTTTTTTAATGGAAAGCGCTCTTAACAAGGCATGAAGCCACATTATGTAAGCAGCTAAAAAATATATATACTACTTCAAGGTCAAAAACTAGCCAACATAAGTGTTAGATGGATAGTTCCAACCCGGAAAACAGCCATTCTTTCCCCTTTATTAGAACCATCGCTCATGTAATGTGAGGACTAAAGGACAAAATAAGGGAAATAACTAAACAATACCGTAATAATATAATTTAATTATTAAGCTATTGTTTTGTCAATAAATTATTAATTTTACCAAATTGTTATAAAACTAGGGCACTTCTGCAGAATATTCTATTCTGCAGAAGTGCCAAAAACGAGAACTAATTTGGTTAAGTTTAAGATTGTTTCAATTAGTGTTGGGTGATTGATCGGGAATCGGAAAAAGCGGAACTTTTATGGGTATCGGAATCGAAAAAAAATGTGCTTCTTTTCCGATGCCAAAAACAATTATTTTAATTGTTTTTGTTTTAAACTTAATATTTCATTGCTGATACTAATTATAAAATAATAAAAATTATTGCTTTTTAACGACCAGTAAAACTAAAATCGGTACTGATATCGATCCTGAACCAGCTTTCGTGACGTTCGACTCGGAATCGTTCGGCTGTCCTACGCAAACGCCAGAGTGTTGACGAGCCGAAGCAGCGAGCAGCCGATAACTTTGTTACAAAGTGAAAATAAGTGCTTTCGAAGACGGATTTTTTGCCAGGAAGTTTTTTTTGAAGAAAATAAACCCAACATGAATTACGAACAGCTTTGCACTGCATTATCATCGCGAGCAAGTAAAAATAAATAATAAAATTGAAAAAATATGTCGTGATAAAAGTAATTTTGGTACGTTTTTTTTTTTTGTTTCTTCAAAAAAATTCCTTGTAAATAAAAATACAGTATTCATTTAATAACAGTAAGCTCGCTATGTTTTTTTCCTGTTGTTTCTTTCAAAAACATTAATATAAATTTAATTTTCCTTGTTGTTTCTTTTAAAAATTCCTAACCCTAACCGTAACCCTAACAAAAAAACAAGCAAAACATTATTATCATAGGACGCAGCACCGTATCAAAATTGTCGGCTGGTACAAATCGGCTCGTCAACTCTCGGGCGTTTGCGTAGAACAGTTGAACGTCACGAAAACTGGTTCAGGATCGATAAGAGCACCCTAAAATCTATAGAAAACACACACACACAAGTGTATTTTTACATTTGCGAAAATATATGCACATATTACATGGGTTTTACGGTAATCTGAAAATTAAAAAACAACAACATTATAGCTAAATATTTAGAGATTTTAAAAGAATCGGAAAAGATATTAGAATCGTCCCATCACTAGTGTCAATAGCAGCCATCTTAAAGCTGAAAAGTTCAAGATAAAAATTGATATAATTAATAACACATATCGTCATTGATAAACATAAAAGCAAATGAAATGATCTTTTAAAAAATTTTTTTTTACAACA
Source organism: Sepiola atlantica (assembly GCA_963556195.1). Taxonomy (NCBI): domain Eukaryota; kingdom Metazoa; phylum Mollusca; class Cephalopoda; order Sepiida; family Sepiolidae; genus Sepiola; species Sepiola atlantica. Next base: position 37,981,569 of record OY744546.1, on the reverse strand, counting down.
CCCACACAATTGTGGACATTGAACATGAAGTCGTCACATTGGACAACGATAGGTGCTTCGTGTTACTTTTCTTTGGTTAAATCCTATTTTAATCACCCAAATTATTTAGAGTGAAATGGTTTGCGGAATTTCTTCCAAACATTCTTTTTAATACTTGAAACCATATTTTAGTAAAACAAAAACAACATTAAAAAATAAGTTAGAGCCAGTTTCATCGTAAACGTGAAACGCCGAAAAGAAAAGTAAGCCAATCGAGTACGGAGATAAGGGCGATAACTCAAGTTCATATTTTTTAAAATTAAAGTACAGGAATGTTTTAAGGGGTAAATAAATACAAAAGCAAAGACAAATATTATTTTACCCATTTTTGACTGAAAACCTGTGCATTTATAACTACAGCTAACAGAACGAAAACGGGGTTAAAAAACAAAACAAATAGGCAACAAATAAATGTTACGCAAGGCAAGATAATGTACTCTTACTTCTACTAACCTGGATAAGTTTATTTGTGTTTTAACTTATTTTAAAGCGTTTTTTTGTTCAAAACAAATCGGGTATCCACCAGGTTAGTAGAAGAGTATTTATTTACTCCTCTCCAGGAGTTAGGCACAAGGCCAGTTTTATCTTACTCCCACAAGTAAGATGTGACCCAAACATGAAAGTGGGGTTTGAAAAGCCAGCACCCGAGAGGTGAGCACTCTGACCATTAAAAATTGCCGGGGCAGCCACGTCCGCATTCCCCGGTAGGAGCGCCTCAGACAGTAAGCAATAAACTTACTCCTCCCCAAAGAGGGGAGGCGAAGCCTGGACCTCCTAGAACTGCACAGGACAGACCCATAGACCGGCGTAAATCAAGCCCCGAAGGCCAGTCTATGGGGTGCAGTATCCATCAGAACAGATACTACACTTTGATCTTAGCCAAAAGAGTAACTTATTTTGCTTTTCGTAACATTTATTTGTTGCCTATTTGTTTTTTTTACCCTTTTTTTTTGTTCTGTTAGCTGTCGTTATAAATGCTCGAAAACTTTTTAACTACAAAAAAAGTGTTAAAACGTGTTTTTTTTTCCCTACTACTAGTAGGTAAACAAAACACGTTTTAACACTTTTTTCATCTTTAGCGATACAAAAAACAATCATGGCTCTATAAGCAATATAAAAACCTGGAACACAAACAATGTGTAATGAAACGAAGTAAAGTCTTGTAGTGAATTATAAAAATAATTTATTTAAAATATTCATATAAATATTTGTTTCACAGTCGGCATACACTCATTGTCATATACATCATGTACATTGTACAAATACATATTCGACGAATTCTAGGAGCAGTAGCCATTATTAAATACTATTCTGGGAATGATTAAAATTGCGTTCTGGGATGATGAAAATGCTTGCTTCGTTTCAGGTAACGTAAACTCAGTTTGCCTTTTACATAATAACCTACTTTCAGTAAGACGCCATCTTGTAAAAACCTCGATTATGCTAGCATATTTACACATTTTAAACGTGCTTTTCTTCAGATTTTATGCAAAATACTAAATAGATTTTAACTCGAAATGGTTCATCATGTAATGATGTTTTATAAAAAAAACATTAAACCATTTTAATCACCTATACACAATTTTTTATCGCGTTCTGTTTAGGACGGCGATCTCATCATTTACCCTGTTCTCTCCTGTGAAGAGATCCTTCTAGACTGAGGTAATTTTTCTTTTATTGACCAACCCAAAGTTTACATTTTTGGATTTCCTCTTCACATTAAAAACCGACCTTTGACCTCCTCCTTGAGGAGGGGGAGTATGTAGAATAGAAAGGACAACATCTTATTTTAACATTTCAAACAACTTTATTGGGCAATCTTCGTTGTGGTGTAAATAAAAGGGAATGAAAGAGAATAGTATTAGTAATTGAATAAGTCCATGAGTACGATAAATATGCTGTATGTGAAGAACAGTTAAGCGTTCATGTTATAGGAATGTACGTACGTATGCATGTATTAAAGTCAGGCCGTGTATATGTAGGTATGTGTGCGGCTGTCACCATGTGGGATCCTTGGGTCATCTTGACGAACCCCAGGGCCAGACGATCCGGTGGGGGGGGGGGGCGTGCCAAGAGAGAAGTTTTCTGGTTTGTCCGAGCAACGTGGATGAATAGTTAGCAGTGCCGTTTCATGGCTAAGAAATGGGAAGGCAGCGGCAAACGTCGTCTTTTATTACCACCAATATCTGTCTCAGATCGTATGAGAGATGACCCCTGATTGGGTAAACCCGAAATGAAATTAAATGGTTGCACCAATGAGCTTAGAAGTCAAGCACAAATTAAAATATCTCTAACCGCGGTTTGTTGTCGCTGCTGCTACAAATACTCTCCACTGGGGTTGATTTCTGGTAGAAAATCAAAAAAAGGTTTATCAAAATTAAAGAAAGTTTGTTTTTTTCTATTTTGGATTTGTAGTTTTGCAAGTCAGAATTTGCGTTTCGTCAACTGATGAAATTTGAAGTAGAAAGGATTTTTTTAATCCACCAGTGGCGGTGGTTTGGTAAATCTGTATTGTGAAGTAGAGGATTTGTTTGAATATGTCTGTATTGTGAACACAAAGCAAATTGAGGTGATCGTATTCAAATTTATTTTCGTAGAATTGCTGTAAACAATTTCTTAAAATTTGAACTGATCTAGTGGGATTTGAGGTCGTTAAGTTAATTCTACTTGTTGCTGTTCATCAGTGACGAATTTGTCTTGTCGAAAATGTTGCTCCGTGGATGAGTAGTTAGCAGTGCTGTCTCGTGGCTAAGAAAGAGGAAGAAAGTGGCAAGCGTCGTCTTTTATTACCACCGGTACCTATCTCACATCGTATGAGACAATGAACAAATCTGTTATTTTAAAATCATGTTTTATTTTTAAATTTTACTGATTTAAATTGTCACAATACAAGATTATCATTAAACCTAATTAATTACTCGATTACTGATTTTTTTTTTTTTTTGTGGAAGGTGATAAGTCTATTTTTACAAATAACTTTAGTTTTTGCTTTAATATTATTTTTTACATTATTTTAATTTTATAACTGTAACTTCTTGTATCTCCCCCTCCCCATCGTATGATTAAAACAATTTGGATTTTTTTTAAAATGATGATTATCTTGAACTTTTCAGCTTTAAGATACTCTAATAATTAGTTTATATTACGGTATTGTTTGGTCATTACATTATTAATTGAACCAAATTATTATAAAAGTAGAACTAATTTGGTTAAGATAATGTTTCAATAGCAGCCATCTTAAAGCTGAAAAGTTCAAGATAACCAAAATTATATTTATGTTTTTTTAACAACATACACATCACAAATTCAATTCTTAACTTGTTTTGAACTTGGTGGGGCTTCGGAATAAAGGCTGCATAGTTTTTTGGTGATAATTGTTTTTCTAATTTAAAAAGAAAGATTTATAGTAATTTCCTCGCTTATTATTTACAGGGTTTCAGCATTACTTCCGAAAAACGTATTTTTTAGTTAACAATAGGTTTTAGTTTAAAAAAAATTAAATAACATTAAAAACAGTAAGATTGGTGCTTCCACACAATCGACATTCAAAGAATTTCAGTACTTACAGAAATTACCAAGTCTTAACGTACGTAGTTACCCGAACGCTCGGCGAATGGAGCAAACTTATTTTTTTATTTTGTTTACAATAAATGTATTGTGTATTTTTCTTAACTGCCCAGAAAAGGGGAATGTTTTTAATTATTTGACGGGAGAGGGGGGGGGGTGGAGAACGGAGGCTGATAAATTGTCTTTTCTTCTTGTTTTTTATTCAGTACTTGTACAGAATAGACATCCAAGAATTTAACAGATTATTGACAAATTCCACAATTGTCCAAGATATGCAGACGATAAACCCAACCGTTTCGCAGATTTCTGATTTGTGTTTTAGAATTAATCCCACTTCTTCTTCTTCTATTTCGGCAACATCGCTTCCTACGACTTCTTTACTTTTAATATTTCGTAAATATGCCGAATTCCAATATATCAGTCTCTTACCTCCATTTGCAGTCTTCCTTCCCCCCAATAAAAAAGGCACTCCTTTTTGTAATAGTGACATAATTCAACGAGACTTAGAATAATAACTAATCATCAAGAGAACAAATGGCTTCCTTAGAAAGAAAAGAAAACACTTAACCGGAAATCGAGATATGAAGAAAAAAACAAACGATACCGAAATTAAAATTGTCATACTGCCCAACTTCCGAAGTCTCTATTCCGAATCTCAGCCTCCAAATAATTTCATGTTCTTAAAAATAATTTTTTTTTTTTAAATCGATAGGTTAAAATTGCCAAGTCTACTTTTCTGTCAACGTTTCTAGATCCAAACATTTAAGCAGCGAGTCGGAGTGCTTCGAGATTGCTGTCATTCATATAGAAATATTTATTAGTCATATCTGTTTACTTTACTGTGTTAATTTGTATTTGATTGGCACTTCGTGAGATAGCAATCTTCGGTAAATATTATTAAACCTTACATTTCTTATTTCAAGAGAAATGTTATCATTAACAGTAAATTATACAGATAGATGAAGAAAGCAAATGGGGAATTTTCATGGTTCCAGCTACTTTTGTTATTCTTTCTCCAATCTATTTTGTATATGGACCCCACGTGGGGAACTGGATTCTGATCTTATTTTCTTCTCCCTCGTATGAGTTGTAAGCTGGCTATAAGGATAATGAATGAACATTTACGACATCAACTTATTTAATTCCGCATACCGATATATCCGACTGGGGTGATTAAGTGCATCATATATCCCTAGAAACTTCTCATTGGCATTTCTTCTAATCAGTCTGGATTTTATTTATCTCCGTCGTATGGCGGGAAGATGTGACACAAGGTCGGGAAAGTGGGATTTGAAAAGCCAGCGCCCTAGAAGAAGAGCACTCTGGCCTACAAAAAATGCCAGGGCAGCCTCATCAGCATTCCCTGTTAGGGGCGCTCCAGGCAATTAGCAATAAACTAACCCCTTCTCAAACGGTGAGAAGGTAAAGCCTGGGAGAGTGGACCTTCTAGAATGTCACGGGACCATACCTCAGCCCGACAGAAAACAAGCCACCTCAATAGCCTAGACTCTGCCAGTCTAATTTTGGTATGAAGTTGTCCTGTATAGAAGTCCACCATAACTGAAAGACATTTATTTTTCAAGAGAAGTTACTTTTGCAGTTTACTGACTGTTATTTTTTAGATAAGATTTTCAAGTTAAATTCAATTTTTACGGTATCTTTTGCTTATTAAATTGTTAGGTGAAAGTACAGAATAGTTAACAAAGCCTCCCCCTCCTCTTTATGTTAAGAATAGGTTTCTAAATAATAACATTATTATTTCAGAATGTATATAAAAACAGTCTCATCTTAAAGAAAAAAGGGCCACTCATCGATATAGTGGGCTTAATATAGGGGTTTAGTTGTCTTTCACCAAAAATACAAGTTGAAAACATTAGTGAGTGAAATTTTGCCCTATTATCAAATTGTTTCTGTCTGTTAATCCATGGTTCAAATCTGAGGGTTTTTTATTATTGATTTACTATAAAAAGAAAAATCAAACTTGATCTTTACTGTGCTATGAATCATTAAGAAGATTGAATTTTTAGCTGTTGAAATGAATCTTATATGAACAAAGTTGAACTTCCGTGTCATTTTTGTACATTTTTTTTTTAGAGGAAATGTGATTTTTCACTTAACTCACCAAGTGACCCATCTATCTATCACTCTTGATGTATGGTTTTTACTGCCTTTTTTTTCATATATCTATCACTCGCTTTTGTCACTCTTTATTAAGTCGAAAGTAATAAAGAAAAGAAAGAATTAAAAAATTGGAATAGTCAATAAACAAGAATATCATCAGAGGTAGTAATATTATTTACACTGTAACTAGAGAGAGAGAGTGAGTGAGTGCAGAAAGAAGGTAATTTTAGATTTTGTCCTTTTATTTATATTTAACTGGCTTAGTAAACTCACTTTTTCCTGATCCAAATAATCTAACACTAGCTCAGTGAGTCACATTTCTTTTTCTAGTAATCAATATATAGTGGAGACTAGAGTTGGGCGGTTTTGAAATTTTGGTTTCGGTTTCTTCCCCTTAAAACCTCGTTTTACGGTTCGGTTTTTTGTTTTTTTTAAAAAAGATTTTTTACTATGGAAGCTATTCATTCTCTTGTGTGATGATTAGTTATTATTGAACGTTTAGTTGAATTATGCCACTGTTTCGATAATTTTGTGACTGAATCATTCTCCATGATATGAATCATATAAGTTTTAAGGTGTTGACTGTTGTAATCAAAGTTCTGATACCTTTTCAACAGTTAACTCGTTAAAACAGTGACCAAAGATTCATGAAAGTTTTATTCTTCAGAAATCTGAGTTTGAATATACATTCTATCTAATTCTTTAACCCACCAGAAGCTAAAATATAACTCAGAAATGCAAGAAATTAAAAAACGAAAATTTATTTAAACAAAATAATTTTACAAATAAAATTAAGCAAAAATGATGATGAAAATGAAATATTGTCAAAATTATTTGACAGATAAAAATTTTAATTTTTCAATAGGTGAAAATGTTTTTACTCATTTTCTTAGGTTGTGATTGAGAAAAACTAGTTTCTCAGCATGGTTAGGTTTCAGCCTACATCTCCGGTCACTAATGACAAGTCCAGCCTTACTAAATATCCGTTCACTCGCTACAGAGGTAGCTGGAATACTCAAAAGTTCTCTTGCCAGAATACAAAGATTCGGGTAGAGCCTCCCATTTTTCTTCCACCAGACAAAAGGACAGGCTGATGGGTCGATGGCTTTTCCATACAGAAATCGATCTACCTCGTTTTTAATCCGAGATATTTTTTTACTGCTGGTATCAATTTCTTTTGTTCTTGCCTGACCTTTCTTTTGGAGAAAACCCCAAAAAACTTTGCTGTACTTCTGCTGGAATGTTTTCGTCCGTGTCATCGGATAGAGTCGATTGTACAGATTCATGCGTTAATAATTTATTTATAAGCATGTTTTCTGCTGTGGTTTTTATTTCCACATTTGAAAATACTATTACTTTGAATCTAGGATCCAAGCATGTGGTGATGGCATATAATTCTTCGCTTTCATAGTTGGGCCATCTTAATTTAATATTGGCTATCACTTGTTCCCCAAAACAATCCAGCTCAGACGTCATCATTTCCTCAATAAGAGTATTGAGAATAGGAATGATCATTGATATTGTTGAATATCTGGATGCAGACATAATCTTTGTTGCATCTTCAAAGGGTTTGAGAACATCGACATATTCTGTTGCCAGAATAAATTGTCAACTCTAAATAAATACCATATTAACAATTTAGTAAAATATAAATCGTTGCATAGTCTACTTTTTGAATAACCCATTTTTGAGAGAGAAAACGGTATAGTTGAGAGATAGTTCTCTAGAAATGACAATTTATGTATGAAGTGGCTTTTCAAAAGTAAACAATGAAATACCTAATGTTTGAAATAATTTTTAAAATCCGAATAAAGTGATACTAGCATTGGCAACTACTTTTTTTCTTTTTAAATGTTTATACTCGCTCGCTACTTTTCGTTTATTTACTTTTACAACAAGTATTTTTTTTTAATTTCATTTTAATAACTTATTTTTTTAGATAACTCTGAAACAAACATAAATAATTATTTTACAATTTTGAGTTGAATCAAATAGATTTTCGACATCATACAGAACGCGTTTGATTTTTTCTTTTTCATTTGAAAATAGTTTATGCTAAAAATACGATGTCATGTTGTCTGTCGTATTTCTCTTTTTTTCATTTGAAAATTCAAAATGTTAATGATAAACAAACTGTAAACAAAGATTTCTTCCTACAAGTCAATTAAATTTTTTTATCATATATTTGTTCAATGTGTCCTCTTACTAATATAACATTTTTTGGTAATATTCAATTTTATTCAAATCGGAAAATCTTTTCAACCATGTTTCCTTGTATATGGTGGCTTACTGTAGTAAAAACACAATACCGAACGGTTACGGTTTAAAAAAAACAAAAAACGATTCGGTATTCGGTATGGAGACGAAACCGAAAAACCACGGTTTTTCGGTAAAACCACCCATCTCTAGTGGAGACCACTATATAAGAGTGACGTTTGTGATATATCCTGGATTTTTCATACGTGCAACTCTTCAGAAGTCCAAATATCATGTCCAGAAACATCAGGAAAAAAACAAAAGGCCAAAGAAACAACACTCACATTGGTATAGGATACATAGAGGAATATATATATATATATGTATGTATGTATATATATATGTATATGTATATATATATATATATATATAAATTGAACAAATTCAAAAGTATTGAAAACTGAACTTAAAACTAATATTTTTTCAAAAGTGCTCAATACAAGGTAGAGCTTTATAAATATATAACCATTTAAAGTGGTTTACACAAATTTATGTTTCGCTGCTACTGTGCACACACGTCGGGACCACAGTTCATACTCTTGAATTGTGGTCCCGACGAGTGTGCATGATAGCATCGTAACATAAATTGATTTGTGTAGACCACTTTAAAAGGTTTATATATATATATATATATATATATATATATATATATATATATGAAGAGTTATGTTGGTGCCGCACCATATAAATTCGTTTTATATATTTGCTATCTAACCTACCCAACCCCAGATATACTTCAACTTTGTGTACCCTTATCTTTTACATTGGACTTTATTCCTTCATCCTGATCGGCACATGAATAGGAATATTCTTTTTGATAAGGATTTTATAAAAAGATAGAAAAGTACAAATCGATTTAACTGAATTTTTATCTAAAGTTAACCAGTATAAAGTTATCGATTTGTTTTTAACAGTAATTTCCATTTCTATATTCAACTAGTGGCCATGTAAATAATACTGGCATTCGTATAGAAACGAATATTCATGTAAATTACAAGTTTCTTCTATAATTCTAAGAAAAGGATTGTTAAAGAAGAAAGGTAAAACAAGGCTTTTCTATAAATAAACAATTTCTAGCGAGAAAACTCGACATTGTTCGGGATTTAATGAGGAACAATGTCCTTTTTCACTCTACTCATAACACCAAGATCAAAGTGTAGTATCTGTTCCGATGGATACTGCACCCCATAGACTGGTATTTTCTTGGCCTTCGGGCTTGATTTACGTCGGTCTATGGGTCTGTCCTGTGCAGTTCTAGGCGGTCCACCCTCCCCTCTTTGGGGAGGAGTAAGTTTATTGCTTACTGCCTGAGGCGCCCCTATCGGGGAATGCCGACGGGGCTGCCCAGGCGATTTTTAATGGTCAGAGTGCTCATCTTCTCGGGCACTGGCTTTTCAAATCCTACTTTCCCGACCGGACCGTGGGTCACATCTTACTTGTGGGAGTAAGATAAAAACTGGCCTTGTGCCTAACTCCTGGAGAGGAGTAAATCAATACTCATAACACCATATTACGTTTATTTTATTCTTTACTGCATCTCTTTTCCTCATTTCGGCCCCTAATATAGTCGGAAAAAACTGACATTTTGGAAAAACTCTCTGAATTAGTGTCTTATACATATGGTGTAAATTTAATTAAAATCACCTGACGGAGGCAGCTCACCACTTCAGAAACCAGTTGAGGAATAGGGGTCGAAACTGCAAAGTTGTTCCTCCTGATGATGGTGTAGTGCTGAATCCGGTAGCAGAGCTATCAGCTGCGAAGGTTGTGTCATTCAAATCCATGAAATTTGAACCATAGGTATCAGACACTAACCTCTTGCACTTATTCAAGATTCCAAATGTCTCGTTTTTTGTAAACTTGCTCGCGGACAGATATCCCAGCTATAATAGCAATTCTGTGTTTGCATGTCTGTAACCAAAATGACACAATTCCCTGAGATTACATTATATTCTCACATTTTCTTTAATGAATATTAAGAATAATTTAATGCTAGCAAATATATGCATGCTATATACGCATATTTTTGCTAATCTATATTTTAATTGAAAATTTTTTTTTTTGTCCATTTGTCTATCACTTATTAGGTCCCAAAATGCTTGACAGAATTGCAGGGGGTGGGGGTTAATGTTACTACTAATTCTGATGCTAAAAACAATAAATATTTATAGGCTCCAAAAATACTGGTCAGAACTACACCAATTTGGCTTAGAGAACCCTTAACATGCAGGTGTGTCAAAAATATACTACTATAATACACACTAAGAACCTCAAAAGGTATTGAGCAAAATTGCATTAAATTTAGTATGAATGTGGGTGTGTCACTTGAGTGATGAGAATTAAAATATTAGCATCATTAGTAATACTATCTATTACTAATGGAGATTTAGTATCTGTCTGTCTGAAGCCGAAACTTTACTATTACTTCTATTAATGTACGAGTGTACTATCTTTTAATGGAGGGGGATAGTGTAGTATTTATTCTGTTATGAGACCATCCTTTTTGGGGAGGGGGATAGTGTAGTATCTGTTCTGTGGTCATGATACCATCCTCCCACGGATTACCATCTCCTTTTTCTGGGGGGGGGGTGTAGTATCTATTCTATTGTCATGACGCAATCCTCCCAGGCATTACCTCCTTCTTTGGTGAGAGAGGGGTAGCATATGTCAATAAGAAATTGTCACAGTCGGCTGTTCATTAGCAAACTCAACACTTACATTATATATACTAGCAAAAATACTAGTTAATAATAATAATAATAATAATGTCAAACACTTATATTAGGTGCTTAAAACTATCTGATAGAATTGTATCAAATTTATTATAAAATGAATACCAATTATGATACTTAAATAAAACCCAGCAATAGCGTCTTTTTTCTTCTTTTAGCTATTTTTAAATGCTCTGAATTGAATGAAGGGTCTTTAATCAACCAAGTGAATAAGAGTTAAGTTATAACTGATATCACCCCATTATTCAGTATTCAGTCCACTGTGACCACTATTGCTTAAATACAAAAAGGTCAGAACAAGTCAGTATGAAAGAGTTTTTTGTTTTTTTTAAGCCTGTACATATGTAGTGTGTATGATACACTGGCCAGTGTGATGCGTCTACTACTGTCTGTTGGTATCAAAGTGGGGCCATTGTGTAGTAGTAGTAGTATGCTTCATTTTCCTGCTTGAAATACCAGTTGCCAGCTAGTATTTCGGTACGAAAAGAGTGCTGAGTGCTAGTATACAGCCTCTCCATTGGCAAGACCCTAATGCACACTAGACAGGTGCACACTGGAAACTGGGCACCTTGAGATCCCAGGCGGCCAGCTAGGGATCTCAGAGCAGATTTGGAGCCCTAGAGGTGCAGTGTGCATGACCCACCTATGCGTGAACCCACTCTGGCGCTCACCAATCCATTTCCCCAGCTATGGGTAAATAGCAATCTAACTCCTCTCTGAGTTATCAGCTGCCACAATCTGGATGGCAAAGCTAAGCAGCAGTCATCGACAGACCAATGTTCGGGTGTCTAGCTTCGTGGCTTAGCGGAGGATCCCACACTAAATTGGACAACGGCAAGGCACTTTTGCCCAAGTGCAGAAACTCAAGATGTCGTAATTGTCTGAGTTGAGATGGCATGTTCTGACGATCTCGTGAAAATACACGTTCTTAACTTACTATGGCAGACACATCATCAGAAAACACGATAGGCGGTGCCGGCAGACAAGGATCTGACAGTAACACCTCCGGTGTGGGAGGCAGGGTCGCGCCATTGTGGCAAATCCAGCAAACGCCTGAGGAAGTTCAGAGTGAGCTCTCAATGTGAACACACTGAGAGGTTAAGTGTGCGAGGTGGTGGAAACACTCACTCTCCAGTGAATCGATATTTGTTGTGTGCAGGAGACCAGATACCATGGTGGACAATGTCGCACTGTCAAGGGGAAAAATTCCAAGTACAAGCTCATCTGGTCAGAAAACGACACGGGTACAGCGGGGTTAGGAGTATTTGTGGCTGAAGAGTTGATTGAGAAGATATTCAAAGTACAGTGAGTCTCCGATAGGATCATCCTAGTGAAACTCATAGTGGGTTAGCATTTCTTCATCTACACACCTCAAAGTGGTCTCAGTGATACACAGAAAGATCAATTTTACGATTAACTACATGCTGTGACTGTTAAAATCCCTGCTTGATTCCATGTGGAGACTTGAACAGCAGTACTAGCACTGGCTTCAGAGAAGTACATAGCTGTCTCGGCTATGGTAGGTCGGAGCCTGACAGGGTTCTAGAGTATGCCCTAGCATTTAACCTTGTTGGCAATACCTGGTTCAAAAAGCATGACGGTTACCTAGCGACATACAAATCTGGAGGTTTTATTTACTCCTCCCCAGGAGTTAGGCACAAGGCCAGTTTTATCTTACTCCCACAAGTAAGATGTGACCCAAGATCGGGTCGAGAAAGTGGGATTTGAAAAGCCAGCGCTCGAGAGGTGAGCACTCTGGCCATTTAAAAATTGCCTGAGCAGCCCCGTCGGCATTCCCCAGTAGGGGCGCCTCAGACAGTAAGCAATAAACTTACTCCTCCCCAAAGAGGGGAGGTGAAGTCTGGGAGGGTGGACCGCCTAGAACTGCACAGAACAGGCGTGCAGTATCCATCGGAACAGATACTACTCTTTGATCTTAGCCAAAAGGCCTCAAATTGACTTCATCCTGTTTCGTAAGAACATGCAAGACCTTGTCGCAGATGTGAAGGTGATCCCTGATGAGGAAGTTGCTCTACAGCATCGGCTCCTAGTTTGTGATTTGATGATAGACAAGCCTCCAAAGACCAGGTGTAAATTCACTCCCTGGCTTAGTGGTGTACAGATCAGGTTGAACAGATTATCAAAGCTAATTTAGCTTTTACGGCCTGGAAATCTGGAAAGGGCTCAACAGCAGAGTATGACATAGCTAAGCGTGCATAAAGACAGGCTGTCCATCATGCGCGCCATAAAGCAGACAAGCAGTTCTACAAAATGGTAGATACCAACTGCTGAAGTATACCACCTTGCAAATCAAATGCGAAGGGAGAATAGGTATGTTGTGGGTGACAAGCCAGTAAGAAATGATGTAGGAGAGTTGTTAGCAACCCAGAAAGCATTGGAGAAGGCCTGGCTGAAGCATTATGAAAGACTTCTTAATGTGGAATTTGATTGGGATCCTGATCATCTAAATGATGAACCACCACTGCAGGGGCTACCAGTCCCAATTACGATTGAATTGGTGAAGAAGGCCATTTCCAAGATGAGGTCTGGTAAAGCAGCCGGACCATCAGGTATAGTAGTAGAGATGATCCGAGCTGCCAGTGACACAGGTGCATCTATGATCTGTGACCTTGCAGGATTCTTACCAACTGGGAGGGGAGTTTCATTGTCTGTCTCTATCAGGGTAATGGAGATGCTCTAGAGAGAGGCAATTACCGAGATCTCAAGCTGACGGAGCAGGTTATCAAAGTCATTGAGAGGATCGTTGACAGTCTGATTACAGCCCATGTCAATCGATGACTTCCAATTTGGCTTCGTCCCTGGCAGAGATACAACTGACGCAATATTCGTTGTTTGGCAGTTGCAAGAGAGATTCCTTGCAGTAAACAAACATCTCTATATGGTGTTTGTAGACCTTGAGAAGGCATTTGATCATGTTCCCCAGAAGGTGATCTGGTGGGCACTATAGAAACTTGGTGTCGAATAGTGGATTATGCGCTTGGTGCAGGGAATGTATGCAAATGCTCGCAGTTGCGTCCGTGTTGGTGACAGCCACAGTGATGAGTAGATGTGGGGGTTGGTGTCCATCAGGGATCAGTACTCAGTCTCCTCCTCTTCATTATCGTACTTGAAGCTCTGTCACGCGAGTTTCGCACTGGTATTCTCTCGGATGATCTCTATCCTGACGACCTGGTTATCATTGCTTACTCGCAGGATGAATGCGTCTGGAGTCTCCTGACATGGAAGGAAGCTATGGAAAAGAAAGAGTTGAGTGTGAATACTGACAAAACAAAGATCATGATCTGCGGTACTGGCCTCGATCAACTTCAGGATTCAAGCAACTTCATGTGTGCTGTTTGTCGCAGCAACAGTATTTTGTGCAGTGGCTGCAAGCACTGAGTGCACAGTATGTGTAGTGGACTCAAGCGCCTGACCGAGGAACCTAATTTTAGGTGCTCTAGATGCCGAGAAACTGCTCGCCCACTTGATGGCCGACCGCTGAGGGAGGTTCAAATAGGTCAGGATAAGTTGAAGGTAGTTGATTCTTTCTGTTACCTGGAAGATATGCTTTCAGCAGGTGGTGGCTACAACTTTGCAACCACAACGCGCATGAAGACTGCTTGGAAGAAGTTGATGGAGCTGCTACCAGTTCTCACATTACGCCATCTGTCGTACAGGACCCGTGGTCAAGTGTATAGCACTTGTGTGCGGAGCGCTATGCTTCATACAAGTGAAATCTGAACACTGACCAGGCCAGACCTCTAACGTCTGCAGCGTAATGACGGATAATGGTTAGACGGATTTGTAACATCAAGTCAAAAGTTACTTCCACCGTGCGGGCAAATTAGTTGCTGGGGGAACTTGGTCTTACAGACGTCGATCACATCTTGAGGGAGAGAAGACTCTGCTGGTATGGCCACGTGGGTAGATCCAGCAGTGCAATCAACTGTGCACTAAACCTACAAGTCTCTGGTAGGTGCTGAGTTTGCCGACCAAAGTTGTCTTGGAGGGAGCTGACAAAGAAAGACCGCAGAGATTGGAGGCTCTTAAACGCTGACTAGAGATCTACGGTGAGGACTGCTATGCGTGCAGCTAGCCAGCTGTCTGGAGGGAAGAACACTGGTGTGGACATTGCCCTCAGTCGTGCACAATAATCAAAAGACCGATGAAGAAGACATAGTGCGTAAAAAAATATATAAAAACATAGAAAGTAAAGAAAGATCCAGGTTGTCCTCGATGGCCATTCATCCCAACAACATGCCATAAATGCAGGTGTACCCCAGGGATCGATCTTTGGACCTTTATTGTTCCTGATTTTCATAAACGACCTCTCTAATGACATTGTGTCTGAGATGGGTATATTTGCTGATGACACCACGCTCTACTTTCGTCATGTGGGCAAAACGGACGCATACATATCCGAGGCTGAACCCTTAGAAAGTGACCTCCAGTCTGTAGTGGAATGGGGTCATAAATGTATGGTAACATTTAATGTTGCTAAGACAAAGCTCCTTTCCTTCAACAACTACAAGAAACCTCTTCAACCACCGATTGCTATGGCAAATAACACCCTACCTGAGAGTCCAACGTTCAAACTTCTCAGCCTAACATTCACAGGTAACATGAATTGGAACAAATACATAGAAGACATTGCCAAGGCTGCTGTAAAGAAAGTGGGCTCCTTCTACCGTGCTAAAAAACTTCTCACACCTGACAGTATCCTATATCTCTACAAAGCCACTATCCGCCCATGCATGGAGTATTGTTGTCACATCTGGGCTGGTGCACCTCTCTCTCTCTTAGACAAGGTCCAAAAAAAAGTCACTAATCTAAGAGGTCCCTCACTATACCAAGCTCCAGCCCCTGTTCTATCACTGCAATGTTGCATCCTTGTGCTTGTTTTACAAGTACTTCAATGGAATGTAAATACGTAAATACACTCGACTAACCCGACAATCAGCTAAATCCCGTCCATTCATTGTAGAGGTCCCCAGATGCCGGAGAGCCTTTTACTCCAATAGCTTTTTTTCCTCGTGCTGCCGACCTTTGGAACTCCCTCCCTGCTCTCTGTTTCCCCGACTGTACTGACATGCAGAAATTTAAAACTGATGTGAACAAACATCTTGCTGCACAGCTCCCAATTTAGGATGACCTCCAAAACTTTCACTCTAATTCTCAGTAGCCCTTTATATCTACAGTGGAAACTTGCCTTGTTTGGGATGAACTATGTTAAAAAAAATACCTTTCTCGGAATGGGTATTAAAAATACGATTAACACCAAGGACGAGCTGATTACCAGGCTTCAACTGGTGTTCAGACGTCTCTCGATGAACACTAGTATGAAGGCCACATGATCTAGGTTCAAGTTCCGCCTGGAGGCCATGGTAGGGGCTCAGGACGGCTTCTTCGAGTGAGATGTATTCAGCAAAAATCCTTTAAGAGATGCACTTTGAATTTTGAAAATACATCAATTATTATGACATTGTTTGTTTTTCCCTTTCCAAAAAGTGTAAAAAATTTTTCGAACACCCTCTATATAGATTGATTTAATTATTAACTAGCAAAGCAGCCTTTCTAAAGTCGATCGTTTTTATTGATAATTAGCTGGCTTCGTCGGTTTGCTACTGATTTGCAAAGTTAACTATTTAGAATACTTGAAACAAAAAGTTTTAAATAATAAACATTTCATTCATAACTTTCGTGTAAACACGAACTAAAATCTTTCACATTTATTCATATAGATAAATAAACATTAAGATTTTGGGAATTTCGATGCACAATTATTTATCTCTTTAATGTGACCGTCAGGAAAAGAAAGAAGAAATCAATTTGGCTGGGCAATCGTGTGTGTGTGTGTGGAAGGGGGTTAACTTACAATTTAGAAATAAAATGTAACTTGTTCAAATTAGGTTAGTCTCCCTAAAGAAAAACCCGGAAAGGAAAATTTGAACAGAATTGCTAAATATTTGTCCACAAAATAAAACAATATTCCTAAACAAAACTATTTGTCACACTAAAATTTTAAAAATCATTGAATTAAAAAAATAACAAATAATAGTTAATTAATAAACTGCCTTTTTGTAAAGCAATATGCAAATTAGTTAACTTTATGACTTAGATCGCATATACATAAGCAGTATATAAAAAGATAGTGTTGTTATTGTATTAAATTGAATAAACTTGAAAGCGAGCGTTTTGACTTCACCGTTAGTGTGAGAAATCGGCCATAGCTTTCGCATTTATTCTTTTAGAAGATGCCATTGTCTCTCCTTGCAAAATGCCACTTCTTTTTTGAGATAAAACTGTTGAATGTAAAAATAGCTAAACCAAAAAATTTTCTTCCGACTTATTTCCCCCCTGACATGCTGGTCACTAAATCACTTAAGTGTTGATTATTTGTGGAATTTCCTACTTATGGATTCACATTTTCCTTGACCTATGGATAAAATCACAAATTAAGTTAATCCTCCATTCTATAATAAAGAGCAATGTGTATTTATTTTTTATCTATGTAAATATCCACCCTGGTAAAAAAAAAAATAACTGCCGGATGAAACTATTTCAAGTGTTAAGGTGTGTGAATGTGCATCTGTGTACACCCACTGCACAGGCCGTGATCGTCGGCTTGTTATGTTAGTTTGAAGTCGGTGCTTGATTTCTACACCGGTTACAGTGTCAATTGCATGGTCTCAGTCAGTGCTGCAACAGAAGTTGTCTCCCTCCAAACAAAATTACAACTCCATTTTAAAACAAGTAACAAAGTTTTATTTTTGGGAGGTTACAATGATACTTGTTTTCTTCTACTGAACAACAGACGTGCAAATGAGAATTCTTAGCCTGACCAAATCAAAATAAAAGTCCAGTTGAACACACTGTCAGAACCACCGAAAACCAACTGACTGTGAGATACACAGCCAACCAACTCCTCTCCCCTGCCCATCTCTATAGATATTCGGGTCCTTTGTGGTAGACCACCCAGCTATCCACTTGAAAAGGCTAATCTGCTGTCAATCTATTGACATAAAAAACTACTGCCTAGGGGGTCCTGTATCTAGCGGGACATTATTTTTTCAGGTACTTTGCTTTCAGCATGAACCCCTGTTTAAAGAGACACTAACTTTTCCAAAGCGAAATCAAATTCTGGGTGGTCAAAACTCCAAACCAGACATATTTTCAATTTCTTGTGTGATTTCTCTTCTGTTGATTAAATATCTCTCCCACAGCAAGCCTGTTATTATCATGTATTGCAAACATGCAACCCACTAAACATGCTGCCTAGTGCACGTTTACAGGGGAAGGGAGAAAGCAAATAGCAAATCAGGCAACCTTTCTCTTCTACCGTCTGAAATAAATCCGGAAAGAAATCCATCACTCTATTTCCATAATGAAAGGTTTCCTTTCTTATTTTTCCTTTCTTATTTTTCCTTTCTTATTTTTCCTTTCTTCTTTCTATACCGATTGATACGTTTTTTTTTGTTTTTGTAAGCTTTCCAATTTGAGATGAACATTATTATGATTGTTTATGTATAAGAACTTTTACCTTCAAAAAAAGTATTTTGATCACTTCTTTTTCTACAATATTGATAGCATTTAGTATTTCATAAGGAATACGAAATAAAACAGTTTAGAATATGAAAAATATAAAAATAGAAATCATCATCACATTCAGTTTAACGTCTGTTTTACATGCTCGCATGTGCTGCCAGCTTTTAGAAATTGACAATTTATCTCTGGGCAGGTCTTTATTTATACCTCTTTCTCTCAAGTCCATCCTTATCACATCCTCCCATGTTTTCCTTCGCTTTCCCCTGCCAACTGACCCTGTTACCTCAACTGTTCTACATCTATTAACCCGTGCACTCTCATTCATTCTTTCAACATGACCGAACCGAAGAAGTCTCCCGTTGTGCACACATCTCCCTATACTGTCCAGATTTAATATTCCACTGAGGTCATCAGATATAAGCTTGTCTGTAAGACTCACATTATATACACCCATCATATCATTTTCATACCAGAAATAATTACATTTTTATATAATAGAATTTATTTTATTATCAACTAGCAAAAAAGCTCATTCAAGGTTTGCTGTCTTATTTATATAGATGTGTAGAAGAGAGAGATATAATAGAATCCATTGAGGAATGATTGGTTGGTAGATCCATGATTAGCACCACAGCTATTGTAAAGACTGACAAACGTTGGTCTTAATTAGTTTGATCTTGTGGGTGTTGCAGGACGGATGGTCAAAGAGACAATGGCAGAATTCAAGCAACATTGGTGATTTTGAGGACGTCAAAGTGTAAACATGTGCAATGCTGCATGTTTAGTCGGGTGCATAGTTGCAATGCATGCAGACGACAGACCATCAATGGGAGAAATATTTAGCTGAGAGAAGAGAGAGCACCAAAGAAATAGGCTGACCTTTGAAATAGTAATGTCTTCTTGGATATACGAGGTTCCATGCTGTGATTTTGAGCCACTTGAGTTTTGGAAAAAATAATGTCCGTCCAAATATGGGTCACCCTGGGCAGTAAGTTTTTTTTATGTCCATAGATAAGCAGTTTAGCCTTTTGAAGTGACTGTGGTTTACTCTAAATGACACCAATATATATATATATATATAATTAATTATTGAAGACAATATATGTATAATCATATATCATCAGATCCTTTTAGTTTGTAGTCTCCTTTGAAGATTCAGTTCAATGTTTGTCAATTATTGATAACAGAGCAAAATATAGAACAGATATTTATTATATTCCAATAACCATGGTTTGTTTTATTACTTTTATTTTTGTTTTTATTTTTTTCACATTTCCAAAAATTCCAAATTTCTGTGAGATATATTTAACGGTCCGTTTCATTTGTTTTGTGCCAAACAACGGACCGTTAAATATATCTCACAGAAATTTGGAATTTTTGGAAATGTGAAAAAAATAAAAACAAAAATAAAAGTAATAAAACAAACCATGGTTATTGGAATATAATAAATATCTGTTCTATATATATATATATATATATATCCATCCCAGCAGAGAGGTTAGTTGGGTTTCTATGGGTCTCAGAGACGGATGGGCTTCTGGGTTTTAAGCTGATGGACTGTTTGCGTTCGGTTAGAAGATATGTCTTGATTTGCAGGTCTGTCCTTCAGTAGAAGAAAACAAGTATCATTTTAACTTCTCAAAATAAAACATAAGTCCATCCTTATCACTGCATCCCATGTTTTCCTTAGCCTTCCCCTGTCAACTGACCCTGCTACCTCAACTGTTCTACATCTACTAACCAAAGAACTCTGATCCATTCTTTCAATGTGACAAAACCAAACAAAGTCTCATGTTCTGTACACATCTCCCTATACTGTCCAGATTAAATCTTCCTCTCAGATCATCAGTCTTTATAACTTACATTTCACATCCATTGTATTATTCTCATATCATTTCTCTCCATGCAACACATGTTCTCAACCCTCACTGGCAAGGTTTCACTTCCATACATCATCACGCTTCATACACATGCCTGATAAATTATTCCTTTGATCGACAGTGGTAACGCTCTGCTAAACACAAAAGTAATTTGCTTTATTTTGAGAAAATACGAAATTGTAAAACAATTTATGTCTGTATTTGTCTCTTTGCTTCTCTTTCTCTCACATTATTGTTTATAAAAAATTCTCTGAATAAAAAAATGTTTCTTTAGTCAGTCAAGTAAATTGTACTTAAATAATAAAATATCTCTCCATTATGCAACCAACTGTGATCACCATTGCTAAAAATATGGAAGAGATTTATCATTTTCTATTCATTATTTATTTATATTTTTTTTTCAAACCTGTTTTGTCTGCTGTTACTTATGTGACTGACCCGAATAAGCTTTATAGACAGATGACCTATTTTTTAATATTCTGGTTTTTATGTTTCTCAACGTGTTGTGAGTAAACCCTTTGTTAGTCATTTACGTAATATAACGGAGGATTACACATTGAAATAAGTCTCTATTATAGACATCATCTTACCTGGCACAGACTGAGTAGGTGTTGTGCATACAAGTCGAAGATACGTCCCCGACAATCACTCCGGCAGTGGCCTTGCTTCTGTTGCACTGAGGTATGGGTCCGTTCAGTCCTAGAAGGTCCAACCTCCTTGGCTTTACCGTCACTCTTTGAGAAGGGGTTAGTTTATTGCTAATGGTCTGAGGCTCCCCTACCGGGGAATGCCGACGGGGCTGCTCAGACATTTCTTGTAGGCCAGAGTGCACTTCATCTAGTGTGCTACCTTTTAAAAACCTCACCTGACCTTGTGTCTAACATCCTGCAGAGGGGGTAAATAAATATTATAGACATCTCATTTGATATTACGAATCGTTAAGATTTTTTTTGTTTTATTCGTCTATTTTCACAGTATGTCTGCCATTTTGTTTACTATTTTATACCCCCCCCCCCAAAAAAAAAACACAATTTCATTGAAAATGATTTACTGAAGGCAAACTGCTGTTTTACCCACAGTTCAAGGGGCCTTTTCCCAATAATATTCCATGAAAAATGCCAGTATACTGAAATCATATGCCCTTAATAGGGTTAAGATGAAAATTCATATACACTAAATGTACAAAAGAAAAGAAATTCCCAAATTTTTACACTTTTATTGTCATTAAGGGTATGCGAGCACAACAGGGGTATGTATTTTACTGGTAGGAATTTTTCTTCAGCGCACCTCACACACTTCATCCACTCATGCATAGAGATTTATACTGTAGTGATGTGATAATGAAATGGTTTGGTTGATATGTAGTCATACCCTTAATTAATGACAATAAAAATGTAAAAATTTGGGAATTTCTTTGCTTTTGTACATTTAGTGTATATGAATTTTCATCTTAACCCTATTAAGGGCATATGATTTCAGTATACTGGCATTTATCATGGAATGTCACTACTTTTGTAAAGGCTATGCCTCAAGACAATGGTAATTTTTAAGGTTTTTTGAAATTTTCTGGAAAACTAAGATATATGGTAAACTGAAATTAAAATGCCATCAACTAGACCCTAGAACCTCTATCTCTGCCAAAAATCAGCTGAATCCATCAAATAGTTGATGAGATACAGGGTGGAACACACGTATGTACGTACACACAGATAACACAAAATCACTCCTGACCTTTCTGGATCTCTGGGTTGCCTTGACTAATGATGCTGAAATTCGACACACTATCAAATGAAAATTTTGTGCAAAGTTTTAACTAATTTGGTTTATTGGTTTTTGAGTTATGACTGATCAAAGAAATGAGATTTCTAGCATAGGCCATTCTTGAAGTCTATTAAGGGATAGAGCGCTCTCGCGCCTCCCTTGATTAGTTTGGTAGATTTATTTGAGTTCTGTTTTTATAGCAGATGATTTTGGGGATATTTATTGCTGAAACACAATACCTAATGTAAAGTATTTATTAAACATAGGTTGTCATTTAAATCATAGCTGGATGGGGCGAGGGGGTCATACCTATGATAATAGTATTAGTAATATATTCTGTAAAGGGAAGTTGTCTGTTTATGTGCATATTCATCTAAAAGTAAGAAACTACATAAGACATACCCATAAATCATTACCTTGGATAGAATATGGACACTTTTTTTTTTGCAATATTTATTCTTTTTTTTGGGGGGGGGGGGCACCAGGAACAACATTAGTTAGACATTTAGAGATTTTTTTTTTTGTTTTTTTTTCGATCGACCGTTGGTGTGAAACTTGAACTAAAATACACTTTCTTGACCTTCGGGGTAGGATAAAAGTGTAGTATCTGTTCTGTCCTCCATAGAGCAACATATAATGCTACTAAACCTTATGTCATGAAGCCTTATTCCAATTTTGATTTTGATTCTCGAAAATGTCTCAAATTTAAGGAGTCTTAAGAATAAATTAAAATTCAGAGAATTTTACTTTATTGGTATCTAATGACTATGGATCAAATTTAATGCGAATTTGAAATATTTGAATTTTCAAATTGGAGATTGGGCCAATATTATGTCTCCTAAAACTTCTTCAAAATATATTTTTTTAAAAACCTGAAATTTGGAGAATATCTATTACTTGATGTCTAATTGTTAAAATTTCACAAAAATCAGAGGTATTTGAATTTTCCAAAGGGTTTCCACCCCCTCTTGGCCCCTTTTTGCATAAAACTAAATTAAACCAAATATAACCCTCATGATCAATCTTTACGTCTAGCAGCTGTGTTCCAGAATTCATAATGATCAGTTAATTCGCTATGGATTGGACATAGAAATATATAAACATATACACATACCTAAGTTTATATGAATAGAGATATAAGTGTATCTACATAAAACAATAATGCAATAATAATAAATGGTTTGGTAAAATTTGACCTAAACCATCCGATTGAAACTATTTTTAATGGACAAGTGAATTCAGTAAATCGCCGATGTGCATGAAGGACTTAAAAGAAAGTGAGTGTTTTCTAAGGTAACCAAAAATATTTCAATAAAAAACGATTGAAAGGAATGAGAAGAAAAATGTCTGATATGTCAGTATTTGAATCATTTGTCAACCTGAATTTGTAAGTACAACATGGCATTCACTGGGTTTCATCTATGATATCATTTGACCACACTTGTCTATTGTACCGGTAGGCAGGTATTGGCTCTATCTTACTGTTGTACACATGTGCTAGTTCTGTTGTACAGTGCGGGTGAACTTTGTTCTACCATTGGGTGGGTCTTAAGTTTACTATTCTGGCATTGATCCAGTTATATGTGTGTGTATTAGTGATGGAACGATTCCAATACAATTACCAATTCCGATTCTTTTAAAATCTCTAAATATTGCGCTTTAGTGTTGTTGTTTTTTTTTTAATTTTCGGATTACCGTAGAAACCCATGTAATATGTGCATATATTTTTGCAAACATAAAAATTCACTTGGGGGGGGGGGGGATCTATAGCTTTTAGTTTTACTGTAGTATAAAATCAATAAATACTTATCGTTTTATCATTAGTACCAGCAATGGAAAATTAAGTTTTAAACAAAAACAAACAAACAAAAAAACAATTAAAAGAATCGTTTTTGGCATCGAAAAATAAGCACAAACTTTTCTGATTCTGATACCCCAAAAAAGTTCTGATTTCTGATTCCGATTAATCGTCCCAACACTAGTATGTGTGTGTGTGTGTGTATATATATATATATATATATGTGTGTGTGTATATATATATATATGTGTGTGTGTGCATGGACGGCGGCACCGGGGGGGGGGGGCGGGGGGGGGCTCAACCCCCCTCACTTTTTGACTTTACAATCATCAATAATTAAGTTGATATGCATGTATTTAACCGGCCCCCCCCACTTTTTAGGAGAGCCCCCCCTCACACTTTTATAACTGTCCCGCCGGCCCTGGTATATATATATATATATTTCGTTAAATATTACAGATGACTTGTGTCTGCATATTTTTTCCTTGATCCTTTCTAGATGCCTTATTAATTTTCGAGTTTCATGCTGGAACTGGCAGATGAATTTGCCGTACTCATGTGTATATATGCATATATGTATATTATATATATGCGTGTGTATATATATTTGTTGGTGTATATATACGTATACAGTGTTCAAGACAAATTTGACACCTTTTTGGAAAGGAAAGAACAAACGTCATATCTTGGCCAATAATTGATGTATTCTCAAAATTCAAAGGGCATCTTCTGGAGGATCATTTGCCGAATACAACTTAAATAAGCTTCCATGAACCTGGAGCATGCGACCGTCAGTGTTCTTTGAAAGATGCCTGAACACCAGTTTGATTCTAGCAATCAGTTCATTCTTTGTGTTGCAGACGGTATGGTTGGTGTCTTTCTCAACAGCGTCACACACATAATAGTCCATGGGGTTGCTATCAGGCGAGTTCGGGAGAGGGAATGTTGGAACTGGTGAAGTCATGGAATTATCAAACAGCCACTTCTTGATTTTCTTGGAGGTGTAACACAGCTGAGTTCTGCTGCCACACATACATCCTTCTTGCAGACAACCCTAACCCTTCTTGCAGACATCCTCTGCACTCAGCACTTGACGACAGTGGAGAGAGACTCATTATAGTCATCTGAATCGAGCCTTAGTCCCTTTTCAAAAATGTGGGCGGCATGACATAGCCTTTTCTGGAAACACCCAAAGACTATCACAGTTTGAGGGAACATGGTCTTCATGATGCACAGGACTTTGTGTCTCTATGGCTGAAGACCTTGTCATCAGCTCTGCAGACGGCTACATAGATTGGAGCAGTACCTGTCTTTTCTTTTAGCCACTGGTTCTGCCTTGATAGTTGTAAAAATGGACGTGCGTTGTTGTTTTCTAATGGAACATGTATGGAGATGGGATTTTATTACAGGGATGTGAGCTCTCCGCTTTTTAGCGGAATTCCACCTTTTTCTTAATCCGGAAAAGATGGATTTCCACTTAAATTGCTAGAGCCTCCAATAGATATGAGTTCTCGGCTTTTTGGTTGAAATCTGCTTTTTTTTTTAATAAGAAAGAGCTGATTTCGGCTATTTCTCTCTCTCCCCCTTCTATTTCTCTCTCTTCCCCTTCTATTTCTCTCTCTTCCCCTTCTATTTCTCTCTCTTCCCCTTCTATTTCTCTCTCTCCCCCTTCTATTTCTCTCTCTCCCCCTTCTATTTCTCTCTCTCCCCCTTCTATTTCTCTCTCTTCCCCTTCTATTTCTCTCTCTTCCCCTTCTATTTCTCTCTCTCCCCTTCTATTTCTCTCTCTCCTCTTCTCTTTTTCTCTTCCCCCTTCTCTTTTTCTCTTCCCCCTTCTCTTTTTCTCTTCCCCCTTCTCTTTTTCTTTTCCCCCCCTTCTCTTTTTCTCTTCCCCCTTCTTCTTTTCTCTTCCCCCTTCTCTTTTTCTCTTCCACCTTCTCTTTTTCTCTTCCCCCCTTCTCCTTTTCTCTTCCCCCCTTCTCCTTTTCTCTTCCCCCCTTCTCTTTTTCTCTTCCCCCTTCTCCTTTTCTCTTCCCCCTTCTCTTTTTCTCCCTACCCCTCCCTTTTCTCTCTCTCCCTTCATCCCTCTTTTTTTCACAGTTACGTTTTGATTCATTGAAGCCATCCATCATGTTGATACCTGTCTTGTTGCTTTAACGGCCATATTGTTGTTTTTAGCTGGCAATCATTTGTTACTTTGCCAAGTGATAATTTCCACTTAATTCTGATTAAGCAGAAAAAATACTTGTTGCAAATCCTGACGCAGTTCACGTGTAACTCTTTTTCCCCCCTTTGTTCTCTCGGCTATTCCTGCTGTATAAAAAAAAACACTGCCTTGATGAATACTTAACCTCTTCGCTTCTATTTCTAATCTCCTTTTCAAACTAATACAAAAGGTGTTTTTTTAATCATATTGAATTTTTTGTTAGTGTTTTTCTTTCCTTTAAATATATTTTTTCATTTCTATCTCTGCTCTTCTAACATAGGTATTTTGTTCATTTTTCAAAGTCAGACCCAAATAGCAATCTCTCTGGCATATCAATGATTCGAACTAGCCTATTTTTTCATTACTCCCTTCCACTATGTTATTGGCAGGAATATAGTGTATTTCGCATCAGTTTCTCTCTGAAAATACTTATTACAGGTAAGAAATCATTTAGAATGGATACTTTTTCCTTCTTAAAGGAAGGTAAAAAAATAACTTCCCTTCTGTCCAGATAAAAGTCAGAAAGTACACAAGAGACACTTACCAACCTTACATAATTGGATATAGTATGACCTTCGACCTTCTTATAATACTGTAAATTGTAATGTTCATTCCCTCGCATTCACCAGTGAATGGAAGGAGGGGGTCAGATAGAAATTTTTTTTTTTCATTCTTACTAGTAATTGCTTAAAAAACAACACTGAAACTAGATCAAACAGTCAGTCAACTTTTTCTTTCTTTTTATTATATCGAACCAGTTCCGAGAGAGAGATGGAGGGAGAAGTTGGAGGTGTAAAGAAACATGTTACACACTCTTTATTGTATCTCTTTTATTTTGTTATCTATGACTCCAGGCATCACTGGGTAACCCTGCTGGTATAAGATCACCCACTCCTTATTACCTTACAACTTGCCAAGGAATATCAAAACTTTTTATATTATGGTATGCTTAGTATTTTCTTTTCAGTTTTTTTTTTCTTTTGAAACCTTTTCAATTAATCTCTTTATCTGTATAAAAGCTTAGTAGGTTATTGGAGTGAAGGTAATGCTGAATGATATTTCTCCTTAATGTTTTGTTAGAAATACAAAACCTTTGAAAGGGTCACCTGGCATTGCCTGGTGGAAGGAATAACGTCACACGTATAGTTACACATTTTCTTCATTATCCAATTTATTTTATTTCATTTTTATTTAGAAGTGGATATTTTAATCAAAAGTAGGGAGTGGACCGTAAGTTTTCTTTCAGTGGCCTCGTAGCTCTCTGCTTCCCCGTATGTTCTTTTTTAGTTTTCACATTCTATGAGCGATGTGTCTGAGGGGAAGAATTGCTGTTTTCTGGGTCGGCTGTTTGTTTCAAGTGGATTGTATGTGGAGATTTTCAGTGCTCTCATAGTGTATTCATCATCATTCAACTATCAATCTATCATCAACATCATAACTATCATCATCACCATCATCATCATCATCATCATCATCAACAACATCATAACTATCATCATCATCATCATCAACAACATCATCATCATTAAGTAACAGTTTAAGAATCTCAATGGCTTTAATTCTAGGGAACTTTGTAATTAACGGTTCATATAAATTGGTCACAAGAGACAAGAAAGAATCTCAGGTCTCATATCTTTCCTCCACCTGATAATACAGTAATAGCGATAGGGTCTCTCACTCACAGCAAGCCCGTTATTTGCATGCATTTCAACTATGCAACCCACTAAATATGCACATTTCACATGTTTACAACTGAAAATTCTGACAAGAGTCTTAAAAAGTGAATATGACCTTGGTTGGAATAATAAGTAGGTCACGAACATCCCTGTCAGTAGCATCCACCATCTTGAAATCATAATGAAGATGACATTGACTACGACTAAAATGAAATGCACTCATATTATAAAAAATTTTTTACTGAATTCTATTCTCTGTTCTGATTGGTCACATATTTTTGCTAGTTTATATAACTCACTCTAAATGGTACGCTGGGTTTTCACAAAGTACTTAATTGGTGCATATAGTTATATAATTTCCACAAAGTGCTTAATTAGTGCATGTAGCTATATAAATTGTATTAATAACTGAATAAGTCAAATCAATACATTACATCAGTCAGTAAGATTATTTTGTTTTATAAGTCCAATCACAGTTTTGGCTTAATTCAACCACACAAAAAAGACACCAACTGTTTTTCGGACTGAATAGTTGTGAGTTGATTTGAGAAAAAAATTCTATATCCTTTATTTGTGAATAATTTTATCAACGTTTATAAAACTTATGTCTAGTGTTATTTAAATACAGAAGCAAGAAGAGAATAAAAAATGCAAATTTAAAGAACACAAAAGTTTTATATATTTTTATACATACAAAAATTCACATGTAAACTTGGAAAGAAGAAGGAAAAATGTTTGGTGTTGAATTCTTTGTGATAATAAAGATTGTTGAATATTTTAGGTGCAGTGTATTTGTGGGTGTGGTCAATGTGAATATCAGTGGCAAGTAGGTGTGAAAGCTTAATGGCCATTGGAAGAATTCATTTAAGGACTGATCAAAAGAAGGAAAAGGAAGAAAAATTTATACTTAAATGTTTCTTGAAATCTGGGTTAGTGAGTAGATGTGGAAGTAAAAAGTGGGTGCCATGAGCAAGGAAATCAGAGTTGTTGTGACGAGCAAGTGTCCTGTAAAAAGTGGCGCCTGTTTGGGTGAGGTGAATAGGTGAAGCTGAAAGTGATGGGCAAAGAGAGTGTTTGATGTCAAATTCTTATTGAGTATTTATTTACTCCTCTCCAGGTGGTTAGGCACAAGGCCAGTTTTATCTTACTCCCACAAGTAAGATGTGACCCAAGGTCGGGTCGGGAAAGTGGGATTTGAAAAGCCAGCGCCCGAGAGGTGAGCACTCTGGCCATTAAAAATTGCCTGGGCAGCCCCGTCGGCATTCCCCAGTAGGGGCGCCTCAGGCAGTAAGCAATAAACTTACTCCTCCCCAAAGAGGGGAGGCGAAGCCTGGCAGGGTGGACCTCCTAGAACTGCACAGGACAGACCCATAGACCGGCGTAAATCAAGCCCCGAAGGCCAAGACAATACCAGTCTATGGGGTGCAGTATCCATTGGAACAGATACTACACTTTGATCTTAGCCAAAAGGCCAATTGAGTAATTTACTCCTCTCCAGGAGTTAGGCACAAGGCCAGTTTTTATCCTACTCCCACAAGTAAGATGTGACCCAAGGTCGGGTCGGAAAGTGGGGGTTGAAAAGCCAGCGCCCGAGAGGTGAGCACTCTGACCATCAAAAATTGCCTGGGCAGCCCCGTCGGCATTCCTTGGTAGGGGCGCCTCAAGCAGTAAGCAATTAACTTACTCCTCCCCAAAGAGGGGAGGCAAAGCCTGGGAGGGTGGACCTCCTAGAACTGCACAGGACAATCCCATAGACCGGCGTAAATCAAGCCCCGAAGGCCAAGACAATACCAGTCTATGGGGTGCAGTATCCATTGGAACAGATACTACACTTTGATCTTAGCCAAAAGGCCAATTAAGTAATTTGTGGATTTTTATAGATTTCTATAGTCTCAACGAGTTCACACCTGCCCTTAAAAACACAACTTTGTATTTAAGCAATGATTCTTTTGATCATATAAGCATTTTATATTTATCATTTGTATCGGATGTCCTGCGTTGATCCATATGTGCACAAACCATTTTAGACACTTCGCATCCGGTGAACATCCGGTTCTCCGTACTACAACAACCCTACAAACAAAATTAAATGAAAAGTTCTGAAGTGGGAAGATACAAAGTAACCTTTCTGGAGACTGCTTAACTTTGAAGTGAACTATAAATTTATACTTACTTTAAGTGAACGAAGCTTATCATTGCATCAGGTATTAAAATAGCATACTGTCCTTTTAGTAGATTAGAGACATGTAACAGACATCATCAATAACAAAGTTTCAGCATAAGGATGCCAAGTGTTGAATAGTATGTTAGAAAATGTCAGCGTGGTGGTTAATAGACCAAATACGTAAAAAAAAAAATGATTTAAATGTACTTTTAAAGCAATAAACACTTATATATATATATATATATATATATATATGTATATATATATATTAGTACTTGTATTGTTGTTGTTTCCTTGTTCTTATTAGATAGTGCTCAATAACAGGTAGAGCTGTATTATAGTATAAATTCTTTTATTTATACAAACATTATGTATGCATATATATAGCCAATAATGTTTGTATAAATAAAAGAATTAATATATATATATATAAATATATATGTATATATAAATGAATAAATGCGAAAGTTTTTTTCCATCTATCCTAACTATATTAACATCAAAACAAGTTGTGCTTATTTAATTCGATGATACTATATAAGATTTGGAAATGCCATATATAGTAGACTTCAAATGCCTACAAACAGTTTTAGATCTTCTTAATTTGCATATTTATTTTATAAAGCGCTAATAAATTAATATTCTGTAATATACAGTTGTAATTTTGCATTGTCATATTTTCTTATATATACACAATATTTTCGTCGATAGTAAAACGTCTGATGTTGTCGGGATGTTGAAAACAGATACTACACTTTGATCTTAGCCAAAAGGCCAAGGAACCATAAAAATAATGGCTATGGTTTTTTATAAATGAATGGAAAAAAATTGATTTAATCTATTATTGTATTATCTTTTAATGGGGGTGGGCAGTTTAGTATTGGTTCTGTTGTCATAATAATAATAGGTTGGGAGTATTCCTTCCAGATATTACAACCTCTTTTGTGTGAGGGGAAAATGTAGTATCTGTTATGAAACCATTTTTCCAGGGACCTCCTCCATCTTTTTTTGGGGAGAGGGGGTAGTTCAGTATCTGTTCTGTTGTCTTAATACCGTATTCACAGGAATTACCTTTACTTTTTATGGGGAGATCTTCACAGGCATTACCTCCTCTTTTGAGGTGGGTGGGGGGGGGGACAGTATAGTATATGTTCGTTCCTCATGATACAATCATTCCATGATTATTTTCTCTGTTGTGGGGTAGTGTACTTTCTGTTGTCATGATATCATCCTCCTAGGTATTAACTCCTTCTTTTTGGGGTAGGGGCGTTGGTCATGATACCATCCTCTCAGTCATTACCTCCTCCTTTGAGGGTCAGTGTAGTATGTGTTCGTTTATTATATCATCATCCCAGGCTCGCAAAAATATGCGACCAGAGGGCTAGTATATGAAATTGGAAGACTGGATTATATGTGAGCAATTAGCAATGCCTCCCGTGGTCAACTCTCTGGTGGAATCCCTATTGACAACGACATAATGCAGGTTGATATTCTTGCTCCCACACTTTTCTCTATCTTCTTTGCTGCCTCGCTTGCACACACTTTCCAGGACTATCACAGGGGTATCCATTTGTGATTCGTAACTGCTGAAAGAGTTTTCAACTTAAGATGGTTTCTTGCAAAATCAAAATCTTATCAGAGAGCCTCTCTGTGCAGACGATGCTGATTTCTTGGTGCATATGGAGGGTAACATACAGCTTCTCAGCTTCGTGTACAGCATTTAGTTTTACAATCAGCCTCACAAATACAAAATCAGTATTTACCTCTGCACTTGGGCAATCATACATCGAGCCTAATATATTGATTCATGAAATTAGATTGAGAGAAATTGACATGTTTGCCTACCTAGGAAGTACGCTGTCAAGAGAGGATCCTCAGACAAAACAATGTAAAAATGTATTTTTATTAATTTCAGAAGCAGCTGATGCTATTTCGGTCATAAACGAAAAATGTCTCCATTCTAACAGTCTTCCTAGCTGAAATAAGTATTTTTTGTAAGAACTTAAGTGAAATACATTATTGATTTGCCAGATTCAAGGCTATAGTTGTCAAACTTCCAGAAATAGACTGGCTTAATTTTATATATATATATATATATATATATATATATATATATATATATATATACACACACACACACTAGTCGTGGCCCGGGTGTCTATTTATTAAGTCTAAAATATTTTAAATGTATTCAAACGACATGTCGCGACATTCTAGGAAGCAACGTGTTAATATAAATGTTAGTATTTAGTGAAACATGGTTTATGCACAAAAAAAAAATTTTAATTAATAAAAATTTAAATAAAAGAAAAAAACTTTTTATATAGTAATGAGTCACAATTTATCAAGGCCCAAAGGCCACTCGAGAATAAGGGTTAATGAGATTGTAAATTGGATGATAAACAATACTATAAGAAGATTTGAAAACGATTGGCAAGATTTGATTACTTAAGAGGACTGTTTGACAAGTATTTGTTGACATGGACTTGAAGACAACTATCTTGTAGTCAACAGAGAAGCAGTTCCGTGGTATTGTATTCCACAGATAAGGAGTTCTTGGAAAGAAGCTTCGCTCATGGAAGTACCGTTTTGTTTTAGATACACAGAGAAACAATATATCATGGATGGCGGATTCGTTTCTGTCTCTCTCCCCTCCCTCTCTCTCATATACACGTTCGTTTGTCCTTATTTGTAAGAAATGTAGCGATGTTATTTGTAACTTTTCTTTTAAGGCAAAAATTGTAAACATGACTATATTTCTGACCAGCAATATATTTCCACACGGTCAATGCTGGGGAAATACTGCTAGTTATAGAAATATATATATATATATATATAAGAAATATGGGTGGGAGTGTGTATGAGTGTGTGAATATGTATGTATATATGCACAAGTGTACGAATGCATATGTCTGTGAATATAAATTGATGTGTGGGTATATAGATAAGTAACTGTGCCTTAACAGATACATGCCTTTCTTCTTCCACTATTCCCTCCTCGTCCCCTCCAAGCAAAACGATATGCAAGAATGTAATTTTGTCATTCCTCTTAGCTAATATGGATGGCCCGAAGAAGCTGGACTTTGAATTAAGCCACAGCTGAAATATGTATGCACATATGTAGCCAATAATGTTTGTATGAATAACAAAAATCCTACTATAATACAGCTCTAAAACCTGTTATTGAGCACTATCTTATAAACACTGGAGTTTCATTGGATTAACAGCTAGGAAACAACAATCCTACAACTACTACGTTATATAAATATATTGAGATATTTTGATTAATCTTTAATCCCAACTACTTGACACATGAACGTTTTACTTCTTCGTGATCGCGTGCTGCCGATTTATTTATTTTCAATTCTTTTTTTCCTATCACCAAAGGATGGTCACCACTTCCCTTCTTCTTATGTTGATGGTTTGCAACCCAATTTTAACTCGGTCAAAAACCAGGCACAATTGATGACGACAGGACTCAGTTTTAAATTAATGTCACGTGATCACTCTTTGAGTTTCTCTTTTCTTTTGCTTTCACATTAAAACGTAAACATGTTTAAAAAAATACACTGACGCACATCATAGTCACATGAATTGGCTTGTGTTTAGTTCCTAATCGTTCCTTTCGGCATCATTAATTATTTTCAGTATATTCGAATACATTCCCCCCCCCCCCCCGGAACATCACAATGAAAATATGTTCTGATACTACACTTCATCTTTTCTGTCCTCAATCAGTAAAGGAGAAATCCTTCTAGACTGAGGTAATTTTTATTTTTGCCACAATCAAGAGTGCCCATTTTAAAAACAGACCTTGTGTCTAACTCTGCTCTCGCGGAAGGCAAGTAAATAGGGACCTATTCCTTGGTCTTTTGGCTAGGAGAAAAGTGTAGTATCTGTTCTGATACTACACTTTATGCCCTCGGTCAGTGAAGAAGAAATCCTTCTAGACTGAGGCAATTTAAATTTTTGTCCCAATCCAAAGTTCCCCTTTTTGGGGAGCTGGTTTTTCTCCACATTAAAAACCGACCATGTGTCTAACTCTGCTCTCATGAGGACGCAAGTAAATAGGACCTATTTTGCACACATTTTGGATAACCTTGATTGTTGTTTTTAAATTGTATTTACTTTAAAGTTCATTTTACTTGCCTCTCAACGAAAAATATAATAAAAAATATCTGACTGTAATGCATCAGTAAGTATGTAAGCAAGACACATTCTGCAGAACAAAAGGCCATTATGAAAACCCTGGTTGACAAAAATTAACTTGAATCGCATCTGATATTAGTGTAGAACCATGCTGGCCCCCACGACAATTGCCGACCACAACACTTGTGTGCCATGGTTTTATGTTCGTCTTCTTGTTCTGGCCATTTTGTCTATTCCACTGACAATCGCCGATGGCACAAGCACTGGTTTACTAGTATACAAAAACAACGCAGACTCGCAAGATAAACACAAACTCCGATACATTGTGTATAAATCAGTTGTACTTTGAGGGTGTGACATCGTCACAGAAAAAGGACTCCCAACCGATAGTGTCCACATCTTCATTAAGTTCCCGTATATCAGCTAAGACCTAACTGAGTTTATATTGTCTGTCGAAGCCATCATTGTCGTCACTCGTCGGCTCATGTCATTACATGCTCATCTACGCCGAGCTGCTCTCGCCCAACTTTGACTCCAGTCTGTTCACCTCCATTCTCTGCTTAACTCTGACTCCTCAATCTCTTATGACCAGAAATCCTATGTCTTAGAAACTGACTACTTCCGTGCTCGCCCTCTCAGACAACTACTCGTCTTCTCATTGCCTTTGTGCGCGTGAGTGAATCATTTTTCACATTGTCTAGGGGTCTTGGCTCGGGAAGGGGGGGTGACGTCCATAGTATCACATTAGCTCTAAAGGACATTTCAAAGCAGTCAACAACCCTGTTAGTGCATAACAACAGGTTTATTAAAGAGTGTCACTAAGGTTGAGTATAATCATCGTTTCGCTTCTTTGAGTTGCAATGTGGGTATATAGTCTTCATCCTTCTTCTTTTTACACTGGCCGATGGAAAGCTGTAAGTTTCACTACTTGGTTTTTATTTATCTGTGGATCAAGTTTCTTCTAAGTGTCGGCTCAGGATCCTTATACATAGGAAGCTGAATTACATGACGACCAGCCTTTACAACACTGGAATTCTGTTTGATTTTTTCCAAAGTCTACTACTTATATCAAATTCCATTTCAGACCAGAGTGCTTTGAGTTGTAGAAAAATCTAATCCAACCACCTATCTGCTCATAGTTTTTTTTTTTTTAATACAAATATATATATATATATATATATATATATATATTTATTTTGGTACAGAAAAATTAGTACAACATTCGTACCGTCAGTTTCAAGCACGGAAAGATTTAGCCATCCGACTCTCTTCAGCTTCTGTTGTCATCTCAGCAGCTGAAAAGAGCCGGATGGCTAAGTCTTTCCGTGCTTGAAACCGACGGTACGAATGTTGTACTAATTTTTCTGTACCAAAATAAATAAATATTATGCTCTTAATTTTTAACTTTAATTCTTAATTAATCGAGCACTCTGCTGGGATTTTTCCTGCTATATTACAAAGAAGTTATATATATATATATATAGGCAAAATGAAAATGAAAGTAAAAATCTCCCGGGCCACCACCTAGTTGTTAATGTTGTTGTTGCTTGATCGTGTCACTTGTAATCACCTTTTCTTGTCATTTAATTTAACTGCTGCCCACCTGCAGCTGTCAAAGGTTACACCTGCAGGATTCTCTTCCGCACTTTGGACATGTCACGGCTTGACAACATTAAGCAATTTAATGCCATTGTGGAGAGTCGACATCAAAACAGATTTGATGCGGCTTAACTTCGTTTTTTTGTTTGTCTTTGCTAACTTTTCATTTTCTTTTTTTTATTGTTGTTGTTTGTAAAGAATGCATAATTGTCTCAAAGCAAGATGTGGAAGTGGCAGGCCGGGTTCAATTCCTTGTTTATTATTGCACTTTTTCTGGTAAATTTATAGTCTTTACACCCCCCCCCCCCCAATGCACATCCGGGGTTTTCCAGGAATCAATGTACTCAAAGCCCTGAACTCCATATTATAATTTAAAAAAATTTTTTTTTCATTTCTATCATTTGCAAGTTATAAATCAAAGTTGTCTGGCATGAACGCAGACACCCCCTTCACACCCACACACGTGCACACAATGTTTTTTTACCTCCTTTGGTCAAAATGAAATATACTTATGCAAGTACTCTGGGTAGAAGTTTATGGAGTCTATCTCCATTTTTAAGTTACAAATATTAGAAATCAAATATTAAATTTTATGAAGGATGATATAAATGGTAATCAACTCGGGGCAGTATACGGTAAATCAACATTATCAAATATTTTTTAAAGTGTTTATATAATAAATGAATATTTGATGGAGGGGGGGGGGGGGTAATGTGCATATTACATCTGTAGAGTGATTGGCGTTATGAGAGGCTTGTCAAAGATTGGAGGTATCCATTTTGTAGAAGCGGCTGCGTCTGTACTTATCTGATTGAGCTGGCTTGAAATAAATAAGAAAATAGTGTCACCAGAGTTCAATATAAAAATACCAACATCTTCTCTACAATTAAATCAACTTTATTTAACAGTTTCGTTAACACAAAAACACAAAAATGTAAGCAAAGTTGGTTCGGCAGGCAGGCTTTAGCTATAGAAAGAGAATGGCAAGGGACAAGATGTTTTTAGTGTCAGGTCTCTACGATGACTGTTCGGGAACTTTTTATTTTAGCTCTAAACTCAAGCTGGGCAGAAAAAGAGGAAAGGCATGCATGCGCAGGAACGTTCTACTGCCCACGCTGTTACGCAAGTCTCGGCATAACATCGCATGCACGCGAGATTACATGTAAATACAACAGGAAATAAGTTTCAATCATGTAACTATTATACATATATCGTTTATGGGGTAAGGTACACGATAAGTCATGAAAATGAAATGCTGTGGTAGACAAAATGTGTGAAAAAATTGTTCGAACTACTGTTCTCATCTTGGGTGTTATTTTCACAACGTTTCGGCCGATGTAACCTCCAACCATTTTCAGGTGTATCTTGACAATGACTCTTATTGGTGAATAGTGGAAAGAATGTTTTTGTTCTGGTTTCCAACAAACCATAGTCGTTAGAATTCAAAATGTGTGATGTCTTTATGAAACGGAAAGAGCGTTGAAATATCTTTTACTTGTGAAAATGAAAAATGTTGGTATTTTTAACAAAATAGTAAATATTGTATAACTTTCTGACAGAACTATGAAGGTTAACATTAGTAACAATCATTGTGAATGACAGTATATATCCTTTGGTTTTCTTCAGGGTTCAGTATTGGGACCTTTTTCTTGTTTTTGATATTCATAAATGACTTTTCTAATGATATAAATTCAGAAATAGAATTATTTACTGATCGTAATTGTTTGATCATTAATGAAAGAAATACCACAAATGGATCTAAAGTTGTCAAATTCGAAAGATACTTGAAAGTTAAAATTTAACATAGAAAAATGTAAAATCCTACATGTTGGACCTAGGAATATTAATATTGAAAAAGGTGTTGACATAAATGAATATTTGATGAAATAATATATATATTATCATATATTTGGATTTTAGCAAAGCGTTTGATACGGTATTACATTATGGTTTACTAGTGAAAATGAAAAATTATGAGATTTCTAACAAAATAGAAAATATTGCAATTATAAAGGTTAAAATTGGTAATAATTATTCTGAATCACAGTATATAGTCTCCGGTGTTCGTCACGGTTCAGTATTGGGATCTTTGTTGTTTTTGATTTTATTTATCTTCCTCCCACAAGGTAAGATGTGACACAAGGTCGGGAAAGTGGGAAAGAACCAGCGCTCGAGAATTTGAGCACTTTGGCTGTTTAAAAATTGCCTGGGCAGCCCCGTCGGCACTCCCCAACAGGGGCGCCTCAGGCAGTAAGCAATAAACTTACTCCTCTCCAAATAGGGGAGACAAAGCCTGGGAGGGTGCACCTCCTAGAACTGCACAGGACCGACAACCAATAGACCGGCGTAAATCCAGACCCGAAGGCCCGGACGATACCGGTTTATTAGGCGGGGTAAAAACCCCTGGTTGCTCTGTTGTTTTTGATATTCATAAATGACTTACCTAATAATAGAAATTCAAAAATTATTTGATGATGTTAAACTCTAACAAGAGCATTATCAAAAAAATAACACAGATGGATCTAAATAAATTGTCATGTTCAGAAGATAATTAGAAATTACAATTAAACATAGAAAAAATTAAAGTACTAAATCTTAGATCCAGGAATATTAAAGTTGAAA
This sequence comes from Sepiola atlantica, assembly GCA_963556195.1. Taxonomy (NCBI): domain Eukaryota; kingdom Metazoa; phylum Mollusca; class Cephalopoda; order Sepiida; family Sepiolidae; genus Sepiola; species Sepiola atlantica. Next base: position 37,943,454 of record OY744546.1, on the reverse strand, counting down.
TTTTTTTCACCGTTAACGAGGGATAAATAAAGACCTGGGCAGAGATAGGCTATTTTTTTAGGTTAATTTCTAAAAGCTGTCTAACACATTCCATCATGTACAACAGATATTCAACCGAATATGATGATGATGATGAATCATTTATCGGTATGATCATGTTGAAAGAATGTCTAAGTTCTTGGGTTAGTAGATGTAGAACAGTTGATGTAGAAGGGTCAGTTCGCAAGGGAAACATGGGAGTAAGTGATAAGGATGTATTTGAGAGAAAGAAAGAGATAAATAAATAATGATAGAGATAGATTAGTTTGGAAGTCAATTTCTAAAAACCGTCCAACACATGTCAGCATGCTAAATATTTCATCCAAGACTCTCAAAAATGTTCCCATAATTCTTTCTTTTTGTTTTTTTACAATTAATTGTGAATTCATCTAATTCCATCTTAAAGTGTTTTACACTCTGGTTGTGTTCCAAAAAATATTACTCTATTAATGTAACATTGTCTGGGGGTGCACTTCAATCCCCACGGTTCGTTTACTTTGTTGACGGAACATGCTGGTTGTATTTTTGTAGTCACAGTGGTGAGGTGGCAGCTGAAGTTTCCATCTTCTTCTCTCCATCGTTGTAGATGTTTTATTCTTCTCCTTCTCAATATAACAACTCTCGTCAAGGTTATTAATAAAGAAACAACACAAATGCACTTGAGTTTTTAAAATCTCTTACAGGGTTTTATTTTTGTCTTTATAATATACATGTACACTTATGAACTATCTCCCACCCTTCCCCTATGAGAGAAGGAAACATCTATCTAAAACCCAACCTCTCTCTCTCTCTCTCTCTCTCTCTCTCTCTCTCTATATATATATATATATATATATATATATATATATATATATATATATATATATATATATATATATATATATATATATTAGTCTCAGAAGTTTCCCAACCATTAAAACTATATAAAGAAAGAAAAAAAAAAACATAGTCAAAAGAGAAAGAGCTTCTCTGCTCATTCGCCACGTCAGATTAGCAACATCGCTGCCACGACATATCGAATTCTAATTGAAAAATTGTACTCTACTTAATTTTTAACCTTATGTGGAAATTTACCATACTAATCCTATCTTTACACACACTGCATCTAAATAGCAAAAACTGGATCTAGTTTTTGAAATTTCCTCTGGCAATAACCTCTCAGTTCGAGGAGAAATATAAAAAAATGTCCACCATAAGAAAGTATTTCTGAAAATCTCAACTTTTCTCCAGTAAAAAGAGATAATCACAATTTTTCCAATCTTTTCCTCTGAAATTTTAAAATCTTTTTATTAGTTTTGTCACTCTTATTTATATGCCTTCTAATCTCAACATTACATTTCAATTTCTATTTTGAGACACTGGTGTACAGGCCCAAGAACAATACTCTAATATGAGATCTTATTATAGTTTTATATACCTTTAAAGCAAATCCATTATAATAGGGGTGGGACGTAATGGGTGAAAATTTCAGATTCATGCGAGTAGTATTTTTTGTGTTCATTTATACATAAATAACACTAAACAATCAAACATTTTGAAAATTTTGCAAAATTCAGAAGGTGCAGGCCAAAAATAGCCGTTAGGGCTCCACGGGACTCAAAATCCATCATTTTTCGGTGAAAAAGTGGTTTCATGTGACATTGCAGGTCCTAAAACATCCTCAAAAGCTATGAATCGATATAGATGGTTAAATCTGATATAGTACTGTAATTTAGGACCATTTTCAGGCTGTGAAAGGGTTTTCATGAATGTTAAATAGCTAAAAACTAGTGAAAAATAGCCCAAATTAGCCAAAATCCTCCGTTAAACAACCTAATTGGTTCCCAAGCCTCTACAATGGTTATGAATGGGTGTAGATAGTTGAAATCATTGTAGTGTCGAAACCATTGCATTGTATTATATTCAAGCAGTTTAATAACAATTATTTTCTTTTGTTTTCAGTTCAGTTCAGTTTAGTTGAGAAGATAGGATGAGTGGAACAAAGTACCAGTACGATGATTGGGATTTCACTTTGCTTGAAAACCTCCCAACTGTACATGAGTGCATTTTGGACATAGTTCATCATGCTCCAACTTATGGATCTACAAAACAGAAAGAGTATCGCCATCAATTTTCTCTGTGTCTGCTGGCTCACTGGCAAAGAGCATTTGGAAGAGACATTAAACTAACAACAATAAAAGGAGTGAAAGATAAACTTGATCGATACTTGAGAGAGTACAATAGCAAAGTTCAGAAGGGCCATGGATCGAAGAGGTCAAACTTGATTCAATGGAAGACAAAAAATCACATTCTTTTCAATATTCTGGGAAAGGTTGTTGACGTGGAGACGTTTGATGCAAATGAGAAACAGTTTTTCTTTGATCAAGTTGCACTCAACCGGAAGGTCATAATTGACAACATGCATATCGATGAAGAACATGAATCAATGGTTTTTGCAGAAAAGCGCCGAAAAGCTATCCACTCAAAGGAAAGGTCAGCAATTCTTCTTAGCAAATGCAAAGAGCATAGTGATCCCTTTGCCTCAGTAGAAGAGGTTGGGAGAGCACTGAAAGAAAAGAAAAATGAGAAAACGAAAAAAACGATGCTGAGGAATGAACTATTGTTTTGTAAACTGATTTGCAAGCACGATTTCCAGGAGAACCCAGAGCTGTACAGGGTAAATGGAATGAGTGACAGAGAGATGAAAATAAATTTGGGAATTCTTCTTTCTGGTGACCGTGACGAAGATGTTTTATTTCCAGATGAAAACTCCATTCTGCTTTCTTGCACAACAGATAATGATACTGAGGAAGATGTTGAAATCCTAGAAGAGTCTGATGATATTCCTCTGAATGAACCTTGTGTTGCAGTTTGGGACACTCCACTTGGAAGAAATTGGTACATCGGAATGACTAGAAAAAAGGTTGACGAGAACAACTACATTGAGTATCTGGAATGTTTCAACCGTGATTCTGCAAGGCGTTCATGGAGATACTCCCAGATAGATGATGAACAGAACACGAATATAATCCAGATCATTCCATGCTATGTGCTCGGTGCTTGGGACATGAGTACACGTCAAACCAAGTTCAAAGTCGAGAATTGGGAAATCATTGAAGGTTTATTTCAGTCGATGTACAAGTAATTGGCTGATCTCCTGTGCAGTTCCCCATGGATTTCCACAACTTTAATTGACTATTTCATGACATTTCATAGCCATTAAGGATGTTTTATTAAATTGACTGCATTATCCCCTATTCGGTTTATATGATTCCAGCGGTGTCATTTGGATACGTAGTTTGTGGTGCATTTTTAACCATTTTGGCTGAAATTTGACCCCCATTTCTACCTTGGGGGGCTCCTAAAACCCCAAAACTGGTGTTAAACCTTAGTGTCTTGTCAGTTTCAACTATCTACAGCCATGCATAACCATTGTAGAGGCTTGGGAACCAATTAGATAGATTAACAGAGGATTTTGGCTAATTTTGGCTATTTTTCACTAGTTTTTGGCTATTCTACATTCATGAAACCCTTTTACAGCCTCAAAATAGTCCTAAATTACAGTACTATATCAGATTTAACCATCTATATAGATTCATAGCTTTTGAGGATGTTTTAGGACCTGCAATGTCGCATGAAACCACTTTTTCACCGAAAAATGATGGATTTTGAGTCCCGTAGAGCCCTAACGGCTATTTTTGGCCTGCACCTTCTGAATTTTGCAAAATTTTCAAAATGTTTGATTGTTTAGTGTTATTTATGTATGAATGAACACAAAAAAATACTACTCGCATGAATCTGAAATTTTCACCCATTACGTCCCACCCCTAAGATATGATTGGATTCTTGACTCTGCTGCAAGATTTTCATTAATTGTTTGTGGATTTATGACCAATCTCTTTGAAAAATTCAACATTCCATACTTAGTCAGAAATCAAGGAAAAAATTAAAATAAAGGATATTAGAGGGAACCTCAAATTAGAAGTTCAAAATATTTATTTTTTGATTTTGAGTTGGAAGTCACATGAAAAATAATCTGACTCCTTAATCTTGAATCAGTTTTTAAAAAACACAATTCAATCTTCAGAGTTTAAAAAAAAAATGTCTGACCCCCCGACTCCAACTCAGCTGACCCCTCCCCTCCCCCCCCCCCCCCCCAACTCAATTTTACAAAACCTTAGAGATGGAGAGTTGGCTGATTCGGAATTACTGACTCAGACTCCAACTCATCTTTTCTTGTTTCAGTTGTTTGTTTAAAATTGTTTTAATGTGTCCGAAGTGACGGATTCCGGAATTTATTTGTCCACAATTCAGATACTTCATAATAACAATGGTGTATCCGTTACACAATGTTCTAACTACTGCACACACTATGGCATATTCCAATCGATCAAATGTCAAAGTCGTTAAAATAGTAGCATAAGTCATGACAAAACTAAAAAACAGAAATTGAAGTCAAATAAAAACAAAAATAAAACACAAGAAAAATTCTAAAAAAAAACAATTTTTTTTTTTTAAATATTAAAGCAAACACAAGAAATTAACAAAAAAAAAACCTGTTTCAGAATGTTATCCACATTATAACTTATTGTGAGGTTGTAGTTGTGTTTGTTCATGCACAGGCTGTGATCAACTGCTTGTTGTCTTCGTCCATAGTCTGAATCATGTGGTCTCGGCCATTTCTGTAATAATAGGATTTTTTCCAACAAAATCACAACTCGAGTTTAAAAACAAGTAACAATGTTGTTTTTTTTCACAAAGTTTAAAATGACATTTGGTTTCTCTGCCAAACGACAGACTTGCAATCAGCACAATATATCTTCCAATTGAACACAAATAGTCTGTCGGTTTAAAGCCCAAAAGTCCATCCGTCTCTCAGACCAAGAGATGAACCAACCCCCTCTGCCCATATTGCTGAAATATATATATAGATATCCTGTTGTTCAGGGTAGGCCACACAGCAAGACCACTTGAGAATTATCGATTGTTTAATCACTGGACATAAAAACTGACTAATCAGACATTTAATCACTGGACATAAACATTGACTTATTGGACATAAATTTTGTAGAATTTCAAGACCCTCCTTTTCAAGAAGCCATTCCTTTTTCAAAGAGGCTAACCAATTTCTTGGGTCGCCTTTTCTCTTAGCTAAATATTTTTCCCATCGCAGGCCTGCCGTTTATAGCATGCATCTATACACTCCACTAAACATACAGCATTGTGCATGTTTACAGTGTTATCCTATTATCGCTGTGACCTTGTAGCAGACTGAAATAGGATCTATTTCTTCTCGTCCCCTGTGAGCAAATTGGTCATACGCTGACCAATCGGCTTGCAGGGCGTATTGATATCAACTGTCCCCTCATGGACTATTTTCTACCACCTGGTCAGTTGAAGAATTCAGCAGAGAGAGAAATCGGCCAGCAACGAGGAAACATCTCTCTCCTGCCTTTCCCCTGCATCGTTCCAGCAGCAGCCATCTCCACTGGGAATATATTTGCTGCCGACCTGGCAGCCTCTTTTCTTCACTGGGACACAGTTCCAACCCTCTGTTAAATAAACCCTTTTTTGTTGCCTGTTACTCGGTTGTTGTTCGTTCAATTCATTTTGTGCGATAAATGGAAGGAAGGGACCAACACCCCCCCCCCTTCTATTACAACCTAACTGTGTCAAATTTAACACCTGTTTTTGATGAATTGATATTTCTTTTCTATCAATTAATGTTGTTCTTTTTCTTTCTTTTTCAGTTTCCTTTCATGGCTGGTTTATTTTTAGCTCTGCTTTGGTTAGTGTTGGTCTCTCTCAGTCGTATCTATCTAGGAATGCACTCAGTTCTGGTAAGTAAACGTTTGTTTTTATTTTAATTTCTTTAACTGATTGAAGAGATCAAGACTTGGATCAAAAATAGTTATAATAAACAGAAAACCTTTCTCTTAATTCTAATGGTCAAATGTTTTGTCTGATTCAAGTTATGCAGAACTGTTGAATGATATATATAAATTTTATTTTATTATTTCATGTATATACATATAATATTATAAGGTGATATAATATATTGTGTATATATTTTCAGTATTTATTTCAACATTGATCAATACATGAGTAGAGCAAGAAATAATCAGACTGCTGGAATGAAACATGGACGCCTCTGTAGCTTACTTGCCATAGATTTATTTTCATAAATGACCTCTGAACTTCTGATGAGCTGCATAGATGAAACATCCTGGAAATACAAGTATATTCCTGGTTGTTTATATATGCGCAAAACGATCGTAAAGTGCACCCAAATTTTTTTTTGGTGTATGCAGGAAAAAATGAATTAAGATTTGGTCACTGGAATTTAGCATACTATTGTTTATATATATATATATATATATATATATACTAGTGGACTACCCATCCTGAGATGGGTAGTCTGCTAGTTAATAAAATGAATTCATCAAAACAACAGTTTTGCATCACTTTCATGCCCCATTATGAAAATTAAAATCAAGATATATAATATATATATATATATAATATATATGCTATAAGAATAAAAATTGGAAAAGAACAACATTTATTGAATCATCAAGTAGTTTAAACAAGTAATATATCAATAAACTTTTTTTTATTGACATATTCCTTGTTTAAACTACTTGATGGTTCAATAAATATTTTTCTTTTTCCAATTTTTATTCTCATCATTGATTTCATTTTATAATTGTTCTATCTCGTTATTGAGCATTGACTTTTCTTGATAGGATTATTTTAAAGATAATATTTTATCTTTATCATCTATCTACTTTATTATATATATATGCTACTAAACATTATGTCTAGAATCCTTATTCCAACTTTAATCAAAATTCATGAAATAATTTTGATCCTAGAGAAAATGTCTAAAATTTGGACTTAAGCTTAAACGTGTAATATATTCAGATCAATGTGGGAGTCAAGAGTTAAGGGAGAGCATGCGGTGTTCATATCATGCTTTTATACACATTTACACATCTGAATGCTATGGTAGCCGTGGTTAAAAGATGGAGAAGCCTCTTTCTTATTTGCTATCAGACGTCATTTTATAACTGAGATAACTTATCTGACTACAAGGGAAATACTGCTCTTGGCCTTTTGGCTAGGAGCAAAGTGTAGTATCTTTTCTGATACTACACTTCATCTTTTCTGTCCTTAATCAGTGAAAGAGAAATCCTTCTAGACTGAGGTAATTTTAATTTTTGTCTCAATCCAGAGTGCCTCTTTTGGGGGAATTGGATTTTCCCCACATTAAAAAATCAACCATGTATCTAACCCTGCCCTCGTGGGGAGGCAAGTAAATATGGACTACAAGGGAAGTAACTTAGAACAAGACAGATAACTTATAACATTACAAAGGGGCCTTAAGAAGAAATTGAAATTCAGGGACTCTTGCTTAATTGGTTTCTAACAACGATCGATCAAATTTCATGCAAATGGGAAATATTTGAATTTTCAAATGTCTCCAAACTACACTATAAAATACTTAATTCAGAACGTTTGCTGAGAACTGCGGTGTCCGATGGCATTTCCTGTGTGCATACGCACACTGTCAGGCAATAGCATTGTTCTGCAATCCCACATATCAATAAAGCAGATTGCCACTAGAAGTGGTGCACTACCCAAGAGCCAGTTTATTGGTGCAATGTTATGCCTAAGGATGGTGTTTGCACTACGAGTGCTTCGGCTACTGCATTGTACCCGTATGAAATCCGAGTGAAGAATGTCGATGAAGCTCTTCCGCCGGCAACAAAATGCGAACATGGGATCTATAAAAAACATAGTGCTGGTTGAAGCCCGGACAAACAGATACACTAATGAATGGATGATGGGGACTGTGACAGAAGTGGTGAGTCCCCAAACTGTATGTTGATGGAGTTCCTCACTATGTAAGAGATCGTGTCTTAAAATGGTTCGCAGTTTCAAAGAAAGTGAAACTGCAGAATTGAGTGATGGCAAAATGTATGTGCCAGTGATGGATGATTAGACTGTTTTAATCGACAAAAGACAATTTGATTTTGGAACAATTCATTTTAAAATGGGTAAAGTTGGATTTTTTTTACTTTAGCGACATCAGATTAATCACCATCTTTGCTAATTGAACGATCTCATTTTTTTTTTAATGTCTGTAAAAGGTGATAGTGTACATATGAAGATAAAATTATTATTATTTAAAATTAATTTTTTTGCGATAAGTACTTTATATTCCCAAAGTCGCAATGAATTTTTCTTTCTCTTTATTTACAGGATGTGATTGTCGGAATTCTTTATGTGTGTATCCTTCTCCCGCTGTTGTTCCCCTTTCTACATGACTTTGACCAATTTTCTGTGACGCATCCGTTGGCACCAATCTTCACCATTGGAATCCCGTTTGTCATGTGTGTCTGCTACCCTCCAGTAGACAAGTGGAACACTGCACGTCGGGATACTACTCTCCTTGTTGCTGTTGCTGCAGGCATTTCTGTCGGATCATGGCTTAGTTACCAATACGGATTTGCAGTCGAAAGTCCGCCAGCGCCGTACCAAATAAGCTTACCAACATTGACGAACATCTTCTTTAGTTTGATTCGAATTCTGATCGGTGTACCTCTTATGCTCCTAACGGGTGAAGTACTCCGACCGATTGTCCGACGCATTACAAGCTACTTGCTCCAGATGGACTTACGTGATCCGAAAATAAAAAAGATGCAAATGTATGAACTAACGGATAGCTTCATTCCTTTCCTTTTCGTAGCTATCAACGTCACTTTTGGTATTCCTATCATTTTCAAATTTCTCTTGATAGATCGACCGGAATATTATTCTGAGCTTTTAATTCCTGCCACTGGATGATTTTTTTTTTATCAACAGTTTTCTTTCTGCTACTTCACCTTCCCCCACTATAAAAAACTGTCTTACACTACTTGCAAATATTCCTGGAAAAGTATTGTTCTGGATACAGATGAAAAAAAAAATGTGGATCAAATGGATTTGAGGCACCCTAGAATGAACAACAACAAAAAGGACACATTTTGTCTTAACACCGTTTTTTTTTGTATTACTTCTAGTTGAATTATGGCGTATTTAAAACAAATATGGAGTTTTATTTACAAAATGCTTTACTAATAGTTTAAAAATACATAGTTTTATTTACATTTTGTTTTACGCAAATTTTTAATTAAAAAAGTTTCATTTGCAAAACGTTTTGTTTTGTAAACCTTAAAAATTTATTAAAAAAATAAGATAATACATAGTTTGATTTACAAAACTTTTTGTTTAAACAAAATGTATAAACAAACGAAACAAAGAAATATTTTTAAAGATACATTTAAATAAAAAGATGTTGTGCAGAGATGGTATCACAGAATTTGAAAAGGTATTTTAGAAAAATAATGGATCGTATTACAAAAATATTTTTTTAAATATTGGATTTTTCGCTATAAAAATCTTTAATTCATCATAAGTGAAAAACGGAAGTCAAAAATTTTTAAAAATCGGTGTTAAAACAAAATGTGTTTTTTTTTTGGTTGTTGCTGATTCCTGGCTGCCTTAAATCCATTTAATCCCAAAATGCTTCCCTTTTTTAAACAGCTTTTTCATAAACATTCGATCAACTCTTTATTGAAAATATGTATAGAGGATTTTTTTAAATTTATGTATAAAAAAATAATATATATATATATATATATATATATATATATATATAATAATAATAATTTTTTACAAATCAAATTTTATCCTGTCTGTCAGATAAAGAAGGGAGTCTGAAAGATGGCAGTCACCAATTGTTTCAGCTAGGAGAATGGGTTAGGGTTAGATATAGTTACACTTAAATAGCATTTGGAGTCAAGCAGTAATATTGTATAGAAGATCCCTTTGTGTCTATTGTTTTTTTATTTCAAATCCACTTTAAATTAATTTCTCCCCGCTGAAAAATATTCCTTCAGATGATGGCCTTCTGGTCGACTCGTCTTTAAAACCATCTAAACATTACATTCAGACTACAAACAAAGCAAAGAGCTCCCTATTTCTGATTCCAGACCGATTCTGCAAACTCCTGAATTATTTCTCCCACTTTGTTTCCCTCATCAGATCACTGTTAAGGTATAGTTTCCAGGCCTCTCCTCCATATCTAATATGTGATATCCGGCACCTAGACAGAGATGACTGGCTACTCAAATGGTGCAGCGATTACGGGATCTGCTCTGCAAGAGCCGACTTGAGAAGCTTAACCTTTTCTCTCTTAAGTGTCGACGTTTAAAAACAAAAACAAAAAAACAAAAGTGATCACAACACAAATTTACAATATACTTTATTTATCCTTTTGATAATTTCCCCAGATTGGTTGTCAGAAATGGACACCTTCGAACTTTCCATTGACTATTTTTTTTTTAGTTTAGACATAACAACAAAGGCTTGAGACCAACTGCTATTTAAGTCTAACTATATCTAACAACTCCCTTCTAACATGTGACCTAGCTCAACCAATCAAATTCACTGGTATCACTGTATGTAATACTCATGGCCATCCCTATAACAGGCCTGGTAATCATGCAACTGGGGTCTTTTACTGGAAGAAATGTGAATTTTTCTAAGATAATTGATATAGCAGTTAAAAACAGAAAAGATTCCCCTGTGAGATTAGTTTGATGTTTTTATCCATTTTACATGCCAAATAATAAGAACCACAATGAGCTAATTGATAAATTTGACAATTATTGACAAATTCCTATAAATGAAGAGACATAACTTTGAATAAACAAAGGCAAATGCATATTTCAATGAGTGATTTTTATTTCAATGCAGGATTTGTTTCTTTTTTTTTTTTTTTTAAAAGAGAATTTCTACTTAATCATGGCCATGGTTAGAATCCTTTCAGAATGAAATTTTCTAGGAACAATGACAGTGAAGAGTTAGAAGCTAAAAAGATCTCTGCCGCCAGTCAAAGACTGCAAATGTTAGATCTCTTGGTTTCTTATAGGGATGGCCATGGTTTAAATCCATGCACTATTGCAGGACCAAGAACAACTCTTAGTTTTTCTTGGTTTTAGAAATTAAAATACTAGTTAGCTACTAGTTAATATCAATAACAAATAAAAACTATGAACCCCAAACAATTAAAACAAACTATTTACATTGTGCTTTTTATGTTCAAATTATATTTTCAGGAGGAGCATGATTAGCCAAATGGATAACATTCCAGCCTGTGGAATCAGCTATGCTGATTTCAAATCCTATTCTATCTATTCTTTTCATTCCTTCACTAATGCTATGTTTAAAATAGCAACTCGTGTTCAATAAATCATATACAATGAATTGTTTACAATAAGAATTGATTCAACATTAAATAACCCCAAAAGAGTTGATATGCTGTAAACAAACAAAAGAAAACACTGATATTTCTATTACGTTATGGCCACAATTAGTTTGTCCTTTAGTCCTCACATTCCATGAGCAGTGTTTCTGACAAAGGAGGAAGAACTGCTGTTTTCTGCGTCGACTGTTGTTTTGAGTGAGTGATATGTGGATATTTTTCAATCTTCTCATAATATTCATCACTATTCAACTATCAATCTATCCATCTCATTAACCCTTATCTTCGAGTGTTTTTTTTTACTTTGATAAGTATAATAAAGAAAAAAGATAAGCCTTTTAATATTTTCACTTTTCAAATTCCACTTTTGCATCTGACCAATTTTGCCAGAGATTACTGCACAACGCAATGAAAAAAACATATTACACAAAATAAAAAATAAATTTTTTTAAATTCATAGATGCCAATGTCATAATTACTCCTTCCCCCAAAATTGATGAAAATTTTGAAGTGAAATTTGAAGTGAAATTTTGAAGTGAAAATTTTGAAGTGAAATTTTGAATTTTGCTATTTATATGTTTTGAACTATAAATCCCTGGAAGTGTGTTGTTGGCCTTATGGATACCACTGCAAACTATGAAATCAGTTTATAGTGAGTTCAGATTCTCAGATCGATCATGTTCATTTATATAATAATACGTTAAGGCATTTCATGTTGTACGTACATTATCACTCTCCACTCCTTTTTTAAAAGATGCAATGCAAAAAAGTAATTTTTAAAAATTTCATCAGATGTTGCTGATGAAGGCCAAGTCAAAATGTAGTATCTCTTCTGTCCAAAAATGGCACAATAATATCATGGGGTCTTCGTTCGTGCTGGATGTCCATAGAAGTAGAGATATGTCACAAGCTCCTACAAGGGTTTTTTGAGATAGACCCACATAACCAGATATATTGTGAAACTACATTAACCAGAGTAATTAGATAAGTATGTTTCAGTTCGAATAAAGGTGATACAATATTATTGTGGGGTTTGCATTCACGCCAGACGTTTATAGAATGCACAGTAGCAATATATAACAGATGAAGGATACACCTGTGGAATATCCACGGGTCCAGCTAGTTTGCACATAAGTTGGGAAAGGCATGAACTCGTAGGTTTCCCCCAACTATGCGTAAATGATTTGTGTTCATTTTATTGCTTGCAATTAATCATCAACAACTGTCGACAAAGGAGGGAAGAGTCTATCAGACATGTATGTGTATGCAGTGTGATGATGTATGGAAATGAAACCTGGCCAATGAGGGTTGAGGGCATGCATTGCATGGAGAGAAATGATATGAGAATGATACAATGGTTGTGTAATGAGATCTTAAAGACATGCTCAGATCTGATGACCTCAGAGGAAGCTTAAATCTAGACAGTATAGAGAGATGCGTGTAGAACAGGAGACTTCTATGGTATGACCATATTAAAAGAATGGATGAGAGTTCTTGGGAAGATGTAGAAAAATTAAGGTAGCAGGTCCAGTTCACAAGAGAACATTGGAGGAAGTTATAAAAATGGACGAGAGAAAGGGGGATAAATAAAGACCTGGTTAGATATAGGTTAGTTTGGAAGTCAATTTCTTAAAGCCGTCCAACACATGCCAGCATGTAAAACTGAATATGATGATGATGATGATGATAATGGTGAATAGATATTGCGTATCAGCATTAAATGACCCCCGTAAGATCGGCAAAGCAAACCCTATTAAATGTGAAAAGTAAAAAAGATCACTTGAAACGGGTGCAAATTACACACTATCATTTTTCTTTCTTCCCTCTGTTATTGTCCAACCCAGATAAGCATATAAAATAGACATTAAACCGAATATGAAGAGTTCCTATTTACTTGCCACCCTATGAGGGTAGAGTTAGACACGGTCGGGTTTTTAATCCAGTTCCCAAACAAGGGTACTCTAGATTGGAACAAAAATACATGTATGATCCCGTCGACCCTCCCTCACAAATGAGGAAATTTCAGACTATAAATTCATCTTCCCTCTGAAAGAAAGAGATAATGCCGGATATTATCCCTTTTTACTTGCCTCCCCACTAGGGCAAAGTTAAATTCAAGTTCAGTTTATAATGTGGGGAAAATCCAGCTCCCCAAAAAGAGGCATTCTTGCTTAATGATCTTTCTGAGATGAGCTATTGTTGTTATCAGGGATGCTGGATCAGAGGGAGTCGGAAGTTTTGGAAGGAGTCAGACTCGTAAGAATGCTAGGAGTCGGAGCTAGATTTATTAATTTACGAAGAATCAATGGGCAGTCTGAATATTATTTTAAAAACAAGGAGTCGAAATCGGATATTTTGGACTTGTCAGAGTTGGACCTTATATCTTTCAACCCTGCAACCCTAGTTGGTATTTACATTGTTTACGCATTGCTGACTGTTCTCCTTATCTTGGTTGTTATTATGTTCACAACGTTTCGCCGTTTTACACTCCGTCTATCTTCAGGTGCCTAGTTTAGTTGAAGGTTACTGCGGAAGAGTACAACGGTTTCAACCTCTTTATTCAAAGACTTCATTTTTCCACTGGTTTAAATCATTATAAATAAAAAGAAGATCCCCTAAATGACTCTTTGTTATATGTTGGACTCAGTTGCTGTAATTTAACTTATTTCTTTATGAAATAAGTTTTTATTTTCGCTCTCTCTCTCAAGGCAACATGTCTACCTCAATTGTTGAGATATTCTCATTCTACCTTCTCACATCATGGTACTTGTGCAGAATAACATACTGTGGCGGAATTGATGATCTTGAGCCAGAATCGAGCAGTGGAGATGGCCCGGACTTACTTCATCCCCGCAGTAAGCCTTTGCCTGGCTTGCAGATGGAAATGGAAATAAGTTTTGGCTTACTAGTTTTCTAGTGAGGATTGAACTCGCAACTTCGAAGTAGCAAATCTATTGGTTGCTGCACAATAATACGTGGATTCGCCTTGATGACAAATTATGTTTTTTCTGATTGGTTAAGCGGAATTAACTGAAGGAAAATCTGCTAATAAAAAGAGAAGAAAATCAGGAGAAGGTGAGGTGAGGTGATGGTCGAGTGAGATTCTGCAGTGAGCCGAATTATTTTTCGTTCATTGGAGCTCAAAGTTACACAGAGGGTTTTGTGCTTCTACAGGAATTGAACCGAACTGAGTTTTTTATTTTTTGTTTAACGTTTGGAGTCTAGTCATAGACTTCTGAATTCCCATCTTCACATACTAAAGAATTTCAGTACTTATGAAGATTCTAAAGTCTTGACATAGATACTTGAGCGTTCAGCGAACAGAAGTTTTTGTTTCTTTAACAACTTAACGAAAATTGTATATTTTTTATGGATTGCCCAGAAAAGAGCAATGCTTTTGATTGATTTAAAAAAAAAATTTCTTTGTAAGTTTTTTATTTATTCTTTCGATCTTTATTTATTTATTTATTTTTTATTACAAAATAAGGTATTGCCTGCAGAAGCTAGTATGAGTAAGGTGGCAATAGGAATAAGCCGGGCTCATTCTCCAGTTTCTGTTACATGGGCAAAATAGTGCGCTCGGGGTCCATTTGGGCATCGTTTCTGACGATGCTCAAGTATGAGGGACAAAGGCATTGCCAGGGTGCATACATTTAGAGGACAGGTGTTTTCTAATAAAAGTGTTTTTTTTTTATCATCTATCTCGACTAAATCCAGAGTTCTCCGTCAAAATTTGTGAATCTCCGTTACATTCGTGGTGCGCTATTCTGTACAAGTACTTTCTACTTTCGAAGACTCAAAATCTAAACTCTAAACAGAAAAATCCATCTGAAACGTGAACAACAGCCAAGATGAGGACAGCAGTTTAAAATGTAGGATGAGGTAATGCCTAGGAGGATGGTATCATAACAAATGAAAATATACTACACTGCCTCCCCCCCCCCCCCCCCCTGAGAGAAAGAGATAATGTAATGACTGAGAGGATGGTCTCATGACAACAGAACAGATACTACACTAACCCCCCCCCCCCCCATCTCTTGAATTGTACATTAGTCTGAAATAGTATAAACTGAATTGAGCATTAAAAGATAGTATTAGTATAGTTTCAACTTTGGGCAGACAGATACCAAATCTCCATTAGCAATAATGAATTGTTTACTTATTGTGTTTTGGCGATAGATTACGGAAAAGGAGTCGATTTGCTGTAAAAAGAGACAGGTCAAACTAAATCAAGTCATTTAGACTGAGAATTGTTATTTCCACGTTTCAGACGGTTATCCTCATCTTGATTGTTATGTTCCAATGTAGAAAACAACCAAGATGAGGATAAAAGTCTGAAACATGTAAATAATAGAAATAGCAATTTTTTTTATTCAGAAATATTGTCAAATGAAAATTTATCTAAAAGTGTATTTAAAATTTTTTTTTTTTTATGAAAGTCCTTTCAGATAAGGCATGAAGCCATTTGATGTAAGGAGCGAAAAAAAAACAAAGATTATTAAGGCAAAGACAGGAGATGCCTATTGACCTTAGTCTTGAAAAGAACACGGCTATAAGTAGGAGAAACAGTCAGCAAGAAAGAACCTACTGGAATAGGAAGCTGTATTATAACGAGGTATCTGAACAACGAATTGGTGAAGACCACTAGACCAACGAGCTGGAATGAAGGAAGCAGGGAATAAATCAGACAATTCAGAAGAACATGTCATAATAGTACTTATAGAAGAGACTGAAACTAGCAACATCACGTCTGTGAGCGATAGGATGTAGAGAAGAAAGGTGAGGGGCTAACCAAATTACAAATATACTTCTGAATCTTATCAAGAACCGTTAAATGGGACAAAGATTCACCAACCCAAATATGACAACAGTATTCCATACAAGGTCTTTAGAGTACTTAAACTGCTCCAGATGATTGATATATAGTAAGCTATGAAAATATATTTATGGCAATTAAGCTACACACAGGCTTCCGCGTTTCATCCCCGGGGGGAATCTTCAGGCTAAAATGCATTTAGCCTGAAGATTCCCCCCGGGGATGAAACACGGGAGCCTCTGTGTAGCTTAATTGCCATAAATATATTTGCATAGCTTACTACCTAGCTCTACTTACATATCGAGCACTGTTGAAGTAAATACTGAAAATTGATACATAAAAAATTATATCTCCTTATAAAATTTTATGTGGATACATGAAATACTAATATATATATATATATATATATATATATATTAATATACTAATAAGCCACCATTTACCAAGCCATTTGAGATCAATGAGATTGACAGTTGGATCATGGGACAGTATTATAAAAAGATTTTTTTAAATGGATGAAACAGACAAAATTTGATTATTTAAGGGGACGGCTCGACAGGTATTTGTTGACATTGGACTTTAAAACTGCTATGTTACAACAATGTGTTCTACAGATAGGAAGTTCTTGGAAAGAAACTCTGCTCATGGAAGTTCTGTTTGGTTTTAGGTATACAGAGAAAAAAAGGAAAGTTCTTTGAAGTGTTGATAGCTAGACGGCTTCATGCTGTGAATGTTTTACATGGAGGAATCAGAGAGTGGGGCTCAGTCGAGCACTTACCATGGAAAAAGCGATAGAGTAGAGAAAGACTAGGGACGTCTCTTCTGTGAGAAAGGGGCTGTAGGGAAGAGAAGAGATCATCTTCCACTAGGTTGCAAAGTCGATTTTGTACTCTGTCCAGGCATGAAAGTGAGGGGGACGGCACACTATAGTTGTTATTTATTTATTTATTGTTCTGATTATTTTAGTAGTAGTAGTAGTAGTAGTAATGTTTCACGTTCTTTGGCAATCGAGTGTTTTTTAGGGTGAAGTGTACAGATGATTTCAAGGTGCAATATGTTTTATGGTATGATTGACAGGAGAATGACCTTGATGTCAGCTATAGCCTCATATGAGGAGACAGTTGATTGGTTAGCTTAATCATGTGACATAGGACAGATTTTAAGTTTGATTTCAGTTTCTGCTAGAATTTTTGTGAAGCTAGGACACCATGTAAGAACTGGAGGCACTTTGCCCCCATCCCCCGTTTAGGGGAGGATGGTCTAGCCAATCGCAACTTGTTAATAAAATAGAGATCTATTAGTTAAGTGAATAACATGTAGTTAACATGAACATCTTCAAGTCCTTATTTACTTGCATCCCCATAAGGTTGGTTTTTAATGTGAGAAAAATTCAGCTTCCCCAAAAAGGGACACTTTGAATTGGGACAAAAATTAAAATTGCTTTATTCTAGAAGGATTTCTTCTTCACTGAACAAGGACAGAAAAGATGCAGTATCAGAACAGATACTACATTTTGCTCCTAACCAAAAGGCCAACCAAATATTTTTTCTTTGCGTTCATATTCTGAATGTATTTTTGCCATTTAATAAACTTGATAATAATAAAATCTAATTCTTGTTTACGGATATGCACATCCCATAGCAATTGTATCCATTTATAAGTTCAAATAAGAAGTTTTTATCATTTAAAACATAGAATTTAATCATGTGTTTGATATAAAAACATCTAAGTGGTTTTTATTCAATAAGTTGAAGAACCAGTCCGAATTTACTTGCCTTCCCACAAGCGTAGAGTTAACCACAAAGTTTTTAATGTGAGGAAAAGCAGCATTCTCTGTCCATGTTTCTGCTCTGTGGAACGGCCTGTCAGCAGAGGTCATGGCGATGAATACCATATCCAGGTTTAAAGTGGCTTTGAACAAACATTCAGACTGTGTATAGATGTAAATATCTTCTACATGGCTTGTTGCACTTTGCTAATTTTTTTTTTTTTTGTCAAATAAATTTGATTTGATATGAATCACTGTAACCTGAAACAAAAGAAAAACGGTGACGAATATGTTCCCCCACCGATTTTCAGTCTAAACACTGAACCCTGACTTTAGGACTAATCACGTGTAAGGGAGATAATTCTTTCTCTTTTTAAACTGTACACAAATTAATTTCTTTTTAAAATTTAACAAACACTTCATTTTGAGTATTAAAATTTGTAAATTTACTTTCTGGTTCAATTTGATAGTAACAAAGAAAATTACAAAAAAAAAATAAACTTGACAAATAATCCACATGGCACATTTATCGCTGACCGATACACCAAAGGTTATTTCTCTTGGAGATTTTCAAAACCTGCCTCTAATGACTGGAGTACATACATAACCGGCTTTAAAGTTCCGGTAAAATTTGAGAAATCTGATATAGACAGGTACTTCAGTTGGTGTGTGTGTGTGTGTGTATATATATATATATATATATATATATATATATATATATATATATATACATGTATATGATAGTTATAAATAAATATTAAATTATTAATACCTACAGATGCTAGCGTTTCAAGCTTATTGCTCTCATCAGTGCAGGAAAGTAACAATTTCAGATGGTCGGGAGGCGCGAATCCAATTCACAGAGTCAGCCTAGAATCTGCAAGCTGTCGCCCTTATCTACTCGGCCACCAGAAACTGTCACGTAACTAAGGGAAGATCTATATATATATATATATGTATATATAATCCAAGTAAGTTTACGCCCACAAGATAAACTCCAGTGAATCCTTACTGTTTTTATTTAAAAGTGTTTAATAATAAATAGGGCTGTTTACTAAGTATAAAACATTTTATTTCTACAAACATTTTTGGCTACACATTTGCAGACATATCTCGATCATAGCTGTAAAACAGCAAGACCTTTTTGGGCCACTTTTCTTAAAAGGTGCTAAGGTCAAAATAAGCAAAATCTGTCACGACTTATTCAAAACATCCGTTAGATTATTTTTTAACTATACTCTACTTTAGACTATTTTCTTCTGTTTCTACTATCATGAGAGCCAGGTCGCTGAGGAGGCTCGGGATCTTTTGCCACTTTATGACAGGTAAAATACAAATCTATTTCCTTTCTTACCAAATACGTTTCGGGTCTGACTCAATTTCCTAAATGTTTAGACAGCTGTACATTTACACATAGACAATCATCTGCATATAAACGGGTGACGGAATTACATACGCATCTGTATTGTCTGTCTGCAAAAATATATTACCCATATCAAGACAGAATTACATAAGGTCACACACGTATATTTACGGACACAACTATGTCACTTATACTGACATATATACATAATTTCAAACTTACAGATAATCTTAATAACACCAGAAACATTAATATCATCATTGTGTACACACACACACACACACACACACCTACAATTTGGCTCATTTTGATATTAGTACTCTTTAAGAAAAGAGGTATGGCTGTTTTACAGCTTCGATCAAACATGTCTGCAAATGTGTAGCCAAAAAATGTTTGTATAAATAAACAGTTTTATACCTAGCATATATATGTTTGTATGAATATCTCGTATCACTATAAAAAAAAAATCAATCAGAGTGCTCAGTTGTAGTACAAGAGTAAAATATGTTTTATTTACATACTATACAATTAAGATTGTATCGTATGGTACCTGGGTTTTACGGATCGACCATCAACTAGTCCAAGGGCTAGCAGAAAACGGTTCAAATGTTCATCAGCCAGAGATTTAAAAAATTAAGAGCTCCTTGGCACTTGATTTTTAAATATAAATAAAATTTATATCTTGCTCTGGTACTACAATTGAGCACTCTGACTGATATTTACTAATATATATATATATATGTGTGTGAAAAATGACAAATGGAAAACAAGTTAAAGTGCAGGAGAAAAACAAAAACAAGAGGTTTGATCGGTTTCGTTCGTGTTGGCGAACGTCTTCAGAAATGAACGCCAACACGAACAAAACCGGTCAAACCTTTGTTTTTGTTTTTCACTGCACTTTAACTTGTTTTCCATTTGTCATTTTTCACACATTTTGTCCACCACGACATTTCATTTTCATGAATTATCGTGTACCTTACCCCATATATATATATATATATATATATATATATATAAAATATAGTCATCCACAGACAGCTGTTTCATCTTTTCAATACTCATAAATGTGGCTAGATGCAGCATCCACATCAACCATGAGATTTGAACCCCGGACATCAGTCACAACCGATCGTGACAATCCAATGCTATACTGTCTAAACTAATGCGCATGCTGATGTTAATGGAAGAAATATATATTGTTTTTAAATGAATGTTGTATCGATTTGGTTTACCTTTTTTTAAAAAAAGAAAAATGATATTGATAACCCTGAAGAGTCGATTCGTTTACAGAAAAACCTTGCTTTACACTTACATAGAAACCATCATTTCTTCTATCAGGGTGCTCTACCTATAGGGGAGGGGACATATATATACAGGGTGGGCCAAAATAAGGGTCCTATCTTTAAATTTGAATAACTTGAATTTGAATAACTTCCACAAAATAAAAGTTAAACTCACCAAACTTTATGTGTGTGTAGACTGACCCTTCCCAGATTTTTTGAAATAAACAAAACAAATTTTAGCCGAAAAACACTTCTTAAAACTTACAAAAACTAAAGTATTGTTTTTTACACTGTTTTGAGTTTTTTAAGCAAAAATAATGTTTTCTAAATGAGGGTACGTTCCTTAGGGCTAATACGGCTCATGCTTGCTTCGGAAGCGGTCCTTTACTTATTCTAAAAAAAAAATTTTTTAAAATCAATAAATAAAAAAGTTATGAATGTTTAAAAATAGGACCCTTATTTTTGCCCACCCTGTATATAGGTAATAATATGACAGCAAATCTGTATAGTTCAGATCCATTTGACTAGGAATCAATTTCCAAATACAAAAATGAAGCTCAATATTTAAAATCTTTAATATCCACTAGAGCTATTAATAAATAATTAGACTATTAAATTCAGTGTTATATCATTCTATGATTTAATGACAATTTCGGAACAAAATAACCTTTACACGTGTTTCTAGATGAGTCTAAGGCAACCGACTCCTCTAGAAACATGTGTAAAAGTTATTTTGGTTCGAAATTGTCATTAAATAATAGAATGATATAACACTGAATTTAATAGTTATATATATAATAGTAATAATGATGCTTATACTATCACATCATCATCATTGCCGAGATCAAAAACACGTTTAAGTAGTTTTAATGCATTTTGTTCCACTGATTAAATGCAGATTCGTTTGCTGTCTTTGGAAAAATCAAAATTTGGTGCAATTGATTCTATCCACTGTCGGATTTTGTAACACCCAACATCACCTTCTTTTTCAGTTACTTACATAATAAAAAACCTACCAATTGTTAGCTCCCTGATTTTGTTATCCACACACCCCTGCCTTCCAAATTGTAAACAAATGTAAATGAAATGAAATAAAATTGTAATTATTCTACAGAAAACGGTGATTTGTAACATTTTTTTTTATCTGATTAACGAAATTGAATGTTGATGGAAAAGCTTGAGGTTAATTTTAGTACATTGCCTCCCTTGAAAAGATCATCTTACAACTAAAATTCATCAGGAGTATGGTTAAAATTTAAGTGAAATTGAACATAACAGCAAAAATTATAATTTCAATAAAATCCTTAAAATGTTTGTTTATTCTATGAATCTTTTACAATGTAAATCTGATTATAGAATGTACATCACAATGAATGATTGAATCAAGCCGCACGTGGCACGTGTAAAGATGTGATACCATAGACTACCCCCACCCAGGATTACCAAGAGATATTAGCTAGGAAATAAATGACAATATGAAAGAAACACAGACAAAGTGACATCCTGAGCAGTTAGCTGGGGAGGGTGGCCAAGATAGAGAATTCGGAAAGAAGTATCTAGTTTCTGATTAAAATAAGTCAAGGAATAAGTTGATGCGGCCAGTTCTGGCGGTAACTAGGAAAAAAAACAGACATCTAGGATATCCGTCTGGTCGATGGAGCTCAAGAGTGAACAACCTTGATGGGCAGATCGGTGACAGAGCCTGGGGGAGAAGGGTCATACAGCAGAGTTAGTCTTTGCTGAGATCCAGAATTTGAGAGATGAAGGTTTAGCTCAGATGTAGACGCTAGTGACAGGATCCTAAACACACACACACACACACCCATGTTCAACGATTCAAGTTTATAAAATGTCTATATCTGTGTTTTGTTATTATGTGTATAAATTGTGAGCTATGGCTTTGCGCTTCTTGTCACCAACTACACTAGAATACAAATATGGCCAAAAAAGATGAAAAGACTCCATATCGCATGCATTTGGTGTAAACGGTCGGTGCAGAGACACGTGCATGGTTATACAAATGGTGACATGACCAGGATTGATGCTAAGAAGCCGAAAAAAAGAGACAATGAATTAAAGAAAAACATAGATAGAAGGAACACACACAAACTCACACAAAGAGAAAGTGAGAGAGAAAGAAAAAATAGAAAGAAAAAGGAAGGAACAATGATAAAGTAAACAGAAGAAACTGATTAAAAAAAAAAAAAAACAATAAAAAAATGGTGAGTGAATGTTTTTTTTCGCCTGCTGACTCTGCACATAAAAAATATCAGCTATTAGTAAATATTTTTTCAATGTTTTGATGTACGTTTTTTTAATAACCAAAGTATAACTTATCTGGTCGACAACATTTTATTAGTAAACAGTTAATGATGTGTCATGCATTTTTGTTGATATCGAAAGTTAACTTTATTTGTTTTGTAAATAAATTAGAACTAATAGGAATATTTGAATTTGCCAGTAGCGTTCATAGAAAAAGTTCACAGAAAAAGTTCATAGTTCATAGAAAAAGAAATAGAGAGAGAGAGGGCTGTAGTAGATAGAGCTATATTCATTTCTTTTAGTGGTTTGAATGGATGTGCAGTAAATAAGTTTAGAGGCCTGCTTGAAAGTTAATCCCGTAAGTAAGACAGAATAGTTTCTTTAGCATTGCTTTTGGTTAATCATTAACTTGTTTTGTTTTTTTTTAAATGATATTAACAGTTTATTGCATTTTTTAGAGACGTTTTCAATTGATAATTGTAAATATTAAGTTAAAGAAGAAAAAGAGAAGTTTTTTAATCAGATTATGCACTTTCTCGCCATGGCAGTGGAATGAATGTTACATTTGTGGAAAGAGAATTTAATGAAGAAATTAATGAAAAAAAAAAATTAAATAAGTAACATTCATATAAAAAGAATCGAGTAAATGATAAAATTGATAGGACATAGTTTGAAGTTTGAATCCTCATGTAGATAAGACACTATTTTTTTGTTTTCCTTTACATTTTGTTTTGTTAATCATTAGCTTAATTTGAGAAATATGATTTTATGTTATTTTGCACGTTTTTTTTAAGTGTTTTAAAGTTGGTAGTTGTAAATGAAATTACAGAAGGGGAAGGAGATGGAATAGCATTACAGTTGTTTATACATGGTTATTGGTTGTTTTTTGTGTGTTTCTTCTGTTGTGTGATAGGGATCGAATTCCCGCTCGTAGTTCATATTGTCCCACTTACATTGAGTATTATATACCTTTGCAGGGTGACTGTTACAGGTGGAGATGAGGGTGTGGACTGGAAGTGACAGGGTGGTGTAGAGACCCTACAGGACGTCAGGCTCTGAGTTTAGTGTGTGTGTGTGGGGGGGGGGGGGTCAAAAAGCGGTTGCTACATTTAGTTATGTCATGGAAATGTAAGCTTAAGGAGGAAAATCGGTGAAGAAATCTAAATACCCACCCATATAAAGGTCTCCCAAACATACTGAGGTGTGGCGCTCGTTAACCCCCTCCCAACCCCACCCTCTCCCAGGCAGGAAAAGACACAGAGTAGGGTTACTGGGAAATAGTACAATTTTATAAGAGAAGTATGACATAATATGGGACGTATTAAGGAATTCCACATTGGGCGAGCTTGTCGACTGATGATGCGTTGCGTATTGGTGGAGGTGTTGTAGTTAAGGAAGACTGAACGGAAAGGTTATGGGTAATGCATTGAAGTCATCGTGATTGACTTGGTCAGAGGATTTGGTGGAACATGAGACGTGTTGCTGCGGGATGTTGGAAAAAGAGGCTCCGGGAACTCGAATGTTAGATAGAGATATGACGCAGTGAAACCGTGTGCATGGAGACTGTGCCCTTCACCTCGCACGGGATGCACAGTTGGTTCTACAACTCAATGGCAGACAGAGAATGGCTTGAGAACCTTCTAAATAAAGTAGAGAAGAATGTGGTAGATAGAATCCAGAAAGTAGATAAATGCATAGCAAACTCGGGGAAAGTTTAATCGTGAGGAGTGGTGCAATTGGTTAGGAATTAATTTAGTTAAATTCGTGGTTGTCGTAGACGTTAGTTGGGATGTGTCAGGAATTTTACCCTTTAATGTTGAGATATTTTTTATCAAGGTGTGGTCCACGATACATGTAGTGGGAAACTTAAGGAAAAAGAAAAAGAGAGGAGGAAAAGCAAAGAGAGGTAAGCCGAGGATTTTTGCAGAGAGAGAGAGAGAGAGAGAGAAAGAGAAAGAGAAACCCCTTCACCTTACATAAATAAAAAAAAGGAGAGACAATCAAAATGAAAAAGAAAAGACATCTATGTTTTGTATATATTGATGTTGTATTTGATTTGGAGGGGTGGGTCTGAGTGTATTGGCTAGCATTGTTGTTTATGTGTTGTTAAAAAAAAGAAAAATGCAGAGATATTGTATTTTTATGTCTAAAAAATAACTGTGTAGAGGTATTGTGGCTGTGAAGAGACAGTGTGTTATGTTTGCATAAAATTGTGTAAATACATTGTTGTTTTGATTGTGTAAATAAATTTTTTAAACTCGGCAGTTAATAGCCACCAATAGTTATAAATAAATAGGATATAATAAAAATATAAATTAAGTTTGTTGTACCTCTATTATAATATTTACAAAAGGCAAAATATAAAAGCTAAAATTATTTTGTGTTGTCTATGTTTTTAATATTGTAATATTTTGTTATGTGGCTATATTTTGTTATGTGTCTTTAACATAGATATATTATCATTATTATATCATTTTCTAGTCTCATGCTTCAGGTTAGACGTTTTGTGAATGACTTCCAACTTTTCAATGTGTGTGAATATGTCTATGGATAAATTTGTGTATATCTGTGTGTGTGTGTGTGCATATGTTTATGCATCTATATATACAAATTTTTTTATATATGGATATGCCATGTGTGTGTACATGTGATTGCTATGCATATATGAACGAGATGAAAATGTGTGTGTGTATATATATATGCATATTAGTAATGTTTTAATTAATAGGTAAACGTTTAAGTTGATCGAGTCTTAAGAAATAGAAATAAATAAATAAAATGGGGAGAGGAGGAAGTATTTGATTAGAAGGTTTGGCATTTTTAACACGCTTAACTTTCCATCTTGATTTAACAGTGCAAAGGAGACTGTGTGCTAGTTGACCGAATTTCGTCTGAGATGCTCCTTATTACATTCATTTTATTTTCCGGCCCTGATGAAGCACAAAGTTGCACAAGTTGCTGAAACATAATTGCATTTGCATAGACCGTTCTAAATATTTATATAATAAATATTTATAAAGCTCTACCTAGTATTGAGCACTTTTGAAACAGTATTCTATCAATATATAACTCAAACAAAGTGAATAAGCCACGTCTAATTTAATGGTCTGAAAATTCAGACGTTTCGGTTATGTACTTGATTCCTCTCCACAGATTCAAAATGGCCGAATGTGGATTACGGGCTTAAACGCTACAATACAGTACAATAAATTGGCTTAAAATTTCTTTTAAATATTAATTTTTTAATGCATATAGGCGACAAATGAGTAGGTAAAGCAAAATAAATTGTTTTTGACTAATTTCCCAATGGTATCTTCGTTTAAAATAATTTATGTTGGTAATAGTAATGTTTACCATGAAAAATATTGTTATTTGTTAGAGAAATCCATGCATTGAAGAATTGAGACTGTCATACAAGTATACTGAGAGCCACAAACGTACTGATGAGTTGTTTTGTTGGTGATTCCATCATTTCTTCAAAATTTAGTGATTCCATCATTTCTATGTTGAAAATAAAATCTCGATTATTTATTAAGATTATTTTAACTATCGGGACTCGAGGAAATTCCACAATACTTTCTACATCAATCTGTATAATTTACTGTTGATAATATTTCTTTTTGAATAATAAATGTCTGTCAGGGTCAATACTATTATGAAAAAAAAGAAGACTGTTTCTTCTTCTATAAAAATAATTGTTATCGTCAGCTAAATTATAGAAAATTTATAGGCTATCTCCTCTTGCCAGAGGAGAGTGTCTCATAGGGCAATCTTAAGGTGAGAACTTTGAAAAAGAGCCAGTTACAAACAAAAGCACGTTGGATGCTGAGAGAGGCAGATGATACCTGCAATTGCAATGCATCTAGTTGTCCCCATGAAAAAGCTGCACTGAACCGATACACAGATAAGTACACTATACACAATTTCAGACTTTGATTAACGTTTGTCTATTCCATTTCACTTTGACACAAAACCGTTAAATTCAATTTCTTTAGCAACATTGTTCCTATTCTTTTCACTGTTTCTACCAAGCAGTTAATGTGTGTAGGAACCTTTTTTGCGTTATCTTACTTGTTTGTCTGTTTCTTTAAACGACTAATTGGGTGGTCATAAAAATCCCCACAAAATATATTTTTAAATAAATAAAACAAATACGTTTCTTGTTTATTTATTTAAAATTGTAGCAATTTAATTTTTTTTTAAACATAAGCGATAATAAAAATAAACAAATGAATAGGTAAACATTATCAATAGCGTTGGAAATTATTTTAATAGTCCAAAGCAGTTTCTTTTGCTTTAACTACGTATTGTATGTAGTTCTTTCACAATTGCATAATCCATTCAGCCTAGCAAAAATATGCGACCGAAGGGAGCATATATTCGCTAGTAGAGAAAATTTGTGTTTAGAATTTCAGAGGGCATTTATTATTGAAAAACTATTTAGATGTCCAATCAACATGTCGGATATATGTAACGACTTTGGATTTCTGGAAAAATTTCATTGAAATCAAGGGGAGTTAACTCTTTTTTACAAGAAATACAAGTAACTCCTAAGTTTCATGAAAAAAAATTTATACTGAAATTCACAATTTAATAAGTTAGTTTGGTGAAAGGAAGATGCAATGAACTTAAGTTTGAAATCCAGGATCAACGTTAGAGTCTTGGATGTGGCAACCCCCTCTACAAAATATACATCAGTTAATATGTTAATAACTTGTTTCTTACTTTAAGCCTGTATTGTTAATGTTATGGACATTTAAAAAAAATATATATAAAAATCTGTGAATTCAGTTATCAAAATTTAGTGGAATTTTTAGTAATTTATTCAATAACGAATTAATTTCAAAGCGAATAAATTTTTTATATAAATAATGTTAGATAAATAATTTATATCTAATAAAGGAAGAGTGTTTTATTGTTTAATCATTTGGAAAAAAATCTATTAAATAATTTGTTTAAAACTTCTGTTCATAGTATATTTTCTGAGATTTCCCTATTTAAAACTTTCAGAGACGATTATTATTCGTTTTTATTTACAGCAGACTAAATTTGGTTGAAGAAAAAATAAAGGAAAATAGGTTTTGTCTTGGTAAGGTTCACAAGTTAAATTGTAATTTTATTCAAAAGAAAAATTCATTTTTTACAGCAGTGACCAAAACCATGCGATTGACACAATCAATGTCAAAATCAAGCATCGAATTGGGACGGAGACAATGATCACGAGCTGTGCAGTGAATGCACACAAACTCAAGTTCACATCAATTTAAAAAAGAAAATTTCTTATATTGAAAAAGAAGATATTGAGATGGCAACAAAAGTTAAGAGATATTCAATAATTCTTTTGATAATGAAAATTTCACAACCATTTGAAGTATTTAATGGCAGTAAAGTGCAATGGATAGCTGTGTACTATTGGTAGGTTTTAACACTGGAGACCATGGACAACTGGAAAGCACAAGAACTAGAATATTAAAAAAAGAGTGATCTGCATCATGATTTGTTCCGGATTTAAAAATTCAAAAATCTTAGCTGCAGCTCAGTGTTCCGTGAATACTTTGAAGACCTTAATATGTGAGCTAGAGAATTAAGATGGAGATATGCAAGCAGTGAGTATTGATTTACTCCTCTCCAGGAGTTAGGCACAAGGCCCATTTTTATCTTACTCCCACAAGTAAGATGTGACCCAAGGTCGGGTCGGGAAAGTGGGGTTTAAAAATTGCCTGGGCAGCCCTGTCGGCATTCCCCGGTAGGGGCGCTGTCAGGCAGTAAGCAATAAACTTACTCCTTCCCAAAGAGGGGAGGCGAAGCCTGAAAGGGTGGACCTCCTAGAACTGCACAGGACAGACCCATAGATCGGCGTAAATCAAGCCCCGAAGGCTAAGACAATACCAGTCTATGGGGTGCAGTATCCATCGGAACAGATACTACACTTTGATCTTAGCCAAAAGGGCAAGAGCAGTGAGTAGCAGGAAGGATCATAGCAGCAATTCTGACTGTGTCGGCACAATGAAATTGATTGAAAAGCTGCAAAAAAAGTGTGGCAATATCCAGTGCAAAGTAATGTAGACCTTGGCGAGAGAGATGAGTGTCATAAAAGAGTCACACGGGCCAACTACTCACTGTCAAGGCCCAAGAGAATCGTTTTACAAAAGCCAAGAAACTTCTCACTAAGGTCAACCACCCAGTTGATCCGCAGATATATATATATATATATAAATATATATATATTTTTTTTTAATTGCCTTCAGATATAGGAAAAAATAAATAAATGATAACTGAAAATAACAGAAATAAATAAAAAGGAACAAACAATGATTTAATTTTTATTCCAAAAATGAACTCCGTTTTTATCACATCTTTCGTACAAGATGTTCCTGTAGCTAAAAGAAAAGTAACATTGTCTTACTTTGAAATAGACTGGATTATCATCATCATCATCATCATCATCATCATCATCATATTCGGTTTAGCGTCAGTTTTACATACTGGCACGTGTTAGAAGATTTGTAGAAATTGACCTGTAAACTAACCTATCTCTGGACAGGTCTTTTATCATCCCTCTTTCTCTCAAGTCCATCCTTATCACTTCCTTCTATGTTTTCCTTGGCCTTCCCCTGTGAACTAACTTTGCTACCTCAATTATTCTACATTTACTAGCCTAAGAACCATCATCCATTCTTTCAATGTGGCCATACAATCGAAGTCTGCTGTTCTGCACACATCTCCCTATACTATTCAAATATAATCTTCCTCTGAGGTCATCAGAACTAAGCCGGTCTTTAAGACTCACCATATCATTCTCATATAATTTCTTTTCATGCAATGCATATCCTCAGCCCTCACTGGCCAGGTTTCACTTCAATACATCATCACACCGCATACACATACTTGATTAACTTTTCCCTTAGTCAACAATCATAACGCTATGCTTGTTAGTCATGACAGGTTTCCTGAACTTACTCTATCCACTTCTAATCCTTTCAATCACACTAGCACCAGCACCTCATTGTGATCCAATGATATTGCTGAGGTCAGAAAACTTCTGTACAACGTCAATAGGCTCGCCATCCAAATATACTTTCTCAATA
Source organism: Sepiola atlantica (assembly GCA_963556195.1). NCBI lineage: Eukaryota > Metazoa > Mollusca > Cephalopoda > Sepiida > Sepiolidae > Sepiola > Sepiola atlantica. The sequence continues at coordinate 37,913,545 of OY744546.1, read as the reverse complement.
TCTGAATTTTCTGCAGTAAAAAAAAAAAAATAACATGGAGGACGGAAAATTTCATAGACATTTAAATAAGCTAATTGTAACGATACCTATCTTTTAAAACCAATCATTAAAAAAGACTTACCACTGAACATCCTCATCAAAGGATAAGTCAGTTTCTAGATGAGCGAGTTGTTTCTTTTTGAAGTGTGATCTGTTTTTCCTTGTTGATATCGAAACTTAGACTGCCATTATGTTATGTAGTGTAATCACTGAATCAATCTTTATCATGGCCATCCCTATAAAAGGCCAAGAGATCTAACATTTGGAATCTTTGTCTGGAGGTAAGTTTTACAATCAGTCAGCAGAGATATTTTTGGCTGCTTTTTATCTTCACTGTTATTGCTCCTAGAAAATTTCATTCTGAAAGGATTCTAACCATGGCTATGATTAAGTACAAATTCTCTAAAGAAATAAAAAAAAAATTTTTTTTAAATCCCACATTAAAATAAAAATCACTCATTGAAATTTGTTCATTCATTTCTTAATTTATAGGAATTTGGCAATAATTGTCAAATTTATCAATTTACTCATTGTGGTTTTTATTATTTGGTATGTAAAACACATAAAAACATCAAACTAATCCCACAGAGGAATTTTTCCTCTGTTTTTAACTGCTATATCAGTTATCTTAGAAAATTCACATCGCCCCAGTTACACGATTGCCTGGCCTGTTATAGGGATGGTCGTGATCTTTATTCTTTGACTGTTTAATACAAAGTTTTGCGTGTAAGGGAAACAACACAACTTGTCTTTACGTTTCCTGTCAGTGCAAGAGTTGCTTCTCTTGGTACAAAAAAACAAAACAGTTTTTGTCATAAAAAAGAATTCATTAATTTTTTACGTTCAGGACATTCACAAATCGAAAACTAGACTTAGAAACTTTGCATGTTTATCCATCCCCGACTCGTCCGTCTGTCACTCAGACCACCCCTCCCGACTGGTCTGCTTATTACCGTGTCTCCCAAAGCACCAAAAGTCAACCTGTTAAATAAGCTTTGTTTACTTCATCTGACATAAGTTCTGTTATCAATGTCTGTGACCTGATTTCATATCACAGCCTTTTCAGATGATAACATTCTTTTGTCGATTGTGCTTTTCATCTACTGATGTCACAGATAAAGGAATGTTTTCGCTTTGTCATTTATTTCCAAATAATTCTTTATTCTCTTATCTTTTTATTTTGAACTTAAATCTGCCTGCCAACGTCCGGGTTTCCAATCCACATGGCACCCCTAATAACATAACAGTTATATCTTAAATAACTTAATAAGACATACATATAAATCAACAGTATTTCATTCTTCAGAATAAATGTACAAAAATGTTTAAAATGCAGTAACTGTTAATCGCACTCAACTGCCTTCCGCTGTTGACTAGATCTGCTTGCTTATATGGCATTGGTTTAATCAATTTTTGTGGAGGGGTGTCTAACTACATGACAGCATCCACCCTTTTGGAGTTATTTTACCTCCTTTTAGAATTATATTTTACTGTTTTGCAATGATTTTAATCTGCATATATTGGGGTGACCCGTGTGGAAATATTGAATATTAATTATTTAGCTGTCTCCTTCTATATCCAGGGATTGCAGTTCTAAGTGACAGTCTTCTGGAGGTTGAAGGTCTAATCCTCATTACAGGCGATACTAAGAATATTAACATGATTAGATGGATCTGCAATGTGAAATCTTACCAAACCCAACACATTAGGTCAGAGGATTTGCTGAAAGCACCACATTTGCCCAGCAGAGGTAACCCTAAGGATGAATCTGTTGTTCTGCTAAGGTTACGTGGAATGTTCATCTTCCTGGATAAATTGTTGCAGAAGCAGGGATGTCTTGAATCACAGGAAAATTGGCCAGCCAGAAAAAACTTGGAAGCAAGTTATTAGACAAAACCATATAGAGTGGAATTTGGAGACAGTTGATCCACTTAATTGTGAGGATTGGAGAGTGAGCTTGCAAAATACTAAAAAATATCTGACCCCCTGAACAAGGAAAAATTGACATACATGAAGAGAGAGAGAGAGAGAGAGATTCCTTTTGACAAAGCTACTGGTACAACCATTTATCTATTATATAAAGGAGAAACATCTATGTATATGTGTGTATGCCTGGAAAAGGCTTCCAAGATACACGACGGATCACCATAAAGTTGACATTTTTTTTAATCCTATAGCTTTCGGTCGTATAATATTGAAAAATTGGAAAAAAAACATTGATTTCTTCGTATAGAAATGACCTAAAACGTGTGATCCCTAAATTTGGTCGCCTTCTGGCGAATAGTGCGATCTGCGCATGTGTGCATAAAACACATGCTAGCTTTAGATTTCGTTTAAGTGACCTATTTTTCGGAAGACAGCTTTTGTCCCGAGCAACCAGGGAAGAGTGAGATTGTTACACTTTTGACTACAGGGATGGGGGAGAACCGGGCACCCCTGCTAGTTATTATACTAAAGCTGAGTCAATCAAAGTTTGTTTCCTTACAGCTTTTTTTCCTATATATTTTAATCACACAAAATACATGTCAAAATAATTTCTTACTTTTAAGAATGAGTTATGTTTGAAAAAAATTCCATTTCAATTGCTTCACTTATGAACATTTATTCAATAAAATAAAATTGATTATTTTGGTACAAAAAAAAATATGCTTTTTAGCACAACCACATTAATTTTAATTAAACTTTTAAAATAAAAAAAAAATGTTTTGGGTTTTACTCACAAAGCCATACTCATTGAACATGCAATATATCCTTCTACTGGCGTCCAAACCAAGTTTTAACATACACAATAATGCATATTTAGTGGGTTTGCAATGTATGGAAACGATCGGAAATATATCTGGCTTGGGGTTTAAGAGGCACATGCTGAGAAGGCAAGCCACTGAAGATTCTATTGAAGTTATGATCACTTCAACTGATAGACTCCGTGGTTAGTCAGTTTTTATGTCCAGTAATTAAACAGCCGATAATTCTCAAATGGTCTCCATATGGTCCAATCAAGACCGTCATTTGATGTCTCTCTCTATATATATATGTATATATTCTATGTTTGAGCCAGCTGCTGTTCATCAGATGTTTTGATTCAGTCAGGCTCAGAGTTTTGATTGCAAGTCTGTCATTTGGTAGAGAAACCAAGAGTCATTTTAAACCTCTCAAAATAAAACATTGTTACTCATTTTAAAATTGAGTTGTGATTTTGTTTGGAGGAAAAATCTGTTTGTTACAGCAGTGACCAAGACAGCATTATTACTACGGCCTGTATCGAAATCAAGCACAAGAATTTGGATGGAGACAAGCGGACGATCACAACCTGTGCAGTCCCGTTTCAGCTTAAAACACATAACAGTTCCAAAGTAACCCATCTAAGTACTAGGCAGGCTCAAAATTGCTTAACTTCGGTGATCGATTTTGTTTGTCTATATTACAGCAAATCAAATCATTTTAGGTTATTTAGTGCTAAAACAAAATACCTATTGTACATGATTACTTGAACACAAGTTGCTATTTTTTTACCTATATATGGAGGGAAATTCCCAACAGATTTAGTGTAAAATGACCACAATAGAATTTCAAATTGTACCCACAGGGGTAGATTGTTCTTATTTTGTCAGTCATAACTGGGTAGCAGTTTAAATAAATTTTATTGTATTTTTAGCATTTGACCTGTTGCGCAAGGGATAAAGTGCTCAGTAATATTCAGTTCTACTGAAGGCTGAAGGTTCAATCCTCACTACAGGCGATACTAAGAATATAATAAAAAAAATTACTCAAAACGTCTGACAGAATGAGAACAATCTACCCCCGTTGATTAAATAGAGGGTTCAGTTTTAAATTCTGTATAGATTCCAGAGCTGGACACGATGCATCTGAAAAAGGTTGTGGGTTACATAGTCCGAAATGTTGTGAGATGAGGATGATGTCCAAGATGAGAACAGTAGTCCAAATAATCTAAACCAATGGATTTAATATAAAATAACCACAATGGATCAGATAGGATTTGATTCCATAGTCTGCAAGAGTATATATTAGAACAATTATGCACACCTCAATCAGGTTAGAAATTTTTTTTTCAGCGTGGTACGACCATAAGTTTTCAAACTGTAAAGCAGGTGAAGGTTTTTTCAAATATTTTTGTTAAGTAAAAAGGTTCATTTTAAGGTTCGAAGACTTTGTGGCAGACGTGATGAGTCAGAAGCTTGAACGAGTCGTGGAAATAGTCTTGCCTTACCTTATTTCTGCCATAAAATCGCCTGTCTTTGACTAACATGTAGAACCTAGATGTGAGAAAGAACAAGTACATGCTGGAACGAGAGTATTTATATGTATTGACCACGCGTGCCCGGTATGCTTTACTATCTATAAAACATGGGGTTAATGGAAGTTGACAGAAGGCATTTTAGAACTCAAGGGGCTAAAATCATTAAGTGACAGTGATCAGTATTGGAAAAAGATCTAGTGGTAAACACATTTTGAATACTGTGTCATCAGAGAAAAGTATACCACACAGCAAAGTTCCAGTGGCGAGCATGTCGTTTCAATCAACAGAGACCATATTTAACTTTTTTAATTCCTTCATATCCACATTTACTTTCTTCTTTCCGACCATAAAACGGATCATAATTTGAAATCAATTTTTTTCTTGTAAAAAAAGACTCCTACACAACAACAAATGTACTCATTTTGTTTTTCATTCCACAAAAAACTCTTTGGTTGGTAACTGATCTTGCTGCTATGACTTTCGGTATCTGATCGATGAGGGGGATAAGATGGCATCTAAACTGGATTCTTTGAATTCTGGTAAAATTTTAAGTTTCTGTAAAAAAAAAAGAAAATTAATCATATAAACAAAAACTAAATAGAAATTTTAAAAAATTATCTCAAAGATTTGAACAAAATTAAAAATAAAATTATTCAGCTGTAATACCCCCCCCTTAACTCTTTAGAATAGACAACTAAAATCTGCAATTACTGTCAAGTTTTTGAATAGTACAACATTGTAAAATTTAAACAATTATATTTTACAAAAAATATTTTGAAAATAAAATAGATACATTATTTGAAATAAAGAACAGATAACTCTAATTTGCTTTATTTCTGCCATAACTAGCATTCTGGAATACGTAAAGGTGTAAACAATATGGACGATTACTTCATCATTACATGTATTGCTTTCTTCTGACTGTTTTTGAAATGTGTGCCACAGAATTTATTCTGATGAATCTTAGATAGGGTAAATGTAAAATACACAATTTCTTTGTTTGTACACTTTATCTAAGAGGAAAAAGCCGTAAATAATGTTTATGTGAATCATAGTAAAGTTGTTGGATTTATAAATATATATGCCCTAAAATTGAATGCAAAATTAATTACTTGTTATCCAATTAGAATGCAATGTTTTATAGGAGTACATTTAAATTGTCATGTATGTCATCTTCGTAATGTTAGATATCTACGGTCAAGGTGGTTGACATAGATGCTGACAATATAGCAGCCATCTCCAACATCACAGTTCCACCAATGTCATATTTATCAATGTATGAAAGTTTTATCATAATTGTTTACGAACACACACATAACACACATTTGTTGCTTTTATTTAAAACAATCACGTGACTCATTTCTGTCTTTTCATTAATGAAAATATAAAATATAAGAGAGCAGCAGCATTTACTTACTTGATACATCTCCAGATATTTCTTTGGAGAAATGTCTCCTGTCAGGTGTAACATATTGAACCCCATCCGGATCAAATGCAAACCACAACCAGGAACCCAACTTCTGAAAAACAGAAATAGTCATAAAAACTTTTTTATTCATATTACCTGAATCAATGTCGTAGTTTACTAATATATGCAAATATATGCTCTCTTTGGTTACATATTTTTGCTAGTATATATGATGAATAATATATACCACCCCTTAAAGGAGGATAGTATCATGACGACAGAACAAATACTACAACCCCCCGCCCCAAACAAAAAAGAGGGTGGTAATGTCTTGGAGGACGATATCATGACACCAGAGCAGGTAGTATACTACCCTCCCCACTCCAAAAAGAAAATACTGAGAAGGTAATCCCTGGGAGGATGGTACGCTGACCACATAACAGGTATTATACTCCCCCCCCCCCCCCCAAAAAAAAGGAGTCAGAAAGACATTATAGAAATTGTAAATACTATGGCTTCTTTATATCTAATACTAGCAAGGCGACCCAGTAAAACACAGCAATCTCTGTAACATTGTAATTTTAAATATTTCATTTGATTTTGGGACAAAATCAGAGTAAAATACTTATGCCCAGGTGAGGTTTGAACTCAAGACCTCTGCCTCTAAGTGTGGCATGATAACCAATTCAACCAACGGTTAAATTCTCTCTCTCACAGTTGAATGTCAATTAACATAAGCATTCTTTCTGTCTTCTTTCACTCTCTTTACTTTTTTTCTCTTTAAGAAAGAAAGGGGGAATCAAGATTACCTTTCCTTCTTTTTCACGGGTGAATATTGAAAGATTTGTCTTATTAATTTTCTTCCCCAGTGTTGGAGAGGTAAGTCTGCTAGAATGATTGTGGGAAAAACTTTTTTACAGCTGTATCTGTTTAAGATACAGCTGTAAAAATACTTTCACAACTTATAACTTGCATTCTTTCCCAAAATCATTCTAGCAGACTTAACTCTCCAACAATGTGGCTTCAGTGAGATGCAAAGAATGAGTTCTATGATAGGCTTGTTGTAGAAGTGCTTTCTGTGGCAGGAGATTTCAATGGTTATGTGATAAAGACCCCTGGTGTTATTTAGGGTGTGCATGGAAGAAATGGATATGGTGATAGGAATGCTGAAGGAGAAAGAATTTTGGAATTTGGTCTAGCCATGGACATGTTGGTTGCAAACTCTTTTTAGAAAAAAAGGAAAACCATCTTTTTACATATGTATCAGGTACAGCAAAGACTCAGGTGGACTATCTGCTGGTTAGGAAAAAGGACAGAAAACTCTTGAGTGATGTAAAAGTTGTACCTGGTGAAGAATTTATGTCACAACACAATCCGGTTATTTGCAATTTCAAGCTGAAGAAATCTCACAGGGCAAAGAGAAAGTTTATCCACAGGAGAAGGTGTGGAAGTTGAACGAGAACAAGTGAAACACGAGTTTAGAGACTGAGAGTTTGGTTACTAGATCCACTTCAGGAAGTATGGAAGAACAGTGAAGAGGTTGAAAGATACACTGTTGGAGGTAACAGAACAGATTCATGAGTGGACAAAGGGGCCCCCAAGGCATAGGGTGACATGATGGTGAAATGAGGAAGTTGAGAAGTGTATCAAAAAAAGTGGAAACGATGGATACAGTGGATAAAAGGTTTAGTGAATAAGGAAATCTATCTGTTGGCAAAAGAATGAAGTATTCAGGATAGCTAAACAGATGACAAAGAAAAATATGGATATTGTCGGGGAATTTGCATTCGAAATGACAATGGAGTGCCAGCAACAAATTAACAGGACAAAAGGGAAATACCATGTTGAAAGATTACTGAATAACAAGTGTCCATGGAGCTGAGAAAAACTAGAAGTTGCAAAAGCAGTATCAAGACCAGCTATAAAAATTGAGAAAGAAATGGTATGGAAAGCAGTAAGAAAGATGAAGGGTAAGGTTGGATGTGTCTCAGGCGTTGTTGATGAAATGTTGAAGGCTGCGAGTGAAACAGGCATTGAGATGATCCCAAATTTGACAAATCAGATCATAATAGAAAAGGTCATCCCGAAAGACTGGGAACTTAGTACAATTATCAACTGTTACAAAGGTAAAGTGGAAGCTCTAGATAAAGGTAGTTACAGAGGCTTAAAGTTGATGGATCAAGTTGATGGATCAGGTCCTGAAAGTGATTGAGAGAATAATTGAGCAGCAAATAAGAAGTCAGATAAGCATAGATGAAATGAGATTTGGTGTTATGCCTGGGCATAGTACAACTAGTGCTATATTTATCCGGAGACAAATGCATGAGAAGTTCCTTAGCAAGAAGAAGAATCTGTATTTTGCTTTTGTGAATCTGGAGAAAGCTTTTGACAGAATGCCAAGAGATGCTGTCTGGTAGGCATTGTGTAAACTAGGGACAAACAAGCGGTTAGTAGAGGTTGTTCAAGCAATGTACAGAAATGCTCAAAGTTGTATTAGAATAAACAGCACATTTAGTGAAAGCTTTATTGTTAAAGTAGGAGTACATCATTTGTGTCTTAAAAGCATTATTTGGGTATTCCATACGGGTTGTCTAGAAGAGATGCTACATGCTGATGATTTATTACTTGCCTGTGAAACAATGAAAAACTTGGAGGAATACTATGGAAAGTAAAGGCCTGAGAGTGAATGTCACCAAAACTAAAGTGTTCATCAGTGGTTGTAGCGTTGGAAATCCCCCAGAGAGAAAAAATTTCCCATGCTCAGTTTGTGGTAAAAGAGTCTGGTGCAACTCAGTTTTCTATGGTATGTGTAAGCATTGGGTACACAGGAAGTGCAGTGGAATTACTGTTAAGTTGAGAGGACAACCAGTTTGTGTGCAAGAAATGTAAGACAATAAAACGAACATGAACTCAGATATGAAGAAAATATATGTGGATGGTGAAGTTATTGAGGTTGTTCAAAAATGTTGTTATGTTGGTGATACCATTGGAGCATAGGGTGGAGCAGGTGCTAGTGTAATAGCACACAGTAAGGATGGAGTAAGTTCAGGGAACCTTTGCTAAAGTGAAACCTGGCCAGTGAAAGTTGAGGACATGCGTTGCATGGAGAGAAATGATATGAGAATGATACGTTAGATGTATAACGCAAGTCTTAAAGATAGGCTCAGATCTGATGAACTCAGAGAAAGATTAAATCTGGGCAGTATAGGAAGATGTGTGCAGAACAGGAGACTTCAATGGTATGGCCATGTTGAAAAAATCGATGAGTTCCTGGGTTAGTAAATGTAGAACTATTGAGGTAGCAGGGTCAGCCCATAGAGGAAAGCCAAGGAAAACATGAAAGGAAGTCCTCTCCAAACTCTATAACAAATGCCTTGCCGAATCTTGCTTCCCTGATAGCTGGAAAATTGCTTCTGTGCTACCAGTCTTAATGCTAAACTTCTTTCTGACTATCAGTATGGATTTAGGCAAGCACGGTCTACTGCGGATATCCTAACGGTCATCTCTGAATGCATATACTATACACTGAACAAGGCAAGTGAAGCTAGGGCGGTAGCACTTGATATATCAAAAACCTTTGACAAAGTCTAGCATAAAGGTCTTCTCATAAAAATTATTCATATAGTATTACTGGACTAATATTAATATAATTAGATCCTTCCTAACCAAAAGAAAGATTCAGGTTGTCCTCAATGGCCGTTCATCCAAACAACATGACATAAATGCAGGGGTACCCCAGGGATCGATCCTTGAACCTTTATTGTTTCTGATTTTCATAAACAACCTCCCTGATGACATTGTGTTTGAGATGGATGTATTTGCTGACGACTCTACTCTCGTCATCTGGGTAAAACGGATGCACAGATATCCAAGGTAATGGCTGAATCCTTAGAAAATGACCTCCAGGCTGTAGTTGAATGAGGTCATAAATGGATGGTAACATTTAATGCAGCTAAGACAAAGCTCTTTTTCTTCAAAACTACAAGAAACCACCGATTGCCATGGCTAATAGCACCTTACCTGAGAGTCCAACGTTCAAACTCCTCGGTCTAACATTCACAGGTAACATGAATTGAAACAAACATATAGAAGACATTGCCAAGGCTGCTGCAAAGAAAGTGGCCCCCTCTACCATGCTAGAAAACTTCTCACACCTGAGTATCCTATATCCCTACAAAGCCACCATCCACCCATGCATGGAGTATTGTTGTCACATCTGGGCTGGTGCACCATCCACCAGTCTCTCCCTCTTAGACAAGGTCCAAAAAAGAGTATCTAATGTGATAGGTCCCTCACTATGCACCAAGCTCCAGCTCCTGTCCCATCACCACAATGTTGCATCCTTGTGCTTGTTTTACAAGTACTTCAATGGAATATGCTCTGATGAACTTGCTTCTCTGGTGACCTCTCAACGTAAATACACTCGACCAACCCGACAATCAGCTAGATCCCATCCATTCACCGTGAAGGTCCCCAGATGCCAGAGAACCTTCTACTCACATAGCTTCTTTCCTCAAGCTGCCGGCCTTTAGAACTCCCTCTCTGCTCCCTGTTTCCCTGACTGTACCGACATGCAGAAATTTAAAACTAATGTGAATAAGCATCTCGATGCACAACTCCCAATTTAGGATGCCCCCTAAACTTTCACCCTAATTCTCAATAACCCCTTACATCTACAGTGGCAACTTGCCTTATTTGGGATGAACTAAGTTAAAAAAAAAAAGAAGAAAAAAAAGGATGAACGTGAGAGAAAAACAGATAAACAAAAATCTGGTTAGAGATAGGTTAGTTTGAAAGTCAATTTCTAAAAGCCGTCCAACACATGCAAACATGTACAATGGATGTTAAACCGAATATGATGAATAATGATGATAAGTGTTCATAGGTAGAGTAGGACCACATTATAATGAGAGACTGAAAATTCCTCCTACTTGTTTTATTCATGACCCCAAAAAATAAAAATTGATCAGGATTAAATATAAAAATCAATAAAATAAATTGAAAATAATATTTTTTTAACAACATGGACCAATATTTGCTATATCTGACTTATAAAACAGATTTTTATATATACCTTTTGTTATTATAGCTATAAACATCAAAAGTACAGAGCAAAAAAAACTTACTATTTTATATATAAGATTACTCACTGCGTCATCACTTTTTAAAAATTCTATCTTTATCTAGGCTGGTTAACAGCTATTTACCTTTTTCTTTTCAAGTGTTCATTTGTAGACTTTATTAAAATCTAACACATAAAGTTATCTTACCGGATTTTTAAAGTCAGATCCTAATAGCAATCCGTCTGACATATCAATACTTGATTTGGACTAGCCTATTTTTCCTTCCACTATATTATTAGTACAAATATATTTGATTTCAAATCCGTTTTTTCTGAAAATACTTATTCCGACTAAGAAAACTTTTAGAATGGATACAATTTCCCTTATTATCATGATATTCGGTTTAACGTCCATTTTACATGCTGGCATGTTGGATGGCTTTTAGAAATTGACTTCCAAACTAATCTATTTCTGGCCAGATTTTTTTTTTATCTTTCTTTCTCTCAAGTTCATCCTTACCTCTTCCTCCCATGTTTTCCTAGGAACTGACCCTTCTACTTCAACTGTTCTACATCTACTAACTCAAGAACTCTTATCCATTTTTCCAATGTGACCATACCAACGAAGTCTCCTGTTCTGCAAACATCTCTCTATACTGTCCAGATTTAATCTTCCTCTGAGGGCATCAGATCCTGTTTTTATGACTCACATTACATATCTATCATATCATTCTCATATTATTTCTCTCCATGCAACGAATGTCCTCACTGGATATTCTTAAACATTACAGGGAAGTAATCATGTAATAAGTTATTTCCCTTGACTTCTGCAAAAATAAATATGTAAAACACTTTATATTTTTAAACATTAAAGGGAAGTTTCCGTATTACACATTATTATTTTTTATTTAATCGATTAACGTCAAGTACTCAAAATAACTTTTTTTTAAATTCCTGCTTCACAAAATAATTTGATTACAAAATTAAAGTCACTGAAATTAATTAACATTTCTTTATAAAAAAGTCAGTCATTTTTTTTTTACACCTGGACAATGTCGGGTAGGTAAAGTTAGTAATTTATAAAAGAAAAGAGAAAAAAGTTTGTGCCAGGGCGGGAAAATCTCTGTAGTGCAATCATTGACATCTGGTTGTTTAAACCCACCCAGGGTTAATTTTCTTTAAACTTTAAAATAATTTATAGAAGAAAAGAAAAACAAATTTGACGAAAAGCAAGCAAGTCACTATTTGCTTGCCTCACCACAGGGCAGAATTAGACACAGGGTCAGTTTTTAATGCAAGAAAAATCCAGTTTCACAAAAAGAGGCACTCTGATTTGGGACAAAAATAAAAATTACCTGAGTTGAGAAGGATTTCTCCTCTCATTGACTGAGGATAGAACAGATAAAGTGTAGTATCAAAACAGATACTACACTTTGACATTAGCTAATAAATAAGTCTCTACCAGAACAAAAAAAAAACAAAACGAGAATCTTTTATATTTACAAACATTATAGACATTACTATCAGGCATCCCCAGTATTGCTGTGTATGAATGGGGTTCAGGGCTGTAAGCAGAAGTACACAGCCCTGAAATCCATATCTATATATTAATACGCTAGCATCTACCTACCTGTGTCATGCTCTGACACCCCTTTTTAAGAAGATGGGATCGCCGGAGATTTATTTATCTTTTTTTAACGGTGAGCTTAATATACATCGAAGGGGGGAGGAGGAGACAGAGTTAGTACTTACTTTTGTTCCGGGCAACAGGGAGCGGAGGTAAGGGGAAGGGGGTGGGCGGTAAGACAGTGGGGTGAGTGAGAGGGGGGGGGGGGAGATGGCGACCTCAGAAGACACAGCATTTGCCCCGGGTAACCGGTTAATATAAATACATATATATACTTCCATCTAGTCACGCAAAAGTTAGCGAGTAAAAAATGTGCATATTTCTAGCCACCGGAATATTATTAAGAGTAAATTATACAGATTGATGGAGAAAACGCCGTGGAATTTCCACAGGGTCCCGCTTGTTATTATTATTATTATTGTTGATGTTGATCATCATCATCATCATCATATTTGGTTTAACATACGTTTTACATTCTAGCATGTATTAGACAGCTTTTAGAAATTGACTTCCAAACTAACCTATATTTGGACAGGTCTTTATTTTTCTCCTCTTTCTCTCAAATCCATCCGTATCACTTCCTCACATGTTTCCTTTGTCCTTACCCTACCAACTGACCCTGCTACTTCAACTGTTCTACATCTACTAACCCAAGAACTCCCATCCATTCTTTCAACTTGACCATACCAATGAAGTCCTATGCACAGATTACACAAAATTAATACCACCATTGTATTTTACTTAAGTTTATTGATCTTGGTATAGGGCTTGATTTTTAATTGCATCCACAAAACAGAGAGACAGACACCATAAATATAGTATAGATATAGATGTGCCTGGATGACATTTTATTTTATTTATAAATTGAAATGTCAAGAATATATCTGGTGTAAGTAGTTTAAAAAATAACATTGACCGATTTTGTGATCTCTATTTATATAAAGTGAGGTATGTGTATATGTTTACATATGCGTATGCAGAGGATTCACTCCTAAACTAATTGACTTATCATTATGAATTTTGAAACACTGCTGCTAGGTGCAAGGGTGGGTAATGTGGGCTATATTAAGTTTTAATTTTATGTCTTTAACACTGATAAATATAATTTCCAGTAAATAAAAAGGAAAAGGAAAAAAAAAAAAGATTTTTTTTTTCATGTTCAAATAGGATTTTGAAGTTATTTTTTTTTCACATCATTTTTTTATAAAGACGCCAGATTTGAATCATCCTCAACATATTCGGTCTAATGTCCGTTTTACTTGCTGGCATGTGTTGGGTGGCTTTAAGAAATGGACTTCAAACTAACCTATGTCTGGCCAGGTCTTTATTTATCCCTCAGGTTCATTTTATCACTTCCTCCTATATTTTCCTTGGCCTTTCCTTGTGAACTGAACATGCTACCTCAACCGTTTTACATCTATTAACTCAAGAACTCTCACCCATTCTTTCAACGTGGCTATACCATCGAAGTCTACCCTTCTGCACGCATCTCCCTATACTGTCCGAATTTAATCTTCCTCTGAGGTCATCAGAACTAAGCCTGTCTTTAAGATTCCCATTACACATCCATTGTATCATTCTCATATCATTTCTCTCCATGCAACGCATATCCTCAACCCTCACTGGCCAGGTTGAACTTCCATACATCACACTGCGTACACATGTTTGATAGACTCCTCCCTTGGTCGACAGTAAACCTATGCTCTAAAAGTCGAGAAAAGAAAGAACAAAAAACTTGAGACTTGAAAACAAAAAAGTCTTGGAAAATTGGTATACAAATTTTACTTACTCCAATTTCGGTATTAATCTGTGTTTTTTGTTTTTTGTTATTTGTCCAAGGAATGTGACAAATCTGGAATATTCTTCAGGGCAGTTGGTAACTTCATCCAAATTCTTTTTAGGAACAATTTTGACAAGATAAATAGAATCTTTATTCACCGTCCCAAAAGATTTTGATTCCTGAAAATGACAAAAAATAAAAATGGATCAATTCTTAAGAGACCTCTATTTTTTTCTGCACATTTTGCGATGACAATGAGATTACATGCTTAAGTGGGACAAACCGACAAACAGGAATGTGCGTAGTCAATGACAAAAAAAACTGAAATTAAATCTTGTTTAAGTTCATTTTTTTTCGAAAAATGAAAATTAATTAATTTATTCCAAAATAGATTATTTTAACCTAAGAAATAATTTCTATGTAAAATGAAATTTATTTGACAACTGGAAACTTAGAGGATGAAAGGAGAAAGAGGAGGTATCTGAATTTTCATGAAGGGCTTCCACTTGGCCCCCTTCTTACCCCTTTTTCATAAAAGTAAACCAAACTAAATATAGTTCACATCTTAACCCCTTACACCTAGCAGCAGTGTTCCAAAAATTCAATTTAATTTGTTTAGGAATGAATCCTGTAAATACAAATATATAAACATATACACAGCAATAGACGGTTGTTGAGAAGTTGAATCAATAACATTAAAATTTCATATATTCTACGTTGTTCAGTCAATTCACCCATGCAGTTTGATGAAGATTAAATTCAAGATTGCGCCCCAGACATAGTCTAAAAGAGGAAATACAAATAAAGCCACTAAGGCACATTATGATTAAATATCTAATAGAAAGGCTACCCGGTGTTGCCCAGGTGGAAAGGAATTTTCCCATATAACAATTAGACAAAAAAAATCAATTTCTAAAAATTGTGGTTGGCCGTTTGCTTGGCACATGAAATACAAAATATTTGAATGTCTATATTTTTGCTTCTTTTTTCTTTTCTATGTGGTATATTTAAAATTTGTCGCAATATAATTTAAAGAAAATCAAAAGGGACATTACTCACACATCGAAGATGTCTTTTCGCTGAAAATGGAGGGAAAACATCAGTTTTGTGAATCTGAAAAGAGAAAAATAGAGCAAGAAGAACAATTAGTCGACTGATCAGGTGAAAGAAAACACTGAATCAGCTTACTTGTACCAACCAAGTTTGAGCTTGTTAAAAGTTGAAGGAGCAGACATGTCGATGCCATTAGAATCGTGCAATAAAATCACAATTATACGATCAGCTAAAGCAAAAACATCCGCCCAATAGAGAGAAAACACATAAAGTCGAACCAATAAACAAGTCTGTGCTAGCAGAACAAATAAAAGTATTTTTTTTATTCCAGGTAAATAAATCCAGCAATGGTATAATCTGGTATCGTAAGCTGATAAAAATAAAAAGTCACAGATCCAGTATTAAATATCTGGGAATGTCAATACCCAAGTGTCAAAAACTGTCATGAAAGAAAAATTCACACCTCACAAACCAAACAACTAAATAGGGAAAATCTCCAACATCAATAACATGTTCAGGAATGTAACAACATATAATAGTTAACTAATAAAATGTCCTTTTTCGAAACCAATATGCAAATATCAGGAAGTTTCATCAGATGTCCTACTGGCTTGACAGGCTGAGAGCAGACTAAAGGCATTTCCATGAATAGCGGTAATGGAGAGGCGCTCGTAAAGTCAATTTAATTCACGATAGTTCCCGGTGTGGTGCGTCATTAACAGACCAAGGCTGTTGAGGAAGTCGCGTGTGGCGGGGCCTATCGCTTCCCTTGTTTCTACAGCGATTGGCTGGAACAAAAATCTGTCGAGAAGACAGGCATATTTTGATAGATGCGGTTCTCTGCTGACACTGCTGCATGTCCAGAGTTTGTTGCCGATTCTACCACTGACAGGGTGCAACAACTAAATAAAGATTACATCAGCAACGTTTTATCCTCACTGCCATATGAAAGTGAAACTTGATATCTAAAGAACAGCCAAGAGAGGAAGTTAGACGCGTTTGATTCCAAATGCCTTAGAAAGATTCTAGGGATCAAATAGAGACTGCACTGACCAACAGCTTGTATTCACAATAGTCTGAAAACGACATCTAGGCTGGCTCAGACATGCCCTAAGGTTGCCTCCAAGTGCTTCAGTTGACTCCTGATGAAAAAAGAAGAAGAAGAAGAAGAAGAGGAAGACCAAAAATGAACTGAAAGCAAACAATCAAGAGAAATTTACAAGCAACTGGAGGAACGCTGTGGATCTGGCTGCAGACCGATTGCGATGGAACACGTTGACTGCCTCATGTTTCTCAGGATGCGGAAGTTTTTAAGTCTAAACCAAACAATCTGCAATGATACCTCACTCGTCCACAGAGTTCCAAATTACCCTCATCAAAAGGGTATAACTGAAGGTCGTTTATGATTGGTTATGAGGAACAGAAATGAGTAAAAATTAGCATATTCAATGTCTACAAAATTTGTCCCGTCCTCAATATTACTTTTCTTTATTGAGATATTTTCTTCACCACAAACATGCACTATCTGGTTACAACAAAAATCGTCCACGTGTTCAAATATCATACCACATATTCCTAATTTCTACTTACTCATTGCTACGATTTCTTTACTATTTTCTGCTACTACTAATTCTAATGCTCTATTTACTAACTCAGCAATATTATTTCTTACTTCTTCATACACGAAATAGCAAAGATTGAAACTACACAAAGACTTTATCCTTTTTTAAGTAAGTTCAATTATTACTTCCATTTAGTATTCTAGTTTGTGAGTAACCACACTTTTATAAAAGGTTAGTCAGAAAGGGAGATTACATTGCCCCTTGATTCATTTTTAAAAAAAAAGTAAAATTGTTTGAGTTTTTTTTTTGTAAACAGCAGATGAATCCGACATTGCTTGGGTGTAAAATACGATGAGAGATTTTATTTAAATTTATGCATGTATCATGTTTATTAGTATACTACGGCAACTAAATTAAATTCCTCAAAATCAAACAAAATAATTACCTTGCAGCAAAAAGTTATTTTAGCTAGAAAGAAACCCTTGAAGTTCGAAAAACTTCATTTTTTTTTCTAATTGCAAAAGTTACTTCATTATTCTTATAAATTTCTTTTATCACAAATCCTTGAAAATCAAGCACTCAGATTGAATAATAATTACCATAATTGAATTCCTCATAAAATCGTTGCCAAGAAAAGTTATCTTTAATCTTGTTACAGGGCTTTGTTATAAATAAAATGAAATAAAGTAAAATGTTGCCTTTTCTGTTTACAGATGTCCAGCATGAACAAATACCCCCCCCCCCCATGATATTAATGTTTAAAGATCCCTTATACAAATTGAACAGCACCATTTTTGATAAATTTTACTCGGAAAATGTTGTGTGCAAAATCTTAGTATAGGGCTTTATTTTCAGTTGCAGCCCCGGACAGAGAAACAAACAGAGAGAGTAGAAATATAGTATTGTAGATACTTGTTGGAGATCGCCATTTTGTAGTAGGGATGCTGCGTCTGTATTCATCTGGTTCTTGTTTGAGATGAAGAAAAAAGGGTCACCAAGTTTTTGGTTAAAATTACAAACATCTACTCTACAATTTAAAATCAACTTTATTCAACAGTTTCATCAACACAGAATATGGTCCAGAAAAAGTTAGGAACACAAAAATGTAAGACAAGTTGGTTCGGCTGGCAGGCATGTACTACAGAAAAGGAATTGGTACTACAGAAAAGGAATTGGTACTACAGAAAAGGAATTGGTACTACAGAAAAGGAATTGGTACTACAGAAAAGGAATTGGTACTACAGAAAAGGAATTGGTACTACAGAAAAGGAATTGGTACTACAGAAAAGGAATTGGTACTACAGAAAAGGAATTGGTACTACAGAAAAGGAATTGGTACTACAGAAAAGGAATTGGTACTACAGAAAAGGAATTGGTACTACAGAAAAGGAATTGGTACTACAGAAAAAGAATTGGTACTACAGAAAAGGAATTGGTACTACAGAAAAAGAATTGGTACTACAGAAAAAGAATTGAGTCTCTGAGTTTCATCTAGTCATGCAACGCTATTGTGAGAGACGAGAAAAGATATACAACATCTGGTCGCAATGACATCTCTAGAGGAATTGTTTGTAAAAGGCGCAAACAACCTTGGGCGGAAATGGAAAAAGGTGCGCATGCGCAAACTGTTCTAATTGCCCGACTTATCACTACGCGAATCTAAATATGCCTGTGTTATCTCACCGAACCATGTACCAATCACTATGCGAGTGATTAGATGTAAATGCAAAAGAAAATAGATCTTAATTATGTAACTGCTACAGTATGTTTAACAAAATTTACCTTGGTAATCATATGTAAGAGGTGGATGATACCTTTGTATAGATAAAAATGTTTGTGCATATGTGGATATTGCATTTCTATAACTATGTCCGTCCGTCTTGTACCTATACTTGTAATGGCATTTACCCGGGGTGGGTTGAGCCGGCTCCAAATGAGTTCACCACGTGCCGGGCCAAGGCGGTTCATCCACGTCGATTGGCAGTTGAGTCTTCAGCATATTTCAACCTTTCCCTGTTCTAATGACAAATACCAAAACCGTGGGGTCCAGCTACCAGTTCTATGTTTGTCCTCACTGCTTTAATCTATGTCTTATTTGGCTGCCTGTGCGTTTCCTCCAGCCAGCGAGTGTGATTGGGGCCACCAACTGACAGATGAATTCCTCCTTAGGGCATTGAAAAATGTGTCCAAACCAACACATTCACAAAATCTCAGAAAAATCTTTGTCATGCTGGTGGTGTTGCATTTTGCACGATGGTGCAGTTTAGGATTTGTTTGAAGAGGCACATGCATACGATGCATTGTAGGCAATACATGTCGAAGACTTCGAATGTGTGAAGATCTTTGTGCAGGGGCCAGGTCTCGCAATTGTACAGCAGTACTATGCGTATTAGCGCTTGGGATATCCTCAATTTTGTTGAGTTTTATCTCTTGTTAAGGCTATGATCTACTCTGAAGGTGGCAAAAGGTTGTGCGAATAAGATCGATATGGATAGCAATCTTATCCTTACCTTGCCCTGTGGCTGTAAAGAATGATAGGAACTCAGTCGGAAAGTGGGTAGTTGGCTGAGAACACCTTTCTTTTAGTCCATCTTTTTTAACATTGTCTTCAAACTCGACTTTAAAAGTCAATAGGAAAAGAAAGATTGGTTAAGTTTGTTGATGCTGCTGATTATTATTTTCTTAAGTCATGAGTACAACTGAATTTAGAAAACGTTAAAGTCTTTCAATAAAAAACGACATGACTTGATAGTTTGTCTTTTTTGCTTTTTATTTTAATCAGATTTTTCATGCAACTTTTTAACTTCACAAATTCTTATTAGTGCTATGGTCTTTTTAAAAAAAAAAAATGTTTTTGGTGATCTTATTTTGGTTGGTTGCTGTAGCTGTTATCATACTCTCCATTTTCCATACATGGTGTTAGATTGGTTTTGGTTGTCTCTTTTGGGGTCATTTTGTAATAATATGATGCAGACGATGGACAGGGTAGGTTAGAAACATGGACAAAATTGTCTCAACTTAAAGCCATGCAATGAAAAAAAAAACAAAAAAACAAAAGGATTATTTTAAATGCAATTGAGAAAAATAGAAAATCACAACATTTCTTTGACCTAAAGTCAATAAGGTGAACAATTGACAATGATAACTACGGTTCATCAAATGTTTGAAGCAGAATTCGATTAGGTGACAACTTTTAACATTGACTGGACGAACAATGGGACGATTGGAATCTGGGGAAAAGTGGAGCAAAAATAAGCAGTTATAAACTTGGGGCAAACTCTAAATTAAAAATATTATTTCAGAAATTGACGACAAAAAGGCTGACATAGAATGGCATGATCAATTGTTATATAAACTTGGGAAAACAATAACGAAATGACAGACAAGGTCTGATAGATGGGGTGAGGCACACACAGGAGTCAGAGTTTATGCAAAATGTTGGGTATTGTTCAGTTGTCCAGAATGTGAATAAACATTATTTTTTGTACAACTTGTTTCTCGGAAACAACTTAGAAACAAAGGTACAAATCAGGTTGTCTTTCTTACATACTAATTGATTTTATAATGCAGGAGAATTAAAACCTCATCCCATGATGCTATAATTTAATGCTGAAACAATACCCATTGGAAATGACTAATTGTAAACAATTCATTAAACACAAGCACCTATTGTAGCCTTTCTTAATGTTATTACAGAGTTTGTTAAGGCAATAGATACAACTATCCACATTGATATCTATTACACCATTCTCACCCCCTGGTGTCAGATTGAAGTCAGCAAGGGGAGATAATCAGATCATCATACATCATAATCTAAAAAAAATATATACTGAATCTAAAAATGCAGAAACCATTACTTACTTCAAGTAGAGTTTTAACGTCAAAGAACAGATTCCAGAGTGTGCTGAATTTTCCATAAGTCCACAGCGATTGGGTTGGATCATCCACAATCATCAACTAGAGACAAACCGAAAATGGAAAAGAAAAAAAATCAAATCAAATTATAATTTCTAGAATTTAAAAATATGGCGGCTGTTAAAATTTAAAGTATTATTTTATGTTACAGTGGTTCTCACATTTTAAAATACGATACCTTGAAATGAAAGATGAAGCAAATGTTTATATATGCACAAAGTTGCATATCCCCTCAATGAGGACTAAGCAAACCGCAACTGCCGTAAATCATACTGTATATAGCTGGTTGCACTCTATAAATCATATCTACACTTAACCCTTAAATGCTTTTTGTTTCAAATATGACACATTCTAATAAAATGACGACTTAATATTCAGCGAAAATGTGTCAAACTGCAACTTGTTTCACATCTGAAACTAACCTGTTGGTAAGTGTGAGTAGGTATTAGTATGATGTTGCATCAGCGCACCCGCTAAATAGGTAATCAGTATCTTCGATGTCAGGGGCGAGTGTCATCAGTGTGTCATCTGCCTAATTCCAGAGCCTAAACTTTTAAATCTGGTAACTATAACGGTAAGTAAAAATTATTTTATGATCATCTAATGTATTATGATTATTTAGATGCATATATTGTAGCGTTTTGTTATACATGTAAAATGTTATTCCATTTGTTGCACATTTGCAACATCATTCATTTTTGTTCAAATATTTTTTTTCTTCCAAAAATCATTTATAGTACTATGAAACGTTTTTCACTTTTTTTAAAACCAATATAAAAAATAAGACATTTAAGGGTTAACATAAAAAATATAACTGCCAAGTAATATTTAACATTCCTATCTAACATATTTTTCAAATTTATAAATAAATTTGTGTTATATTCAGAAGCAATCCCTTTTCTTTAAGGCAATCATACACAACACAATAGTTTTCCACAAATGATTTGGTTTGTGAGCATGCATGCATATAACCAGGGCTGTGGAGTTTGCATCAGAGTCAAAAGTTTTGGAAGGAGTCAGAGTCAGACTTGTAAGAATGCTACGAGTCGAGGTCATATTTTTTAATCCGAATCTGATTATTACTGAATATTAGAAGACTTTAAAACAAGGAGTTGGAGTCAATTATTTTGAAATTCTAGGATTCAGAATTTTTTTAATTGTAAGAGTTGGAGTCAAAATCGGACCGCATACCGTCCAACTCGACAACCCTGCATATAACAACAATAACCACCAAGGTTCAGATCCTTGTCTTGTTCCAGCTGAAATGAATAGTTTTCTCACTGAGGAAGCTCCTTGTTTTGCTAAGCTCCTAGGACTGACTTTTATTCCAGACATGAAAAGGAAGACTTATTTTTTGTTCTAATGTTGCTGGAAAAATAGTTGGATCATTCTACTGCTCTAGAAAGTACCCGACTATAAGAGTCAGATACATCCTAATAGGGAGTACTGCTGCCATATATGGAGGTGTCTCTCAAGGCACTTTTTCTTGCTTTGACAAAGTACAAAATCGACTTTGCAATCTAGTGGGGGTGATCTCTTCTCTTCTCTACATCCCCTTTTTCACAGAAGAGATGTTGCTAGTCTTTCTCTACTCTATCATTATAAAAGATGCTTAAAATCAAATAGAATTTCCATGAACAGAGTTTCGTTCCAAAACTTCACATCTGTGAAACACATTACCACAGGATTGCTTCCCTGCAGACTACAACGTGGTCATCTTCAAGTCCAATGCCAACAAATACTTGTTATAAATCGTCCTCATAAGTAATCAAATTTTGTTCATTCACTTACCATATTCTATCTCATTAACCCTTATCCTCGAGTGGCTTTTGGTTTTGATAAGCGGTAACTCATTAGAAAAAAGAAAGAAAAAATACATTGAATACAATTAAACAACATAAGTCAGTTGTGAGACTGCATTTTGCTGTCTGACAACGTAAGTGTGGGCCAAAGTCTTGTCTGGGCCTTACTTCTCCACTTAAGTATTCCTGAAATTATGTCATAGAAAAACTATTTATATGATCAGGCTGAAATGCTTACTGTTATTAAAGAACATCAGATACATACATCAAATTTGGAAAACACGGAATTTGAAATACCGTGTAAATTTCAACCATGACCGAACATGTCAAGATCAAGGTCATATAAGATACAGGATAATATTACATAGCCCATATTATAGTATGGGCTATGTAATAACTCTCTACAATGAACAGAGCCAGTTATCACCAAGTGTTAGTGTAACCTTTTCCGTGACCTTGACGCTTGACTTAGATATCCAAAAATTAAATCAGTTCCAAGTTAGACCACAACCAATATTTTGATCAAGTTTAGTGATGATTGGTCAAGCAAAGTGAATGCTACGCTGTACACAAACAAGCATGATGACAAATTTGACTGAATTCATAACCTCCTTGGCACAGGTAAAAAAAAAAAACAAATCAAAAATTTTCTGAACTGTTGCTTTCAATATCCTGGTCACGGTACCAAATAAATATGTTAAATATCCCTTTCATAGGAACTAAGCTGAACCTAAAAGTTTCCACCAGTCTAATAATTGGTTGCACCTAGACAATCAAATCTAAACTTCACTTTTAAAGCTTATTAATGCAAAGTAATATTTAACATACCGCATGTACCATTATTTTTTTTTTAATATTTAATTTACAACTATTTAAAAAATGTATTTTTAGGAGGCCACCTCTTTGTTTCGACTTTTTTTTAAATGTAGAAAATATTCAGATTCATTTAGGTATCATAAAAAAGTTGTTTCTTTTAATTAAAAGTAATATCTAAAAGAAAAACATTTTTAGATCTAAATTAACCCAGAACCTTTTTCATAATTTATTAAAACAAATAATTTTTAAACTGTGGGTAATTTTACGACTAACTGACTAACCGCCCCCTGAATTGAGCATTGAA
Source organism: Sepiola atlantica (assembly GCA_963556195.1). NCBI lineage: Eukaryota > Metazoa > Mollusca > Cephalopoda > Sepiida > Sepiolidae > Sepiola > Sepiola atlantica. The sequence continues at coordinate 37,889,919 of OY744546.1, read as the reverse complement.
AGATAGTACATTAGTCTGAAATAGTAAACTGAATTGAGCATAGTATAGTTCAGCTTCAGACAAATACCAAATCTATATTATTACTATTAATAATATAGATTCTGAAGCTGAACTATACTATGCTCAATTCAGTTTACTATTTCAGACTAAGCAACAGTATAGTTCGGGTTTCAGAAAAACAGACAGATACCAAATCTCCATTAGTCAAAGATTTCTGCAAAGTAGTTCTGTGTTATAGCCACTGTATACCCAACTACACTGTTATATATACAATCGTTCAGAGTATAAATTTCCAGAGTATAAATTGTTTTATTTTTCGTTGTTATTTTTCAATTTGTATTATATATTTTTTAATCTAAACTTATTCTTTTGTCATTTTAGCATAAATAAAAACCAATACTTTTTAATAAAAATACACACAGCATAATAATAATAATGGTTCAATAATAACTTACACGGTATTCCTTAACTGGAACAATGAAAAACATTTCAGGTCGTCCATAACTGTAAATACTCTCTTTGCTTCCAAGTAGGACCTGAAGAAAAGTCAGGAATGCCTGCGATCTGAAAGGGTTTATGGTGCCAATAATACTTGCATATGGACCTTAAATCAAAGAGAAAAAATAAATGACAAAATTTCATCGTTTATAATAATAATAATAATAATAATAATAATAATAATAAACACATACACACACGTGGTGACAAAATGGTCATGAAGGGTCAAGGAGGGTGGAAAAACTAAGGAGAGAGAGCACCAACCAGACCTCCACTAGAAGGGTGCAGAGAGTACTGGAATCTTGGGGAGGCTTATTGCCCCTCAGTTACCAGAGAAGACCGATGGCCGTTATCAGCTAGAAATCAATGGTAAACGACTGTTGTGATAATGTAAAATGATTTGCAATGGTTATCAAATGATGCAAAGAGTACTCAAAACATGAGGAAACGTTTTGTCACTCAAACTCCAGGGAACACCACTTGTTATTGCTAGTGATCAATCATTTATAATGACTTGTGTGAAAAACTTATAGTGAGTAAATGGTGCTTATGCTGATTAGCGGCCATATTAAAAAAATATTTTTATATAAAAACAATAATATATACTTATTAAGCATTATATTCTTACTCACTGTACGAAAAAGTAGAAAAAATTATCCACTAGAACTTTAATTACAAGTATTTTTCCATTCTGCGTATCATAACAGCGACTCGTTTAGTAAGCCTCCATCTTGTTTTTTAAGAAAATTTCAGGGGCAGATAACTGAAATTTTCTTAAAAAACAAGATGGACGCTTACTGAACGAATCGCTGTTATGATACGCAGAATGGAAAAATACTTGTAATTAAAGTTCTAGCCGATAATTTTTTCTACTTTTTCGTACAGTGAGTAAGAATATAATGCTTAATAAGTATATATTATTGTTTTTATATAAAAATAATTTTTTCATATGGCCGCTAATCAGCATAAGCACCGAGTAAATTACAATAATAATAAAATCATTGTGTGGAGTGCTCAGGTGCACTACAACTCATCAAAAATGCATGTGGTGCACATATGATAATGTCAGGGAAATGAACAGTGTATGAGTCATGATTATCAACTCTGAAGTTGTGACCCCAAATGAGACTGACAAGTGATTTTCTTGCAGTTGTAAAGCCATGAACATAATCATCTAATTAAGGTAAGAATCATTCATGGGTAAGGGAGCTCATTCAAGATGAAAGTGCACAACTAGGTTATTTCCCCTTCTCACTACCTGTTTCATTGTGCTAAAAATAGAAAAAAATTCTGGAGCATATTTTGCAGAGAGCTTGTTCATCCCCAAAATCCCAGTTCAAACAAACTGGACTAAACCAGAATTAACGCTGATGGACAGCAAAATGGCTGTCACTGAAAACCATGTGACGAGTGGAATCAAGTTGTTCATCAGTGGTTGAGGTTATTTAGACGATCTGGCTAGGGGTCACTCTCTGTGCTATAATTTCACAGCCCCTTCTTCACAGTTGGATAGGAAGAGGAATTCTTTGCAAGTATCTGTATCATGACATCATGGATTTCCCTGGATTTACCTTTATATTAAAAAAAAATTTTTGTGCATACTTTATCACTACTCAGATTTCTGTTTTGTCCATTTTTAAATATTAAGACAGAAATCTGAATTATTTTATAAGTTGTGGTCGTGTGTTGAGCAAACAAAAATATTCGGCTTTCTGGGTGAAGCTTATCACTTTTTTACCATCCTCATTTCGGCAGCAAACCTTTCTTGAAACATGTTTCATTTAGTTTAGATGACAAGGAACTCTAGTCTTTTTTCAATAATTTATCATGTGTACTGACACTGTTTTACTAGTTTTATTTTCAAATGATGATGATGATCATCATCAACTGGTTTATTTGTCACAATTAATTCTCTGATGAGGGTGGGGCCTGATTGTCTAGTCTCGATCTAAGTCTTCCTCTCCATTCTTGTCTTTGGTAGGGTCTGACAGAATCCATACCCATGGCTTTCCTATCATGTTTGATCACATCCTCCCGAGACAACTTGGGTGTTCCAGTGGTGGTCTTCTCTGCTGGCACATTCAACTGTCTGGCTTTAGCAATCCAGCCATTGCTGCGCTCAACGTGCCCCAACCAACACGGTCTGCTCTTCTGCATGATATCTGCAAAGCTTTTTAAGTTGACTTGTGCAAGCAGAGAACCAAAAGTATGATTTGTTCAGGCCTCACCAAACAGATCCATCTGACCATTGCCTTGTCATTATGGTGCAGTTTTTTCTAGTGTGCCGACAGAGACAGCTCAAATTTTAAAGCCATACATTAGCACACTTCTGACACATGAGGAGTATACACGACCTCTCATAGCTGTTGGCAGGTGTTTGTTTGTTAGGATTAGCAGACTTGCAACATGTAGCTGCCGTGAGTTCATAGCCTACACTTGATGACAGCACGTCTCCAAGGTAACAAAATTCCATCACCACTTAGCTTATCGTCATCAGTATCCACTTCTGTCAGTGGTCTGCCATCTATTGTGCTTGCTGCACCAGCGCAACACAAACACTTAAAGTGAGGATATGTTCTGAGAGAACCCTTTATGCCACTGCTCTTTTTGTGGATCCATCCTGAAGTGGGTGAAAATGATTGAATTGCTGCCTGTTCCGCTTAGACATAAGACACACGGGTGTTTTCCTGTTTTTCCTCAGTAAGCTGATGATCACTAAAACCCCAAACTAATTTTAATGTCTGTAGTTGACGCTTTCCATTAAATATTTCTCTATTCTTTTTCTTTTGAAGAAATGTCGTTGTAACTGTACTCAGCTATGTCATGTGTTAGACGTGTGTATGTAGGTGATAATTTGAGTGGTGACATATCTCTTTTTGTTTCATGTTACTTCAGTCAAAGCTCTCAGAAATCAAGAGGTCCCTTCCTGGGGCTAACATTTGATCTCTATATGAGATACATAAATATCTGAATATGCCATTAGAGTTCTCCTTCATATCTCAAATGTTGACTTAGTAAGTTAAGAACATTAATTTTCCTCTCCCCAATTGACCAGTTAGCTATCTTATAGTATATCTTTCTTTTGGTCTCTTGGTCTTACTGAATTCCAGGACAAGAATTGATCTAGTCTGGTGGAGTATCCAGCTAAGTGGTGTTATTTGGAGAAGGTGCACCATTCTTCGTATGAGTCAGTGTATAGCCGTATCGAGGGGATCATATTTGAGTTTTGAATACTATGTTATTTTGAATATTTGTCAGGGTTTACTTGTAGGGTGAAGCATCCTCATGTCAGATTTGTGACAAACCCTTGTACAGAGAGACCGAATACACTCGAGGATGATGCCTAGTAGGTAATTAAAACTCTCTTATATTTGTGTGCTTGTTTACGTGTATTTTATGGCTTGTATGTATAAATATATATTCTGTTATGTATGTGTGTGGCTGGCGTTTATGTGTTCGCTACAGTGTGTAAGTTCTTAGGCTAGTATAAAAGGTGTCTTGAATTTGGCTAGTTGTGGTTAAAAGAAAAAAAGAAAATTTTAAAAAGTGACGTACTTTCTAACACTTCAACCCCACCTTACTGTTACGAGTTCAAGCCAAGTAACTTTGAGCATGTCAGATAGTTGTTGTTGTTGATTATAACTCGATTGTCTGAAGCCTCAAATTCTGATTCTTTTTGAACGATTTGATTTCATTATGAACTTGTGGTACCGACAAAGTACACCGTAGTACTGAATCATTTTAAATATTTAGTTAATGTATATAAGAGATTAAAAATAACCTACTATAGATCCATTTCTTTTGTTTTATTTGTTGTAAACTGTTTTTTTCATTCTGATGCAAGCTGTCCATTTTACGGGAATCCATCCAGTTTGCCATAAAAGGATCCCAGTTGAAGAAATTAAATTTTTCCCAGCCATACTTTTCTTTGACATTCTACAAAAGATAAACAAAACAAAAAAAAAACTAGTAGTGCTACCTGGCATTGTCCGTGTATTATATGCAAAAATAATGAATGATGAAACAGAAAAGTTATCAAATTGTAAACATAAGAAAACTGAGCAGAAAAAATTAAAAATTTCTCATCCAGTTTTCAAGATAAATAATTTATAACTAGCTGTAGCTACTTGTTTTTTAATACTTGGCCTTTGGCCAAGATCAAAGTGTAGTATCTGTTCCGATGGATACTGCACCCCATAGACTGGTATCGTCTTGGCCTTCGGGGCTTGATTCCGCCGGTCTGTGGGTTTGTCCTGTGCAGTTCTAGGAGGTCCACCCTCCCAGGCTTTGCCTCCCCTCTTTGGGGAGGAGTAAGTTTATTGCTTACTGTCTGAGGCGCCCCTACCGGGGAATGCTGACGGGGCTGCCCAGGCAGTTTTTAATGGCCAGAGTGCTCAGCTCTCGGGCGCTGGCTTTTCAAACTCCACTTTCCTGACCCGACCTTGGGTCAGATCTTAATTGTGGGAGTAAGATAAAACTGGCCTTGTGCCTAACTCCTGGAGAGGAGTAAATAAATACTCGTTTTTTAATATAGAGAAAATCCAGCTCCTCAAAAAGGCCCACTCTGGATTGGGACAAAAATTTTAATTGCCTCAGTCAAGAAGGATTTCTTCTTCACTGACCGAGGACAGAACAGATGTAGTGAAGTATCAGAACGGATACTACACTTTGATTTTAGTCAAAAGGCCAAAGATCGGTAGTCTGTTTACTTTCATTTTTGTTTTGTTTTTTAATTTTTATAAAATATGCCTGTATTTGTTTATGCAATTATTATTTTTCAAAATAAGATTTTGAAAGTTAAATTTAATTATTAACAGTATCGTTTGGTCATGAAATTATTAATGGAACCAAACTGTTATAAAACTATAACTAATTATTGTTTAATCTCTATAAAATTATTGGATGTAAATAGCTTCCAAAACTTACAATCTTGACGATTTGCTAAGAATATTAAAGAGAGACTTTCTATTCGACAGTTAAAATGCTTCCAACTTCCTGAAGAATCACAAAGTAATTTCCTTCATGTCCACTATTAAGAAAAGATAAAAATGGCTGACTTGTTGACCTATTAAACTCAAATGCATTCTGGCAGATTAGGTTTTGTAATTTATTTATTGAATATTTCTTTTATTAAAGTTTTGTTTTATTTTACACTATTAAACTTTTGATTTATCATCATCATATTTGGTTTAACGTCTGTTTTACATGCTGACATGTGTTGGACAGCTTTTAAAAATTGACTACCAAACCAAACTAACCTATTTTGTACAGGTCTTTATTCCTCTTTCTTTCAAATCCATTCGTATTACTTCCTCCCATGTTTTCCTTGACCTAACTCTGTCAACTGACCCTATTACCTCAACTGTTCTACATCTATTAACTCAAGAATTCTCATCCATTCTTTCAATGTGACCAAATAAACAAAGTTTCCTGTTTTGCATACATCTCCTTATACTGTCCAGATTTAATCTTCCTCTGAGGTCTTTAAGACTCACATTACACATCATTCTCATATGATTTCTCTCCATGCAACACATGTCCTTAACATGGCCAGGTTTCACTTCCATGCATCATCATACTATGTACACATGCCCGGTAGACTTTTTCCTTTGGTTGACAGTGGTAATGCTCTGCTGATTAGTAATGGCAAAACCACTCCTACATACCAGCATCTCCACTCCAATGTTATCACCAAGGTAACAAAACCTTTGAATAAACACAATAGCCTCGCCATCCAAATATACTTTCTCCACATATGAGTTCGCATCTATCTCCATTGTTTTACACTTCTTGCGCACAAACTGATCATCATCTCTCAACCTTCTTGAAAAATAAATAAATCAAAAATGTTCAGTTTTCTTATTTAAATTTCTTTAAGTGTAAAACAATACTTAAATCTGTCCCTTGAATCTTTATAATTGTTTATAACAAAGTTCTGAAAGCATGAAGCATTTATTGTATTATTTATCTTATTTTACTCTGCGTCTACTATGATGGTAATCTTTTATTATAAGAATAAATAGAAAGAACCATGATGCTTCTAAGGTTAATTTTACAAAAGTGTAAATAAAAAGTAAACAAGTTTAATGAATATTGAAATTGTGTAATTAATTTTAATTTTTTTTCTCTGACATAAATTTACAAAAGTGACATTCGTTTTATTGATCTGAAGAGTATTTAGATGACATTTGTTTACGAAAGAGATTATTGTTTAAAAAAAAAATTAAATTGCTACAATTTTAAATAAATAAAAAAAGAAAGGACATATTCGTTTTCTTGATTCAAATAATATTTAGCTGACAATTATTTTTATGGAAGAAGAGTCATTTCTTCTTAATAGTAGTGATTCTGGCAAACATTTATTATTCCAAAAGAAATATTACTTTTAACAGTGAATTATGCAAGGAATTTTATTTATTAAATCTATTTTTCTTAATTAACTGGAATTTCCACAGATCCTACTAGTTAAAAAATGAAGAGTCAAAACAATTCAGGATTTTTACTTTTGAAACAATTGTCAGTGTAGACAGATGAATAATTAGGATTATTTATCTCTATATAAAGTTATGTATAGGATTCACTCCTTAACTAATAAACCAATCATTATGAATTTTGGAACACAGCTGCTAGGTATAAGAATAGGTAATGTGGGCTATATTTTGTTTTAGTTTCATGCAAAGGGGGTGAAACCCTCTGTGAAAATTAGGATACCTCTGATTTTTGAGAAATTTTAACAATAGGTATTAGACATCAATTAATAAATATTCACCAAATTTCAGTTTCTTTGGAGTATTTTAAAGGGTTTTCAGGAAGTATAATATAGCCACAACCTCCCAGTTGAAAATTCAAATATTTCAGATTTGCATTAAATTTGATCTATAGTCATTAGACAGCAATTAAGTAAGATTCTTTGAATTTCAATTTCTTATTAAGACCTCTTAATCTTAAGCGTTGAATTTTAGACATTTTCTAGAATCAAAATCATGTAATGGATTTTGATCAAAATTGGAATAAGGATTCTAGACATAGGTTTAGTAGCTTTATATCTTGATTTTAATCTCCGCAAGAGGACATAAAAGTGGTGCAAAACTGTTCCGTCCGAAAGAATTAATTTTATCCCTCCCAGGATTGGTGTTCTTCTACGTCTACATAAAAACGGCTGTCTTATATTTATACTAGCTGTTCTTATCCAGCGTTGCCCGTGAATCTTTTTACTTACATTTTTGTTTCATTATTTTCTTTTTTAACTATCCCTTTTTTAACCAAATTATTTATTCATTAAATAGGATTTTCAAAGTTAAATTTAATTGCTACGGTATCGTTTGGTCATTAAAATATTAATTGAACCCAATGCAGATTTGCTAAGAATTCTAAAGCAAAAAATTGTTTTATATTCGATATATCAAATGCTTCCAAATTCTTTTCAAACCTCGCACGATAGCAGCTGATAGGCTGGGAATGCTACATTTGTCGCTTAAATAGAAATGTTTTTGTATCTTAATAGTTATTTGGTATGGTAAAAGTTAAGTGAAATAATTAAATGAAGGAAATTAGTATTTGATATTGTAGTATTAGTATTTGTACAAATAACCATAGAACAACGCATCAATTTAAATTAAGCTAAATATTTGAATAAGTACGTACTAACCATTTGCAAAATTCTGTCAATATACGAGGACCGTTTTAAAGTGGAAGCCGTTCGGCAGAACAATAAATATTAGTGTATATGGTGAAATACTCTACAAAAAGCTTTATTTTTTAAGCTTTTTATTTAGCAAATTATGGAATGATTTTGGAAGTATCATTTTAAAAGATAATTTAATTATTAATCATTTGGTCTTATGCTGACTGACACAGATGTCTCAGAAATCTGTCTCCACCCTAACAGTTTTTTTAACCAGAATAAACTTTTTCAGAAAAAAGAACTGAAGCGAAATAAATAGATTCCTGTCAAATAACAGAGGAAGAATTTTTTTAAAATAAGCTAGTCCAAATCAAATATCCATATGTCAGGCAGATTGACATTCGGATCTGACTTTCAAAAACCAACTAACTTAAATTTATATGTTAGACATTCTTCAGATGAAATCGCTATCAATAGAAATTTGTCAGTACCAATCTTTAAAACTTTGAAAGACATTGTTCCGCTCGGGCATTGCTTATTGACTTTCTCCTACATAGGCTTTTTAGGAGATTAAAGTCAGCATCGGCAACCCAACTGTTGGACTTGTCACTTGGGTTGCAGAGTCAGAGTTGAGGGGAGTCAGAGATTTTGGAAAGAGTTGGAGTCGAACTCGTAAGAATATTAAGAGTCGAAGTTGGATTTTTTTATCTTCAAAGAATCAATAGACGGTTTGAATATTGGAAGACTTTAAAATAAGTTGGAGTCAGAGATTTTGGAAAGAGTTGGAGTCGAACTCGTAAGAATATTAAGAGTCGAAGTTGGATTTTTTTATCTTCAAAGAATCAATAGACAGTTTGAATATTGGAAGACTTTAAAATAAGTTGGAGTCAGAGATTTTGGAAAGAGTTGGAGTCGAACTCGTAAGAATATTAAGAGTCGAAGTTGGATTTTTTTATCTTCAAAGAATCAATAGACGGTTTGAATATTGGAAGACTTTAAAATAAGTTGGAGTCAGAGATTTTGGAAAGAGTTGGAGTCGAACTCGTAAGAATATTAAGAGTCGAAGTTGGATTTTTTTATCTTCAAAGAATCAATAGACAGTATAATATTGGAAGACTTTAAAATAAGTTGGAGTCAGAGATTTTGGAAAGAGTTGGAGTCGAACTCGTAAGAATATTAAGAGTCGAAGTTGGATTTTTTTATCTTCAAAGAATCAATAGACAGTTTGAATATTGGAAGACTTTAAAATAAGTTGGAGTCAGAGATTTTGGAAAGAGTTGGAGTCGAACTCGTAAGAATATTAAGAGTCGAAGTTGGATTTTTTTATCTTCAAAGAATCAATAGACGGTTTGAATATTGGAAGACTTTAAAATAAGTTATAGTCAGAGATTTTGGAAAGAGTTGGAGTCGAACTCGTAAGAATATTAAGAGTCGAAGTTGGATTTTTTTATCTTCAAAGAATCAATAGACGGTTTGAATATTGGAAGACTTTAAAATAAGTTGGAGTCAGAGATTTTGGAAAGAGTTGGAGTCGAACTCGTAAGAATATTAAGAGTCGAAGTTGGATTTTTTTATCTTCAAAGAATCAATAGACGGTTTGAATATTGGAAGACTTTAAAATAAGTTGGAGTCAGAGATTTGGGAAAGAGTTGGAGTCGAACTCGTAAGAATATTAAGAGTCGAAGTTGGATTTTTTTATCTTCAAAGAATCAATAGACAGTTTGAATATTGGAAGACTTTAAAATAAGTTGGAGTCAGAGATTTTGGAAAGAGTTGGAGTAGGAGTCAGACCTTATACCTTCCGACTCCGCTTGTCACACATCTATAAAAGAAAACTTACTTCTAAAATGGGTATGAACTCCTTGTGACTTTCGATTCCAATAATCTGTGGAGCACCAAGTTTTAAAAGCTGTTTGGTCAGCAAAGCCGGACCTGAAATATTCAGAGAAGAAAAAACAAATCATTATTTAATTTACAAAAAAAGAAGTTATTTTTAACTTTGCTCTTGTTGTGTTCACACAGTTGGCCCGGTGGTGATTTCTGAAGATATTGAAAAGACGGGTATGGTTGACCACATATGGTGTAATGAAGTAAAATTATAGATCGAGGAGAACAGTAGAGAATCTTTCCTAGCTCTGTGTCTATGTACTGCAAGTTTATCGGTGGAAAGCTGAGGATCTGAACAACAGCCGACAAGGACGATTAGGTTGAGCTCTTAAGTCCACAGGGGAATTGCAATTGTTTAGCCATCTTGTGTGACCTTGCTCGGGGCTGCCATAGTTAGGGATGTAGTGAAGGACAGGGAAGAAGCTGACTTAACCCGACCAGGTTTAATTTTGTTGCTATAACAACAACAACGGCGGCGGAGAGTAAGATGTCTCACAGAAGTTGGGTGACATTGGCCTCTTTAGTAGACCTAATATAGAATTAAATACAATATTGGGACCAATAATTAAAAACAGAACACTAGTAAAAAAAATTTTTTTTAAATAAATAAAAAGTAAAAATAAATAAATATATATAAAAAACACAAAGTTCATATTTTCCAACAATTCAGTTAGGATGGAGTCCTAACTGATAATGTGAAAATTTAATGCTCAATCGATAATATTCCAAAGAATTTAATGCAAAAAAAAGAAATCGGTGTTAAATTGTGATTTAATCTATTATATAAAGGAAGGTTGTAATTCTATGTGCATGTGTCCGGCTAAAAGTTAGAAACTACACAAGATACACTTACAAACCTTACACCATCACATTCAGTGTTATCATGACCTGGTTATGGTAGTAGTAATAATAATAATAATAATAAAAGATACTGCAATACTCATTCCCTTAGGATCACAAGGGATCAAATTAATATATAGGAGGGTAAAACTTTTACTGATAGTTATTTCAAAAACAACATTGAAATTAGGTCAAAGAAATCAGTTTTGTTTTCTCTTTCAAGGCTAAATTAATAAATTGATTTAACTAGCATATCACCCCCCCCCCCTTCACAATTTAAATTAATCCTAGCTGAACCACGCTTCGCCTCTCACGTTTCCACATTTATTGTATCGCCTCTCCCACTTCCTAATGATCCTAAACTCTAACTGCTACCACTGCCACCATCTACTTGTTTCTCATATTTTGATTTTCTTGCTCAAATCGGCTGCAGCTCTGAGCCTGCTGACAAAACATTTTTGTACGTGTATGATTTTTTCTTCAAACAAATCATCTTGAGGAAGTCTTACAATAAAGACGAAACGTTGATGAATACATAATATTTGTTTGTTTTCCTTTTTCCATATATATATATATATATATATATATATATATATATATATATATATATAATATAGTTACATAGTTTTTTGTTTTCCTTTTTCCATATATATATATATATATAATATAGTTACATAGTTTTTTGTTTTCCTTTTTCCATATATATATATATATATATACATATATATATATAATATAGTTACATAGTTTTTTGTTTTCCTTTTTCCATATATATATATATATATATATACATATATATATATAGTTACATAGTTTTTTGTTATTGTTTTTTCTAGCGATAGAAACAGAGTTGTTTTTCTTAGTATTTTTCCACTTCCTAAGCAGTAAAGAATATTGCATTTGGTCGCCCTTAATTAATATATATATATATATATATATATATATATATATATATATATATATATATATATATAGATATATTTTATACATTGTTATGGCTTTGTAAAGGGTCCCGGAAGGAAGACATGAACTCAGAGTTTAGAGAAAACAAGTATATTAAAAAAAGAATAATACAACAGAGAACAAGAGTTGTTGCACATCAGTTTTGACCGCTAGTATAGACTGGTGTGGTTCCATATATTTATTTTTATATATAGAAATATACAAAATGTGTCAAAAAGCCGAAATGGAGGGAGGGGCGTGGAAAAGGTGGGTCGCATGTGATTTTAGTTAACTATACCTAATTTCAACTAACTTAGCTAGTTGCAATCACTGACCAGTTCATTCACCAAAATACCACAGTTATACCTAACATTCACACATTCAGCAAAACAAAATCATAAAATGAATATCCTACTTAAAAACCCATATTTTGAAAGAATGTATATACATAATAAAAAGTGGGAGGTTGGGGAAATAAAATTTTATATAAAAAAATAAAAGTGTAAATATTTACAATGATCAAAACCCCAGTGACAGTATAAGACCCCTCCATCTATATGTTGTGGCAGATAAACGGATTTACCAGTCGAAAAAGGTGATGCAAGCCCCAACGCTTTATTAAATCTACACCATCTTCGAAAATTTCGAAGGGTGATCTGCATCTCAGGTAAATCAAGCAATCTGTCACCTAATGAGGGCGGGAATGGGGATATTATAAAACTAAAATGAGAGGAAAAAGGGGGGGATAGGACGAAAATAAATGAGGGCCTAATGAAATCATTAATACACTAGCTAAGTTATGAACTAAAATAACTACAATGGGTAACGTAAACTAGACTTAAACAGGTCATTGTTAATGGTCGTTTCTGCAACCCAAAATTCTTTACCTCAGGTACATCCAAATACCACTCAATGCCAGCTCCTGTCACTCGACAAACTCACGCCACTCTCTCCCATCTTTCACCAAATTCTGCCAGAGGGAGTTTCACCTTCTCAGCCCTAATGTGAATCTTCAGACGATATTTTGAAAATTCGAATACGGTCAAGAAAGGTGCATCCCTAATCTTGTTGGTGTTGGTTCCCGGATCTTCGGACCCACTTTGTTTTTAGAGTTCACCGTTGGACCTGCATTACGTTTTTCCCTTTTTGGGCATTCGAAGCTAAGGTGCCCCACTTCACCACAGATCCGACACGAAGGCCTTCTTCCTGCAATGATGACTGGGATCTTGTCCTCACCTATTTCGAGATAATAGGGAATCTCATCAAAGGCTTCTTTATCCAAAAGAATTCTATAAGTCCAAATTGATAGGTGCTCATCGCAGAAAATTGCTGCTATGTCCTGGTATTTCATTAGGAAGGCTGTCAGATGTTCCCCTTCTACATGAAAGGAAACATCAAATATGGAAACGGAGGTCCTTCTTTGCGCCAAGTACTCCATACGAAGTATGTGTTCATTGGTAATGATCTCTATTGCCAAAAGTGTATTCCACATATGGTATCTCTTACATTTAATTATTCTTTGGGGCCTGTGCCTTGTAGTCAAGATTAGTTTTGTAACTAATTCGCTTGTCGCTGAAATTACTTTTTTTGTTTTTCTGTCAACATCTTTTAGAAATTTCTTCCGGTTTTGGTAAGCCGATCAGTGTCTTGGTGACTAAATATTGACATTTCCTAGCTTTTTTTAGGAATTTTCTAACATTAATTACAAGTTTTGGAGGTTTACTCTAGTCAGTACTTGGAGTGGGAGGTGAAGCCTTGACGAACACCACTTCCATTGTTGTTTCTTTACTTTCCCTTGTCACAGGGCATGGAGTTGGCATGGCTGATGAGGGGAAGAAAAACAGTAAAATACGACAAAAAACCCAAAAAACTCAAAAGTTCAAAAAAATAATCCGACTCTAAAAAAGAGAGACGAATTTAACGATAACAATAATAACAACAATAATAACAAACCAGCAATAACAGCAGACGCGCGCACGTGAACAAGAAAAATCTAAAAACAACGTACAGAAGAGAGATATTGGTTCCAACCCTGAAGAGCAGGTGCTCCTAGTATTTATGGTGAGTGGAAGAGTCTAAGTAGTCCGTAGAGGTAAGGTAACATAACACCCCCTTCCAAGCCTTATCTCCTCAGGACTCACAGTATCATCTCCTTTTTGGATTGCTGCTATTCTGAGGCTGCTTGGAGTATTGATTTACTCCTCTCCAGGAGTTAGGCACAAGGCCAGTTTTTTATCTTACTCCCACAAGTAAGATGTGACCCAAGGTCGGGTCGGGAAAGTGGGGTTTAAAAATTGCCTGGGCAGCCCATCGGCATTCCCCGGTAGGGGCGCCTCAAACAGTAAGCAATAAACTTACTCCTCCCCAAAGAGGGGAGGCGAAGCCTGGGAGGGTGGACCTCCTAGAACTGCACAGGACAGACCCATAGACTGGCGTAAATCAAGCCCCAAAGGCCAAGACAATACCAGTCTATGGGGTGCAGTATCCATCAGAACAGATACTACACTTTGATTGGAGTAGCTGCATGTCAAAAATGTTGTATCTGGTAACCATAACTTCTTCCTGGTGTGTGCTATCGGTGTCTTACGATAGTCGTTCAATAATTTGATTTAGGCCTCTATCAAATTCAGACTTGATATCCTCCAGCTTTTTAATTCTAGACTTCTGATTTTGGAGCACATCTTTAAACTTGGAAAAAATGTCTTCTTTGCTTTGACATTAAACTTCTAGAAAAGTCATCTTATCTTTCATAGTCTTTAGCTCTTCTAAAACCTCTTTGTGCTGCAGCTTTAACGATTCCAGCTCTTTACCTATCAGTTCACTCTCTTTAACCTTCAACTGGTTGTCCAAAACATTTGACTGGATTTCATTTAGTTTAGTGTTAGCAATTATCAGCGTGCATTTTGTGTGCTTTAATTTCTGCTGAGAATTTAATTTGGGTCCATTTCATATGAGTTTTAATGGTTGAAACAAATTCCTTCTTCTGTTTTTCTGACTCGGTCGTCAGATTTTTTTATTTTCTGGCCAAAAATGTTGATTGGTAACCCCCATAGGTTTAACTGCTGCATTAAGTCTGTGCCAAATTGTTGGTAATTTTTAATATGGACATTTTTACTAGTTCTGTTTAAAGTAATGTCCGTAATAATTTTACACTCGAATTTAATTTTGTCACTAGTGACTGTTCTGGCTATTGTGTTGCTTTTTAGCATAGTCAGTTTATCCAACCTTCCTCATGTATGAATGATAGTAATGACACGTCTGAACCAGAATCTAATTGTAATTTTACATTTTTATTCAGGATTTTTACCTGTACATATTTTCTTATAATTCTGTAGTCCTGTTCGTTCGTTTTTGTGGATTTAACCAGTTTTATTTTCTCTATTTGTTCTGCAATGTGAATTCTTGTGTCAGACTTTATTACAAGTTAGGTTTTAAAATGGTATGTGCATTCCGTTACCCAATGAAGGTATCCACAATGGAAACAGGGGCTAGGCAGTAATTTATCTTGTTTTTTTTTTTTATTGGTCTGGCTTGTTTTTGTAGGAGCGTAAAAATAATTTCTCTTTTTGTTTTGAGTTGTTTGTGAAGGAGAGTTGAAATGTGTTTTCTGACGTACCTTTCTTATGTGCACAATGCCCGACTCTTCAATGTCTTTTGAATCTTGTTTAACACTTATAAATCTCTGGAAGTCTTCGGCTAATTTCTGTAATGTTAAATTTGGTTCACTTTCTGATTTGTTTCTGCGTCTTTCCTGATACAAGTCTTTGCACAAAATTAAACATTTAAAGTTATGAGTGCTAAGTTCAGCTAATTTGAAATCGTCACATTGTTTATTAACGGGAACGTTTCATAGTCTTCGACATTTTTTTGACTAAATTTAAACACTTTCAGCGTTTGTGGAATAGAGAAGTCTTAGGGCTAAATAATTCTGTTAAAAGTTTAACGGCTTCAGAAAAAAATCAAGTCGCTAGTTTTTCGGGGTAAAATGAAGTCCACGAATTTGTTATGTTCGGTGGTGCCTTATTTTCGGAGCAGTAGGCAAACTTTTTTATAGTCTGCCCAATTTTCAAAATCTATTTTGTATGGATCCTCATACCTTCTGAAATATGAAGCAAAGGTTTTATCCTCGTCTTGGGAATAAGTGAAATTGTCAATTGCATTCCAAACGGCATTCTGCGAAAAAGCATTATCGTTTTCGTTACTTTGATCCCAGTTCAACATTGTAATAATCCTTCGATTTTTTAAAATTTTGTTCCAGAAGTCTTTCTTCAGCTTCTTTTTTTTTGTTCCAGTAATCTTTCTAGTGTTTTTGTAGCCTTTCATCGGCTTCTTTTTTTTGTTCTAGTAATTTTTCGTCGGATTTTGTTATGTTTCAGTAAAAGCTTTTGAAATCATTTTTCATTTTTTAGTTGTCTTTCTTCAGTTTTTTTGTAGCCTTTCGTCGGCTCCTTTGTTTTGTTCTAATTTCTGTTGTATTTGATATTTGACGAGTTCTGTAATCGTTGCTTTAAAATCTTCCATGTTTAAAATGTGTCTTTAGAATATGGCTTTTAGAAGTTCTTTTTTTCATATTACGCTGCTAAACGTAATCTTAGTTGTAAAAAAAAAGAGAGTATAAAACCTTTTCTATTCGACCAAAAAGATCACTTTTTTTCTAGTACGCTTTTCACATAACCATGAAATTTACAGTCAGAACTTTAGTCAACAGAAAAAAGAAATAAGGTTTTTAATTTTTTTCTTTCGGTGGCAGAACTTTGTGACAATATTGAGCGACCCTGCGAAAGTCGGAGCCTAGAATACAGCGCTAGTGTAAATTAGCCGCAGGTCAACAAGAGTAAATTACCATATTGTGTTTCTAGTATGAATAAAGTGAGAATTAGGCCAGTAACCTAATTCACTTTCTTGAGAATAGCATAACCATTCTCCTCTGAAGTGTCAATTTCAATCTAGGTCATATCGTTTTTTTATATTGTCAGATACAGAGAGAATTAGGTCAGCTACAACCTAATTCGCTTTCTCGGACGAAATTAATTATTTCATTATCGTTTTGTTATTGAATTATTGAACTAAATTTTTTATAAAACAAACTAATTTTTGTTAATGCAATGTTGTTTTAATCTTCATTTAAAAAATGTAAATAACCTCTAAAACTGAATTTTAAAGCCAGAAATTACTTTCTATTTGACAATTTAAATGCTTCCAAATTCCTTTCCAATTACTAAGTAATTTATCCTTTTCTTTTCAACTATAAACAAAAGATTAAAATGGCTGACTTGTTTACGAAAAAATGCAAATGCATTCTGGTCGATTTAATTTTATAATTATTTTTTAAGTAGGATTTTTAAAAATTTGTTTTTTTTGCATAAAGCCAGTGCATTTTGATTTCAATAAATAATTGATTAATGGTAAATAAATAATGTGTAAGTCATGTAGAGACAAGAAACACACAGACACACAAGAAGTGGTCACACGATTTTATTAATATAGATATAAGGTTCATGGTACAACATTTTAAAATAGCTAATAAACCAGGTTCATTTTAGTAAATTGTCTTGTAGCAGCATTACTACAAACAGCAACGGCACCATTAACAATATTTTTTAATCTGTACTTGACTTTTTAGCTGGGTTCCGATTGGTGCAAGCATTTAAATTCGTTACTGGTTTGTCCAATCAGGGGCCGTCTCTCATGCAAGCTGAGTACCTGATTTAATATATATTTAATTTATAAAAGACAGTGCCCACTACTTTCTTCCTCTTTCTAGCCATGAGACGGCACTGCTACCTACTCATTAACGTAACTCGGATCAACAACAAAAAACTTCCCTCTTGGGACACAAACCGAAACCCACCAAGCCACGATCTCTGGTGTCGGCAACATGGCGATCAAACGCACACACGTGGACTGATATCAATATAACACACACACACACCCATATTTACAAACACACATGAACTCGGCCTTCCTTTAAACAACTAATACGTACGAACGGACTTCTACTAAGAACATTCTTCTTATAAGAACTCTTCTCTCTTCCCTACTAACAGGATATTTATTCAACACATGCACTCTCTAACCTTTTTCCACGTCCAGACTTCTGAACATGTTATTCTCTGTTACTAACCTCCTTCCTGCTTTTATCCACTGGATTCCAGAGCACTGGCTATATTAATACGAAGATAAACTGCTCATAAACTTTCGGCAGCAAACAAAATTTCCTAATTCCGTTACATTACATGTTAACGAAGATGACCCAATAAAGATGTTATAAGTATTAGAAATGGACTAACATTTATCAGGAGTTATATTAATTTGGTTAGGTTGTTTTATTTGATAGCATATTGCATACAGACACGCGAGAAGTGGTCGCACAATCTATTACTAATGGAGATTTGATATCTGTCTGTCTGAAGCCGAACTTCTATATCTGCATCTGAAACTATACTATAAGTATTTTTAATGACCTGATACTATCTTTCAATGCTCAATTCAGGAGAGCAGGGATACTGTATTATCTGTTGCTGTCATGATATCATCCTCGCAGGCATTACCTTCTCCTTTGAAGGGGGGGGGTCAGTGTAGTATGTTCGTTTGTCATTATACCATTCTCCTAGACATTACATCCTCTTATTTAGGGGGGGGGGTAGAACATTATCTGTTCTGTTTTCATGAGGCTACCCTCCCAGGTATTACCTCCTCCTTTGTCAGTGTAGTATATGTTCGTTCATCATATATACTAACCAAAAAATATGCTCCCTCCAGTTGCATATATTTTTGCTAGTTTTAGTAGAAAAGTTAATATTTTAATTTTATTAAAATCTGAAAGACTTCACCACCATATTTCCTTAGATATGGCTGTTTGGTAGTAATAGTACTACACCAATCGGTTTCGGTTTTATAAAAAAAAAGAAGCAGTTTCAGGTGTACAAATGAAATCCGAAAACCACAGGGTTTTCAGTAAAGGTACCCATCTCTAATACACACACACACGCAATATATACATATTAGAGATGGGACAATTCCAATATTTTTCCAGATTCTGATACAATTACTGTTCTAAATTCCCGATTCCAATTCTTTTCAAATTTCTAAATATTTAGTTTTTTTCTTCTAATTTTCGGATTACCGTAAAGCCCTGTGAGAGACAGAGGGATAAGCGGCCATGACTGGCATGCGGCCGTTGCAAAGAAACAGTGGATGCGCGCAGGAGCGAACCTGGAACTGTCTGACCTCGAGACAATGGTCAAATGCGTGTGATTATGCAAAGTAGGCGCTTTTGGCAATCCAAAAGAGCTCAATAAAGGGAGTGACATTTTTTGCTCGGCAGAGATCGTTTTTGGACGCCATGTCATTCGCGCGTTCAAATTGTCGTCGGTAACATTAGTCATTCTTTTGCAGTTTCGAAATTTTGGCATTTGTTTTGGTCTACCGCTCTATTTGTCTGAGGGCTCACACCACCACTTAATTGAATTGGAACAAATACTCCTGCTGCTACTACTGCAACGTAACAACTTTGCTGGTGAAGAAAAAGAAAAAAATAATAATCCGGCACCAGAAAAAAAAGAAACATACTGAGAGCTGGTATTCTTTGCATTCTCAATTATCGCTACCACTTGCTTTCAAGTAAAAATACACTTGTGGGGAGGGGGCGTACATCACACAAGTAGATCTTTCTATTTTTTTCTCTTATTTTGTTTCTTCATTTTCTTTTTCGCTTACATTCATATTCTGGATAACGAGTCCACAAAAAAGTTTTGAATAATTTTAAAGTGTAACAGAATTTTAAAAGTAAAATTCGAATAATTGTAGGGTAATTCCATGTCAAATCATCAAGAAAAAAACACTTTTGTCACCCTTACCTCTCAGATTTTCTTGAAATTTTTACCAGTGGTAGATACCATAAAAGTAGGGAAATCCTGAAAATTTGAGCACCTGAATGAACACGGTTCAGAAATTAGAGCACTTTTAAGATTAGGGGTGTGACAGGATTCTCGTCAAAATCACGAGTTTTGGAAATCATGGTTTTGTGAATAAAATCATTTCTAGATAACATAGAGGGCTGAAAATTGGAAAGCTTTTCAGGCCGAGGAATCCAAAAATCACATCTAGAACCACTGAAAAGCAACTATTTTTTAGCTATTTGATGTTCAAGCAGAAATTTGAGTACCAGGTTGTCTGGTCATAAAAAACCATGTGGCACTATTAGAAATTAATTTTTTTTGATTTCTGGGCATCCTTATAACTCTGAACTTTAATTTTCCCAGAGATGAGCTTTTGTTCTTTCTGCGGAACCTAGGGTAGGATATGCGTGAAAATAAATCGGCGCGAAAATTTATCCGAATAAGGTACATTTGGTTGAAAACTCATCTTCCTCTCATAATTCAACTATTTTTGAGCTATTTAATGTTCAAGCAGAAATTTGAGTACCGGGTTGCTTTTGACTCAATGTCAGTTCCCTCAAAAACAGATTCTGATGTATCCAGCATATCCTCCTCGACACTGTATACTTCAGCTAAGGATGATCTATAAGTACCCACCACTTTCTCTAGTTTTTTTTTGGCACTGCTCACACGACTGTGTTTGGGCACACTATGGAGATTCACTGGAGACACACCAACTATTTCTAGACTGGTGTTTATGCGTTTTCTTGGAGTTTCTTCCAGCTCATAAGGTTCGTCGTCTGGAGCATCTTCATCAATGTCACTTTCACATCCCTCGACTCAAGCGTCATTGGTGGAACTCGTATCAGAGGAACTTTCTACCATAAGGTTTTGGTAGAATTTGTCAGATTGTCGGCAAAGCATGAGCCCGGGTGTCATAGCATAGCCTTTGGCTTCCAAATGTTGCGCCATCTCCAGATTTACGCGTTTCATTCCCTGACACAGACGCCGGTGTTTTATCAGCACACCACAACACTTGCTTGCATGACGCTCAAAGGCTTTGCCAAACACTTGTTCGTGGTGGAGACAGACAGTTGTTACATTGTCCCTCTCACGTAAGTTAGCACGCCATAAGAAGATAATTCGGATTTCATCATCAAAGTCATCCATATTTCTCAAGCCAACAGATCTGGTGTAGTGATTCTCATGGCATGAAGTCTGCAAAAGCTCGCCAAAGCTGCATTGTTCTGCTTTCTCTCCCATTGTATTTCTTGTTCTGAGAAAAAGAACAGATATGATATGGTGTTAATTCAGGACTTGAGCCCTAAATTGTTTTCTTAGCAATTCGAATCAAATTTAAATGCATATTTTTGTGAGACAGGCGGTTTTAATTTGATCAAAGCCAGACATTTTGGTCACAGGTCATGACCGGACAGAAATAGCTCAATACACGGTTTCACGATTACAGAAAAGTTAAGTAAAAACAGTGATCACTTGAAAAAAGTTGAGATAAAACCAGGCAGATATTAGAGTGGGTAATGGCCCTTGAAATGTTATCGTGAAAAGGTGTATTAGACACTTATTTGGGACCCTAGATTAGCTATAGCTATGAATAGTTTCTCTCGCTGAACGCTTGAATCTCTTACCTAGCAAAAATGTATTCCCTCCTGCAAGGGCAAATATAGCGAATTATGAGAGGAAGATGAGTTTTCAACCAAATGTACCTTATTCGGATAAATTTTCGCGCCGATTTATTTTCACGCATTGCCCTACCCTAGGTTCCGCAGAAAGAACAAAAGCTCATCTCTGGGAAAATTAAAGTTCAGAGTTATAAGGATGCCCAGAAATCAAAAAAAATTAATTTCTAATAGTGCCACATGGTTTTTTATGACCAGACAACCTGGTACTCAAATTTCTGCTTGAACATCAAATAGCTAAAAAATAGTTGCTTTTCAGTGGTTCTAGATGTGATTTTTGGATTCCTCGGCCTGAAAAGCTTTCCTGGTCCAATTTTCAGCCCTCTATGTTATCTAGAAATGATTTTATTCACAAAACCATGATTTCCAAAACTCGTGATTTTGACGAGAATCCTGTCACACCCCTAATCTTAAAAGTGCTCTAATTTCTGAACCGTGTTCATTCAGGTGCTCAAATTTTCAGGATTTCCCTACTTTTATGGTATCTACCACTGGTAAAAATTTCAAGGAAATCTGTGAGGTAAGGGTGACATGGTCTTGATGATTTGACATGGAATTACCCTGTATTGACTGACCTTTGTTTTTTTTTTAAGGCGCAGTTTGTATGCTGAAATGGCACACAACCCAGTAAAACGTTTAAGTAATGGCTGCCAGCGATTAACGCACTGAATTAAAGTTAGATTTTCCTCAACATAAAAATGAAATCGTATGCTACAACCAAACAATGTTGGCAAAAAACAAGCGATGAAGGTGGGCTAAATTCCAACGATATAAATGAAACTAATAACAATGAGAAGAAATGTTTGAGCTAGAGAATAACATTTTGAAAATAAAACATCAAAAATGCAAAGTAAATAATCGTGCGATAAGAAGAGGACTTAAAGTTAGGAAAAAATTATGGACACCATTTCCAATTTTTGCATTTGTAACAAATGCAGTAATTTCATTGGCTAATGAATATAGCCAATGAAAACTATGGTATATATACGGTAGTTTTTCTTACTAAAAGAATTATCAGGTTGGATAGAATATATAATTAATGAAATCGATTGGAATTACTCTTTATGTGAAGAACACAGATTGAAAATTTCTGTAATTCACTGGCTAGGCAGAATCAAATATTGATTTGGCAGATGCAATGCTATATCGGTCTTGTAAACATATGTACATGTGTGTGTATATATTTATATGTGTATATGTATATCTATATATATCTACATACACACACATCTAAAAGAAACAAAAAACAAGTCGACATCAATAAGCCACAATCTCCTAGTTTTCAATCCTCATTTCCATATGCTATCTTCATTTGGACATCTGCTAACCCCACTCCACTCCACTCCACTCCCATCCTCACGTGCACTCAGCAATCAATATTTTTTCCTCCATTTTGTTGCTTTTTCAACCTTGAAACATTTGTTTTTCTTGCAGCTATTTTCTCCAGCTTTTTTCTCTGGTATCTCGAACTCGTATTGATAATAGTAATGATGGCAACCATGAATGGTGCAGTAAGGCATTATAGCCCCTCTTCTTTTTCTGAATAAAAAGAATAACAAATATCTTTTTCTGTTTTGGTAAACTTTAACTTATCTTGCATTTATGGAAGGTACCAGAGGTGTGGAGTCTGCTGGAAACATATCAGACTCTTAACTCCATTTAAAAAAACTAACATACCACCTCTTGAATGTTATTCACATAATGCTCCAGCCTATATAATCTCCAACCTTCTTCAGGTACGTCTTATCGAACTCGGCAATCTTTACAGAATTTCAAACTGAACATGAACATGTGGCGCAACAGATAAAGTGTTAAGTAATAATCAGTTTTAAGTGACAGTCTTCCGGAGGTTTGAGGTTCAATCATCACTACAGGCGATATTAACTAAGAATAAAATACAAATTACTTAAGTCATGACAGACGGAACAAGAACAATCTACCCTCGTGGATTAAATAAAGAGTTCAGTTTGAAATTCCGTATAGATTCCCGAGTCGACAAGATGCACCTGACAAAGGTCGGCGGTTACATAGGCCGAAACATTATGAGAATAACATCCAAGGCATAGTATGTTGTTGTTTTTTTTAACAGCCGAAATGTTGTGAGAATAGCATTCACGTTTAGAACAGTAATTCGAATAATGCAAAATATACTATTCTCTACGTAAGTTAATAATTCAGAGGTAAGAATCAGATGAAAAAAATCCAACTCTAAAAAAAAAAAAAGAAGACAAATCTGACTCTTGGAAAATTGCAAACTCCTGACTCAGAGTTCTTACCTAGGAAGATATGCATACCCTCTGTTCAGTCTATATAATAAATAATACTCGAAAGTAATGAAAAACTGTGAAAATAAAGATTATACAACTGATGTTATAGATTTAGAAAAGATCATTCCTACGTTAATAGACGAAAAATGCCAGCGTAATACTTACAAAGTCGACACTAAAATCGATGGACTATTCTCATTTTTCTAAGACATTCTCCATTTTATCAGACATTACAGCACAACCCGTACATAAACAAGGAGATTATTCCTACCAAATTTCCGCTTTCTATGAGCATTGGTTTTGGCATCCATAGACTTCAGACACACCCACAGACTGTATTAAGTATCATTATCATCATATTCAATTTCCAAAATGATTTATTTCTGGGCAAGTTTTTATTTATTCCTACATCTCGATTTCATTTTTATCACTTCCGCTCATGTCTTGTTTCGACTTCCCCTGCCAACTGAACCTGCTGCATCAATTGTTCTGCATCTATCAAACGAAGAACTCTGATCCATTCTTTCAATGCGACTAAACCAACAAAGTCTCCTGTTCTGCACACATCACCCTATACTGTCCCGATTTAATCTGACTGAAGATGACAAATGCCAGAAGAGTAAGTAGGTGGTGCATTACTTAAAAAGTCGGCACTAAAATAGATGGCTTGGTTTTATTTTTCTAATGACTTTAGCATCAGGATTAAACCATAACCCCCATAAAAACAATGTACATAGAAAGGTGATCATTCATACCAAATTTCCGCCTTCTATGTCCAGTAGTTTTAGTGTTCTTAGGTTTCACACTAGCTGACTTGGCCCGGTGTTGCCTGGAAGTATCCGGCATTTGTTATTTTTAAACCCAAATGGATTCTTTGACAGATCTATTTTTGTAGTTATATGGTTCAAGTATAAATAAGTTGCTTGTGATGATTGCCGAAATGCATTTTAACCGAAAATATTGTGATAAATGATAAACCCATTTAAACCGAAAATAATTAGAAAAAAAAAAGAATGCAATGAAAATTACAATGTATATTTGAATATTTCTCCAACTAAAAGAAATAATGGGTTGGATAGAATATGTAAGTGATGAAATCGATTGAAATTTAAAAAAAATTGTGAACAACACTGATTGAAAAAGTACATAATTGACTGGTTAGTCAAAATCCAATATCAATCTGTCATATGCAATGCTATTTAGGTTTGAAGTCGAAAATCCGGATGACTTAATTTTATATACCAGAAGATAGCATGAGGTTAGTCAATCTCTCAAGACTTGAGTATACTTTCCTAATGGGTTGCTGCTTGGACTTCTCTGGATGACATTGATAGATTATGTAATCTCATTAATCGATTTAATTTCTCTACAAATTTTACTTTGTTCCCAAAACATATGGCCAGTCCGCAATAATGAACTCAATCAATATATTTGGTCTGAATGTATGTAAAAGAGTAAATCGGAAAGCAGCTATGTGGTAAATACCCAGATTGCCAATAATGATTTGGTTGTTTTGTTTTACGGCATATCAACACTTTTCGGGTTATTTAATGGTGAATCTGGTGATTTTGGTAAAAGTTCTTATGCTTCTTTATATCTTCAAATATTTATTCATGGTGTTTCATGTTTTCGTTTGGTTGTTTTGTAGAGGAAAATTGTTGTTTTTGTTTTTGACTTTGCAGAACATGATTGAGTTTTGCAAAGGCAAAGGGGAAAAAACAATAACATCAATGTTTAATGCATTTTTGGCCAGGAAGCCGATATCTTCAGACAGCCTGATCTGGTAGCACCAGGTGTCAATACTGAAGAAAAAGATTAAGTAGATTGATTTAATGGCATATCAACCCGTTATCAAATCAAATTTAAAAAACACTGGTAAAGTTAATCGTAAATACATGCTTAACATTTGAAATATTTTGATAGTCATTTAATAATTTTTAAAGTTTTACATGCTTTTTCAAAGTGGATGATCTTTTTATGTGATGTTTATATAGTAAGTGAACCTCCTACACTAAAGTCTAAAATATTTTATTATTTTTAAAAGATTGTTTCACAGTAAAACATTATAGAAATACTAAAACGAATTGAATAAAAAATATTTTCTGTGAGTTTAGACTTGTTTACAGTCTTCTATCGATATAAGAGTCAGATGCATCCTAAGATGAGGTACTGATGCCACATCCAGAGATGCCACTCAGACCACTCTGTACTCCCTTGACAGAGTACAAAATTGCCTTCGAAAACTAGAAGGGTGATCTTTTCTCCTTCCTACAAACCATTTTTCATAAAAGAAATATTGCTCTTCTCTATTGTTATTTCCATCGAAAGGGGCTCGATTGAGCTCCAATCATTGGATTTCTACTTGTAAGACATTCACGGCAAGAACTCGTCTTTCTACCACAACAGAAAGTGATATTTCTTTCTCCCTCCAAGTCCTAGATCTCTCAAACTAAAATATCTTCTCTTACAATTTTGAATTGAATGAAACAAATACATCGCCTTTATAATATTTCCTTTTGTTTATTTCAATTGGAAGTATTCTATTTCCTGCTCTTCGCTAAAATTTTTGAATCATTATTAAATCTAGCGATAGTCCGCCACCTCGAAAATGTTAAACTTCTGTCTGACCAACAGCAAGGATTTAGGAAATCACATTCTACTGTGGATATCCTAATGGTCATCTCTGAACGCATATAGCATTCACTGGATAAGACAAGTGAAGCTAGGGTGGTAGCACTTGATATATCCAATAAGGTCTAGCATGAAGGTTTTCTCAAGAAATTAATTCATACAGTATTACTGGACAAGTATTTAATATAATCAGATTCTTCTTCTTAGCTAAAAGATCCAGGTCATCCTAGATGTCCGGAGATCTAAACAACATAACATGATCGTAGGGGCGATCCTTGGACCTTTATAATTCCTGATTTTCATAAACGACCTCACTGATACAATTGGATACGAAATAGGTATATTTGCTGATGACACCACGCTATATTCTCGACATGAGAGCAAATCTAACGCACACATATCAAAGGCAATGGCTGAATCCTTAGTAAATGATTGATTTAATGGCATATCAACCCTTTGTCAAATCAAAGTGGATTGACGTAAAAAATGGATTGTTACATTTAATGATACTAAGAAAAAGATCCTTTCCTTTAACAATTATAAGAAACCTTAACAACCACTGATTGCCATGGCTGATAACACCGTTCCTGAGAATCCAACATTCAAACTCCTCAACCTAACATTCACAGGTAACATGAATTGGAACAAATACATAGAAGATACTGCTAAGAAGGTGGGTTCCTCTACTGGGCTAGGAAACTTTTCACACCTACCGGTATCCTATATCTCTACAAAACCACCCTTTGTCCACGTATGGAGTATTGTTTCCACAACTGGGCTGGTGCTCCAACCACTAATCTCCTCTTCTTGGATAGAGTCCAAAAAAGAGTCTCTAATCTAATAGGTCCCACACTGTCTACCAAACTCCAATCCCTGTCCCATCGCCACAATGTTGCATCTCTGTGCTTGTTTTACATGTACTTCAATGGAATGTGCTCTGATGAACTTGTTGCACTTGTGCCTCCTCAATGTAAATACCCCCAACCAACTAGACAAGCAGCAAAATCACACCCCTTCACTGTAGAGATCCTCAGATACCGGAAGGTTTCCTACTCTAATAGCTACTTTCTTCAAACTGCTGCCTTTGGAATTCCCTCCATGCTCCCTGTTTCCGACTCTACCAACATGCAGAAATTTAAATGTAATGTGAACAAGCATCTTGCTGCACAATTTCCCATTTAGGATGCCCCCTATAAATTTGGCCCCTAATATCAAAGTAGCCCCTTACGTCTCAGTCATTTTTGAAAGATTCACTTCAAGAATAATAGAATATCTAATTTTATTATCGAATAACTTTTTCATGGTGTTTGTATATTGTAGAATAAATATATTGAGTAGAGATTAGATTTAATAATTAATATGTGCAGCATAATGGCAATATGCAAATTAGGCCAGATGTATTCTGTACAGAACATTGTACTCAATCATGGGCGCCAGTCGCTAGACATAGGGATTGAATATTAAAACTAGAAGGCGTACAAAGAATAGTGACTATTATAAAAAATAGGTTGGAAGGCTTAGGTTGAACTACTTTACTAAAGAGAAAAAGGGTGAATTTTTATAGAAATCTAATATTCAGATGCAAGTATGTAAAAAATAAGGTTAAAATCGGAAATTTTCCATGTAGGTTAGGAGTTAAGTGAATGGAAAGTTACATTAAAAGTTAAGAGCAGAACTTGAGATACGTGTACAGGAAGTTGAATCATGGGCGGAAGTCCGAAATGACACGTAAGGAAGAAGGGAAGTCTTTCTCCTTGGCAAATAAGCTGATTGCTTTTTTGAAGCTTCGTCTTTGTTTACCGTTCCCCATAGAGGGGGAGGAGCTTATATGTGATATGATATGCTGTGAGAGAATGAAGGAATAAAATATCATGAGATATGAGCAATGGAGCAAGCTACCAGGCGAGAGAGAAGTGTGAACATGTGTCTGTCTGCGTTCATTGCGCAGGTTGTGATTATCTGCTCATTGCATTTGTCTGGATTTGGAGCTTGATTTCAACACCGGCTTTAGTGTTAATCGCGTGGTCTCAGTCAGTGCTGCAGCAGAAGCATTCTCCCCCCAAATAAAAGTACAACTCCAGTTTAAAACAAGTAACAATGTTTTATTTTGTGAAACTACAATTATATTTGGTTTCTCTACCAAACAGTCACTTCTACCTGAAAAAAAAAACAGGCCTAAAAAACAAGAAAAACATATCCTCCAACTGAACACAAACGGTCCATCAGCTTAGACCCCAAAAGTCCATCTATGTCTGAGAAACACAGAAACCCAACCGTCCCCCTCTGCTAGAATGTATATAGATATTGGTGTCATTTGTGGTAGATCACCCACCCACCTACTTGAAAATCATTGGCCAGTTTATCTATGGACATAAAAAAAACTTACTGCCCAGGGCCTCTCGTATCTGTTGGGGCATTAATTTTTCCAAGACTCAATGGCTCATAATCACAACATGGAACCTTGTATCCAAAAAGACATTACTATTTCAAAAGTTAGCCCATTTCTTGGGTGGTCTCTCTTAGCTAAGTATTTCTCCCACTGCAGGCCTGTCGTCCATATGCATTGCAACTATGCACTCAACTAAACATGCCGCTTTGCGAATGTTTACAGAATGATGGAAACTTCGGCAGCCACATCACCACCACAACTACAGAAATTCGATCAGCTGAATCTGCCAACGACACACCGTGGGGATCAAGAAGGTTGTACGGCCGGGATTGAAAAACACCACAGCTACATTACAGGATCTTTTTTCGTCCCGTACTGGAAATTTATTTGCAGAAAGATTTCAAAAATTAAATATACAACACAATTAGATTTTTTGTTTTATTATTCAATTTTACTGCATATCAACTCTTTTCGGGTCATTTAATGTTGGATCCAATCATTTTGGCAAAAGTTTATTTTTTATTCTTCAAGTTCTTAATATCTTCAAATATTTATTCTTGATATTTGGATGATTACCCCTCACTTGAGTAGCAGACGAAGCGAGAGGATGCGATTCTGGCATACAACATTATCAACAGGAATTTAAATCTACCTTTCGAGATGTTTTTCACCTCAGCTCCAAATCGTGGTCTCCATGGGACCCAGCAAAAGATTTACCCTAGATGGAATTATTAAAAAAAATTAAATTACTTTTTTAGAGACGATGTATTGTATATCTCCACCTAATAATTTTTCTTCATCTTTTCTGAACACTAGTAACGTAACATCGGTGCTTTTAGAAGAAAGGCAGCATTCTCTGTCCATGTTTCTGCTCCGTGAAACCATCTACCAGAGAAGTTAGTGACAGTGCCAACCATATCCAGGTTGAAAGTCACCTTGAACAAACACTCAGACGGGATATACATCATACACATCTTCTCTCTTTTTGCATGGCTTGCTGTACTTTGCTATTTTTGCCAATAAATTTGATTTGATTTGATATCCAGGATAAAAAAATAGGTCTTTCTTTATTGGCTGTTTTTGCACATTTACAAAGTTATTTTATATATCTTTAATGATTTCTTAACCGGACGTCTTCAATCTAAGGTCAAATACAGAAAGGAAGAGGAAGTTAATGTCAGACATCGTGTAGACTACTTGAATAAGTTCTCTTGCTTTCCGCATTGTTTGATTGCGCGCGTTCATTTCTTATTTTTATAAACAAGGTCACTATCTCTTTCTCCATAGTTTAGTTTAGTTAGATGAAGGGCACAAAAGAGGGAGATAATTCTGCCAAATTTCAAGAAATTTTTGAGAATGGTGACCCTCAATTATCATCATCATCATCATCATTACACAAACCATCTTACTAATCTCTTTCTCTGCCATGTTTGTAGAAAATTATGCTAGTAAACTATCCAGTCATTTTCGAATCTGAAGCTTCATCAAAAGTTTAGCATGATTTGGGATGTTGTCTTCTGATTTTAACTGCTAGAATGTCATTTGCTGATTCATTACTCATCTTTAAAATCATTATTCCTCAACATATTGGTGTCAAATTTTCATTTCCTCTAAAACAGTGATCACCAACCTTTTGAACTTAATGATCCACTAAATTATTCATTTTAATTTTGGTGGACCATTAATATGAATTTAAAAAAAAAAAAAGAAAGAAAAAGGTAATTTCTAAATTAAAGCAATTATTTAAAAAAAACAAAACAAGCCCACTATCTGCGAATGTGGAGAGGAGGATCATAGGGTGCAACACTGCCTTGTTTTCTTTCTACTCTCCAACCAGTGCAGCTTTAAAGATCTCGCAAAGTTCAATGATATTGCAAACGACTGCATAAAATGGAGAAACTGTTGTATGATCACACGTTTCAAAGACATTTAGACCTTACATGAAATTAATTTAATCCAATTCAGCATCCTCCTCAACTACCTGTGCTAGGTCTTCCGGATTCTGAGCTTGCTTACGATTTCATGGTTCCAATGTTTTGCAGCTGTAAGTTGATAGTCATGGAAACATTTTCGATGTGCAATTCATACTTCATTGTGGAAATTGTATTCTATCTCTTTCTCCATAGTTTAGTTTAGTTAGATGAAGGGCACAAAAGAGGGAGATAATTCTGCCAAATTTCAAGAAATTTTTGAGAATGGTGATCCTCAATTATCATCATCATCATCATCACACAAACCATCTTACTAATCTCTTTCTCTGCCATGTTTGTAGAAAATTATGCTAGTAAACTATCCAGTAACTAGTTACCAACAGTAATGGTAAGAAACTATTCAGTAACAAGTACTGAATATGACTTTGAAAGTCATGTTACGCTATACTATCGCTGGATGATGTCACATTTGTGTACTTGTGTTTATTTAGCGATGACATAACTTGTTACTCGTCATTTTCGAATCTGAAGCTTCATCAAAAGTTTAATGATGTCCCAATTTTTCTGCGAACCACCAGTGGTCCATAAACCACTAGTTGGTGACCACTGCTTTAAAACATCCGACATTCAGATTAGTCTTCTCTTAAAACTTCTCATTCTTCCAAATTTGATGTATGGATCTGATGCTCTTTGATAACAGTAACCATCATTCAAATTTCGACATGATCAGATAAATAGTTTTTGAGTTATCAATGTTTTCACAGCATAACTTTGGGAATACTTCATACAATAAGTAAGGCCAAGATAAGACTTTGACCCATCCTTACATTGTCACGACTGACTCATGTTCTTGCTAGTATTATTATTACAAATATTATTATTATGACCTTTTCTGACTCTCCAGATCAAGCTTAATTTAATATTTCGTTATATTTTTTTATCAAATATTACTTTTCATTCAACTTTCCAATTTGAAACACCTTTATTAGCATTATTACTTAGAATCGGGTTTAATTTAATGGTTTAATTATTGTAATATATTTAGACTAAGGCTCAAGTCAGGAGTTAAGAGAAAAGCATATGCTGTTCACATGTTACTTTTACAATCTCTGTAGTGAGCAAGAGGGGGACTGCTCTTCTTTTTATCTTCGGTGTGACGTCAATGAAGAGTTCTGATAACGGGAGATAACTTATAACTGAGATAAACCGCCACATCAAATTTCATCCTGATCAGATAAATAGTTTTTGAGTTATCAATGTTTACATAGCATAACTTTGGGAATACTTCATACAGTATGGAAAAGTAAGACTCAGATAAGACTTTGGCCCATCCTTACATTGTCAGGCAGAGGTATGCAGTCTCATGACTGAATTATGTTTTTGTTTATGACTGTGATTGTTCACTCTCTCTTAATTGCTCTAGGAGTTATCAAAATCACAACGTTTATGTTGTTTTAAAATAAGAATTTTTTTATTATTATTTATTGAACTTCTTTAACAAACAGTAAAAATGTAACACATTTTTGTCAAACTAAATAACATTTTTTTTTAAGTTAACCATATTTTAAAAATCAATATTTTAGAAATTATTTTAAACAAAATTCCTTAGATCTTTGAAAATGCAGATAGCATAACTTCTCTTCTCTATACTTTAGTCTCTCTCTTAATCTTTTCTTTTCTAATAAATAAAGTAAAGACGATTTTTCCCCTGTACCTTCTCAGAGTATAGGAAAATAACCACATCCATCACAGGCTACTAAACTCACCACTATACTACACTTATTCACTCGAGTGTGTTTTAGTAAATTTGTTAATATTTTTTTCTACCTAACACTAAATATTACATTTGGCCCACCATCAACGTCTCTCCGAAAAACCAACTCCATATAGGTGGTAGCAAAAACTTTTCTCCCTAACAATTCTGTACTGTCACTCTACTCATCGACACCGGGAACTAATACACACAGTTTAATTTTCACAAAACACCGGTTCTTATTTATTACTTGCCTGCTATTAATTTACTACATAATATAAAGCAATACGCAAAGACTTAATGACCGCTTCCGTTCACTCCGATGATTTTCCGCGATTATCAGATTACGTTATTTCTAATTCTACCTATGACTTCTACATTTATATTCATTCTGGAATTAAGCAAATGAAATTAACGAACACAGTTCCTGCAACATTTATTCATTCGACATGGCGGCTACAATTACATGATCGAATCGACATCCTATTTAATTCAATAAGCGCCAAGATACTGGTAGACCCCGATACATTTACATTTTCAAAATCATACACCTTTAACACGCATATTATAGAGAACTTGCCCAAATCCAATCACTTTCATCAACTTCAAATGACCTAAACTGTGTCATTGCTGAATCTTAACATAACGTGCATGCCCATAATCAAGCTTAGCTTAATTGACCTATTTTCACATGTATTTTTAACTCGAAACCGTGGGGCAGTCGGTAGGAAGGCAGGTTTCATGATCGCCAGTTTCAGCGTTCAATCCCATTCTACTCTACCACTTTTTTCTTTTTTTTATAAATTTATAACATTCGCCAACACGGTAGAGGAGGGGGGGGGGACAACAATAAGCCGTTTCTTTTTTTATTCGAAATCATGCAATAGGTAGTACTTTCTCCCATGCAACGCCGGGCGACGGGTTTCGCTAGTATATAATAAAGTAAAGCCAGTCTGTCGATTTTCATCATGAATTGTTAAAAACAATAAAATGTAGTTTAGATTAATTCCTCCTAAAAGATAATTTATCTGGGTTGTTGCTTTTCATTTGTGTCTTAGAAGTATTGTCTAGAGAGTTCTGTAAGGGGTGTCTGGAAGGGATGCTGTATGCTGATGATTTAGTACTTGCCTGTTAAACAATGAATAACCTACTTGTTAAGTTAAAGACTTGGAATAATGCTATGGAAAGTAAAAAGTTTAAAAGTTAATGTTACCAAAATCAAAGTGATGATCAGTTGTTGTAGCGTTGGAAAGTTCTCCGAAAGAAGAAAGTTCTCCTCCAGCTCAGTTTGTAGAAAAGGGGTTGGGTGCAATTCAATTCTTTGTGGTACTTGTAAGCATTGGGTACACAAGAAGTGCAGTGGAATTACTGGTAGATTGAGAGAGGATAACCAATTTGTGTGCAAGAAGTCTAAGACAATGGAGGTGGGTGAGAACTCAGATGTGGAGAAAGTATATTTGAATGGCAAAGCTATTGAGGTTGTCGATATGTTTTGTTAATTTGGTGATATCATTGGAGCACAGGGTAAAGCAAGTGATACCATTGGAGCACAGGGTAGAGCAGGTGATACCATTGGAGCACAGGGTAGAGCAGGTGATACCATTGGAGCACAGGGTAGAGCAGGTGATACCATTGGAGCACAGGGTAGAGCAGGTGATACCATTGGAGCACAGGGTAGAGCAGGTGATACCATTGGAGCACAGGGTAGAGCAGGTGATACCATTGGAGCACAGGGTAGAGCCGGTGATACCATTGGAGCACAGGGTAGAGCCGGTGATACCATTGGAGCACAGGGTAGAGCAGGTGATACCATTGGAGCACAGGGTAGAGCAGGTGATACCATTGGAGCACAGGGTAGAGCAGGTGATACCATTGGAGCACAGGGTAGAGCAGGTGATACCATTGGAGCACAGGGTAGAGCAGGTGATACCATTGGAGCACAGGGTAGAGCAGGTGATACCATTGGAGCACAGGGTAGAGCAGGTGCTAGTGTGATTGCAAAAATTAGGATTGGGAAGGAGTAAGTTCAGGGAACCTGATATTACTAATCGGTGTCGATCAAAGGAATAGTTTATCAAGCATGTGTATGCAGTGTGATGATATATGGAAGTGAAACTTGGCTAGTGAGGGTTGAGAACATGCGTTACATGGAGAGAAATTATATGAAAATGATATGATGGGTGTGTAATGTGAGTCTTAAAGACAGGCTTAGTTCTGATGATCTTAGAGAAAGATTAAATCTGGACAGTATAGAGAGATGTCTGCAGAGCGGGAGACTCTGATGGTATGGCCATGTTGAAAGAATGGATGAGAGTTCTTGCGTTAGTAGATGTAGAACAGTTGAGGTAGCAGGTTCAGTTCACAAGGGAAGGTCAAGGTAAAGATGGAAGGAAGTGATAAAAATAAACCTGATGGATAAATAAAGACTTGGTCAGAGAGAGGTTATTTTGAAAGTCAATTTCTTAAGCTGTTGAAAGCATGGCATAGCATGAAACTGACATTAAACCGATGATGATGACGTTAAACTGATGATGATAGAATTATTTTCCTATAGTCGCCATTTAAAATAAAGGGGGATAATTGTATTTATCCATACAGACTTCCTTTTGTTTAAAAAATAAATAAAATTTAGTGAGAAAACAAATGATATAGTTTAGATAACAAAAAATGCAAAACTAGTTGAAACTAAATACATTGCCAGCCAATGTCAGGTAGGTACAGCTAGCATAATTTTCAGTTCAAAAAAAATCAACAAGAAACCGTAGATTTTTACCCTCTTTCCAGACAAAATGTTTTGAGTCGGAATGTAAACAAACATCAAAATAGGTCAACTTTCTTCTTTTTTTATGGAAACAAAATCTCAGAAAAAAATAAATAAAAGAGTAGAATTTGATATTGGCTTACTTCTCCCCCCCCCCTTTCTGAAAAAGAAAGCTGCCACAGTTTAGAGCTTTGAGCTATTTCAAAAGCATAAAATAAAATTAAAAGTAAAAAATATGCATTAATTTACAAAAAAAAAAAATAAAATAAAATTTGAAAAATGTTTCTTGATTTGCAGTCTCCTTCTCAATTCTATTCATTTTTTGTTCTTTCTTTCCATCCACAATATTATGGAAGGCCAATAGTACATTATTCAAATATCACTAGAAAGCCAACTGTTAACTATAATATGCAGTTTCACGTCCGTTTTACATGTTGGCATGTATTGAATGTCTTTTACAAATTGACTTCCAAACTAACTTATCTCTGATCAAGTCTTTATTCGTCCCTCTTTCTCTCAAGTTCATCCTTATCATTTCCTCATAGGTTTTCCCTGGCATTCCCCTGCTAACTGACCCTGCTACCTCAACTGTTCTACATCTACTAACTCAAGAACTCTCATCCATTCTTTCAATGTGACCAAACTAACAGTCTTCTGTTTTGCACACATCTTCCTATACTGTGGAGATTTAATCTTCCTCTAAATTCATCACTTTTATACTTCATCACACTGGACACAATTACCTGATAGATTTTTCCCTTTGTTCACAGCAATAATGCTCTGCTACTTACTAATGACAGAATTTCTCTAAACTTACTCCATTCACTCCTATCTGTTGTAATCACTCCAGCACCAGCTCCCCCCGTACTCCAACGGTATCACCAAGGTAACAAAACTTATGGACAATCTCAATAGCCTTTCCATCTACATATACTTTCTCCAACTCTGAGTTCTCATCTATCTCCATTCTCTTACACTCCTTTCACACAACTGGCTACCATCTCTAAACCTACCTGTAATTCCCCTGCACTTCTTGTTTACCCACTGCTTGCAAGTGCCACAAAAAATGGAGTTGCTCCCAACTCCCTTTGCATAAACTTTAGTCAGGGAACTTTCATTTTTATGATGGCTTTCCAACACTACAACCACTGATCATAACTTTGATTTTAGTAAAATTCACTCTCAGGCCTTTACCTTCCATAGCTGTCTTCCAAGTCTTTAACTTAACAAGTAGACTTTCCATTGTTTTACAGGCAAGTAATAAATCATTAGCATAAAGTATCTCTTCCAAACAACCCATACGAAACTCCCTAGACAATGGTTTTAAATGAAAATCAACAGACTCAGTACCGACCTCTAATGTATTCTCATTTTAACATTAAAACTGTGGCTAAATGTGCTGTTAACTCTAATACAACTTTGAGTATCCCTGTATATTGCTTGAACAATCTTCACCAACCACTCATTTGCCCCTAGTTTACGCAAAGCCCACCAGACAACCTCTCTTGATCAAAAGCTTTCTCCAGATCCACAAAGGTAAGATACAGGTTCTTCTTCTTACCAAGATACTTTTCTTACATTTGTCTCAAGATAAATATAGCATTAGTGTTACTTTGCTCAGGCATAAAACCAAACCGCATTACATCTATGTTTATTTGACTTCTTATTTGCTGCTCAATTATTCTCTCAACCCTTTCCAGGACTTGATCCAATAACTTTAAGCCTCTGTAATTACTTCCATCCAGAATTCCTCCTTTATCCTTGTAACAGTTCACAATTGTACTTTCGGAACAAACCCTTCTTTTATCTGATTTTTTGTTACATTTTCAAATACTGCCTGTGCCGCTTCAGTTCAAAACAGTTAACATGAACAAAAAATGTTTGGTCAAAAAAAACAGTCAGAAGAGTGTTTGAGGTAGAGCAATGAATCAAGAGGGTTTGCTGTCCATGACGACCAAAAGCTTGAGCCCGAGAGGGTTGTTTCTGTTGTTGGCTGTCATTCAGCAGAACAAATCCAAAATGGGCCCTAAAAAAAATTACAGTTAGATGCACTAGCAAACTCAGGGATTGGAGAGAAAGTGAGCATCAAACATTGCGTTGCTGGATCTCCAATTTGCCTCTCTTAAAGTACGTGTCGAAGAGCAACTCTGGCTCCATCATACCGTTGTTTTCCAAGGAAGATACTGCTTAACAAGGTTGGGATTCGGTCTGAATGTAACACTGCAAATTATGTGGACTAAAGTGCTTCATCAGAAACTTGGTATTAATGGGATTATAGATGCCTTACGTGCTCGGCGTCTCAGGTGGTTTGACCATGTATTGCGTGCCGCTCTTGCATCAACTCCATAACATGACTGGATATCTTAGGCACGAGGAAGACATGACCTGAGTGCGTAAAAACCAATATGACTGCATGCAACCTGGCTGATGTCAATCCTTTGGATCAGACCGCATGGAGAGCAGGCATGAGACGTTGCCTGGTGTTGCCCACCCTGGAGTCCGAGACCGTAAATACCAAAATCTGATGATGATGATGATGATGATGACTACAATGAATGCAGTCTTATCACGGGATGACCAAATCAAAAAGGCAACCGAAGAGTACATCAACAATGCTTATGTAAACTAAACTTTTGTATCAATAACCAGTGTTACTGAACATTTGTTGCATTTTGAATTAGTCAGCAAAAGTCTGAAGCAACCAAAGGATGGAATCTAGATACTTCGGTTTGTTGTCTGGGGAGGGAATGATATCCTGCTTTGGAAATATGGAAACAAGCTCCTGGATGTTCCAGACACTATTATGCAGAGGAAGATATTTTGTCACTGCGGAAAACTTGTTGGGCATCTACTAGCGTACAACTAATGGCAAGTATAGCAAACGTCATCAAGCAAAGAGAAAACACGATTGGTTCCACAAGTGTGTGTGTATGTATATATATATATATATATAAATATATATTTAGCAATCGGACATTTGCTTGCACCCAGGCACAGTTTTGCCCTGCGTTTCTTTCCCTACAACTTTTATTTCATTTTTTCAAATTTTAAATCTTGGCCATTGCCAACTTATCTATCCCAGCGACTTCCTCTGATGATAAGATTTTGATCTTTGAAAAGCCTGGCTTAAGGAAAATTTAACTTGAATAAATTGCCTTTCTGCGGAATATACCTTGCTTTGAACTTTTGAATTGAATTTTGATTTAGCTTTTGCTTTCTCTAATTCCTTTCCATTCTTCATTATATATATATATATATATATATACCTTGATAAGATTGGTGGGTAGAAACCCAGCATAGAGCTCGATTATTAAAAAATTGAAATTCAAAATAAGAGCGTAATATTAATTTATATATTATATTACAAAAGGTCAAAACAACATACCATCGGTTTCAAATCAACAAATGATCGAATCTCATGGATTATTGTCAGCCATTGTTGTGGATCTTGCTTGGAAAATAGGACTTAATCCTTTAAAAAGAAAAAATTAAGCAGATGAATACAATATTGTGTAAGTTACTGCAGCAAATGATCTTATAGTTTCCAAGCAAGATCCACAACAATGGCTGACAATAATCAATGAGATTCGATCATTTGTTGATCATTTGCTGATTTGCAACCAACAGTACCATGTTCTACTGACTTTCTGTAATATAATATATAAATAAATAAATATTTATTTATATATATATATATATATATATATATATACATACATACATACACACACACATACTTGTGGGACCAATATATGTACATGCATATATCAAGAAATAAAATCTGGGTTTAATTATCATTTTTAAAAGATTTTTTAAAACTTTAATGGCCGTTTTGACCCCCCCCCCCCTTCCCCCAATAAGTTTTCTTAATTTAAAAACAAAAATGCTGATAATCTTTGGCTCATCAATAGAAATTCATATAAAACCAGAAAGGTCCAAAAAAGCGAAAATATAATTAAAAAATAATGAAAGAAATAAAAATAAAACACATCATATATAAGATAAATCATTTTTAAAATAAACTGGATGAATTCAGAAATAATGGTAAAAAGGGAATTTACAAGAACATTTTTGGCATTTATCTGATGAAATATTTAGGAGTATTTGATCTATTCTGTGAGATTTTTTTTGACATGAGATTATTTATCAAAACAAACAAGAAATGCCAAAATAGGTATAATCTCTATATTAGTAAAATTATAAAACGACTTCATGTGTTTCTCGCCTCTATGTGACTTAAACATTATTTTTATTAACTATTAATTGATTATCAAAACCAAATCAAAAATCAACTGTTCAAAATTCCTATTTAAAAAAAATAATGTAATAAAATTGAATCCACCACAATGCATTTGCATTTCTTTGTAAACAAGTCAGTCATTTTAATCTTTTTGTTAAAACTTGACAGAAAAAGAATGAATTACTTTGTGACCCTTTGAAGTTTGAAAGGAATTTGGAAGCATTTAAAGTGTCAAATAGAAAATCATTTTAACTGGCTTTAAAACTCTTATCAAAACCTTATGTATTAAAAGATTGAATGTTTTGGAAGCTTTTTACATCCAATAATTCTATAAATAGAGATTAAAACGACATTCGTAGAATTTGGTATATTCGGACTACTGTTCTCATCTTGGGTGTTTTTATCACAACGAGGATTGAATCTTCAACCTTCAGATGACTGTCACTTAGAACTGAATTATACTTAGTACTATATCCACTGCGCTAGGGTTCTTGTGGACAATTCTAGTATGAATTTTGGGAGCCTTAAATCTATTCTTACGATACGAAGAATTGCGAATTACTGAAGACTTCTTCCCAGTCATGGCAGATGGAACTAGAGCATGCTACCCCCGTGGATTAAATAAAAGGTTCCATTCGAAAATGTCCAAATTCCCGAGTTCGACAGAAAGATTCCCGAGTTCAACAAAGTACACAAGGTCGAAGGTTACATCGAACGAAACGCTGTGATAAAAACACCCAAGACTTTGTATATTCAGACTACTGTTCTCAAGTAGTCCAAATATACCAAATTCTACGAATTATAAACCCTCATCTCAAAAATTCCGAAGCATAAAACAACATTGTCTTAACAACAATTAGTTATAGATTTATAACAATTTGGGTTAATTAATAATTTAATGACCAAATGATATTGTAAACCTTCAAATACTATAAAAAAAAAATAATTTGGTAAAAAACAAAACAAACGGCATAGTTACAAAATAAAATAATCAAATAAAGCAACAAAGCAAAAGCGAAAGTAAAAAGATTCCCAGACAACGTCGGGTAGGTACACTTAGTAAATAAATCGATCTCCCCCCCCCCCTCTTACCTTTAGTGCTCACTATATTTTTAAAATTGCAAAAAAAGTGGGGATAAGGTAAAAACAGAAAGAGGACAACATGCATGAGAATGAAAGAGAAACACAAAAATTAAAAGAATAGAAATGAAAAAAAAAATAGAAATGAAAAAAAAAGAATGAAAAATGGTGAAAGAAAAAAGAAAAATGAACAAGAATGAAAAATGAAAAAAAAAATGAAAAAAAAAAAAAAAAGATTAAAATATTAGAAAAATAAAAATATATTATTTCTACCACTTGAACATATTTTCAGATAAGTCTCAAAAAACGAAAAAAAAAAAAAGTATTCACTCACACATACAAAGAAAAAGATAGCTGACAAAAGGCACATTCTTGAAAGCAGCAGAACAGACAGGATCGATTTACTTTGGGATACATTCCAATTCCACCACCACAACCTCTACCAACAAAAAGCTTCTCTGCACCCCACAGCCATCCCACTACTGCCACCACAAGTTTCTTTCTTATACGTTATGGCATTGTTGGTGTTCCATATATTTGCAACAAAGCAGCAGAGAATAAAACAAAAATCCTGATGTCCTGGTACATCAAAGAAAATTGTTTTTCATCTTTTTTATGAAATCTTCTGTAGATTTGCAAGAGGTTTTGCCTGTCCAATCAGATTTGCTTATTTTTTATTTTGTACTCAACCAATGCTGTTCACAGATAAATAGATAGAAGCATTTGCTTGTGAACAGGAACTGCCATGACACCAGGTCAAATCCTTGTAGGATAGTGGGTCTATGGGTCGATCTCACAGGTCACTGATTCAATAGGTTGATAACATGATTGACCTCCCGGCAATAGTTTCAATATCCCATCATGTGCCACTGAACAATAGACTTTTTCAAAATAAGACTTTAGAGATCAAATCATGGGTCAATAAATGAGATGAAGTACTTCATATGGATTGGAATCATGGCCATCCCTTCAACAGGCCAGGAAAACTAACATTTGCTGTCTCTGACTGGAGGCAAATTTTAAAATCAGTCAGCAGAGATCTTTTGAGCTGATAAGTTGCTAACATTTCACTGTCATTGCTCCTAGAAAATTTCATTCTGAAAGGATTCTAACCATGGCTATGATTAAGTACAAATTTTATAAAGAAAACACTTTTAAAAAAAAAATCACACAGTGAAATAAAAATCACCTATTTAAATATACATTTGCCTTTTTTTCTTCTTTTTTTTTATTCAAAGTTACCTGTCTCTTCATTTATAAGAATTTGTCAATAATTGTCAAATTTATCAATTACCTCATTGTCGTTCTTATTATTTGGTATGTAAAACAAAAAAACATTGAACTAATCTCACAGGGGAATTTTCCCTTTGTCTTTAATCGCTATATCAGTTAACTAAGAAAATTTACATCGTAAAAGACCCAGTTGCATGATCGTTTGGCCTCTTATAGAGATATCCATGATTGAAATCGATTTTTGGCTGGCACAAACAAGTAGTTTTCTAATAAAACTGATTTATTGACCAAAAACTTGTTGGCTGCTTTTGGCCATTGTACCAAAAAAGAAAAAGAATCTTCTTATAATTTCTTAACATTGATAAAGAGTGACTATAAACTAGTATTTCTAAAGGAGATATCTCAACCCAGTGTTGAGGCAGAGTTATCTCCCTTAGAGACACTAGTTTATAGCCACTCTTTGAGCAGTGTTGGTGCAGTACCTGGGTACGTCAATTTCTATCTTTACCTAGCTTCTACTGGTTTATAGCTAGTGCAAAGAAAAATATTTAGCAAAATTTTGTGGGGAAAAAATATGTTACTTAGTATTTGCATGCGAGAGTAAGTAACTACAATGAATGTATTTATATATTGTTTTATTGAGAGAAACATTAAAATTATGTTGTAAGCAAAAATTTTTTTTGAACTAATGCCTAATACTATTTAATATAATAACCCCAAAACTATACATGTATATATATATATATATTTTAAACTAAGTGATCGTTTTATGATAATCTCCAAAAAAATAATTAAATTTATAAAACATGTATCCAGTTTTAAAAAATCCCTTAGACTTACGTGAGATTTGAACTATGATCTTGACATCGTAAAAACTACAGCCTTAGTAATGTGTACTCTGCCTATTCCTTTTTTGTCAACCAATCACATGTTTCTGTTTACGTACGAATGGGCAAACTCCAAAAAAATCCATAACTTTTTAATAGTATATAGATTTGGTTTTGATGCTATAGGGTGATACTGTCACAAGTTTTTGTATCCCCCCCCCCCCTCCTCTGGTTCAGAAATG
Source organism: Sepiola atlantica (assembly GCA_963556195.1). Taxonomy (NCBI): domain Eukaryota; kingdom Metazoa; phylum Mollusca; class Cephalopoda; order Sepiida; family Sepiolidae; genus Sepiola; species Sepiola atlantica. The sequence continues at coordinate 37,847,197 of OY744546.1, read as the reverse complement.
AGACTGTCTCTGATTTGCGTGACTTTCAAATCATGGACAGACGTCTGTTCACCATTCTGCCTTTTGGCATGCTTTTTAAAGTATAATCGGTCTTGCCTGTTAGGTTACATTTCTGAACGAGTCAACAGACTCTCAGACAATGGTCAAGGAACCAAACGATTTTGTTTCCTATTTTCTCTGAGTAATGCATCACCACTGTTGAGACTATGTAAGTAACTTTATATTTTCATTCATTCACACATTTTTATTTTGTCTAACAATTCTATAGAGTCGATGCTTAGGGCTCAACTGTATGACCAGTTGAGCAGCAAGATAAGTCAGACTGCCAAGCACATCAAAATGCCGGTTTATAATAAGGCTAGAATGTTCCATTATGCTCAGAAGGAAAAGTCCATTCTCTGTGTTCTGATTGGCTGAGATTCATAAGTGGCCATTCTAGTGTATAAATGTTCATTCATTCGAATAAGTATTCTTCTATGAGATGGATGCCAGTTGAGGCCGTTATGCCGGTAAGTGTTAGTTTGATTCTATAAATTCTTACATTTTTTGCATTGTCAAATTCCTTTCAATTTCAATTTGTGATATTTCATTTATTTTTTGGGTTGATTTGACAAATTTTTGATGTAAACGAAATTTAATCTTTTCTCTTTATAAAATGTATAATTCTTTCTCTTGTGTTTTTAACAGTTTTCTTTTCCAGGCTACTTCAAGTTAGGTTACTATTTTCGGTGATATTTTTTAATGTTGGTGTTTTCAACTTAATGCTCACAATATGGTGTATTTCTATGCATATAAAAATGGTTAAATATTAAAGAAAAAAGGCCACTCGTCAATATTGTGTGCTTAATATAGGGTTTTAAGTTAAAAACTTTAATGAATTAAATTTTTGTCCTATTATCAAATTGTGTTTTTATTTTTTTTTATATATCGTCCAAAGCTGAGTTTTTTTTTAAAAATTGATTTACTAGTGTCAAGTGTTGTTCAACACTCTTGTCTCTTCCAGAGACTAGAGATGTCATAAACAATGATGCAGAGTTGAAAGGCGTTCGAGTTGGACTCGTGAGAATGCTAGGAGTCAGAGTCGGATTTTTTAATCAGACTGATTATTACTGAATATTGGAAGACTTCAAAATAAGGAGTTTAAATTGGATATTTTGTCATTTTAGTAGGAGTCGGAATTTTTTAAATCCTAGGAGTTGGAAGTTATACCTTTGAACTCTGCAACCATGGTCATAAACACAAGTTTTGCCAAGAAGATTTCCAAAAACAAAGGGAGACAACTACTGTAATTATTCAAGCAGTTATATTTATTTGACAATGTTTTTAATACACATTTCATATGAGCTAAAAATGAACATGTAATTCATAATATTTTTTAAAAAATGGTGGCAAAAGGTGAGACCATCGGAACTTCTAACTGTATGGGTTTACTGTTCACAATTAATGACCAGCTCTTATTTACATGCCTCCTCATGAGGGCAAAGTTAGACAGAGTCAGTTTCTTATGTGGGAGATATCCAGCACCCCAAAAAGGGGCACTCTGGATGGGACAAAAATAGAAAGGATCTGACCTCCTCTGACTGAGAATAGAAAAACTACTACACTTTGATCCTAACCTGAAGACCAAGGAAAGTGCTGCAAAAGTATTTTCCGTACATAATACTTGTTTCCAGTTTATGTCTTGCTATCACCACTGCAAAGAACCTTCCTTTCTTTCTCTGTGTACCTTAAACCCAAAGAAATTTACATGAAAATAGTTTCTTTTCAAGAACTTTACATCTTTGGAACACATAGCAACATAGTCATCTTTAAGTCCAATGTTAACAAATACTTGTCGAGCCATCTACTTCATCAGATTTTGTCCATTCCATTAATTGTTTAAGCCTCTCATAGTATTGTTTACCATCCAGTCGACAATCTCATTAACTCTCGTCCTCGAGTGGATTTTGGCCTCGGTAAGCAGGGTACTCAATAATATAGAATAGAAAAAGAAATGTACATTCTACACAACTATCATTCAAAACTTCATCACTAAAATAAAAGAAAAACATTTACTAAAATTAAACTACTGTTAGAAATTGGGGAGATGAGAAATACTAAACTGTGATTGGTTAAACAGCGTTTTAGTCAGTTAATTAAAGGTAGTTCGCAAGAGACAAATCTAGCATGCAGGTGGCCATATAGGGCTTCGTTCCTCTATGACCACCTGAATAAGAAAATGATAAAGGTCCTAGAAGCATATGACACAACTAATTGATGGGCGATTGTTAATTGAATTGAGTTAATAAATTAATATTTTAAACATTTTATGTTGTTTGTAGTAATCAATGTATCTCAATGTAGATTCCAGCTATGAAGATAGCTATGGCAGCCAACATGTGAGAATCCAAATAAAGTCACTAAGAAGATGTTAAGTAAAAACAGTTCTGTAATGAATGTGAGCGTGAACAGTCCCGTAAATGAATGTGTTTTATGCCATTCATCGGGGAAAACAAGATGATCTGAACATTGCCCCAGTGATAATGGGCATCAACACCGATCGAGGCGACAATGACTCGTAATGTCTCTATTTTAAACATTTGTGACAGCTAAAACGAAATGTGTCGGGTTATGAAAAAAAATAAATAAATAAAAATAAAATTGCGCTAAATGTCGCCCCCTGCCCCCCCCACCCCGACTAATTTTGTTCCTCGTGACTCCTAAAAAAAATGAATATTACAAAAAAAAACAAAAAAAATGTGTGCATATTCTGTCGAGACAATGCTGAAAAAGAATATATCAGCTTTGTAGGTGTCTCTTGTGTAGTTTCTAACTTTTAGGTAAACACACACACATTTATATAATAGATTAGTGTGTGTGTGTGTGTGTGTGTGTGCACGTGCATATACATATTAAATGAACCCTAATACTTGACTTTTGCCTTTAAACTTGAATTCACACCAGTGAGGATTGAGGACATGCATTGCATGGAGAGAAATGATATGAGAATAATATGATGGATGTGTAACGCGAGTCTTAAAGACAGACTTAGATCTGATGACCTCAGGAAGATTAAATCTGGAGAATATAGGGAGATGTGTGCAGAAATGGGGACTTCGCTGGTATGACCACAATTAAAGAATGGATGAGAGTTCTTGGGTTAGTAGATGTAAAAGTTTTTTTTATAAAGTCCTCCTGTTTTGCAATCTTGTAAGAGACATCCTCTTCATTATTTTGGAGTTCTGCGTTTCCTTTCTGTCGTCCTGGTTCTTTTGGTTACTTGTCTTAGCAACTACTCAAACTATGTTGCCAAGTATTTAATCTGTGTCTATTTTATAGGCGGAAGGTTGAGTGGTCACCCTCTTATGCCATGTGATCAAATACAGTAGAAACGTTTGTTTTTCTTTCTATATGTGTGCAGAACAGGAGACTTTGTTGGTATGGTCACATTGAAAAAATGGATGAGAGTTCTTGACTTAGTAGATGTAGAACAGTTGAGTTAGCAGGGTCAGCTGGCAGGAGTAGACCAAGGAAAACACAGGAGAAAGTGGGATAAATAAAGACCTGTTAGAGATAGGATGGATTTGAAGTCAATTTCTAAAAGCAATCCAACACATGCTAGCATGTAAAATGGATGTTAGACCAGATATGATAATGATGATGATGATCTCTGAGCAACCACATTGCCTTCTCAAAAAACTTTTTTTGCATCATTGATTTTATTTTTTAATTTAAAAAAATTGATGTTGAATTGACTAGGCTTTACAAGCACCTTTCCATCGCCACTATTTGAGGAAACACCTTGAGCCTGCTCCTGGCCTGCCAAGCCAGCAAGACATCCAATGAAACTTCCTGATACCGGCATAGTGGTTTTGAAAAAGGACATTTTATTAATTAACTATTATTAGTTGTTGTTGAATAAATTCTATCTTTCATTTTAAAAATGATTAATAAGTTTTTTTTCCAATTAAGAAATTGCAAAATCGACAATTTTTTTCATGTTAAAAAGCAAAGACACATTTGAACAAGACCGACCATTAGAATAAGCGTAAGCTTCATATTGCATGAAAAACAAAAAAAAATCAGTTAATGTTAAGTATACCAGTACTTGGTAGATCCTTACTTTGGTCTTTCACCTTATCTCAGATTTTGACCAGAGCCGTGAATTGAGTCGGCAGAAGGTATGACGTGGAAGGTCAATTCGCGCTTTGATGTCAGTTTCATCTTGACCCATAGCTGTGATGATGGTGCTAAGATAATTGAAATTCTTAACCTCTTCAAGAACATCATTATTGCGGACGATGAGTGTTTTGCCTGTTGGGGTGAAGCCAGCAGCGAGATTTTTGTCTTTGAGGCATTTATTTTGATCTCGATCTGCAATGCAACATGCTGAAGCTTGTTAATAGCAGATTGGACATCAGCAAATGTTTCAAAGATACCACAGTATTTCTTAAAGAATGGTACCAATGATATATCGCTCCAGTCTTGGGTGGGAATTGCAGTCTCCAAGACATGGTTGATAATGTAATGAATGGCAGGCTCTAGTATGTTTACGCTGTGCTTGAGGAGATCAGCGGGGATGTTATCTTCATCTTAAATTGACAATTAACTCTTACTCTTTGGACCTTGATAAATGGGGACTCAGTATATAACAATAAATAAATAAATTAAAAAAATAAAAAGACAATTTTACAAAATGCATCTTTAAAGGCTAATTAATATATTTATTTGAAACTTACCTGGATTATACTCGATAATTGGTATGGAAGGATTTACACGGTTCTCAATTATTTTTGTTGCAATTTTTTCTGGAAATAAAACAAATCAATATTAAAACATTAAAAAAGCATCAAATATGTTGGCATGTACTGAGTCCCGATACTTTCTAAATAAATACCGAATATTAACAGCAAAGATAAACAGTTTAATAAAAACTTTAATTTTTTAAATTTTTAAATCAGTCAAAAACGATAATGCTTATTACTGTCTGACCAGTTGAGCTTAAGTAAATAAGCTAGTATTCATATACTTCCCATAAAGTATCATGTGGCACAAGGCCAGAAGGTGGGAGAAAAAGTCAGTGCCCCAGTGGAAGAGTGAGGCTAGCCTCTAAAAATAGCCTGGGCAGACCCGTTGGCATTCCCCGATAGGGGTACCTCAAGCATTAGCGATTAACTAACTCCTTTCCAAAGAGAGAAGGCAAGGCCTGAGACTACCCAAGACATATACCACAGTCCGATAGATAAAAGACTACTGAAATGGCCAGTCTGTCAGATTGATTGTCGAGAACATATTCTCGACTGGTATTTAGGAGGAAGAATCATCGGCGACTTTCGCCATCTAAATCAATTTCTTCTGCTCAACTAAATAAGCTGAAACTGAAGCCCAGAAAGCTGGTTCATCTGAAGGCTGGAATGTTCCATTGTGCTCAGATTGGCAAGTCCATTCTCTTGTTTGTGATTGGCTGCTAGTCCATAAGAGGATAATCTAATATAGAACTCTTATTTTATTTACCTCCTCAGGAGGTTAGACACAAGGTTAGATGTTAAGTTGAAAAGTCAGTGCACTAGGATTAGCACACTATGACCCTAAAAAATGCTTGAGCAGCCCCATCAGCATTCCGGTAGGGGGCATCTAAAACGATTAGACATAAACTAACCCTTTCTCAAAGAGAAGGTAAAGCCTGGGATGGTGGACCTCCCGAGATTAAACAGGACTACACCTCAGCCCGACAGCAACAAAGTAACTGTCGGACTGATCGTCGAGAACGTATCCCCAACGTGTCTGAAATAAGTTGAGGGACTTATTCAAATTATAGCATTTTTATGCCGGTAAGTGTCAAATTGATTCTACACTTATTATATATACCTGGGATGGAGGGGGTCAGGTCACATAATAGTAATCTGAGATATACTTATCACATTAAGATCACCCACCACTCTAAAATAAGTACCATATACTTATTGTATATCGGATAGCTCTTACTGGGACTCACCCTTAAAACTTATTTGATAGTAACAACCCCTCTCCACAAAAAAAAACAAAAAAAAAAAAATTCTTCTTTGAAGTAAATGTTAAATTTTTGCTTTAACCGAAAATCTGTAAATTTCTTTTTAGAAAATAACTAGCTGTACTTAGTCACTTTTTTTTAAAAGCAAATTATAATTTCTTTGTAATTAGCATTTTGAAAATTAAACTTATTTATTACAGTTTTCGTTTGTTCATTAAATTATTAATTGAACCAAATTGTTATAAAACTATAACTAACTGTAATGTTGTTTTAAGCTGTTTAAATAACTTCAAACACTTTTAATATGTGATGGTTTGCTAACTTCTGAGTGACCACTTATCAAGGCCCAAAGAGTAAAAGTTAATGAGATTGTCGATTTAAGGCGAAGATAACATCCCTGCTGAGATCCTCAAACACAGCGCAAACAGAATTTTAAAGCCAGAAATTATTATCTATTCGATAGTTTAAATGCTAGAAAATGCCTTTCAAATTTTGAATGGCCACAAAGTAATTTATTCTTTCTTTTTTCTTTTTTTAATATTAACAAAAGATTAAATGGCTGACTTGTTTATAAAGAAACCGAAATGTGTTGGAGTGGATTTAATTTCGTAATTAAATAATTTTTTTTTAAATAGGAATTTAAAAAGTTTGATTTCACATTTTGGACCTTGATCAATAATCGATCAATAAAAATTTTTAAAAATGTGTTAGTCACATAGAGGTAAGAAACACATACACGAGAAGTATTGATTTACTCCTCTCCAGGAGTTAGGCACAAGGCCAGTTTTTATCTTACTCCCACAAGTAAGATGTGACCCAAGGTCGGGTCGGGAAAGTGGGGTTTAAAAATTGACTGGGCAGCCCCGTCGGCATTCCCCCGTTGGGGCGCCTCAGGCAGTAAGCAATAAACTTACTCCTCCTCAAAGAGGGGAGGAAAGGCCTGGGAGGGTGGACCTCCTAGAACTGCACAGGACAGACCCATAGAACGGTGTAAATCAAGCCCCGAAGGCCAAGACAATACCAGTCTATGGGGTGCAGTATCCATCGGAACAGATACTACACTTTGATCCTAGCCAAAAGGCCAAGAAGTAGTCACACAATTTTATTAATAACTAGTTGACCTGAGTCTTGGCGTTGCCCAGAAAGTAGATTAATTGAATAAATTCCATGCCCAACCATAAACGATCAGGTGCGAACACAGACCCCACAATGTTAAAAGCAGATCCCCAGAATTTTCTGTCATTTTGGGTCGATGTTACCTATTATTAGTAATAATAATTTCACAAATACCACGGTTGTTAAACAGCCAAAACCAGTATCTCTGTAGATACATATATCGTTCATGTGACTCCGTGTGTACTGATCTATGGTGGTAACTTAAACAGGAGAAAATTCACAAGCTTAATCAGATCTACCTACTATATATCTATGACACCCTCCTTCCCCCAATTTAAAAATTCTAAGTTGTTTCACTGCATAAGAAAAACAAAAAGTTTCCCCTTCATTCGTAGGGTGGAGTGGGGCATAATGGGTGAACTCAGATTTCTTTTATTTTCTCCCAACTTAAAGTTCTTCCTATGCTCTCCTTCCTGGAGTTACCAGCTTTGGAAAGTGTTATTGGTAGACTTGCTGAATTTTTTATGATAAAGTTGTCTGATCTTCTACTTTTGAAGAAAAGAAATTTGGCTTGGAAAACATCAACAAAAATTCAGATTGAGACATTACTGACATAGTTATCAAAAATCAATTACATTTGAAAGTGGGCCTACTGAGTCATCTCAGATTTTTTATTGGTGGGGGCACTGATTCAGCTCAGTGTTGGCAAGAATAGTCAGTATTCAGAGGATATGGAATGATAGGAAGAATTGTCTATGTGAAAGTACATGTTGTTTGAGAGAGCTTGTGTTTCTGACATATGTGTGATATTCTATATCTCGCCTAGTTCTTAATATAGTGGGGATGTTCTGTATTTTTCAAGTGATTGTCTTTTTAATTTTAGAAAAAAAAACACTCCTTAAAAGTTATTGGTACTTCTGCAGTTTATGGATCATGCTGAAATAATAACGTCATTATTTAGAAACCCATTCTTAACATGGGGAGGGAGAGGATTTGCTCACTATTCCGTTCTTGCACCTAACGATTTAATAAACAAAAGATACCGTAAAAATTGAATTTAACTTGAAACTTATCTAAATAAAAGCACGGTCTTTAAACTGCAGCTGTATTAATATCTTAATCGTTTTTTTTTTAATAATAAGTTGTGTTTTTGGTTTTAGTTAAAAAAAAAAAAAAGACATTCGTAAAAATGTATTAAACATTTTTCTGTTTGTTTTTAGTTTAATAAGAAGTCTTTAAAAGTTACTAAAAGTTATTTTCTATTTTGTGTTAGTAAAAGGAAGAAAGTAGATTGTTTTGTTTTAGTTAAGACAGAAATAGTAGTTAAAAGATAATCATAGATATTTTTTTTTAGTTTAAACCAAGCCAATCTTTTCAACTTTTTAAGCGTTTTACGATTTTGTTTTTGTAAAATGAAAACTGTTGCTGAAACTTAGTTGTCGGTGTTCTGTTCTGTTTTATATTAAAAAAAAAAAATTAATACCTGATTTAAAAAAATAAGTTACTTATGATGAGGTTAGGCGCCAGCCTAAGACACCATTTTGAATACGATGTTAGTTGTTCTGTTTTTTTAGCATTCTGAAGAATGATTAAATGTATGATGAATAGCCAGATGGCAATGCTGAAATCAAACCATTCTGATATTCCGTTATTCCTTGATTACAATCATGAGGTCAGGTAGAATGGAAGTGAAAGTCAGGGAGCATTTGTTATTTATTTTTAAAATCTAGTGTAGTATGTAGGAAATAGTATGAGGTAAAAACTGAAATAATAAACGGTGGCTTAATAATAAATATACCTATGAAGGAAATAACGCAGTGTATGTGAGTGACATGAGAGGACTTAATTGTAGGAGAGTGAAACTCTTTGCTACCTTTTTTGTGGGAGTACGTATTTAAGAGAAACAGTTTATTTGGAATAAATGTAATAATTTGTAAACGGGACAAAATTTAAGCATATTTTCATGAAACACGCTTTAGAAAGTGCTCTATGTGGTGGGTGTTAAAGATTTGTATAGAAAGTGTTCAGTTATTTTCCTATTGAGACTGTAGTTGCAGGGGAAAATTGAGATTACTTTATATAATAGATATAGAGATTTTTTTTTAAAGAAAATCAAATTGTATTAATCCTCTATTTGTTGGTTCTTAATCCAATAAAACGATAAAATATAGTAAGTATCACGAAATTTCTTTTGAATATTTGGTCAATGTTTACTTGTAGGCTGAAGTATCCTCATGTCAGGTTGTCCTGACAAACCCCTGTACAGAGAGACTGTAGACACTCAAGGACAGTGTCTCGGAGGCATTCAAGTGTGTGTGTGTATATGTCCAGCTAAAAGTCCCAAACTACTAAACAAAGACTCACAAAGTTTATATTTTCTTGATCGGCGTTTCACTGGCGTATAATATCAAAAATTTATAAAAAAATATTTATTCCTTAAGGGTGACCAGAGCCAGGTCTGTTTCCCAGACAATTGATGTACTAACTAAGAAGAAGTAATTCTGATTTTTTTCTAATGAGTTATTTCCCTTAAACCGACAATCTATAAAATTGTGTGTGTGTATGTCCAGAGAGAGGAATGGGCTGGGCTGAGAAGAAAGAGAGGGATGAAGATAGAGGGAGAAAATGAGGTAGGGAAAGTTTTAATAGAAATATGTTACACATTTGACCTGGGCAACACCAGGTAGTCCTGCAAGTATATATATTATGCTCAATGTCTGTGATGTTTGTGTGTTCCTGTTAGGGCAACCTAACAAAACAGAATCAAGTTATTTGCCTTGAATCGAAAGAAAAAGTTATTGCCCTTGGATAAAAGAAGTCGTCTGCTATGACAGTTGAAAAGTAAACAGAACGGCTCTCACGATCAAACAAGCATCGTGCGTTCAGCGTTTTTTTACATTTCATTCAATCAGTGTTTTTGTTAAAGGTTCTACTTTGTCCTTCCTTCATTTTTTAGTTGTTATTAAATCAATAACAACGTATAAACATCAGACGTAACATTGGCGACGGGAATAGTTTTAAGAATGCAAATTTACTTTCAAAGATGGATTGCACCATACAGCAATTAATGCAACAACAATTACACTTTCGGAAACAAAGCTTACGACATCGGCAGAATCGGTTGCACAATCAATCACGGAATTTCATTATGACTCAATGGCTAAATCGACATTCTGTACATGGTTTTCACACTTTGAGGACCTTTTCCGTGTGGAATTCAAGGAACAAGCTGATGACTGGAAAGTCAGACTTTTGCTACTGAAGCTTGGGACGTCGGAACATGATCGGTATGCAAACTACATACTACCTAAACACCCACACCCACATGACTACAACTTCGACAACACGATGGAGACTCTGAGGCAGATTTTCGGTGAGCAGATTTCGTTATTTAATATGCGTTTCAATTGTCTCAGCGTAATGAAGTCTGATTCGACCGATTTCTTAACTTATGCAGACATTGTGAACAGAGACTGTGAATGTTTTAAAATATCTTCCATCATGGATGCTCAATTCAAATGTTTAATTTTTGTGTGCGGTTTGAGATCAGCAGGGGAGGCAGAGATTTACACACAGATTCTGTCAAAAGTAGAGCAAAATCCAGAAATAACATTGCAACAAGTCGCCGTGGAATGCCAGTCTCTCGTGAATCTAAAGCATGATTCAACTATGGTGCAACAAGCAACAGCATCCATGGTTAACACAGTCCAAAAATAACGTTGACCCACTTCACCATCTGTCAAGCCCCCAACTGATTGCTGGAACTGTGGCAGCTGGCATTTTGTACAAAACTGTACATTCAAGGCACACCGCTGTCGCAGCTGCAATCGACTGGAACATAAAGAGGGATTTTGCACCCCTCAAGGATAAAAACCAACCCATAATAGACAAATCTCACATAACAGGCACCGACAACATCACAAAACAAACACAAACAGTCTGGTAGCAACTTTTCTTCCAAACCAAAAATCTAACCGAAAATATGTTGCAGTATAATTGAATGACCATCCTGTTCAGCTGCAAATTGATACTGCCTCCAATATTACACTCATATCACAAAAACTATGAGAAACCATAGGCCAGCCTTCATTGATACCAACAAGTCAGGTAGCACAAAGTGCTTCCGGGGACTGTGTTCACATCACGGGTCAATTACCTGCCACCATTAAAATGAAAGACAAAACGGTGTCGGGTACCGTATACATAGCAAACTCATACCATAATTTGCTGGGACTTGACTTTATCGAGTTACTACGTCTTCTTGACATTCCACTCAACTGGATATGTGAGGTGGTATCCAGATCGTCACCTCAGAGCAGCATTATCGAGTAGACCAAAGACATCATGAAACAATTTTCTCTAGTCTTTACAAACAACTTAGGACGCTGCACTCAGGCAGAGGCCACACTGTCCCTTAAACCATTTTCTAAGCCTGTTTTCCGACCCAAACACCCAGTGCTATATGGTGCATTGTCACTGGTGGAGTACCGCCAGACAACAGAATTCGGCCAAGCTGATGCCTTGTCATGACTTATTAGTGCACAATCAGTTCCAAAAGACGACACTGTCATCACTGCCATCAACATCGAGGACGATTTTCAACGCATTCTCATAGATTGTATCTGGACAATTCCAGTGACAAGGATTGATATAAAACGAGAAATACAACAAGATCTAATGATAAAAAAGTGTGCAGATTTCTCCAATATTCATGGCCTCCTAACCTCATGGGAGACCCCCAACAGTTCAAACGTCGCAGTGGCTCTCTTTCTGTCATTCATGGTTAGTTGATGTTTGCAGATCGTGTTGCTGTTCCCACTAAGCTCAGACAAGCAGTTTTTAGACAGCTACATTCGGGGCATCCAGGCATTAATCGAATGAAATCACTAGCCCGCAGTGTGGTCTATTGGCCTAACATTGACACAGACATTGAGCGTACTGCCAAATATTGTATCCAGTGTATGGAAGCGCAAAAGAATCCACCTCGGATTGTTGATTATCGTTGGACATACCCAGAATACACATAGACTTTGTTGGCCCTATCAATGGCCTTAGTTTTCTGGTGGTTGTGGATGCCCATTCCAAATGGCCAGAAGTTTTTTCAATGTAACAAACTGACACTCAGTCTACGGTAACAGTACTCAGGCGGCTATTTAGTCAACACAGCTTGCCCAAGAATTTAGTCTCAGACAACGGATCACAATTTATGTCTGAGTCATTCCAACAATTCTGCAAATCGTGTCGCATAACAAACGTCTGGTCGCCACCCTATCATCCTCAATCCAATGGACAAGCCGAAAGGTTTGTAGACACATTCAAAAGGGTACTACTCAAAGCAAGGGGGGAAGGAACAACAGAGGAGATACTACATGCTTTCCTCCTTCTATATTGAATAACACCAAATGGTGCTGTGAAGAATGGTCTGTCACCAGCAGAGGCACTCATGGGACAAAAACTCTGTACTACACTGGACGCTTTACGGCCTCAGCGACAAAGGCAACAACCAAGCCCTAACAAAACAAAAGCATTTTCAGTTGGCACACCAGTGTTTGCTTGGAATTACAGACCTGGCAAGCCAAACTTGGTACTGAGCATCATCCGCAAAATAAATGGACAATTCCTGTATGATGTTCAAGTCGGGAGTCAATTCTGGGCACAGCACAAAAACCAGTTACGTCCCATATACACTGGAGACAACTTAGTTGACAACAGAACCACCATTCCATTTGATCTGTTAATGGACACATTCGAACTGCCATCTCCATCACCTCTCAATCAAACAAGTACAAATGGGAATTATGAAAGACCTCACAGGAGTTGGCCAAAACTCAGTCGCACTCGAGTAAAACACCTCCAAGTTAACCCTAAGTGCACTTGGTACAGTTAAAGAATTAAACGGGGAGATGTTAGAGCAACCTAACAAAACAGAATCAAGTTATTTGCCTTGAATCGAAAGAAAGAGTTATCACCCTTGGATAAAAGAAGTCGTCTGCCATGACAGTTGAAAAGTAAACAGAACGGCTCTAACAATCAAACAAGCATCTCACGTTCAGCGTTTTTTACATTTCATTCAATCTGTGTTTTTGTTAAAGGTTCTACTTTGTCCTTCTTTCATTTTTTAGTTGTTATTAAATCGATAACAACGTATAAACATCCAGACGTAACAGTTCCCTATAGAAAGAAAGGTTAGAGAATGTACATACAATCTAAAACTGTATTCTTATGTAAAATTTACTGTGGAAGACAATGGAAGTGTTTCCGAATCTCGAAGTGCACCCTAAGGGGGCTATGAGGGTGTGAGCCTTTTAAAACCTCAAATATATTCTATTTTTATGAAATGTAAATTATATGCATAAAATTTTCTGGGGAAGACATTGGAAATGGTCTTTAATCTCTACATTACCTATTATGTGTCAAATATCTATGACATGCACCTCTAAGTGACCCACTGGGACAGACCCCCTTAAAACTTAAAATATGTATATATTATTTGGTACTTATGCAGATTAGGACCCAACCTAACCCTAATCCTAACCGACGTCAAGTCGATTTTAGCTTGGGTCCTAATCTGCATAAGTACCTACGATTTTAATGAAATTTTGATTCTAGAAAATGTCTAAAATTTAAGGCTTAAGTTTAAGGAGTCTTAAGAAGACACTGAAATTCAGGAAATCTTGCTTAATTAGTGTCTAGTGACTATGGATCAAATTTAATGCAACTCTGAAATATTTTCAAGTTGGACGTCGTGCCATATATTACACCCACTAAAATCCCTTTACAATACTCCTAAGAAACTAAAATTTGGGGAGTATTTATTAATTGATGTCTAATACCTATTGTTAAAATTTCACAAAAATTGAAGGTATCTGAATTTTTAGAAAGGGCTTTCAACCCCTCTTTGTTCCTTTTGCATAAAACTAAATATAACCCACATTACCCACCTTTACGCCTAGCAGCTGTGTTCTAATATTTATAATGATTGGTTAATTAATTTGGGAGTGAATCCTATATATACAAATATATATATACATATACCTAACTTTTCAAATAAAACAATTTTAATCTTAATTCATTCAGTAGAAATATAATTATGACAAATTGAAATTAAATCAGAAACATATTTTTTGTACCAAAAATTAGTTTACAAAAAATGAATATGTCTACAATTATGTCCGCAAGTTGTGTATATAAATAAAGAGACAACAGTTACGGGAAAGTTGTGTAATCAAACAATAATATTCAAGTTTGTCACGATTTAAGTGCCATAATTATAATAAACTAGTAAAATTATGCTCCTTCTGGATGTATATTTTTGCTAGTATATATGATGAACGAAAGGGTACTACACTGCCCCCTCTCCCAAAGGAGGAGGTAATGCCTGAGGGGGGGATGGTCTCATGACGTATGAACATATACTACACTCCCCCCAACGAGGATGTAATGTCTGGGAGGATGGTCTCATGATAACAGAACAGATATTACACTACCCCATGATCTCTGAATAGCATTGAAAGACAGTAATAGCATAATTTCGACTTCATATATACACATATCAAATCTCCATCAGTAATCGAAGTAATAATGTAGGTAACAGATACCAAATCTCTATTAGTAATAGAAGTAAAACAGAATATCTTCATCAGTTAGGCAATTAGTTGGGGTTTTTTTCAGACCTAAAATTATCTTGAAAAAGGTGAGAATTCGACAGTTAACCTTTCTATTAAAATGAAGATGGCAAAACTGTGCTGACATTGTCCTTCCATTTTTCTTTTGGCTTTTACCTGGATTCAAACGAACTCCTCCCCTCCAAAACGGTTTTGCAGGCAACTTCAATCGCTTTTTTTTCCCAATAAATCAATAAAAAAGGGAAGGAAAGACGAAAGCATTTTCCCGTGTGTAGACGGCTGTTGGTGGTAACAGACCTTATCAAATGCCAAGCTACTGCCGTCATGCAAAACTGAGACAACAAAATCAGGTCTGCTCCTCTGAGATGTATAATAACAGACCCCCTCACCTAGGTAAAGTAGTTGTATATTGCCATGAAGGTGACCGCAAATTCACTTTCCCTGAGAGTGACACTTGACGCCGATGGAGCCATCATTAGAGACACATGCTAGTTGTGGCCAGACACAAAACATATCAATGTGGTAGAGCTGGATGCCATACTGAAAAAAACACAACCCGCCGGTCTAAAACCTTTCAGTCTGTCCAGATCAATTTGGAAGGTATGTCTGCTTCCATTGATGCCCTATGTGCTTGCGTTGAAACAATTCCTTCAGGGACTAAGGGTGAATCTGACGCTACAAGTATATATCCACAAGCAAACATTTTTTTTTCATTATATCTAAAAACTTTTAATGTTGGCACAAAACTTTTGCACAACAAACTCTAATAACAAATTTATTTTGGTAGCACAACTAGCCACAAAATGATGACTGTTCAAAGTTTGTTGGAAATTAGAAAATTTACCATCTTGTGTGCTATTGGTCCAGAAGTCAAATTTTAGTGTTGTTGTGATGGGATAACCTGACTTCCCCATTCACAAAATAGATGGACTCGTTGGAATATAAGTACGACTACAGCAAGCAGTCGAGACATTTGAGTTAAGACACATGCAGTCTTAAAAATCTGTCTTACGTATTCTCTAGTCGGTCTGCCCTATTACATATTCTGTATTCTGTTAACATATCTTGTATGCACAAGATATATATATATCCGGAAATAAACCTATTATTTTAAAGACCTTCCACTCGGGTTATTTATCATTATATCTTCAACAAGATATATCAGCTGGCTTCGACGGATTTCGAAAACGAAGTCACACTTCAAAGGAGTTACCACATAAAACAAACCACACTTCAAAAAACGAAGTCAAACGCACGTGGTGGATTTTTTTTTGTACAACTTGAAAAAAAGTCGTTCAAAGAGGAAACCTTTTTTTTTTTTTAAAGTAAGAAACTTTTACTGTTTAAATTGTAAAATGAAATGTATATTAAGCTGTGACTTAAATACGAACGCGGTCTAGTAACATTACAATCTATTCAAGTTAAAAGTACTTTTAGTAAGTAATAATATTACGACTGTTATTTTTTTTTTCTAAAAATAAAAAGAAAAAAAAAAGAAAAAAAGAAAATTTTTTCTTTTTGTGTTGTATTCCTGAATATTTCAGAATGGAACAATTAGTCGAAATGACTAAAATGCTGTGTACGAGTTTGCAACAACAACAACAGCAACAATTACTACAGGAACAGCAGCAACAACAACAACACCAAGAGTTGCAACGACAAATTCTACAACAACAAAAAAGTTTCGAAAAAATTCTGAAACAGACTACTGGTGAAAGATAAAAGTTTTTTTCTGCCGAAGGAATTGCCAATTCGTTATATGAATTTGTATACGAACCTGATTTTGGCATTACATTTCCAGCATATTTCAAACGTTTTGAAACAATATTTACTAAAAGGTGCCAACATTGGTCGGATGAAGAACGCGTAACCCAAAAGATTTATTCAAGTGCCTAATTTTGCTTCAAGGCCTAACCGCACCTAAGTACAAAGAAATTAGGTCTAGAATCTTAACAATGGTAGAGCAAGACAAGAAAATAACGTGACAAAGAGTGACAGAAGAATGTCAGCGTTTCATAAATGTTAAAAGGGATAATACCCAAATTGAGGAAAAAAGTGTTGACAAAGTTCAACACATAAAAACCCAAAAAATCCTAAATTCAAAAAGACAGGAAAATGTGAGAAGTGCGGAAATAATAAACATACTAAAGACGTATATTGGTATAAGAACAAATTCTGTGAATCTTGCAGAAATAAGGGTCATAAATGGTCTGTTTGCTGCAAGAAAAAGAAAAAGAATTTTGAAAATGTAAGCCTTGCGTTGTCGAAAAAAAAAATCCAGAACAGTAAAAACTGAAAATACATAGATGTACGTATAAATGGTCATACAATCACTTTGTTATTGGATTCTGGTTCAGACATAAGCATTATTGATGAACAAACATGGGAAAAAATTGGAAAACCCAAATTATCTGAAACCAAAAAAATTGTTAAAGGGGTTTCAGGAAAAAAATTAAACTTTAAAGGAGAATTAAAGTGTGATATTCTTTTCTGTGGCAAAACTGCAAAAACGAAAGAATATGTGAATCAAGGGATTACTTCATGCCTTTTTGGAGTAGACTGGATAGTACTCTTTAATTTATTTGAACTCCCGATAAACTCTTTTGCAACAAAATAAACAATGCAGAAAAGGTAAAAATTATTAAAAATGGTGATGGACGAGAGACAGTATGTGTTTCTGTGTTTACTAGCCATTATGAGAGTTGTAATATGGGCGAGGCATCATAAGGAATTTTATAGCTTGTTTTCATTTTCCAATATCATCTGAAAATGAGAATTAAGATGGAGAAGGTGATGCAATTTCTATATACTTAGAAAATGGAGTTGTTAAACCTGACATAGTGATATAGGATGAGAAGAAGAGAGTAACAATTCTAGTTGAAGACAGTGTCCTTAATGATGCTGGACTAAAGAGAGCTGAGAGGGAGAAGAACTAATTATCAAGGTCTTATTTACGACATGAAAAAAGACTGAAATATTAAGAAGATCTCCATCATTCCAGTTCCAATTATAGGAGCAACCAGGCTAATGAAAAAGAATTTCAAAAACTACTTGGCGAATATACCCGGTGAACCAAGTGCAAGAGTGATCAAAACAATTGTGCTTAAAGGGATAGTTAGAATCCAGAAAAGAGCTCTCAGTTGGAGTCTCTGAAATAACGGGTGAATATCTGGCATCCGATAGGATACCTCTTCCCCAGCAAAAACAAAGAGATAAGAAAATTGAAAAAAATTGAAAAAAAAAAAGAGTGAAACTTCCATGAGCAGAGTTTCTTTCCAAGAACTGTGCGTCTGTTGAATGTAATATGATGGGGTTGCTTCCCAGCTGACTACAACATGGTCGTTTTCAAGTCAAATGTTAATAAATTCTTGTCGAGCTGTCATCTTAAATAATCAAATTCTGCCCAGTTTCAACCATTGTTATCAATCCTCATGGTGTTGTCTCACCGTCCACCTGACAAACTCATTAACTCTTATCCTCGAGTGGCCTTTGGGCCTTGATAAGCATGTGAATCATTGGTACAAAAAAAAAGACTCCTCTCATTCACCACACCAAACACAAGTATAGAATTGATACTTAGGGCTCGACTGTATGACCCGTTGAGCAGCAAGATAAGTCAAGACTCAAGTAACCAAAAAGCCAGTTTATATGGAAGCTGGACTGCTCCACTATGCTAAGTTGGGCAAGTCCATTATATAAATTCTGATTGGCTGTCAGTCTGAGAGTGAATAATTCTATATATAAATACGGCTTCAGTCAAGCAATATTTGCCTATAGGACATTGGAGCCGGTAAGTGTTAATTTGATTCTAAACATAGTGACAGCATAAACACACAGCTTATTGAACTCACGTACGCACTTTCTTAGTGACAAAATGGAGGCAAGCTAATATAAATGCACATCTACAAGCCTACCACATTTATAGATACTGTCACACGCAAACTCACATGGCGCTAGTCAAAATGAATATATCTACTCAAAAAATTCTTCTTACAGACAAAGCAACTTTTTTTTCAACTAAGACGTTCCTTACCAACATTTTTATTTTTGGTTGCTTTAACAAGTTATCAATAAAATTAATTATTTTTGTATGGATAGATTTTGTCGTTGTTTCTTTCCCTCTACAGGTTCACAACTGCGTTGAGTGACAGGTGCTAGTTTCGAGTGGTACCTGGACGTCCCGTAGGCATGAGGATTTAGGGCTACCCAAATGAACTTGATCTATTATTGACCCGATAAGACTAGTCTAGGTTCCTTATTTTGTTAAATTCCCAGTTTATAATTAAGCTAGAGTATTTCTGATCTCATAGGGCACATTTTATTTTAATCCTTGTTTTTTACGTTTAGACTCTACTTTTTGTATTATTTGGATTATTCAGACTACTGTTCTTATCTTGGATGTTATTCTCACAATGTTTTGGCCAATGTAACCTCCCACTTTCTTCAATGAGAATTGATAATTTGTATTATTTGGATTATTCAGACTACTGTTCTTATCTTGGATGTTATTCTCACAATGTTTTGGCCAATGTAACCTCCCACTTTCTTCAATGAGAATTGATAATTTGTATTATTTGGATTATTCAGACTACTGTTCTTATCTTGGATGTTATTCTCACAATGTTTTGGTGGATGAAACCGCCAGTCTTTTTCAGGTTCATCTTGTCGAACTTGGGAATCTGCACAAAGTTTTAACGGAACTCTTTATTCAATCTACAAAGACCTGTAGCGTAATGGATAAAGTGCTAAGTGATAATTAGTTCTAAGTGACAGTCTTCTGGAGGTTGAAGGTTCAATCCTCAGTGCGGGCGATATTAAGAATACAATTACAAATTACTTAAGACTTTTACCTGGTCATGACTGACGGAATGAGACTAAGCTACCCCCACGGATTGAATAAAGGGTTCTATTCGAAATTCCGTACAGATTCATGAATTCTATAGAAAGATTTCCAAGTTCGACAAGATGCACCTGAAAAAGGTCGGAGATTATATCGGCCGAAACGTTGTGAAAATAACATTGAAGATGAGAACACTAGTCCGAATAATTCAAATTATCAATCCTCATCTGAAAAATTTCGAAGCGCCCTACTTTTAGTTTGATAATTCCCCTTTATCTTCCCCATTCAGGTGAGAGGTGGCTTGATTTGCCAGAGATGTAGATCTGCTTTCATTATTTCGAAAGTGTGTGGAATTAAACTTTTGGAATCTGCATCAACTTTTCAACTGACAAATCTGCTTACCTGTGCGTAGGAAGGATTCTCATTATATAAATATCCATCCTATTATTGTATATAAATTTTTCTTTTCAAACACCTCGTTGCATATTGTACATATGAGAAAGGATGGATGAAGGTAATCCGACGTAATGGGAAATGAAAAAGGAAAAACCAAAAAGATGTTTTTTTATGTATTCATCAACGTTTCGTCTTTATTTGTAAGACTTCCTCAGGATGATAATTTTAAGAAAAATGTCATGCAAGTACATGAAAATATTGGGTTGACATGATGGGTTAATGAGAAGTAGTAGCCATTACTGGGAGCAACAGGACCGAGGTCCGGGTTGAAGGAAGTCGGTGGCATGGAATGAAAATAATGTGGATGGCTGTGAGTGAAAAAGTGGAGGGGTGGGGAAAGAGGAGTAGAGGGGGGGAGGCTCTGTGTTTTTGGTGTGTAGGTTTTTAGAAAAGATTTGAGAAAATGAAGGTGATTGGAAGTGGGAGGGGTGGATGGGCAAGAGTGTGAAAGAAGTAGTTGAAAGGGTGAAATGGGGGAGAGGGGAGATTTTGTTGTGGTTAGGTGTTAAATTGTACATATATGGGTTGTAAGTAGCAATGTTGAGGAGTCGGAAGGTATAAGGTTCAACTCTGACTTCTTATTTCAAAGTCTTCCAAGTGAAAGTACAGAATAGTTAACAAAGGCCTCCACCCATCCTCCTCATGTTAATGAGCTTCTAAATAATTAGGTTATTTAGAAACCCATTCTTAACATGAGTAGGCTTTGTTAACTATTCTGTCCCTACACCGTCTTCCAATATTCAGAATGTCTTGTTTCTTCGGAGATTAAAAATCCGAATCCAACTCCTAGCATTCTTATGAGTTTTACTCCTTCCAAAACATCCGACTCCACATCCCTGGTAAGTAGATTATTCATTGATGAATGACGATGAAAGAATGCGATTAGCTAAGTTAGATAAGACCAGCTTTCCACTCGCTCCCCTTTTCGTGTCACATTTTTTTTATGAATAAACATTCCTTGGGCGGCACTTTTTATGCCCGCCACCAATTACAATCAAGGATTTGTCTCATGTGACTCAAATCAACCAATCAAGGGCAACCTTTTGAAATTGAAGAAAAATCGTCTGTTCTGAATATTTTAAAAATGAAAACCGGTGTGATTTTTTTCACCTCTGCTCTGAATATTTAAAATATTTGTCGATTTTACAATATTTTTTGGTATCTGTTTTGATACTATACTTTATCTTTTCTGTCCTCGGTCAGTGAAAGAGAAATCCTTCTAGACTGAGGAAATTTTTATTTTTGTCTTAATCCAGAGTGCCCTTTTTGGAGAGCTGGATTTTCCCCACATTAAAAACCGACGTCGTGGCTAACTTTACCCTCGTGGGAAGGCAACTATATTTTGTTTTACATGTGGAAACTTTCTTACTTTGTATTTTTTTGTTTTAACTGCGCTCAAAAATAAATTCAATAAACTTTTTAAATAAAATCCCCATATGGATTGTACAGAAATAAAAATTACCTCAGTCTAGAAAGATTTCTCCCTCACTGACCGAGGACAGAAAATATAAACTATAGTATCAGAACACAGATACTACACTTTATTCATAGCTAAAAGGCCAACATTCATGTTTTTATCTGTTTTTACTCATTTTTCAACATTTATTATTACATTTAATTGTCAGCGTGGATCTTAGCATCTTTTCTACGACGCAACTAATATCTACAACTTAGCGAAGGGGATTTTAATTCATTTTTAAAATATTCAAAGCAGACGATTTTTCTTCAATTTCAAATGGTTATCCTTGATTGGTTAATTTGAGTCACATGTAACAAATCCTAATTGTGATTGGTGGCGAGCCTTGGCGGGCATAAAAAGTGCTGTCGAAAATTCTTCGAACCATTTAAAGCGACAACGGTTGAAAGAAGAGGAGAGTCTGTCCTTGATCAGTGAAGGAGAAATCCTTCTAGACTGAGGCAATTTTATTTATGTCCCAATCCAGTGTCACTTTTTGGAGAGTTGGATTTTCTCCACATTAAAAACCGACCTTATGTCTAACACTGCCTTCGTAGGAGGCAAGTAAATAGGTATTTAGATTCCAAAAAGAGCTATACCTGCGAATCTTACACAACTGATACTGATGCTCGGATTTACGATTTGTCTTTAAGTTCATGAGGTGTTTGGGCTGCTGTTGGATGAGGATTTTGTTAGTTTTGTTCCAATGTTTTCCGAACAAGAGTTCCTGCAGGGATTTAGATCGATTGTCGTTGAGATTTTACTGTACACAAAAGACATTTCTGTTTGTTAACATAAATTGAAGACTCCTCTAAAAATTGAACAATTCTATTTAACAAATCCGAAGGCGATATAGAATGTTCTCGCTCACACGCCCGTCTTCCGAATTCGTGGCTGCACCAAACGGTCATAATAAAAAAAAATCACATAAAATCTTTTTTTTTTTTTATAATTAAAATTTATTACAATTTTCTGGAATCATTTTTTAAATAAAAATTAAATATCAAGTAAAAATAATTGGTGCTTGTAGGGCCGAAAAAAAAAATTTATCTTTAATTTTGAAGAGTCAAATAAAGGGGAGATAACCCTAGTTTTCAACCACGCTTTATCTTAAAATGGATGTTAACTCTTTGAACTTGCAAGATATTTTATATTTAACCAGAGATAATTTCAAATTAATATACCTCTTTGCAATCGCACAGATTAATTTTCGAACAAATTGCTGAATTTTTATCCAGTGTAAAACTGTCATTTATTTCGAAAACTTCATTTTCCTTGTTTCATGTTTTTTTCACTTCCATTTACGTATTTTTCCAGTTTTTCCTTCTTCTTTGATAATTAATTTATTTTAATAAATCATTTTATTTTTCATTGGTGCCGAATGCGTTGTGATTGTTTTATTCCTAAATTGTCTTTTTACGTATACATTGTTTTAACTTTATTTTAGATTAATTACAAATAGTCAAGTTCATTTTAAGGTAAAGCGTGGTTGAAAACTAGAGTTATCTCCCCCTTATTTGACTCTTCAAAAGTAAAGATTAAATTTTTTTTCGGCCCTACGGTACACAAGCACCAATTATTTTTAGTGTGCAATCATTTATATCGGTTTGAAACCGTCTAGATTACACTTAAAACGTTGTTTATGACCGTTTGGTACAAGAAAAATAGTCTATTTATGGCGGCGCACGGCTACTAATTCGGAATAGGGGCGTGTGAGCGAGAAAATTTAATATCGCCAATCCGAAAACGTCAGCAATTCGAAGATTTGTTTAAAAACAAATTTAAAATAACAACAAATGTAGTCCCAGTCGTTGCTTAATGTTTACATTTGCCCCAAACTTACAAAAACAAGATCAAAAGCGTAGTACCTGTTCTGTCCTCAGTCGTCAGACTAAGGCAATTTTTATTTTTGTCCGAATCCAAAGTGCCCTTTCTTAGTGAGCTGGATATTTCTCACATCAAAAACAGCAATTTTATAGAATCACCCTCGTCTCTAAATCTAGCTCCAAACCCTAAGTCCGAGTGGCAAACCCAAAATAAACAAAAACTAAATGGAAAAGAATAAACAAAACACACATATGTCGTTTCTTAACCTTACCACTAATCTTAAGTCCGGGTGGCAAAACCCATAAAACTACTTTTAAAAAACACCCGATTGGAGTGATTCTATAACATTACTTTTTAAAGTCAACCTTGTTTCTTACTCTGCTCTCGTGGGGGAAAGTGAATAAGGACATAAAAATGAAAGGAAAGGGAGAAGGCTATTTATTACTTACCGGCGACATCGACATTGAAGATATAAGAAGGCGACCCATTCTTTGTTTTTAGGTGTAAATATTTCTCAATGAGCAAATCCTGTTGTGTTGAATCAAAGTCAAGTTCCATATTATTATTATTTCCTATATTTCCTTCTTTTTCTTTATTATCACGTTTAGCTTTTCTTTTCCCCGTCCGTCGCTTTGCACGTGTTTCCTTTGCAGACACGCCATCGTCACCTTTCTCGTGGAAATCGTGGATATTTTTTGCCAATACTGAACAATACGAGCCACAGACAGTAATCAGTGGCTGTTTAATAAAAATAATGCATCCTTTGGGTTTAATAGTTATCATTTTGTTTATAAAGGAAGTAATCAGTTGATAATATAATTAATTGGTTTAACGTTGCATTTTGTAAATATAGTGCAAATAAAGTTGTAGTAGTTATTTTTTCTAGTATTTAACTTTTCCTTTTAATTTAATGAATGGGTTACCTTTTCATTGATAAAAAAAAGGTATCGTTAAACTGGAAAATTGCAATTTATATTTATTTGGTTTCACCTTTTTTTAATCTCAGAAATTAATTACCTAAGAAAGTAAGAAAAGAAGGCAATTAATAGCTTAGTTTAAAACAAGTGTTATTTTTTTTTAAAAGTTTTTATTTGTAACTTATGAATGCAATTGCAAATCTTAAATTTTAATAATTTAAAATTACTTCTTTGGTTTATTTAAACAAGCCCGAGAAAAAAGCAAACTTTAAAAACATTTGATCTTTCCCCTCACTCCCGGAGGAACTCTTTAGAATTGTCGCCTAAAAAAAATCGACCTTGTGTAACATTAGTCTTCATGTGTAATAATGAAAGGCGTTTCTAATGCGAGAGTTTTTAAGATTCCATCAGTTCAAAACATAAGACTTGTAGTTTTGTGAAGGAAGTGTTTGAGGCAACAATTATTTAGGGGTCCATATATAATCATAGTTGTAATCGGAACATTCAACAGTTACACAAATATTTGTTTAGTATTATTTTTAAACGCCTTTTCGTTTGTTTAATTAATAAATAAGATTTTTATGTTCACTGCACAACAACAATTATTAAACCTTTTCTATTAAAGTAAATCATTTTTTCGCTGTCTATTTATTAGTTTAAGTTTTAATATAAAAACAAACAAAAGAGATATAATTATTATTCAAGGTATTCAAGGTGGTAAGCGGCCCGAAGTTTAATCAACATTGACAAATAATGTTTTTATCTTTTAGATTTATAAAATCAAATCAGAATCGTTATAAAATTGATTGTTTTTTGGCTTTAAAGCCAAAAAACAACTAATTTATCAGTTATAAAACTGTCGCTTAATAAAATAACTGCTCTTCTCGGCTATGATCTAATCACACGGAAAAATCATTACATCTTGCTCTTTTTTTTAGGGGACACTCAATTTAGAACTAATAATGGGGCTTGAGCCACGACCTACGTTCAGCAAAAGGTTGGGGGGTAACTTGTCCGACAGAATCGGGGAGGATCAGCATTCGCCACACGAGGGAAACCATTAACTCACACACACATACACTCTCTCTCCGTCGTTCGTGTCCGACAAGAAGTCGAACTGACACTAAAACAGTTGAACTGTGGAAGAGAGGGGAAAATATAATGTATGGAATAACATTTGGGACATAATTATAGTTACCTCGGGAACCGAATGTGATTTGAACAGTCGGTTTTTTTTTTATAATCTTATTTACGTTTTCGATAAGACTTAGTTAATTGGGTAATTTACTAGTTTAGGAGCGTCGTTATTATTTAGAAACACATTTTTAACACCGGGAGGGGGCTTTGTTAACTATTCTGTACCTTCACCGGGACGTCAATTATTTAAACTGAAAGGAGTTTCGGCATTATTCCCAAGCAATTTATTTTTACTTAAAAACATGTTTTAGTAAAAAAAATTAAATATAGTTATAGCAAGTTAATTGGTACTGTTCTATATTATTTCTGTATATCCATTCAGATAGTATGCGGGAGGGGAGTGTGGCAATGGGATTCAACAGAATGTATAGACGTGGATTTGGGGTGGAGGAGGAGGAGTGAACAGGCATTTGTGTGGAGAACAGGAAGTTACAGGCACTGAGGCATCTGTGGAGGATTGATGCTTCGCCGCATTAATTTGTCGCGGCTTCTTGAGGGGGGGGGCACAAACAGAAGTATTTATACAAAATTATGCAAGTGGTAGGAGAGAAGATGGGGTGGGTAGCGTTGTGCGAGAGAAGGAGGAAACATCCTGAAAGGCGGTGGAAGAGGAAGTGGAATAAATAGGCAAGTTAGAGTCAAAGGTGAGATTCAGTATAAAAGAAGGAAATTGAGTTAGTATTATGTTTCAGAATTTTTTAGATGAGGATTGATAATTTGTATTATTCGGACTACTGTTCTCATCTTCGATGTTATTCTCACGTTTCGACCAATGAAACCTCCGACCTTCTTCAGGTGTATCTTGTCGAACTCGGGAATTTTTCTGTCAAACTCTAGAATCTACAGAATTTTGAACGGAAGCCGTTATTCAATCCACGGGAGTAGCTTATTCTCGTTCCGTCAGCCATGACCAGGTAAAAGTCTTTTTATAATTTTCGGCCGATTTAACCTCCAACATTCTTCAGGTGTATCTTGTCGAACTCGGAAATCTTTCTATCGAATTCATGAATCTGTACAGAATTTCGAACGGAACTCTTTATTCAATCCACGGGGGTAGCTGGCTTTCGTTTCAATTAGCCATGATCAGCTGAAGTAATTTGTAATTGTATTCTTAATATCGCCCGCACTGAAGATTGAACCTTCAACCTACAAAAGACTGTCACTTAGAACTGATTATTACATAGCACTTTATCCGTTATGTAATGGGTCCTTGCAAAATACACCTGAAGAAAGTCGGAGGTTATATGGGCCGAAACGTTGTGAGAATAACATCCAAGATTATCCTTTTGGCTAGGAACAAAGTGTAGTATCTGTTCTTATGCTGTTATATAATGGGACGCATGTATGGATGGACGTACAGAAAGACTGCTTAACTTGCGCGATTTGTAACAAAGTCATCTCGTGTAAGTTTAGTGCAATGTTGTTTCTCATGGTCGCAGTGACGGGTGATAAGACCTTTAGTTCAAAGGTTAGGTCACACCTGCGTGATGATCACGAGATTTCGTGACGTCACAGTTTTTTCGCTGGGAAAACTGGAGTTGAGATTTCAGTTAGGACTTGGAAGCCAAAGAGTCAAGACGCATGAGCCATGTAGCGATTACAGGCTAGGGGATTTCGGATCCCCCGAAGTTGAGCCAGGCGATGTCCCCATCTTCTTTCCTTTACAAGTAGCTAAGTAGTTAGAAAATTAACTAGCGTAAGCCTCTCTCTCTTCTACAACGAACTTGCTCAGTATCGACGGGCTGGATAGTAAATAAATGGCTCTAAATTAAAAAGGAAAAGCCTTGTTATATTGTATTGTGCGTAAAAGGATTTGATTTCAGCCTGTGAGGAGACCGCTGGTATGATGGAAGAAGCGAGCGAAGTTGACGCTCGGCGAAGCGGCAGATGATAGCAGCAGTGACCCAAAGCGGACGACAACAATGGCATGAAGAGGAGGGACGCACGGTTAGTACAATATGCACACACACACACACGGCTAGGCAATGGAGAAAGAAAGATCAACGGTTAGTACAAATAGTTCCCTGCAGCTGGGAAATGCGAATAGGCGACACATTGTCCCGTTTCTGGATCAACAGACGAGAGTTCTATGATGACGCCAGAAGTTCCAGACATTATGAACGTATGTTATAACCAGCTAATGCAACAATGCTACACTTAGCTTTATTCTGTCTTTGGTTAGTGGAGGAGAAGTCCTTCTAGACTAAGGTAATTTAAATTTTTGTTCCAATCCAGAGTGCCCTTTTCTGGGAGCTGGATTTTCCCCATATTAAAAACCGACGTTGTGGCTAACTCTGCCATCGTAGAGAGGCAAGTAAATAGGAACATCCAAGATGAGAACAGTAGTCTGAATAATACAAATGAGTCAGTATTTTATGTAGCAGTTACATAATTAAGATCTATTTTCTTTTGCACTTACATGTAATCACTCACGGAGTGATTGGTACATCGTTCGGTGAGATAACACAGACATGTTATCACTTGCGTACTGATATGTTTGGTGATTGGAACACTTTGCACATGCGTGCCTTTTTCCATTCCCGCCCAAGGCTGTTTTGCACTTTTTACAAACAGTCAGACTTCAAGCAGCATGTTGACAAGCCGTCATATCCTCAGGACTTAGATGAGAGGCGAGGTAAAAAACCTGAACTCAGTTCTATTTCTATAGTACATGCATGCCGGACGAACCAACCGTTCTTATATTCTTGTGTTCCTAACTCTTTTCAGACCATATTCTGTGTTCATGAAACTGTTGAATAAAAGTTAATTTAAATTGTAGAAGTTTGTCTTTTCAACTGAAACCTGTTTTCTTTTCTCATCGTGAAAGGCCAGTAGGATGGATACAGATGCGGCAATCCTATTACATAATGGTGATTCAACACGTTTCTCATCACCCAAACCTTTACAGTTTCATAGAAAGGGAAGAGGTGAACTTGATTTTTTTTTCTAGATGTTTAGCTAGTAGGTTGAGGCATTTGTTAATTGGTATGTTGGTATATAGTGTTGTGGATAGAACATTATCAAAAGAATGACAAAGTCTATCCACACAAAATAATTAATTTTAATTGACAACTCAAGATAACGAAAGATAAAGGGTAAACGTGTTCCTGTGTGTGACTAGTGCGTTAGTGGGATTATTTTGTTTAAGGTCCTGTTTATGTTTGTTAGTATCGGATTTGATATTTCTGGCCATCTCGCGAATATAAAACATTGGACATGAGGCATGTTTTATTTTATAAATGCTGGTTTTGGGAAGAAGTGTCCTTTTACCTACAATTTCGACCTTGCAAACTGTACCTTCCTAAACACTGAATCCTGTCTGCCATGCCACAGGTGCATCGAAAGTGCTCTCATCTTTCTCTCATCATCACGATCTAATGTAAACCTTAGGCTTGGCTCTTACTCCCTAACTAAACATCTGACAAAGATCACACTCAAACAATGCAAAATACCCCGCCGCTGCATTAGCAACTCTGACCCCAGTTAACTACTATTTATTTTTACTGCTAGTTATTCATGTTTCTATTTTTTCTTTTTCTCTTTCTCTTTCCTTTTTCCCAATTAATGTCTGTTTTGTATGCGCACATATTTTTTTAAATAGTTATGCATGTGCCCAAAACATTCCATTTCGGGTCTTCTTTCCTATATTTTGCCGTTTTTTTTTTCAATAAATTTAAAATCTTCACTTTCTGAAGACGTTTATTGATCCAAACAAAACCGGGCAAATCTCTCGTATGATTTTTATTTCTTCCTGTGTTTAATTGTTTTTCCTATCTTTCATACATTGTCTCCACAACATTTCATTTCATCATATATCATGTTTTTTATCCTCATATAAACATGTATAGAGTGTTTTATTTAAAAGCTATACATCACAATGTCTGTTTGGTGTACCGGGATTTCATCGGTCTGGACATACAGTTTCTTGGATAAAAATCATCTTATTATTGCCAGACCCAATCTTCAGCACCGTTCAGCAGTCGGAGACTTGATGAAAAATGGGAAATAATTAAGAGAATATATATATATATATATATATATAGTTTAAAGGTTCATACTTTTTTTTAATAAGCATCCGTTTGAAATTTAATAAAAGAAGTGTGGTAAATAAATACCATCAAAGCTTGTTATAGATGCAATATGTATTTTACAAAAAAGAAAAGACAAATCGAAGACGATTTTTTTTTTTTTCCTCTTTATATAAACTAACATTAAGTATGTATGTAGTTTATAGTTATACAGATATTTCGCTAATAAAATTAGCTTATTCATTGTAGTTGAAAATTCCGATGTAATTGGAAAGCCCGCTTCTGTTGATGTGAGCCGGCGAGTGGGATGTTGTTTTTTTTTCCTCTCTCGTATGAAATCACGCAAGCACGTGGAAGGTTATAGTTTAAAGGTTCATACTTTTTTTTAATAAGCATCCGTTTGAAATTTAATAAAAGAAGTGTGGTAAATAAATACCATCAAAGCTTGTTATAGATGCAATATGTATTTTACAAAAAAGAAAAGACAAATCGAAGACGATTTTTTTTTTTTTTTCCTCTTTATATAAACTAACATTAAGTATGTATGTAGTTTATAGTTATACAGATATTTCGCTAATAAAATTAGCTTATTCATTGTAGTTGAAAATTCCGATGTAATTGGAATTTTCAACTACAATGAATAAGCTAATTTTATTAGCGAAATATCTGTATAACTATAAACTACATACATACTTAATGTTAGTTTATATAAAGAGGAAAAAAAAAAAAAATCGTCTTCGATTTGTCTTTTCTTTTTTGTAAAATACATATTGCATCTATAACAAGCTTTGATGGTATTTATTTACCACACTTCTTTTATATATATATATATATATATATATATATATATATATATATATGAAGCAATCCAACAAAAGATATAAGCGTCAACTAATATCTTATAATTAGTGAAACATCCGGATAAAAACTGAAGCTCAATATACTGGATATATTTCAGATCTATTAAAGTGATTCTGAGATGTAGACAATTTAATATCGCCTTCTGTTCGTTAGGGATTTGTCATGTCTGGTTGAATCGCTGGGGAGAGAAGATTACTTATTTTTTTCGCTCTGCTGGCAAGATGCGACGGGGATTCAGTCTTATTTTGCTCAATTCGGATTTAACGGGTTTTCTAATTAAACAACAAACTTTGATTTGACTTGGGTTGCACATGTCGGGATTTTGGAACTTTGATTGGACTTTTTGTATTATTTGATTTATTTATCATTAACATTGAATATGGACACATTTCGCGACTGGATAACTTTGCCGGCCCCTTCAATTTCACGTATATGGACTGCTGTTTATAACTTGGAGTAATGTCTTTTCTGATTATGCTTCTCAATTTGTATGACCTGGATGGACTGTATGGATTGAACAAAAAGTATGTTTTTGGGTTGATATGTTTTCGAGGACATTTCTCAGGATTGTAGCTGTTTTGATCATTACTGTCCTTTGTATGGTCTCAGTTATCTCTTTGATTCCTATTTCTCCTAGTCTTTTCTCCATGTTTTTGGGGACTGTTCCTAGTGCTCCTATGATTATTGGTGTTATACTGACTTTCTTCATGTTCCATATTCCTTTCAACTCTCTGGCAAGTTCAGTATATTTGCTTCTTTTTCCGTCTCTTTGATCTTCACTCTGTGGTCTGCTGGAACGGCAAAGTCCACGATTTTGCAGGATTTTTCTTTCTTGTTGATTATTATCATATCCGGTCTCCTTGCTGTTATGTGTTTGTCTGTTTGTACATTCATATCCCATATGATTTTGTGTTTTTCGTTTTCTAGTACAGTTTCTGGTTTGTGTTTGTATCGTTTTTTTGCATATTCGAAATTCAGTTGTTTGCACATTTCCCGGTGTACTTCTTTCCCCACGCTGTCATGTCTGTTCTTGTATTCCCTTTGTGCTAGCTTGCTGCATTCACTTATTATATGATTTATCGTTTCGTCTCTTTGTCCACACAATCGGCATTTGCTGTTTTCCTGGGTTTTATCTATCTTTGCTTTAATAAAGTTTGTCCTAATCGCATTGTTCTGTGTGGCCGTCAGCAGAGATTCCGTTTCTCTGTTCAGGTGTCCTTTTCTTAGCCATGCCCAGCTGTTTTCATTGGCTTCATCGCTTGTGAGTCTTATAAAGCGTTCATGTAGTTGTTTTTCTTCCCACTTTTCCTTTCTTGTCTTTTTGTTTCTGGGTTCAGTGCTTCCGGAGTTGTTTGTTGGGCTGGTGTCTCTTGCTGTGGTGATCAGTCTTTTCGTGTTCTAGGTTACATATTTCTCTAGCTCTTTTTTGGTGTCTTCCACACAGTCTTCTATACTTACCAGTCCTCTACCTCCTTCATTTCTTTTCATGTAGAGTCTGTCCGTATCGTCTTTTGGGTGCAATGCATTGTGCATAGTCATTAGTTTTCTAGTCCTTTGGTCAAGGTGCCTGAGTTCTTCTTTGGTCCAGCCTATGAATGATCCAGGATAT
Organism: Sepiola atlantica; assembly: GCA_963556195.1. Classification (NCBI taxonomy): domain Eukaryota; kingdom Metazoa; phylum Mollusca; class Cephalopoda; order Sepiida; family Sepiolidae; genus Sepiola; species Sepiola atlantica. The sequence continues at coordinate 37,815,276 of OY744546.1, read as the reverse complement.
CTTATTAGTGATACAGCCCATGTGTTTATCCCTTTTACTAGGTTTCTGCTATATAGTTTAGTTTCTAAGAGTTTCCTTGTTCTTCGTAGATATTCTTTTCCAATCTTCTCTTTGATTTCTGTATATTTGATTGTGTCTGCTTCCAGAACTCCCAGATATTTATAACGATCTTTGTTCTCCTAGCGCCCTCATCTCCTCTTGGTTGGGGAGTTCTATACCTTCTGTCGTCTCCAGTTTTCCTCTTTTGATCTCTAGCAGTGCACATTTTTCTATTCCAAACTCCATTTGGATATCCTGGCTGAATATCCTGGTTGTGTTTATCAGCTTTTCCAGTTCTTTTTTGTTTTTTGCAAACAGTTTAAGGTCATCCATGTACATCAGGTGGTTTATTCTTTGTTCTGTATCCGTAAACCTGCATCCGGCATCACACTTTCTGAGTATGTAGTTGAGTGGCATCATGGCTATTATAAACAGTAGTGGTGATAGAGAGTCTCCTTGAAAAATGCCTCTCTGTATTTTTATCTCAGACAGGTATTGTCCTCCGGCTGTCAGTTTTAGTCTCCATGTTTCCATCGCTTTCTGGATGAGATTAATAATCCTGTCTGGTATCTTGTATATTTTTAAGCATTCAATTATCCATGTTTGGGGGATTCTGTCGTAGGCTTTCTTGTAGTCAATCCATGTCATGGCTATGTTCTTTTGTCTGCTCTTATCCTCCTTCAGGGTCTTTTGATCAATGTATAGTAGATCATGTGTCCCCCTTTGTCCTTTCCGGCATCCTTTTTGTTCCTCGGGGAGCAGTCCACGTTTGTCCAGGGATTGGTAGATTTGTTCTCTCAGTTGTGCTGTGAGAATTTTCCACATTATTGGTAGACATGTTATCGGTCTGTAGTTGCTGGGGGTCGTTCCCTTTTTGGGGTCTTTTTGTATTAGTGTTGTTCTTCCTTCCGTCATCCATTCTGGTACGTCTGTTTTGCGGATACGTCCACTCAGTTTCTGCGCTATTCTTTCATGCAGGGTCGTGAATTTTTAAAACCAGTATGCATGTATTCCATCGTGGCCTGGTGCTCTCTAGTTTGCCATTTTTCTTAGGATTTTCGTGATCGTTTCTTTGTTGATTTCTGTTTCGGTTCCTTCTTCGATTTCCTGCAGTTCATCTTTCATGTTTTTCAACCATTGGGCATTCTTGTTGTGCTTTTTTGGTTCTTCCCATATCTTGCTCCAGAATTGTTTTGTTTCTGTTGGGTTCGGTTGCTCTGTTGTTGTTTTTTCTCCATTTACATTTTTGTAAAACTGGCTTTCATTGTTTTCAAAGGTCCTGTTCTGTTTGCTCTGTTCTGATTTGTACCTGTATCGTCTCAGTCTTCCTTCTATTGCTGCTATCCTTTGTTTTATTTCTTCATGTTTCTCATTTAGTTTTTCCTTGCGTTTCTGATTTTTGCTTCTTAATCGTTTCATGTCCTCCTTCCTTCTGTTCACGGTTTTAGCTTCTTTCCGAAGTTTGGTGATCTGGGTTTCCAGTCTGATTTCCCATCCAGGTTTTGTCGGTCCTCTCTTTTGTCCATTCTCTTCGTTTCTTAGTTTCATACTTACCGATTTTACCCCTGCATATATCAGGTTGTTTAGGTCTGTAATAGTTTCTGTTGGGATGTGTGTAAGGAGTCTGTTTACTCTTTCTGTTTCTGCTTGTAACTTCTTCGCTACTTCATTCCTGAGAGATGGGAGTTTTGTTTTGTTTTCTAACATGTATTGTCTAATGTTCTCCACTTCACTTGCTTCTTTTTCGTTGAGTTCTATCTCAGCAGGTTCTGTGGTTCCGCAGTCTTCTATCTCCCCTGGTTCTGTGATTCCGTAGTCTTCAATCTCTTCAGTTTCAGTGTGTATATTTTGCCCGTCCTCTTCCTGTGGTCTCTCCTTTGGTGGTGTTTCTTGCTCCGTTTCGCCATTAGCCTTCTGTCTGATTTCCGTCAGTTCCATCTCCGAGAACCATCCTCGCTTGAGGATCTGTCTTGCTTGATCTGCTATCCTTTGTTCCGTTGTATGGTAGTCACTAGCAATGTCCCAGAGATGTTTCATTCGTTTTCGGTAGCCTCTTTCTGTAGGGTAGCGGCTTTTATAGTAGCACTCCATCACCAGTCTGTTCTCTTTCGTGGTCCATTTCTTTCTATATCTTTCCAGTTTGCTGTTTTCGCTCTGTTTTTTTTTTTGTCTCTGGTCTGTGTCCTTGTCATACCTGGAATCAGAGAGGTTACTTACCTGGTTCTTGTCCGTTGTCTTGTTTCTGAAATGAGAAGGGCCAACATTCGCAGGATGCGGACCGGGTCCCCCATGTTGGCTAACGAGGGAGCACCTGCCCATCATGACACTCAGGTCTTTCTCCTGAGTCATTATTATTATTATTATTATTATTATTATTATTATTATTATTATTATTATTATTATTATTATTATTATTTACTCACTAGGAGTTATCACACAGGTCATCGTTAGTGATCGCCCACTGCCGACAACCTGTGGTATTCCCTGGAGTCTGAGTGACAACAAGTCTCATCAGACTTCCAGTATGCTTCACTTCTCTCCGTTCATCACCGCTGATGACCTTGCGGTATCGCAACAGCCACCTACCACCGATTTCCTGCTGATAAGGGCCATTGGTTCCCTCTGGGGCCCGAGTGGCAACAAGCCTCCCCAAGGTCCCAGAGCTGTCCGCGCTCTTCCAGTGGAGGTCTGGTTTGCGCTTTCCCTCCTCGACCCTCTGTCCATAATTTTCGTTGTGTCAGCCTATGCTTGCGCCTCTTTCGTCCGGTTGTATTTTCCCCGGTTCTGTTGTCTTGTGCTTCCATGTGTTTGTTCTCCATTCGTTGCTTATGTGGGTTGGTTTCCACATTCGAGGACATTTCTCAGGATTGTAGCTATTTTGATCATTACTGTCCTTTGTATAGTCTCAGTTATCCCTTTGATTCCTATTTCTCCTAGTCTTTTCTCCATGTTTTGGGGACTGTTCCTAGTGCTCCTATGATTATTGGTGTTATACTGACTTTCTTCATGTTCCACATTCCTTTTAATTCTTTGGCAAGTTCAGTATATTTGCTTCTTTTTTCCGTCTCTTTGATCTTCACTCTGTGGTCTGCTGGAACGGCAAAGTCTACGATTTTGCAGGATTTTTCTTTCTTGTTGATTATTATCATATCCGGTCTCCTTGCTGTTATGGGTTTGTCTGTTTGTACATTCATATCTCATATGATTTTGTGTTTTTCGTTTTCTAGTACAGTTTCTGGTTTGTGTTTGTACCGTTTTTTTGCATATTCGAAATTCAGTTGTTTGCACATTTCCCGGTGTACTTCTTTCCCCACGCTGTCATGTCTGTTCTTGTATTCCTTTTGGGCTAGCTTGCTGCATTCACTTATTATATGATTTATCGTTTCGTCTCTTTGTCCACACAATCGGCATTTGCTGTTTTCCTGGGTTTTATCTATCTTTGCTTTAATAAAGTTTGTCCTAATCGCATTGTTCTGTGTGGCCGTCAGCAGAGATTCCGTTTCTCTGTTCAGGTGTCCTTTTCTTAGCCATGCCCAGCTGTTTTCATTGGCTTCATCGCTTGTGAGTCTTATAAAGCGTCCATGTAGTTGTTTTTCCTCCACACTTTTCCTTTCTTGTCTTTTTGTTTCTGGTTTCAGTGCTTCCGGAGTTGTTTGTTGGGCTGGTGTCTCTTGCTGTGGTGATCAGTCTTTCCGTGTTCTGGGTTACATATTTCTCCAGCTCTTTTTTGGTGTCTTCCATACAGTCTTCTATACTTACCAGTCCTCTACCTCCTTTATTTCCTTTCTATGTAGAGTCTGTCCGTATCGTCGTTTGGGTGCAATGCATTGTGCATAGTCATTAGTTTTCTAGTCCTTTGGTCAAGGTGCCTGAGTTCTTCTTTGGTCCAGCCTATGAATGGTCCAGAGTATCTTATTAGTGATACAGCCCATGTGTTTATCCCTTTTACTAGGTTTCTGCTATATAGTTTAGTTTCTAAGAGTTTCCTTGTTCTTCGTAGATATTCTTTTCCAATCTTCTCTTTGATTTCTGTATATTTGATTGTGTCTGCTTCCAGAACTCCCAGGTATTTATAACGATCTTTGTTCTCCTAGCGCCCTCATCTCCTCTTGGTTGGGAAGTTCTATACCTTCTGTCGTCTCCAGTTTTCCTCTTTTGATCTCTAGTAGTGCACATTTTTCTATTCCAAACTCCATTTGGATATCCTGGCTGAATATCCTGGTTGTGTTTATCAGCTTTTCCAGTTCTTTTTTGTTTTTTGCAAACAGTTTAAGGTCATCAATGTACATCAGGTGGTTTATTCTTTGTTCTGTATCCGGCATCACACATTCTGAGTATGTAGTTGAGTGGCATCATGGCTATTATAAACAATAGTGGTGATAGAGAGTCTCCTTGAAAAATGCCTCTCTGTATTTTTATCTCAGACAGGTGTTGTCCTCCGGCTGTCAGTTTTAGTCTCCATGTTTCCATCGCTTTCTGGATGAGATTAATAATCCTGTCTGGTATCTTGTATATTTTTAAGCATTCAATTATCCATGTTTGGGGGATTCTGTCGTAGGCTTTCTTGTAGTCAATCCATGTCATGGCTATGTTCTTTTGTCTGCTCTTATCCTCCTTCAGGGTCTTTTGATCAATGTATAGTAGATCATGTGTCCCCCTTTGTCCTTTCCGGCATCCTTTTTGTTCCTCGGGGAGCAGTCCACGTTTGTCCAGGGATTGGTAGATTTGTTCTCTCAGTTGTGCTGTGAGAATTTTCCACATTATTGGTAGACATGTTATCGGTCTGTAGTTGCTGGGGGTCGTTCCCTTTTTGGGGTCTTTTTGTATTAATGTTGTTCTTCCTTCCGTCATCCATTCTGGTACGTCTGTTTTGCGGATACATCCACTCAGTTTCTGCGCTAGTCTTTCATTATTATTATTATTATTATTATTATTATTATTATTATTATTATTATTATTACTATCAAACCTATTATTATTACTACTACTACTATTATTATTATTATTATTATTATTTTTATTACTACTACTGTTACTATCATTATTATTATTATACTGCTATTATTATTACTATTATTATCATTACTACTACTATTATTACTATTATTATTATTATTATTATTATTATCATTAATACTATAATCATTACTACTACTATTATTATTATTACTATAATCATTACTACTATTATTATTTTTATTATTATTATCCCTATTATTACTTTTATTATTATTTTTATTACTATTATTATTATTGAGATTATTACTGTTACTGCTATTTCTATTACTATTATTCTTATTATTCTTATTATTATTCTCATTATTATCACTATTACTATCACTATTAGTATCACTATTGTTATTATTATTTTTACTATTATTATTACTATTTTTATTACTATAACTACTATTATCGTTACTATTATCATAATAGCTATCACTACTATTATTATAACTACTATTATTATAACTACTATTATTATAACTATTATTATAGCTATTACTATTATTATTATTATTACTATTATTATTATTATTATTATTATTATTATTATTATTATTATTATTATTATTATTATTATTATTATAATTACTACTACCATTATCACTACTGTCACTATGTTTTAGTTTTATTTAAATATTTAAATATAATGTACTTTATAGTTCTAAATATGAATAAGTTTTGAGTCTTTTTAACTATTCTTCATATTTATATATTTTTTTTTAATTTTATTTATTTGTTTATTTATTTATTTATTTTCTTAACTTTCTCTTTCTTGCATGCATATTTCAAAATGATAGTTATATCGAGAAGGGCAGGGGCGCTGACTTTTTAAAAAATATTTTAAACTTAAAAAAAAAGGAATTCCTGAGGGTAGATTGTTTCCTGCTTGAAACCTTTTGAACTGTGTGGCAATTTATAATGCAATACACCCTTATAGCAATTTTTGTTTTGGGGAGAGTTTGAAAACTATTAAGTCATTCAAAATAACCTCCTTTTGTAATGATGTCTGTAGTGCGTCGGGAAAGAACCAATTGCAGGCTGCCTAGCAAGACCAGCTTGGTCAACGAACCTATGTGTATTTCAAGAAATCTTTCTCTTTGTCCTGATTTTTATATTAGTTAGACGACCCCAGCAACACACCCAATTGCTACAACAGACGTTTAACACATCTGGAAAATCGGGACAGATGCAGTCACACAGATACAGACACCTCGAAAGACATTTTCTCATCCATATATCTTTACAGAATTATATGAAAGAACTTTAAAACTGCTACTTGGACGAAAATATCAACTTCACAGATAAGTCCCACAGATGCCAGTCATTTGCAAAACAGCATATCTTTAGGTCTCTCTCTCTCTCTCTCTCTTCCCTTTTCTCTCCAGCATATCTTATATAAAAGTGCTTCAATTTCAAAATTTGTTTGTGTTCATTTTTTCTGCAGTTGTCATACTTATCTCTAATCCCATACATTTCTAAATCTACATACCTAATTGGGTGAAATCCCAACACTACATGGAAGTGTTCAACTACTCTCCCAAGTTGCTAATAAGGTATGGGCGAATTCTCGTTGAAATAAAAAGAGTAGAAACTTTTCTCCCTGAAGCAGTGCAAAAAGGTGATGTGACAAGTTTGGATCACGTCGAGTGTTCAGCGAAAAAGAAAGAGAAAGAAAGATATATATATATATATATATATATATATATATATATATATATATATATATATATAGAGAGAGAGAGAGAGAGAGAGAGAGAGAGAGAGAGAGAGACGTTTTCAGATACGAAAAAAAACTTACAATAGAAGGTACTAGTGAAAATGCATTAAAAAAGAAAACTGACATCATCTTGAATAAATTAAGAAACGCTGGAATGACAATAAATGAAAATAAATGTATAAACAACAATAGTAAAATATCATTTTTAGGTTATCTCATTTCAAAAGAAGGTATATCAGCAGACCAAGCGATAATAGAAAAAATACTAAAAATCTATATCTACAAATAAAAAAAACTTTAATTTTTGGAGGGAGAGTGGTAAATTTCTACAGGCGATATTTACCAAAATATATGGACCTGACTGAATCGTTTGCAAATTTAAGAAAAAAAATGTTGAATTCATCTGGTCAGAAGAACAAAAAAAAAACTTTTGATAGATCAAAATTAATTATGGCAAAAAACATTCATGAAAAGTTTTGATCCCAAAAAGGACATTACGTTCACCACAGATGCAAGCAAAAATTCAATATCTGGAATATTATCACAAGAAGTTCATTCGATAATGTATTTATCAAGAACATGGGATTTAGTTATTCAAATATAGAGAAGGAAGCATTGGCTATTGTGTGGATGACAACTAGAGCTCGACAATTTTTAATTAGAAAAAAAAATTATTTTGAGTTTTTATTCAACCCGAAAAAAAAATTACTCAAAGTGACAACATTGAGAATACTAAGATGGGCACTAAGATTTGATTTTGTCAAGAAGAAGAAGAAGAAGAAGAAGAAGAAGAAGAAGAACAACAACAACAACAGCAACAAAAATAAATAATTATACTTATTACTAATGGAGATTTGGTATCTGTCCGTCTGTCTGAAACCGAAACTATACTATTACGTCTATTTATACTGCACTGTTTTTCTTCCATTACTAATGGAGATATCTATCTCTATATAATCTATTACAAATGAAGATTTGGTATCTGTCTATCTGAAGCCAAAACTATACTATTACTTAAAAAGCACTATCAATGCTCAATTCAGAGAGGTAGTGTAGTATCTATTTTGTTGTTATAAGACCGTCTTCCTAGAAATTAACTCCTTCTTTGAAGAGTAGTGTAGTATATGTTCGCTCGTTATGATACCATACCTCCCCTTTTGGCAAAACGTAGATGCACTATCAAGGTTGCGATTTTACAAGGAGTCAAAAGATAAAACAGAAGAAGAATTTGAAGATACATTCTTACATTAGGTAGAAACTGATGTTTTGTCTTTAGATAGAATGGCTGCAGAAACCAGACATGATCTAGTATTAAGTAGGATAACATATGAGGAAATTGTTCCACGGCAGAAAAACTTTACAAAGACATAAGACATAAGACATAAATTAACGATAGAAAATGGAATGATTTGTAATGGGGATCTGATAATTCCCCCACAAACACAAAAGAAAATTGGTGATAAAAAATGTACACTGTGGAGTATCAACCCCACAAAAAAGATAAAATTACAAGCATGGTGGCTGGGATATTCATGAGATGTTGAATAATATATAAAAAGATGCAAAAAATGTAAAGAATTAAGAAATTTTAACACGGACTACTTTACATTCATGGCCCAGAGAAGTGGAACCATGGAGTCGTATGCTTATGGATCATGTGTAGATTACTGAAGTGGGACTCTTATTAATACTAGTAGATTCTTTTTCAAGCTGACCTGAAGTAATCTGTATGCCAGACAAGAAAAAATCTGCAATAAAACAAATTCTAAAGGTCATATTTTCCAGAAACAGCAGATGAAAAGCCCTGGTATCAGACAATGCAACAAAGTTTTGTGATGATGATCTTAGTTTATGGTTGGAAAAAATAGGGTGTAAACCATATAAGACACCGCCATATCTCCCTCAATCGAATGGGTTAGCAGAAAGAATGATGCAGACCGTAAAAACAGGACTAAAAGCATGTTCTTAGCAAAAAAAAAAAAAAAAAGAAGTTTTTTTTACCAAGGCTGCTTTTAAGCTATCACACAATATAAATCAGAATCCAGAAAGGGCAGAATTTATCATGAAAAAAGGCCACAATACAACTATAATAAATAGAGAAAAGGGGGGCAGCGTGTTAGGCCATGCAGGTCAAATAGAACCCCAGGGCGAATATAAAAAGCAAAATTATGAAGAAATCTCTACAATTCCTTCCAGTACTGATTTATTAAAACAACCTTTACAGAATGAAACGGGCTAGAATGAGTTTGAAAATTCGGATGAAGATCAAATAAGGCAAGAAAACGACATTAGTTACAGCATAGCACGAGAAAGATCAAGATCTTTTAGAGAAAGCAATACGAGAGAGAGAGAGAGAGAGAGAGAGAGAGAGAGAGAGAGAGAGAGAGAGAGAGAGAGAGAGAGCAAAGTAACCCTGAAAATGAAACAATCACTGGAAGAAGTATAAGAGCTAGGGAAGTTTTCGTTTCAGGGAGATGTAGTGATACTGGCAATTTAGTCTGCCTGATAAGCATAAGAGTAAGAGAGATCCTATATAATTCTCTCTCTAAGAATAGTGGGGAGAAAGCTAGACTAGCGAGTGCTAACCTTTCACTTCACAACACTGACATTCGTCAGTTAGTGAATTGCTTAGTATTTAATTTAATAAAGCCTTAAGGAATGTAAATCTTGTCAACACATTTCAATTTATTAAACAAAATATATTCAATATCTATATTTTTATTTAAACATTTGGGGGGTGCTTATTTTTATTGAGATACATGGCAGTTCAAAATAAAATAACAGGAAAGCTTATGGATATACTTGTACACCAATAGATTACGGATTATAAGCAAGTAGAATTTTAATAAAATATAAAATTAATTTACAATTCGGAGTCAACGAACTTCGAATGACATTCGCATCAAGCCAGCGTGTCATAGAAGATTATCTCTATTCTTCTAATATGAAGACGCCATGTTTTCCTGTTATTTTATTTTTAACTATCATATTTTGCATGTATCTCAATAAAAATAAGCATTCATTTTTGTTTCCTATTTATATTTTTCTTATCACCTTTTTTATAATTTTGTTTTTTTATATATTTTTGTCCTTCTCATTGTTATTATTATTATTATTATTTAAAATTATTGACTATTATTATTTTATTGTATTATTATTTTTAAATCTCCATTTTGATGTCTATTCCTTATAATTTTATTTTTTCTTTATTATATTATTATTATTATTATTATTATTATTATTATTATTATTATTATTATTATTATTATTATATATATATCTTTATATATATGCATGTATATTTTATGTATCTTGTTTTTTAATAATTATGTACTTGAGGATAATAATGTTGGTGTTTTTTGTTCAACTTCAAATTGTGATCTTAATTAATCGGTGCTGACGAAGAACCAAATGGGGGTTTAATAAATAAAAAAGTTATTTTGTCTTAGAAACGATTGTACGTAAAAAAATATTGTTGATGTTGAATTCCTGGAACTGATATAAATAATATGCCATAATTTTTTTTATTTCAATTTACTATATCTATATTATGTATGTGCATATGTTTATATATTTGTGTGTGCAGGATTCACTCCTAAAATAATTAGCCGATCATTATGAATTTGGGAACATAGTTGCTAAGGGTAAGGAATCATAATATGGGCTATATTTAGTTTAATTCAGTTTTATGCAAAGGAAGTAAAAATGGGGGTGGAAGGCCTTCGTGAAAATTGAGATGCCGCTGACTTTTGCGAAATTTTAACAATAGGCATTAGACATCAGTTAATAAATATTCCCCTACTTTCAGTTTCTTTGGAGTATTTTAAAGGGTTTTTCAGGAACATAATATGTGCAAACCTCCAATTTGAAAATTAAAATATTTCATATTTGCATTAAATTTGATCCATAGTGATTAGACATCAATTAAGCAAGGTTCTAGACATAAGGTTTAGTATCATTATATCTTGATGTTAATCTTCGTAAGGGGACATAAAAGTTGTAAAAAACTGTTCTGTTTGGGGATTTAATTTTACCTATCCTGGAGCGGGTATTCAAGTTATAGATTAATATCTGAACGCTGAACGTTTGGATACACCACGAAGTACGATATCATTAAGAAAGATCTTTAATCATTGGTTTTGGAGCTTCTCGTCATTCCTACAAAAAAGTTGGTGTGAAGTAGTCCAACAGTAAAAAGAAGAAGTCAAGTCGAGGTTGGGTTAAGATAACAAGTGTATTAACATAAAAGGTACAAAGGTAAGGAAACTGACTAGCACTCGGCTAGACAGTTACAATACTGTCCTTTCTCTATTTATAGTGAGAACCGGTGTAGTTTCTCTTCTGTTAGAACGGCCGGTGTAACAAAAGTATTGAGAGGAAAACTCAATGTAAGGAAACAGCGACTTCTATCCAGCAGGGAACGCAAATTCTGGAATAATATTTCATACGGGACTCCGTTCCTATTACGCTGTAACAACAATACTTCACACGAGACTCTATTCCCTGTACACTATAACAAAACATTTTCATACAAATACCGATGTGGTCAGGATGAGGCCCTAAACCAACTCAAAACCAACTACTTGACAACTTCCTAGACCCGAGCTTGGCTGATGACACATGTACCATGCCATTCCAATATAGCCACAATGAGGTTTGCTTTGCACGATTCTATCGCCCACAGCATAATACACAAACGACCCTAATCCTCTTGCCACATTGTAGTAAGTCTCTACTACACTCCCACATGATCTCTTTATCACAAAATTGCACTTGGAGGCAGACCTCTTTTGGCAGGTACTTCTTCGAAGGGGGACGATGCAAGCCTCGTCTTCAGATCATCTGATGCCTCATTTGTTTACAGTTAGAATCCACTAATAAACTGTTGCTATCAAAGGGGTTGTTACTCACTCTCTTCTGTGTCAATCTCATCACTTAATGATGGATGTATAGAAGCTAATCTTGACATAAACTGTAAGACCAACTCCTATGATAATCTCTAACAGAAAAATCGTCAGAAAAATGAAAACAAGACCCTTCTATAAACAACAAATGATATATTTATTTAAGTAACCAACACCATCGGGTGTAGGTTGCCAGAAGTTTAAAACAGAGACGAAAGGAATAGTAATAATAAGGTTGGCTGCCGAAAGTCTTCTTAGGGCAGTATATCTTCAATTGAAGATAGTTTTGCTCGGGGCGTCTAGGTGACGGAGGCAGGAGAGAGGACGTCTTTTTTTTGTGGGTGTCTAGGATCTCTCTGCCTGACCTGGGTCTGAATATAGTCCTTCAAAAGTTTGATCGAAATTAATATGCCCTGGAGTCTGATTGGTCAGTTGGGCTGCTCTCTGCGAGAGGAAAGAAATGTTAGTTTATGACTGCTACATTGTTTGCTTGTATGTTTTGCACGACTTTCTTATAATTACAACTATGTGCATTCAATTGTATTTGGGACTAATGTATTAATTATATATACAATCTACCTTGTATGTCTCCTTCATGTTATGTTATTGTTTGTTTGGAGTCTGATTGATGTCACCAAATCACCTTGCAGGGCTGCTCTCCATAAGAGGAAAGAAATGTTAATGTTTATGACTGCTATAGATATGATCTTAGAAGAGAGAGTAGATCTTTAACATGATGAGATATTCTTTCAATTTGTACTGATTGCAGACTGACCACTTCAGTTATACGTTTCATTGCCCGTATTTTTGTTCATTTATCTCTGCTTCAGGCGAGGGCATGACATCAATACCTCTTATCTGGAGATGGTACTTATGTCATATTTACTTTCAGCAGCTTCGTAACTCTCCCTTCCCTTATTTTGTCCTTTAGTCCTCACATTCTATGAGCGATGTTTTTGACAAAGGAAGAAGAATTGCTGTTTTCTGGGTCGGAATCTATCCATCTAGCACTTATTGTTGGCTAGTTTTTGACCTTGAAGTAGAATTTTTATTTTAGCTCCTTGCATCAAGTGGATTCATGCCTTGTCTGGAGCGATTTCCATAAAAAAAATTTAAAAATTTATCTCAAACTCCAAGGGAAGTTCGACACTTCAACATTCAGTCACAGTGACCATTCAATAGCTCGACGGGGGGCGGCAGGGTAGACATTCTCGTCTGCAATCAGAGTCGACACAACGCACCAACAAACACAAACGAATTCAAGCTATTGATATTGCATACATCTAACTTGCAGCAAGGAGAAAAAGTTACTGAAACGGGTTCCAAAAGTCCCTTGCTTTATTCGTCATTGAGTCTTAAGTCTGCTCTCTCTGGCTTCAAAAGCTAGACTGCCAACTTTACACGCTTTCCCCTATCTCGTCTGATGTCATTTCTTCTAGCTATTTTCCCACAGAAGAGTGATGGCTCCCAAAGGTTAACTGCCTGACTCCTTGCTGACCCTTACATCCTGCCTAATATGACAACAATCTCTCTGCGAACATAAATCCCTAAATGATTACTTACTAGTTGACGTACATGCAATATTTAAAAGGGGAAACCAATGGAACCAAAGGAAAACGATGGCCTCAATTAGCAGCTTGACCCCTTGCCGACCTCTACATCCTGCTAACTTGATAACAATCTATCACCGAACATAAATCCTTAAATGATTACTAGTTAGTATACACTCAATATTTAACACTTATGTGGTGCATCAGCCTGAGTTGTGGAAGATGAGAGGTTAGTCTTTGGGTATGAAGTTATGCTAGTAGATCGCCTCCAATGCAGAACAATTCTTTTTGGCTGTGTAGCAGTTACCTCCTCCTTTCAAAACATAACTACACCGGTTTGCCGGTAGGTGTCTCTTTTTCACCGACAGGTGGCACTGTAAAGCGACACCAGAGTTATCTGCCCTTCTGACTATAAAAACCGTTGCAAACGGAAAATCCATCTCTCTTTCACCGACCAGCCTCAGCAGAACAACGCTGGCACCAGCGCTCCGTCTCTCTCTCTCTCTTCTCTGGTCGACAGAACGACGCTAATACACTAGCGCTTCGTCTAACGCTTTTCTCTTCAAATGGCATCGGCATAACAACTACCAACACACGTGGTCAAACAACGGTAAGAGTTCTCAACTCATTTTCTTTGTGTACGGCTTTCAAAGACTTTTCCTACGCCGGTTTCATTTCTTCTTATACCTTTTCAAGAACTGTTTTTCCATCGACACACATGCATACATCACACACTTCATCATTCCACGTACACACACGTTCAATAAACCTTATTTGAACTACCTCATTTTTGTTTGTTAATTATTACTCTATCTTTGCATGCAACATTGCTTGATTTACTTAACACGTTTATAGTCCGGGAACATCACCCTCTCGATCCTACCAATTGGTGACCCGACGTGCAAGCTTTGTTGTATGTGGCGGAGTAATTAATTTCGTACAAGAACAAAAAAAAAAAATATATCATTTCTCGTTTTATCTTTCCGTGGTGAAACGAATTACGCACCCATCTTTTTCCTTTTTTTTCTACCCACGTGGTAGAAATATACAAACAAAAAAAAAAGAAGCCGCCATCTCCATTTTTTCCTGGCCACGTGGAAATACCCAAACAAAGAAAAACAAAAACATTTCTCGGCTCTCTCCGAATATAAAACAAATTACAATTTCATTTTTTCTTCTTCTCTTTCTCTACCCACTTGTCGGAAAAATATATACAAAGAAAAAGACAAACTTTTTTCTTCTTTTTCGACGAACAAAAGGACCTTACAAGACGCCATTTTCTTTTGTTTTGAACACGTGGAGATAAAAAGAAAACAAAAGAAAACAAACGCTCACGCTGCCTATCTTTTTCGTGACCACGTGTTGATAAAAAAATTTAAAAAAAAAACAAAAAAAAACGCCATTTTTATCTCTCGGACCACGTGGAAATAAAAATTCAAACAACAAAAAAGAAAATACAAATTTATTTTCTGTTTTAACAACAAGCAAAAAAAAACAAAAAAAAGGAAGCCGCCATTTTTTTTTCACGACCACGTGTTGATAAAAAAAACAAAAAAAACAAAAAAAAAAACAAAAGCAACTTCTTCCACCTTCAATCGTCACTATGGCTACCACAGATACTAACAACGTTCTGGAAGTTTCTGCGAATTACCGTCTGCCCCCTTTTAACTCCAGTAACGTGAAGAACTGGTTCACCCAACTACAGGCATTATTCTCTGTGAGAAGAATAACCTCACAGAGAAGCAAATTTGCAAGCGTGGTGGAAGCCTTGCCCCCAGAGGTGGTAGACGAAGTAACCGACCTGTTGGACGACGTCCCATCAGTCAACCCATATGATGCCCTAAAAGACGCCATAATCAAAAGAATGGGTCGCTCCAAAGAAGCCATGCTACGGGACCTATTCAACAACATCAGCCTCGACGACAGGACACCGTCACAACTACTGCGACACATGAAGTCACAGCTCGGAAGAAATACCATGTCCGAGAATATACTGCGACGATTGTGGCTGGACAAACTTCCCTCGAGTGCGACACAAATTCTGGCACCGATGATAGACACCACTCCCATCGACATGCTAGCAAACTCGGCTGATCGAATTCTCGAGTCCAACAGTGGCCCACAAACGGTCAACGCACTCGCCACTCCTAGCAGTCAACACAGCGAGCTGCAGCAGTTAAAAGCTGAGATGGTTGAACTGAAGGCTATGCTAAAGGCCTTCCAAACCCAAAGCAGACCAAGGGGTCGTTCACAGTCCCGAGGCAGGTACCGTGGGAGCCGTAGCAGAGAGAGGTCCCCTTACAACCAACCCCAGGGTGGTATGTGCTGGTACCACAACACATTTGGCAACAAGGCCAGAAAATGCAACAGCCCTTGTAACTACAAGCCACAGGGAAACGCCAATCCCAGCCAGTAATAGCAACAACTGCGGCTGGAGGGAGAAGAAGAGGTCGCTTGTTTTATGTAAAGGACCACAACAGCGGTCATTCCTTCCTGGTGGATACCGGTGCTGAGATAAGTGTTATCCCACCACAACCCGGACAAAAACCAACTCCTTCGACATTCAAGCTACAGGCAGCAAACGGTTCACAAATCCAGACATACGGCACTAAGGAACTCACCCTACACTTAGGACTCCGCCGTAACTTCGTCTGGAAATTCGTGCAAGCCAACGTCAGGATGGCCATCATAGGAGCTGATTTCCTTTCACACTACGGTCTGTCTGTCCACATGTACAACCAAACACTCTCGGACGATATGACAGGCATTAGGGTGAAGGGAACATTAACACAGTTTGGTCCAACAGGAATTTGCTCAGCAACCCACCACACCAAAGAATATGTCAACGTCTTGGATCAGTACCCTGACATTACCAAACCATTCAACATCGACAATAAAATTAAACACTCTACACAACATCACATAAAGACAACCGGACCTCCAGTCTATTCGAACCCTCGACGTCTGTTGCCTGAAAAGTATAAATACGCCAAGCAGGAATTTCAACAGATGATCGAGGATGGAATTATTGAACCCTCCGAAAGCCCATATGCTTCACCTCTCCACCTTGTTCCTAAACCAGACCAGAACACCCATCGTGTATGTGTTGATTATCGGCGACTCAATGAGCAAACTGTCCCAGACCGCTATCCCGTACCGCACATACACGATTTCACATTAGGACTCCAGGGTGCAACAATCTTTTCCAAACTGGATCTGACTAAAGCCTTCTACCAGATCCCAGTAGCAGACGAAGATATCCTGAAAACGGCCGTGACCACACCTTTTGGACTCTTCCAGTTCAAACGCATGCCTTTTGGACTGAGAAACGCTGCCCAAACCTTCCAACGCCTCATTGATAACGTCCTAAGAGGACTACCCTGTGTATACGCCTACATAGATGACGTCCTCATAGCAAGCCCGGATGAAGCAACACATGAGCACCATTTACACCAAGTTCTGCAGAGACTATCACAAAATGGTCTGAAGATCAATGTAGACAAGTGTATATTCGGCGCCAAGCAACTTCAGTTTTTGGGACACCAGATTGATGAGGGCGGAATCACACCCCTGCCTGAAAAGGTAGAAGCGGTACAGCAATTTCAACCTCCAACCTCACTCCGTCAGCTGCGACGATTCATAGGACTTGTTAATTACTATCGTCGGTTTATCCCAGACTGTTCCAAGATCCTGTCTCCCCTAACAAATATCTTGCAGAACAAAGGGAGAAGACAGAAACAAGCCCTTACACTCACTGCAGAAGCACTTCATGCATTCAACGCAGCCAAATCCGCATTGACAAACTGCACCAAACTCACCTACCTCACTGACAATGTTCAGGCTACATTAACTCTAACAACAGATGAAAGCTCATCAGCTGTAGGCGCGGTACTACATCAGGAGATTGATAACACCAAGGTACCCATATCTTTCTTCTCCTCCAAGCTCAGCCAAACACAGTCCAGATACGGCGCATTTTCTAGGGAACTCCTAGCAATCTACCTCGCAATTAAACATTTTAAACATGTGCTAGAAGGTAGACAATTCATTATTTACACAGACCACAAGCCATTAACATATGCATTATCCTCACGTCCGGACAAATACTCACCCAGAGAATCTCATCACCTGGACTATATATCACAGTTTTCCACTGAAATTAAATATATTAAAGGTGACCAGAACATTGTGGCTGATGCACTTTCTCGGCCAGACACAAACTCCATCACCCAGGATTTTCTTAGTCACGATTTGCTGGCACAGGAACAAGCATCAGACACCACCTTTCAACAAACTCTGCAAAACACTTCCTTGAAACTCACTCCTGTACCAACCCCTTTTAGCAACAAAGAGGTTTATTGCGACACAACAACACCTACACCCAGACCTTACGTCCCACCTTCACTGCGACGACGCATATTTGATCATTTTCATTCACTCTCTCACCCCAGCAAAAGAGCCACCCTGAAAATGATCAGTGACAGATTTGTATGGCCTGGGATGAACAAAGATGTCAGACTTTGGGCTGGCAACTGCATAAACTGCCAACGTTGCAAGGTCTACCGACACACCAAGTCCCCAATAGGAACTCAGCAATCCTGATGCCAGGTTCTCTCATTTGCATATAGACATCGTTGGACCTCTGCCACTTTGCCAGAACTACTGCTATCTACTAACGATTATTGATCGATTTTCCCGTTGGCCCACTGCAATCCCATTAAAGGACATCTCAGCAGATACAGTGGCCAAAGCAATCTTGAAGGAGTGGATAGCCACATACGGTGTACCCGCAGTCATTACGACTGACAGAGGCACACAGTTCCAATCGAAACTTTTCGCCGAGTTCAACCTACTCCTGGGCACAAAGCATATACAGACGACGGCATATCATCCCTGTTCCAACGGCCTGGTCGAGCGATTCCACAGGCACCTAAAAGCATCTCTTGCAATGAGGCCAAACACAACCAACTGGGTTGATAACTTGCCTCTGGTCCTATTGTCAATTAGGAATGTCGTAAAGCAGGACTTGGGTTGCACACCGGCTGAAATAGTTTTTGGTACTACATTATCTTTGCCCGGACAATACTTTCATAACAAAGATAATGTACACCCTACAACTACATTTGTACAGGACATAAAGGCAAGGATGTCGAAACTACACTTCACCCCTACACGA
This sequence comes from Sepiola atlantica, assembly GCA_963556195.1. Lineage (NCBI taxonomy): Eukaryota > Metazoa > Mollusca > Cephalopoda > Sepiida > Sepiolidae > Sepiola > Sepiola atlantica. The sequence continues at coordinate 37,796,886 of OY744546.1, read as the reverse complement.
CAAGTATCGAGACAAATCCACATACCCAAGACGCTATTTGACAGCGAATACGTATTCGTCCGCGACGATGCGGTGAAAAAGCCTTTATCACCACGCTACCAAGGTCCTTACAAAGTAGTTAGACGGGCAGAAAATTTTTTCACCATTACAAAAAACGGCAAGAATGACACTGTTTCCATTGGCAGATTAAAATCTGCTCTAGTGGAAGAATCACAGTCAAGCCAACAGACACACAACTCTCACACAGATTCCGACACCACAGAGGAATCGAATACTCCATGTGACTATGCCCCACCAGAACAAAAGACAAGATCTGGTCGGAAAGTAACATTCCCACACAACTTCAAAACCTACATATACTATTAGTAACATACAAACAGTTTCAAAACTTTCTCACAAATACACTCGAACACAATCAAAATAACCTCCGAACTTCTATTCGTTCAACAACAACAGTAATGAGAACATTTTCACCGCACACAAATTGAATCTTTTTCATCCAGCAAAAAAAAAAAAAAAAAAAAAAAAAAAAAGGTTATTTTCGTTAAGCTATATACACTCCCTCAACCTTAAAGAGATAGACAGCTCTATGAACGAAGCCTAACTCTGGATTTTAACTGCATTCATCAACAACCGCACAGACCCACTTGTGCTCATTCATCAACAACTGCACAGACTCACTTGTGCTCATTCATCAACAATTGCACAGACTCACTTGTGCTCATTCATCAACAACTGCACAGATTCACTTGTGCTCATTCATCAACAACTGCACAGACTCACTTGTGCTCATTCATCAACAATTGCACAGACTCACTTGTGCTCACTCATCAACAACTGCACAGATTCACTTGTGCTCACTCATCAACAACCGCGCAGACCCAAGCACCAAACATTCCTGGACAACACTGACAATTCAACGTTTGTTCATCAGCTCTGCATCACACAGACTGATCAACATGAACAACGCCACCAACAAGTGCAAATTCGCTTGCACTCAGCATTTTTCGACCGCAGACTCACTTGCGCTCAAACTTGATGCAGACCCAATTGCATGCAAACAACACGCAGATCCACATGCGTTACAAACACTCAATTCCGCAGACGCACTTGCGATCAATCATTCAATACAGATAGAAAAACAGAAATAAGTAGCGTGCACACTACTTTTTCTAATCTTCAACAGCAAAACAGACATACCCACAAAGAATGCTTCTCATCTACAACTGTACATATTGAATAATATTTTCAATATTTTTCAATCTGGGGGGGGGGGAGTCCTTGTAGCAGTTACCTCCTCCTTTCAAAACATAACTACACCGGTTTGCCGGTAGGTGTCGCTTTTTCACTGACAGGTGGCACTGTTTACAGTTCCACCTGTCAGTGAAAAAGCGACACCAGAGTTATCTGCCCTTCTGACTATTAAAACCGTTGCAAATGGAAAATCCATCTCTCTTTCACCGACCAGCCTCAGCAGAACAACGCTGGCACCAGCGCTCCGTCTCTCTCTCTCTCTTCTCTGGTCGACAGAACGACGCTAATACACTAGCGCTTCGTCTAACGCTTTTCTCTTCAAATGGCATCAGCATAACAACTACCAACACACGTGGTCAAACAACGGTAAGAGTTCTCAACTCGTTTTCTTTGTGTACGGCTTTTAAAGACTTTTCCTACGCCGGTTTCATTTCTTCTTATACCTTTTTAAGAACTGTTTTTCCATCGACACACATGCATACATCACACGCTTCATCATTCCACGTACACACACGTTCAATAAACCTTATTTGAACTACCTCATTTTTGTTTATTAATTATTACTCTGTCTTTGCATGCAACATTGCTTGATTCAACTTTGCACGTTTATAGTCCGGGAACATCACCCTCGATCCTAACAGCTGCAATGGTCTTGATGATTCTATGACTGCATTTCACAATGCTATTATCGACTGGGGCATGAGCACACCGCAACTTTAAATACATGCTCCAGCTACTCACAAACTCTTTTAAGTGTCTGCAAGTTAAGGCAGTGTCATTGTCAGTTAATATCTTGGTTGGTGTGCCTCGTTTTAAAAAAAATATGTTTTGAACTGATGAACAACATGAGTCTTGCGATGTAGTGGTCGCCATATTGTGAACCGGATGAGACCACAATTGATAAGCATTAGAAAATGTCCACCATTATAGTGGATTATAGTCATTGCCAACCTGCTCCAGTTTTTCTTCATGTCTAGCTCTTCTTTCTTTCAATTCAGGATAGATTGACTGGCAGACTTTGCAGGCTTTGAAACCAGCAGCCAAGGATAGATTTGGTTCGGCCGCAAGAAGTTTTGTAGTAGTTGATAACACTGTGTTGTGATTGACAAGGGTTCATGTGACAAGTTGAATCTCTCACCCTTTCTGCCTTTGGATTGTCACTTAAATATCGAGTACAAAGCATGTACTCACCTCACAGAGCAACTATTTCTGATTGGTTGAAGTTTAATTTTGGTAACCAATCGAAATTGAGTATTTTGTGAAAAATTAACCAATCAGGATTAAGTATTTATGGAAATTGTTTTGCTGTTGCTGCTGCCGTTGCTACTACTGCTGAAGCAGGGTTCCACAAGTGAAAAGAGAATATCAATGGATAACAAAGGCCAGTCATACAAATAATATTATGAGCTCCGTTTTAAATCTCAAGTAAAAGAATTTCTATAATGAAAAGAGAAAAGTCAGTATTTTTATAGTGAAATCTGAAAAGAAAGCTTCAGTCTCTCTTATCAGCAGAAATAGTTCATCCGCATGAGGTTTTAGGGATAATTAGTTGCACATTATTGCTATGGAAACAACTGACAAGGATTCGTGTGGAGGATTTAGGATAACCTCTTGACTACCTTTGGGTCCCTGCTTAAATAGCCAGCACATAGCAAGTACCCGGCTCTCAGTGTGAGTGTATCATTCTCGACTTCTGATTGGTTGAAGTATGATTTCAGTTACCAATTGTTATATGATCATCTCCAGAAGAACTACATTTACATTCTGGCAACGAAGAAAGCTGTCTTTGATGCCTTGTCGCTTAACTCATTTCCTGAACAGTCCTGATCTCAGTATCCGATTTTACTACATTGGTAGCAATGTTTCTCACTTTTTTAGCAGTCTCTTACTATGTGACCATTGCTGTTGCACCTGTAGCAGGTTATGCCTGTGCTGAGGCAGCTCTTGGTAGAAACTGTGGCTTACAACCACATGTTGACTTTGGTCGCCAGATTTTGTCAGCATCCAAGGTCTCAATTTTTGTTGCTTATTGGAGTTCGATGGAGATGATCTCATAAAGTCCTGTAGCAAAAGCCAGTTTAGTGAGTCTTTCCAACCCAAGTCCCTCAAACCCAGCCAATTCGACGAATTGCCCGATCTTATTTGCATAAACATCTATCTGTTCACCGGTCCACTTGACCATGGTCAACGTCCTATATGCCTTGAATGCATCATCTGTGAATGCCTCTTTTAACCGGGTCTCTATATGCTCTACATCCCATTTAGTCATTGTTGTTCATCTCCAAGTAGATGAGCAATGCCTCCCACTCCAGACTTCTGCAGTTTCACTACCAACCATACTTTTTTCAAGTATCGTACCTGATTTTCCTTGCCAATCGCTGCTTATGCATAACTTCGCCATAGTATACCGAAATAGCTTGTTGTATTAGAAGCCAGAAACGTGGCTTAAATAAAAAAAAAAAACTCTCAAATTGCGATAGCAAATGAAGAAAACACGAACCTCACCGATAGAAGAACCAGACACAAACCTCAAACACCGTCGACCATTACTTTTGAAATTCGACACTCCCAGATTTGCCTCTGTGTGCAGCCACTGTCTCTTTGCAACAGACACAGCCGTGGAATTATTTTGCTTCTGTTGCTTGTTGTTGTTGTTATTGTTAGGCAAGTCGGACTTCTGACTCAGGATTGTCTGGTTTGCATGAAGTCCTCCTTGTTAGTTTCAGGATTGCAGGGTTTTAACTCCAACAGCAAGAACAGAAAGGTTCAGCGGTGTATGCAAAGCGAGGAAGACTTAGTCCAGAATACACAAAGGAATGGCACAGAAGCAACATTGCCACTTTCACTCCATTCATTTGTGGTTTCTCCTTGATATGTTTTTATTTACCACATGAAGAGGCATAGATGACCAGAGGACGACGGATCCTGATGCCGACTCTTCCTGGATTTTCACCAGAGCCTTGTTAGCCGGGTAGTTCTGACACTACCACATTGCCACCACCCCTACGATGGTGAGAAGAGTTGAACTTTTCTGCATAGTCACACGCCTTCGACTATCGTTTTTGAAATCCAACAGTCTAATGTTTGTCTCTGTGCGCAGCAGCCACTGTCTCTTTGCAATAGGCACATGCCAGCCGTGGCTGTTTATCCTGTGGCCTCTCAACACTATCATCACACCAATCAAAATTAAGTATTTTATAGAAATTATTTTGTTGCTATCCACTGGAACAGAGTTCCTGTGGTGACGGTGTAGAGAGACCGAGGGCCACGACTGACATGTGCCCGCTGCAAAGAAATAGTGGCCGCACGCGGGAGTGAACCTGGAATCATCTGACTTCGAGATGACAATAGAACATACTTGATTATGTAAAGTGGGCGCTTTTAGCAATCCAAAAGAGCTCAATAAAAGGAGTAACATTTTTTTGCTCGAGAGAGATCGTTTTTGGACGTCATGTAGCTAGCATCGTTCGTGTGTGTTTGGATTGCTGTTGGTAACATTAGTCAAGCATTCTTTTGTGGTTTTGACGTTTCGGCATTTATTTTGGGCTGCCACTCTATTGTCTATGGCAGGGGCGGGCAACCTTTTCAGAGTGAGGGCCAGATGAGAGTTTTGGAAGATCGCGGGCCGGAGTGAAAAACGAAATCTCAGAATTACTATATTTTGTTTGCATGAATAAATTGTACAAAAATTGCATTGAACACTCTACAAATCTGATATTTTTTCTCAAGAGACTTCTGTATGTGATGTTATAAAAGGCGCCGATGAAGAGACATTTTGGAATCATAAAAAATAATGACGGGGAAAGTAGCAAGTTTATCCAGCATTCGTTTTGACACACCTCACATAAGTTCTATGTTTCATGCCCTTTCCTCATCTCTCGTTTCCTCTTTGCCTCTCTCTTTCCCTTTTTCTATTTTTATCTCAGGCCAAGGATTTGAAATTAATAGTTAAAGAAAAATGAAATATACATGCATCATCGCTCGCTGATGTTTATAAATTTTTATTCCAATGTAAATCTTAATTGAAACATACTTTTACGTCTATGTCACAAAATGATATGAGTTTTACTGGGAGGTCCGTGGGCCGGATTGCAATAATAAAGCATAGCAGGGTGGCGGGCCGGACCGAACGCTAAGCCTTCACGAGCCGGATGTTGCCCACGGGCCGGAGGTTGCCCGCCCCTGGTCTAAGGGCTCACTTAATTGAATTGGAATGAATACTGCTGCTGCTACTACAACGTAACAACTTTTGCTGGTGAAAATATATAAAAAAAAACGGCACCAAAAGAAGCGAACATACTGAGAACTGATATTCTTTGTGTTCTCGATTATCACTATCACTTGCTTTCAGTTCCATAGTGTTTTCAAATAATGCTGACCACCATTTTCTAATTTTCCCATAAGTTTATTAAATTGACCTCTGTTCAGTCTCGAGAGACAATAGGTACCTGCTGTAAGGGTGTTTGTGTGTCAAGTGTGAAGTAAGGGTTGCTCAATACCACTCACACCTCTCCTGAATTGGCACTGATTGGAGAATTCCAGGACTACTGGAAAAATGCCAAGATAAGCAGGCTCAACATCGTTTAACTTCAGTGATCTAACGGAAACCGGTGTGTCAACGAGATTATGTCATATATAAGTTTATAGTAACCGATAAAAGGTGGCGGTGTTGAAATGATTAATGATGTGGACTAATGACCTGAGTTTGCCAAGTTTGAATCCAGTCGGTTCTATAGCACCACTTTGTAATGGCATAATCATGTTGACACACAGGTTCTCATTAGATCACTGAAGTTAAGTGACATTGAGCCTGGTCAGTACCGGCTGGGTGATCATTTGAGAATACCAGGTGCTGTATGTGAGAGGACGGCAAAACCTCCTTGCAAAAAACTGTTGTCATCTCTCCTTACCAGAATATACATGCGATTGGGGAATGCTTGTGAACTTAATATTCCCTAGAACTTAGAAACTTCCTCCTTCAGAGGAAACTGACTTATCCCGCCCAGAATGAATGTCACACCAGTTACCAGGTATAGCAGCACTTTTACTTATGGATGTTGGCAACTTTCACACGGTCCCTCCTTTAACTACCTGATTTTAGAAAGAATCGGGGAAACCAATGCCAATGTAGCCTGGAATGTTAACTGCATGGATGTCATGATACATCTGTGCAGAAGCAAGATTAATACACGTAGACATATCTTTGCGCCAAAAAAGACAATTCAAATGAGTTCCCGTTTTGATCGCCTTTGTATAGGATGTTATCCCGTGCACGCGATTACACTATGAGTGGCCGGTTAGAATGGAACTCCCAGGATACAGCATTCGTTTATCAACAAAACCAGCCTACTGAACAATTCTTGTTGTGTTCAAGTTTTTCCTTGAATAAAAGTTGATACCTATTTAGTTGTGGAAATGTAGTCTTATTTATGGAAGATCGTGACCCTTTTTCTTGTTCAATATTCTATTTCAGTCAGATGCAGCCAGATACAACTATAACTCTACTAAGTTACGTTCTTCATCCTGACTTTTTTCCTAACAAACTAACCACATAAACTCTTCATCAAAAATCCTAAACGAACAACAGAATGAATACAAATTTACTTTTTTATTAAACGAAAAGACAATTGCGAAACTTCAAATTATGGTTTGACAAATCATTTAATTGACTAAGTATATTTTATCCTTAAGAAAAAAAAGATTTTCTTTTACTTTTAATCTGAAGAATACTCTTTAGGGTTAGGGTTGGGGTTGAAGTTAGGATTGCCGGTTAATAATTTATCCCACTTAAGCATCCAATAATTTTGAATCATCCATTTACTGGTCAGAGAGGGCCAGATACAAGTAAGCAGTGGTGTGCGGCGGAGGGGGGGGGGTACGGTGACCCCCCCCCCCCGGGTATTCAAATGGGGGAGGGGGTATCCATTCATATTCAAACTATCTCCCTTTCTCATGATATTTCTCAGTACTAGGACTTATACTTGAGTCTTTGGGGCATACAATTAAGAACTTGGCCCCGGGCATCACCAAACCTCTGCACGGCACTGCATTTGAAATTTCATAAAAAAATAAAATCAACTGCTCATTTGTATTCGTATCGGAGTGAGATTTTACCTTTTAAGACTAGATAAGTATCTAGGGGGAAAGTATCTCTTGCACATGGGTGGTGATTTCTGTTTTCGAATCGGCCCGAAAGTCTCGGTTTTTTTTTTTTTTTTTTAATCTTTCTTAATCTTGAAAGAATAATTATTGCCCCATTGGTGTTCCGTATTGTTTTTCTCTCTCTCTCTCGCGGCGCCGTCATCATCCGTCTCACGTGACGTGACGATGCGACGGCCAACCGGAATTCTAATGGCGTCTCTACCACTTCGGCCTATCGCGTGTGTGTGTCTATATTCGTAGAGGTGACACGGAATCCTGGCGAATATTAATTCCTCAGATTAGTGCATTAGAATCTACAATGACGAACTGCTGATGTCAGGTAATAATCATTCACGAAAACCACCTTATTAGGGTTACGAACAAAAAAAAACAACAAAAAAAAAACAGGAAGCTAAGAATGATCAGTTTCTTCTAGACAGCCATTTTTCGCTGAGATTTTTTCCCCCTTTTATTTTTAATCCCTCTTGCTCACTCGGTCCTGATCTTTTCTCAATTAAAAGATCCTCCGCTTTGGTTGATTAGCGTCATTATTATTTGCAACGCTTGTCGTGAAATGATATGACGGTGAAAGCTCTTTACTTATCTTCTTAATCTGCCTTCCTCGAGTGTTGTTTTTTTTCTCCTTCTCAACTCTTTCCTACAAACATGACATATTTTAGTTTCTAATTAAACATCCATTTGTTATGTTTTCTTAAAATCGTCACATTTGTGTATAGCTTTTATTTTATAAGGTTGTGTATGTATTACACACCAAGTGTTGAGGTTTAACAAGATATTTCCTGTGCAATCATGACATTTTTTATGAGGATAAGAAAGAAGAGGAATCACTCATTTAATGATTAACTTTATAAATCCCAAATGTTAGCAAACTTTTGATGCATGTTATTTTTTATAATATAAAATAACCTAATCCTTATATATATATATATATATATATATATATATATATATATATATATATATATGTCAACATTTAATAAGTACTGTTGACCATATCCACCTTTTTTTTTAACTAAAAAAACAAACGAACGAACACCCTGTACACGTTTTCTGATTTTATTTATAGCACCCCTGAAATTTGCCGAAACCTTTTTTTTTTCCAACATAAATGTCTTCCTTTTCCTTGATCTTTTGGCTGGGAGCAAAGTGTAACATCTGTTCTGATGCTACACTTCATCATTTCTGTCCTCTGTAAGTGAAAACTGAGAAATCCTTCTAGACTGAGGTAATTAAATGTTTTTTGTCCCAATCAAGAATGCCCCTTATTGGGAAGCTGGGGTTTCCCCACATTAAAAACCGACCTTGTGTCTAACCCTTCCCTCGTGAGGAGGCAAGTTCTTTTTCAACATGTTTATACTTAAACACACGTAAGCTAATTGATTATGAATTAAAATAATATTAAAACAATACTATAATGATGAAATTATAAGGTCAAGAGTTCAGTTTTTTATTTCTCACGAGTGACTAAAAATAAATACTTAAAAAGGTCCTTGTACAAATCAGTCCCCATGGCTACCAATAATGGTTCGCATCGGTAAATTCCGGCAACCGTACAAAATGAAACCCGGATACCTGAAAAAAAACAAAAAAAACGCACTGACTTATTTACAGTGTTGCATTGTATTTTTTTTTTTTTTCGAAAATTTTTGCTATTTTTTTCTTTTGTATTTTATTTTTTATTATTTCTTCGTCTTCATGCTACATTATACCCTTTTCCCCCAATGTTGGAAGGTGAACTATTCCTTAAATTTTGTAGCTCATACCTACAACAAACCACGCCGAAAGCAAAAATAACAATATTAAAGAAAAGAATTGCAAATTTAATACTTACTCAATACTTTTAAGAAAAATAACAAAACGCAACAATTTACAAAATAATTAAATCAAAATACAAGCAATGTTACTTCTACAGAATTTTAACAAAACCGACTTTTGCTTAAACCTAAAACTTAGGCTATTTTAAGGTTAGGGGGAAAAAAAACAGTTTAATACGGTTCAAATTCGGTAGAAGTACCCAAACAATAACATGCAAAAAATACAATTTAAAAAAACGAAATAAAAAGTAATGTACAAAAATAAATAAAATGCAAAATGTAAATAAATCCGTAAGTATTCTTCCATTTCAAGAACCCGGGTTTCATTTTGCGTGGTTGCCTTTCGGCTGTTTTCATGACCTTTTCTGAGCCAATATTGGCAGTTTGATTAGTAAAAGCACACACAAAAATAACATGTAATTGTATATTGTCTCCTATTTACAAACTCCCCACAAGGGGGTGATTTTTAATCTGGTCTGGAAACAAAAAAGAAAAGAAATTGCCTCAGTCTAGGACAGAACCGAAACTAATTCGTCTTATATATTTCTTTCTAAATGTAACAATCTAATTAAAAATAATATCAAAATTGATATTTTTAAAATAATTAAATAATTAAAAAGAGAACAATACCACTATATTTCCAAAACAAGTCGAAAAGCTGACATCAACTTTTTAAATCGATCAACAATTTGTTCAATGTTCATTGAACAAATAAAGGAACCGTTAAGTTTTAATCGATTTCTTTTCTTAACTCACATTTATCTTAGGTTTATCTTTATGAAAAATGGACTATAAAGATAATTTGAGGAAAGTGTGTATATCTATCTTATTTTAACTAAAGGTTTATATATATATATATATATATATATATATATATATATATATATATTTAGTAACTAAAAGTTAGTTGAGATCAACAAAATTTGAACATTGTTCCAAGAATTCAAAACCAACTTTTTGGAAATATTTTATTTTTCATTATCTTTGATGATTCCAAAACGTCTCTTCGTCAGCGCTTTTTATAACATCACATAAACAAGTCCCTTGCGAAAAAAGACACATCAAATTTCATTACGAAAAGGTAATACCAATGAAAGAACTACAACCATAGAAAATAGACAGCAAATTGAATAACAAATAAAACATTCAAAACATTCACCATATAGGTTGAATCAAGAAGAAGAAATTATATAAGAGAAAAAATACATAAAATAGATAAATAAAAAATATAAAAAGTAGTAACAATATAAATAAGAAAAATACTGATAATAATATTAGAATAAAAAAACTAGATAAGGTAAATAAAGAAGGAAAAATTGAGAAATAAAATAATAAAGGATAAATAAGAATAAAATAAATAAAATAAGAATTTATTTTATTTTAAATAGAAAACTAGGGTATAGTTTAAATTAATGAAAAATGAAAATAATTAGAAGATAAAAAGTCTATAATAGAGTAAATAGGGATATATCAAGAAATAAAGATATAACTCGAAAATATAATTCTATTTTTAAGAAGAAAAAGTATCATAATTAGAAAAATGTAAAATAATAATAATGGTGATGGGTAGATGAATAAACTCATAAAAAATACCAGAGAAGAATAAAAAATTTCAAATTCAAAAAAGAAAAAAATTCAAATTAGAAGAAAATTATTTAAGTAAAATTAAGAGAAATAGAAAAAAAAATATAGAGAAATTCAAACTTAAATAATAAGAAAAATTATAATAAAAATAATAATTAATAATTAGAAAGAAATTGATAAATAGAAATATAGTAATAAGAAAAAATAGTAATTAGAGAAAATAATAACAATAATAATTAGAAAAAGGAAAAATAGTATCTACATACACGTAGACATATATATATAAAGAAAATCAAAGTGCTTTGATATAGAAGACAAATCAATTATTTTTATATTTTCATATATAAATTTTTTTTTATATTTACATATAGAAAATATAAAAAACAAAGAAAAATGAAAGAAAAATCATCAGGAAGTAATTAGAAGAAAATAGTACACGAGAGGCCACTTATACGTAGATTAAGACATGTCAAAAGGAGTCCATTAAAAAAGACGATCATCAAGCGGTTGGATATTAATAATTATCAGAAAATGTCATTACAAGATTATTGAAGTCTTATCTCAATATATCGCTGCCATTTCAAAGTGAAAGTCATCGAACAGGAGAGTGACCATTAAGGAAATCCATGGAATTTCAAAATTTAAGATTATTATTGTTTAAATCACCCCAGAATCCGTCCCCGTGGATAAGTATTCCAAGCAGCGTCCAAAATTCAAACCAGCTATATATATATATATGTATATATATAATTATATGAACTATAGTTAAAAAAAATAATGTAGTTCAATCATCGAATAAGAAATGTTAAAAAGTGTCATTTTATTATATTGTTTTTAATTTTCCCACACATATTGTATATATTTGAAGTTCAAATTGTGTTTTAGCATTGAAATAAGATTGTAATTTACTTTTCAGTAAAACACAAATAGGTAGAAAAATAACTTATTTTGCCTGTGGTAAATTTTATTTGATGCCTATTTGTTCTTTTACTTGAAAATTTAACTTTAATTCAAAATTTGAATCGCTGGTGGCCATTTGTTTTTATCACACCAAAAATATTAACTTACACACTAAACATTTTTACACAAAAAAAATCAACTTTTAACATATTTTTTTATATGAAAACTAAATTTTTACGGAATTTAATAGCAAATATTAGCATGTTAGTCGATAATTTAAGTACAATGTTAACCATTTTCTATAAATCAACATTTTTATGTAAGCTTTTTTTATTTTTCCATTTAAAATAAATTGCTGAAAAGTTTGTAAATAAATATAGCACTGAATGTTAAGAGATGACTTGCGATAAAGGTTTGTAGTTTTCGTTTGTTTATTTAAAAGAAAACTAAACTTAATGACAATTTTTTTTTCGCAGGATCCATGTTTGTTTTTTTATCTTTATTTTTGGTACACTTTTGGAAAATACAACAAAAGATTTACAGGCGTGACGTATGTACAACGAATGCTGCAAAAACGAATGGAAAAAGACGAAAAAAGGTACACCGTTCCGAATGTTACCGAATCCTCTCCCCCTCGTCAAGGAAAAATAAAATAATGCAGACATGAGGTGCAAACGTTTTGAGTAACTGCCAGTGTTAACATATGGTAACTAATAAAACTTGACATTAAATTAAAAAAAATTTGATGGGGCAGCTGCAGGGGGTTGGGCCTTCGGTAACATTCGGAACGGCGTACCTTCTTTCGTCCTTTTCCATTCGTTTTCATAGCATTTGTTGTACATACGTCACACCTGTATATTTTTGGTTGTATTTTCCGAAACCAAGACTAATAAAGGATCTTTTAAGTTATTTTCTATAATTATCAAATACATTGATTAAATATAAATTTTGGAAACTATTATTGGTTCTCTTTTTCCAGGAAGAAAAATGAGGCCTTTTTTGGGCATTTTTAACAAGAGCTTACAAAAAAAAAAAGAAAAGGGGGACAAAAATAGGCTAGAAATAAAATTTACCACAGGCAAGATGAGTTACTCTTCTACCTACCTGGATAAGTTTATTTTGTGTTTTAACTTATTTTAAAGCGTTTTTGTTTTTTGTTCAAAACAAACCTAGTGTCCCCCTGTTCAGTTAGAACGAAAAACAAAATGGCTGGTCATGAGCCCTGCACAGGGACCTTTGATAATCGGTCAAAAATCGAAAAATATACAAAATTCTGGTCGAAACACATACAATAAATGTCACCAATCATGGGAAAATGTAATGTTCTACCAGTATTTTGTTTAATTTTCGTTTTTTGAGCGATTATTGAGATTAATTTTAGCAATTTTTTTCCATTCAAACTGAACAGGTGGACACCAAGTTTGTTTTGAATAAAAAAACGCTTTAAAATAAGTTAAAACACAAACTTATCCAGGTAGGTAGAAGAGTAACTTATCTTGCCTTTGGTAACATTTATTTGTTGCCTATTTGATTTTTTCATCTTTTCTTTTTTTTCTTCTCTTGGCTCTTGTTATAAATGCCCCATTTGCCCTGTCTGTCTCTCTCAGGCTCGCCGTCCTAGTCTTTCTCTCAGCCACGCGGTCCTAGTCTGTCTTTTTCGGCCACACCCTGTCTGTCTGTCTCGTTCTCGCCCTGTCTGTCTGTCTCGTTCTCGCCCTGTCTGTCTGTCTCGTTCTCGCCCTGTCTGTCTGTCTCGTTCTCGCCCTGTCTGTCTGTCTCGTTCTCGCCTTGTCTGTCTCGTTCTCGCCCTGTCTGTCTCGCCCTTGCTCTCCCATCTGTCTGTCTATCTCACCCTCTCTCCTTGTCTGTATCGCCTTCGCTCTTCCCTTCTGTCTCTTCCTCGTTCTCTCCTTCTGTCTTTTCCTTCCTTTTCTGTCTCACACTTGTTCTGTCTGTCTCGCTTTCGTTCTAGCGCTCTAACAGGAATATTTCATGAGTTTTCTTTCAACATCCTAAACTGTTTGTTTATATATTTTCCTTTTATTTTTGTATCTAATATGTATTTCATTTGTTTTCCAGATTGGCACTTTATTCTTACCTATGCATCATTGAAGAGAACTTACCTGAGAATCAGATTGAACTTCCGAACAGTGTAACCAATGTTATTCTCCACAAAATGAATGCAGAAACTCAACAGGAAGCTTCTTCTTATCCAGCTGAAAAATCACCATTGAACCCAGTGAATCCTTCCTCGGCTCCCTTACAAGACTCCTCTAAGGAGTGTAATATGCACCTCCTCGCAAATGCAGTGGATCATGTTATGTACCATCCTCCCATCAGTACAACCAATGCTAATGTTACCAACATGCCAGCAGCACCTGTCCAACAGCAGCATGGGATTATCTCAACCCACATCGGTAGAAGCAGTTCATCTCCGTTTCAGCCACCGGCTATTATGGCTACCTGTAAAGATAACTCATTGGCCACCACACCAAGTCGCACAATGAACGTAGGAGTTGGTCTTGTTCCAGTCCAGAATTCTTCTTCACCAGTCCAGATACCAAACAGTTTGACGCCTTCATCTAACTACTTACCTTCGGGATCAAGCCATACACTATCTCCCTCTGTAAGTTCTATGCAAGATGATGTCAGCTCTAAATATATGACCCCAATCTCTATGTCTCTGCCCAGTCATAATGTACATCCTGCATCCAGTACTTATGTGTCTGACAGTATCAAAGAATCTCCAAGTAGTTCACAGTACGTGGTTGGTACTACACCTAGTTCGGTCTTCTCTCCCGCAGCTGATACTATCCACCGTCCCACCAATTCTATGCAAGGGATTACCACTATGCTTCAGCCTTCCTCTAGCGAATTAACAAAGTCACCATCTTCTTTAGCACAAAAAGATCCACCAGTAATGCCGAGTGGCAGCAGTGTCTTGCCAGCGGAAACTACTGCTCCATCTATTTTAAGCAACATCCCCCTACCAGCATCCGATCCATTATATATCCCGATGTCTTCACTGCAGTCAAATGTGATGATGTCATCCTCGTCTCCCCAATTTCAGATTCCTTCTAGTTCTGTTATTTGTGAGCACAAAGCTAGCACTTCCTCTCCCTCGGTTAACGCAATGCTTGGAGTAAGTAGTTCCTTTGAAAGTCGATCCACTGTGATAGGGCATGCAAGTCAGTCTAGTGCTTCTGTATCTACATCTCAGAAAGCTAACCTATATAATTCTGATAGGTCGAGCCTCACTTTAACATCAGTACCTCAACATCTCAACAGTGGGGAGAATGGACCAACAAGTTCAGTACCAATCCATAACACTCTTCATTCTACTACTGGATCTCAAGATTATTCAAAACCAATTGTTTTCTCTCAACCAAGCAGTACCATGCTCAGTCAGGGTGATGCTGCCAGTAGCTGCACTAGTTCAATGTCCGAATCTCGTCAACTTTCTTCAACCGAAAATAATTACCCTATTAGTTATAGTGACTCACCATCTGGACCTAGTAGCTCGGAACTTTCATCAGTACAGGTTCCTAGTAGTTCTTTTGGTACCCTTGGTAATACACTTAATTCAGAATTGTTGAATAATGGCAAATCATCGTTTTCCGATTGCGGCACAACAGCAGATCATAGGAATACAGTATCAGCATCTACAGATTCTCCTATCCAACCCAAGTCTGATAGTCTCTTAGAATCTAGTAAAGTTATATCAGCAGATGCCAGCAGCTTAAATTTGCATATTACAAAGAGTCAGTTCGATGAAACAAAAATAGTGTCTGCATCTAGTAGTAATGCCGATAATGCAAACTTAGAAAAGGTGACGTCTAGATCAAGTGACAAGGTGACGTCTGGATCAAGTGACAAGGTGACGTCTGGATCAAGTGACAAGGTGACGTCTGGATCAAGTGACAAGGTGACGTCTGGATCAAGTGACAAGGTGACGTCTGGATCAAGTGACAAGGTGACGTCTGGATCAAGTGACAAGGTGTCGTCTGGTTCAAGTGACAAGGTGTCGTCTGGATCAAGTGAAAAGGTGTCGTCTGGATCAAGTGACAAGGTGACGTCTGGTTCAAGTGACAAGGTGTCGTCTGGTTCAAGTGACAAGGTGACATCTGCATCTGGAGATAAGGTGACATCTGGATCTGGGAAAAAAGTAATTAATGAAAATAAAGCAGACTTTGACAAAGGAATAAGTACATCTGGACAGCCTGAATCAGACAAAGGAATAAGTACATCTGGACTGTCTGGTGAAAATAATTCTCCTCCGGTTAATGTTTCTTTTGAGGCTGAACAAGTTATATCTGGATGCGAAAACTTATCTACCAAAACTTGTGTTACATCTGTTGCTAGCAATGTCATCTCAGAAAAAAACACGTCTGCACCTGCATACAAAATTGCTCTATCTAGCTCCGGTCAAGTTACATCTAGTCCAAAATGGAGTGAAAATAATGTCGATTCTGGTCAGAAAGAACAATCTGTTTCTGGAAGTTCTAATTCTGATCATGTTACATCTGGTACTAATATCACTTTTGGACAAGCATGCCTCTCTTCTGAAACAAATAATGGCAATGCAGTCTTGGAATCTGGTACAAATAATGTCTCATCAGGTTCTGAACTTTCCAGTAATGGTAACGATTCCTGCAACTCCAACTCAAGATTGGCCAATTCTTCCGAAGAAACAAAATCTTCCGCAGATTGCAGCAATTCTGTTTTGGAGTCCGATTCCCAAATAACAGATTCAGAAGGTTCAAATGTTTCTAGCAGTGTAATAAAAAGTGACCATAACTCAATTTCTGGCACGGGTGCAAATTATTCGGACAGTGTTGAAAATTCCCTCCATAGAAAAGAATTGGTGAAAGAAAAGATTAATAATTTTGGTGAAAATGCAAACTCTCCAATGAAAGCAGATAGTTCGAGCAGCTCCCTCAAAATGAAGCCTCTCATTAAAAACTCTGTTTCTAAGGATGACAACTCCTGTACTTCAACAATAACAGATCTTGATACAAATTGTTTGAAAAGCAAGCCCAAAAATCAAACAGAAAGTATAAAATCTGAGGCAGACATATTAGACTCTAAAGCAAATAGCACAGTTGGAGATTCAGCTTCATCTGAAATCCAAAAGGATGAAGATGATGCTGGTCCTGCACTCAAGAAAACTAAAATCATTAAAATACTCGAGAATAAAGATAATTTAATTGAAATGGAGAGCTCCGAAGGAAAAGTTGAGATGGAGCCAGGGAGTAGCAGCTCTCCTTTACCTGCTAACGCAGCCACACAGAACAAGGAGGAAGTAGACAAGAAATCCAGTCCCAGAAAAAAGTCTGTTAAATGTGCCGACACCAACACTGACCTGGGGCCTGGTGAAGTAAGTCCTGGCAAATGCCAAAAGCGAAAACGGTCGCAGAGCCCTGTCAGCTCTTCCCTGATCGAACCACGTCGGTCAAGTAGGCAGCCAAAGTCCAAATTTAACGTTATGGAAGTGCTTGGTATTGGTATGAGCGTTGACTACGGTCTGGAAGATCACAAACCCTCGATCAAGCAGGTGACTCATTCACCTGCTGTGAGTGCAGATTCATCTTTCTCGAATAACATCAAAGAGGAAGTTATGGACGTAACGGACCAACAAATGGAGGATATGTACAACAACTCTTTTGGTGAGTTAAACTTAACATCTACTCTAATAATACCAATCATGTATATCTTTATCTTATATGTAAACTAGGAGAATACCTGTTCCAGAATGAGTAAAATTAATTCCTTGAGCAGAGCCGTTTTGCACCACTTTTATGTCTCTTTTCAAAGATTAAAATCAAGGTATAATGATACTAAACCTTATGTCTAGAATCGTTATTCCAATTTTGATAAAAATCCATTACATGATTTTAATTCTAGAAAATGACTAAAATTTAAGCTTAAGAGATCTTAAGGAAATTGAAATTAAGGCACTCTGGTTTAATTTGTGTCTAATGACTGAATCAAATTTAATAGAAAATCTGAAATATTTAAATTTTTCAAAGGGGAGGTTGTGCACATATTATCCCCTAAAAATCCTTCAAAATACTCCAAAGGAACTGAAATATTTATTAATTAATGTCTAATACCTACTGTTAAAATTTCACAAAAATCGGACGTATCTTTGCATAGAACTAAATTAAACTAAATATAACCCGTATTACCCACTTTTACACTTAGCAGCTGTGTTTCAAAATTCATAATGATTAGTTAATTAGTTTAAGAGTGAATCCTGCGCATACAGATATATACACATACCTAACTTTATATAAATAGATACATTTCATAGTAAGACATCCACATATGTTTTGTGTGTATATAAATGTGTAGAATCTGCCTACAAGAAAATAAAAAAACAATAAAATACAGAAATGTGTGACTGTTTTGTTGTTTGTTTTTCTGGTTCACTACTACAAATTTATTGAGATTTTCTTTAAACAAGCCTTATTAAATTTCAAGACATACATAAATTTGTGCCAAGATACTTTGGCCTCTTAGCTAAGATCAATGTGAGTATATTGGAATGCCATCCTAGATCCCAAGATAGACAAGGTCGAGAGAACTAGAGGGTCGGAGAGGTGTGAGAGAAACCTGGCTGACCTGGTGGCTAAATGCAATCTTGTTGACAGGTTTCGTGTTGATCACCCGGGGTGGGAACCGTGGACATAGATAGATAGCGTTCCTTCTTACCCGAATACTTATTTGGATAGGATGTTAGTTAGAAGAGGTGACATAGACATATCCTATGTTCCACTAGGGAAAAGCTACAATTACTTATCCAGTGGGAGTGGTTACCGGAAGTAATTGGTGAGTTAGCTTTCAAGCTCAGAAGGTTCTCCATCAAATATGGTCAGCATCTCACACGAGATAAGGCTAACGCAAAGAAGCACTTAGAAAAGAAACTAACCTGGGCAGTGGCTGTAAGCATAGAACTAGGTAAGTAAAACCTACAAGAGGCTAACAAGCAAGTAGTTATGGCTAGGTTAAGGAAAGCATCCATCTGAGGCAGATGAGCGTAAGAAAGTTTCCAGGTATAGCTTGGATAGGTACATTCAAAAAGACAAACACCCAGATGGACGTACCTTGGAATTGACTTGAGGGATTTCAGGAACATTTTGAGGAGAGCTTCACCCAGCTGAGTCTGCCCACAAATTATTTCTAACGTTGTCGCATGTGTTTATACCGCTTCTGACAACCATTGCTTTTACCAGGGCTTCATCCCAGGTCAAGTCACCAAGGGAATGATTACATTGTTGAAGAAACGGGACAGGCATGGTGGGGTGGAACTAGACGATTACAATCCCATAACTCTGCTAAACACAGAATTGAAGATTTTAGCGAAGATCCTATCGAACCGGTTTCAGGGTGTTATCAGAGAGTTGATTGAACTTAAGCAGACCTACGCTGTGAAGAGGAGATTGATTACGAACAACTGGCATCTGATTTGTACGATCCTAGAGGGGATAGAAGACGACACTAAGGCCATGCTGATCAACTTGGATCAGTCCAAAGTTTTCCACAGGGTCGACCATCACTTTTTGGCATCTATTTTAAAGATGG
The DNA here is from genome assembly GCA_963556195.1 of Sepiola atlantica. Lineage (NCBI taxonomy): Eukaryota > Metazoa > Mollusca > Cephalopoda > Sepiida > Sepiolidae > Sepiola > Sepiola atlantica. The sequence goes on along the minus strand of OY744546.1, from coordinate 37,777,588 downwards.
TTAATTTTAAATCAGACTTCCCCAAATGGATTTCCGTTCTGTATCACTCGCCGACGGCAGTGGTGCATGTAAAGAGAAAGTATTTAGAATCTTTAGTTATCTCTCAGTCGGTTCATCAGGGCTGTCAGCTGTCGCCTCTGCTCTACATCCTTGCGTTGGAGTCACTACTTTGCAAACTAAGGAATGATTGGCCTGCAGCTAGTTGCCTGGAGCGGTAATGCTACGTTTCCGGCTCCTTTCTGCTGGACTGACGATCTGGGTCTCCAGCTTGAGCAGAATTGGTCGGAGGTACAGTCAAAGGTCAAAAGCGTTGGTTAAAACTTGCCTTCGAAGGAATCTCTCCTTAAAGGGTAGAGCCGAATCATGCGGCACTTACATCTCTCCTCTTATCCTTTACCAACTTGCCGTACGTCCTCTGCCTGCGATCTGCTTAAAGGTCTAGTGGCGTCTTCCGTCCTCGCTTCTCTGTGACCAAGGAAGGCACTGCATTTGCAGACAGGTTTGTATTCAATGTCTGTGTGAGAGAAGCTTGGTGATGCCAAACTTGACGTGTCATCGACTGGCTTTCCTAAATCAAACCGTAACAGGAATCTGTGTGGAACCCTGCGGTCAAGGACGCCTTTCCCAACCTTGTAGGCTGAGAGGCAAATCACAGTTCTTCAGAGAGTGCCTAGACGCGCTCAAAAAGCCTCCCTGGTCTGGTGACTTTTCTCAGCCTTCTAAAAGGGAAATCCACCGGAGAATTAGTGAGGTGTGCTGCTAAGGATTTGTTCGTCGGGTGGTCGGAAGAGAAGATCTGCTCCGAATGGAGTTGGGTGCCAGATACAAGTCATCTGATAACTCTAATCTATTTTCTATTAATGACACAAAAGAAAGAATAGTACATTTATAAAGTGAAAATATAACATTTTATTTACATTGAAATTTTATCAAAATAACTGAAAAGGAAGATGAGTTATCACAAGTTGAAATTGATAGGAATTTTACTATTTACTCGTTTTCGCACACAAAACTGTCTGGTTTGTGATACCTATATTTCTATTTTGTATGTATCACACAAACATAACATTCTGAATTGTTACATTTCTTTTTTTCCGAGTGAAGAGCAAAACTTATTTATCTAGGGTAGTGTTTCTTACTCTTTATTCTTGGTATGGCAATGTGAATTCTTAATGCCCTCTTCATGTTAACTTGAGTTCTTATCCTGCCTTTGACAAAGAATGTTATTTGGATAAATGGTTTCTTTGAATAAACTCATTTCGTGCTACCGATATAAAAACTTGCACTTGATGTATGGTATGTAATGGCATATGTCCATCATGTTCAGTGGGCAACATTTCATGCCAGCAATTAACTACACACAAGTCCAATAACAACACAAACCCCTGCACTCTGGCTAATTCCTCCAATAAACACGATGGCCATATTTCACAGCACATACATAGTATACCACATACAAGGCACTAAGTGCAACAACTTTTACATCGGTAGCACTGTGAGACCCTTAGACGTCAGTCAGAGAGCACTTACAAACATGCACATCCTTATTCTATAAGCATATCAACATATGCAATGATACCAACAGAACCATTAAAATCAACATAATAGCCATAGAAAGGAATATTGGAAACTGCCACATCAAAGAATAGGTCCCGTATATTTGTAATGAACACACAGTAGTATGGTATCTCTATTGATAGTAAATGGCGGTTGTCCACTTGATTATCTCGAGCAGTGTTTCTCAACTTTATTCTAGTTGTGACCCCTTTCAATTTAATGCCAATTTTTTATGGCCTCTTCAAGTCAACTTGAATTCCTATCCTGCCCTCGCTCATCCCACAACTTAAATCTAGAGAAGTACTACCTTTTTTTTATGAAGATCACTCCAGACAAGGCATGAAGCCACTTAATATAAGGAGCTAACAGGAACGAAAAATGATTATCACAAAGACAGGAGATGCCTACGTCATCAAAACATTAATTCTAGGTGTAAATCAAAGAATAAAATGATTTAGATAGATATTTTATTTCAGTAAACTCATTAATTTACCTAATATATCCAATGAAAGATTTTATCACATGAATTACAATTAAATGTAACAATTACAGAAAATTAAGAATTACAAAAAGAAAAGAAAAATTCAAAGACAAGTTGGTGAAAACATATCTTAATTTAAAGAAATGTTTTAAAATGTTTAGAAATTTAAAACAAAAATAGCTCTCTCTCTCACTCTCACTCTCTCTCTCTCTCACTCACTCTCTCACTCACTCTCTCCCTCACTCACTCTCTCTCACTCGCTCTCTCTCTCTCACTCTCTCTCTCTCTCGCTCGCTCTTTCACTCTTACTCTTTCACTCTCTCTCTCTCTCTCTCACACACAAATTACTTGTTTCCACGTTTTCCTTGACCGGCCAACTTTCTATGTTTTTGCAACTGTTTATTCAGGAGGATGAACACTCCACATGATCATATCAGCATAACCAATTTGTCTTTAGAATAATCTCTATGCTGGAATAATGTGTTTTCAGCAAATTCTCAAACTTAATGTTAGGTTTGGTCAGATTCATCTAATCAGGGATCTGTCATTGTGCTGCAGTCAGGCGAGAGAGGACTGGATGAGGGCCCAGCATTCACTGCCATATAACATGACATGGCGTCTATACAACTTGTCCGAATGTAGAGGGGAACAGCTTGCGATCTTATTAGAGGCACAAAATTTTGGCATGCTGCAATCCCTCTTTCTCTCAAATTCATCCTTATCACTTCCTCCCATGTTTCTTTAGCCTTTCCCTCCCAACTATTCCATATCTCCTAACCTAAGCACTCTCATCCACTCTTTCAATCTAGCTAAACCAACAAAGTCTCCTGTTCTGCACACATCTCTCTATACTCTCTAAATTTAATCTTCCTTTGAGGTCATCCGATCTACGTCTGTCTTTGACTCGCATTACACATGTGTTATATTTTCATATCACTCCTATCCATGCCACACATTTCATCAACTGGTTTCACTTTTATACATCATTACACTGCATACACATGCCTGATAGATTCATCCCTAGGTCGATACCAATAACGTTCTGCTAGTTAGTAAAGGCAGAAGTTCCCTGAACTAACTCTTTCCACTCCTAGCTCTTGTTTTCACACCAGCACCAGCTCCTCCCTGTACTTCAATTGTATCACAGTTAACAGAACTTTTGAATAGCCTCACCATTCAAATATACTTTCTCCACATCTGAGTTCTCGTCAATCTATATTGTCTTACATTTGTAGCAGTTACATGACAAACGTCTATTTTCTTTTGTATGTACACGCAATCTCTTGCGTAACAATAAGTTGTGATTCAGTTGTCGAAAACAGGCACTTTTAAACTCGCGTAGTGATACGTGCCTTTTACAAACTGAGCAGAGAAACTTTCTCTTTCCGGGGGCTTTTCAGCATTACAACTGATCATCATTTAGGTTTTTAAGTTTTATTCCTCATGTTAAAATATGATTGTGCAATTTTTAATTTTTTTTGTCAAATGTTTTTATAGAGAAATAAAGACATACATAAATATGAATTGCTAACTTCTATTTTTTTCTTACAATAATTCACCAAAGTTTGCCTGATGCCACATCATCATCGTCATCATCATCATCTTAATTTCTGTTTTACATGCTGGCATGTGTTGAACGACTTTTAGAAATTAATTTCCAAGCTAAACTAACTCTGGCCTCAATTGTTCTACATCGGCTAACCCAGAAACTCTTATCTATTCTTTCAACGTGGCCATACCATCAACGCCTCCTGTTCTGCACACATCTCTCTATACTGTTCAGATTTAATCTTTCTCTGAGCTTATCAGATCTAAGCCTGTCTTTAAGACTTGCGTTACACATCCATTGTTCTCGTATCATTTCTCTCCATGCAATGCATATCCTCAACCCTCACTGGCCAGGTTTCACTTTCATACATCATCACACTGCGTACACATGCCTGATAGACTCTTCCATTGGTCGACAGTGGTAATCCTCTGCTGGTTAGTAATGACAAAAGTTGCCTGAATTTACTCCATCCACTCCTAATTCTAACTATCACACTAACACTTGCTCCACCCTATGCCCTAATGATATTCTTAAGGTAACAATATTTCGGAACAACCTAAATAGCTTTGTCATCCGCACTACTCGACAAAAATGTGAATGTGTTTTACTCATTAGTTTTGACAACCGAATCTCTAAATAGGGGTGGGACGTAATGAGTGAAAATTTCAGATTCATGCGAGTAGTATTTTTTTGTGTTCATTTATACATAAATAACACTAAACAATCAAACATTTTGAAAATTTTGCAAAATTCAGAAGGTGCAGGCCAAAAATAGCCATTAGGGCTCCACAGGACTCAAAATCCATCATTTTTCGGTGAAAAAGTGGTTTCATGCGACATTGCAGGTCCTAAAACATCCTCAAAAGCTATGAATGGATATAGATTGTTAAATCTAATATAGTACTTTAATTTAGGACCATTTTCAGGCTGTGAAAGGGTTTTCATGAATGTAAAATAGCCAAAAACTAGTGGCCTGCACCTTCTGAATTTTGCCAAATTTTCAAAATGTTTGATTGTTAGTGTTATTTATGTATAAATGAAACCCCAAAAATACTACTCGCATGAATCTGAAATTTTCAGCAGTTGTTTGGATAAGCCTGGCTATAGTCCAATTTTTACATTGGCTTGATGCAAACGTTCTAAGAGCACAGCCAGAGCAACACATACATTTTTCAATCTCACAAAACCAGATAAAAAATGGGTATTACCATAGAGAAAATGAGTTTGTCTTTCTGTTTGTAGCGTCTTTAACTGGTATGACTTAAATTTGTTATTGTAGAACTGCATGACATCTATTAGACAGGCACGATCTACTGCAGGCATACTAATGGTCATCTCTGAACGCATGTATCATACACTCGATAAGGCAGGAGAAGCTAGGGCAGTAGCGCTTGATATATCCAAGGCCTTTGACAAGGTATGGCATAAGGGTTTCTCCTGAAAATACGCTCATACGGTATTATTGGACAATTACTTAACATAATTAGATCCTTCCTAACCAAAAGAAAAATCCAGTTTGTCCTCGATGGCCGTTAATCTAAGCAACATGACATAAATGCTGGTGTACCCCAGGGATCTATCCTTGGACCTTTGTTGTTCCTGATCTATATAAACGATCTCCCTGATGAGATTGGTTTATTTCCTGACGACACCACGCTTTACTCTCGTCATGTTGGCAAAATAGACGTGATCATATCCAAGGCAATGGCTAAATCCTTAGAAAATGACCTCCAGGCTGTAGTGGATTGGGGTCATAAATGGTTGGTAACTTTTAATGCCGCAAAGACAAAGCTCCTTTCCTACAATAATTACAAAGAAACCTCTCCAACCGCCGATTGTCATAGCAAATAACACCCTACCTGAGAGTTCATCATTCAAACTCCTCGGCCTTACCTTCACAGGTAACATGAATTGGAACAAATACATTGAAGACATTGCCAAGGCTGCCGCAAAGAAGGTTGGCTCCCTCTACCGTGCTAGTAAACTCCTCACACCTGACATTATCCTGTATATCTACAAAGTCACCATCTGCCCATGCATGGAGTATTGTTGCCACATCTGGGCTGATGCATCATCTACTACTCTCTCCCTTCTTGACAAGGTCCAAAAAAGAGTCGCCAACCTAATAGGTCCCTCACTGTCAACCCAGCTCCAGTCCCTGTCCCATCGCCGCAATGTAGCATCCTTGTGCTTGTTTTACAAATACTTCAATGGATTATGCTCCGATGAATTGGCTACTCTGGTGCCTCCTCGACGTAAATTCACTAGACAAACTCGACAATCAACTAAATCCCATTCATTAACTGTGGAGGTCCCCAGATGCCAGAGGGCCTTTTACTCAAATAGCTTCTTTCCTCGTGCTGCTGGCCTCTGGAACTACCTCCCTGGCCCCTGTTTCCCCGACAGTACTGACATGCAGAAATTTAAAACTAATGTAAACAGACATCTCGCTGCTCAGATCCTAATTTAGGTTGGACCCAATACCCCCCCCCCCCCCCCCCCAAAAAAAAACAAAAAACAAAACATCTTCCCTTTTCTTTCTTCTCAGTAGCCCCTTACGTCTACAGTAGCGGCCTGCCTTATTTGGGGTGAACTACGTTAAAAAAAAAAAATATGGTTAGACATCAAACTGGTAATTTTCTCTAGAAGCTTCTTGTAAGTAACAATCTGTTTCTGATCTGTGACAAGACAGTGAAGGTCACTCAATTCCTCCAGAAGATTAATGGTTGTAGAGAGCAGCATGTCCGGATCCTTGGAGGCAACCTTTGTAAATCCGAGACTAACCACAGTTGTTGACCAAAGGTAATTCTACTTATGTCTACTAGTACCATCTCTATGAATTGTTACAGTGGGGGGGGGGGGGGGGGTGCAGCTTTTGAAGAGAATATGCATCACTAGGGATGATGTTTATACCGAAGGCAGATTTTTGCATCTTCAAAAGGGTTGCGGAGTCGGAAGGTATAAGGTCCGACTCTTTTAGTTTCCCAAAATTCTGATTCCGACTCCTTATTTTAAAATCTTCCAATATTCAGACTGTTGATTCTTCAGAGCTTAAAAAATCCGACTCCGACTCCTAGCGTTCTTTGATTCAGGCTCCTTCCAAAACCTTTGATTCCAACTCCGCACCCCTGTTGGAGGCTACAATCTGTATACTGATAGAGCATTTTCATGCAACAATTCGGATTTCTTGCAGACCTATAATGGCCATCCTTACATGAAGGTGTTAAAAAGCTTCTACCTTGTTAGTGTAATCTGCTTACTTTCCGTCGATGAATACACAATTGGGTCATTGGGTATAGAGATCTCCCTCTTCAATGTTTCAATCGTTCTACTTTCTTTTTTTTTTTTGCAAAGACAGTTTCTTTATAAACAACCTCTCTGATGCAATGTGTACTTGTTGATCACACCATACTCTATTCCTGGCATGAAGGTAAATTGAATATCCACACATCGAAGGCAATGGTTGAATTCTTAAAAAATAACCTTTAGTCTGTAGTAGAATGGTGCCAAAAATAAATGTTCACATTTATTGCTATCAAGACAAAGCTCTTTTAACAACAATAAGAAATTTTTCCAACCACTGATTGTCATGGCCGATAGCACCTTTCTCAAGAGTCCTATAAATTTGGCCCCTATACAGTATCCCCTTATGAGTCAGTGGCAATATGCCTTGTTTGGGGTGAATAAAAGTTAAATAAAACAAATGTGGAGAAAGTATGTTCGGATAGTGAAACTGTTGAGGTCATCAAGAGGTTTTGTTACCTTGGTGATAGGCAGGAGTTGGTGCTAGTGTGATTGCAAGAGTTTGATGGAGTAAGTTCAGGGAAGTTCTGGCATTACGAATGAGCAGAGCAACTGCTGTCAAACAAGGAAAGAGTCTATCAGGTATGTGTGTGGCAGTGTGATAATGTATGAAAGTGAAAGCTAGCTAGTAAGGATTGAGGACATGCGTTGCATGGAGAGAAATGATATGAAAATATGATGAATGTGTAATGCAAGTCTTAAAGATAGACTTAGATCGGATGGCCTCAGAGGTAGATTAAATTTGTGGAGTATAGACACTTTGTTGGTTTAGCCACATTGAAAGAGTGGATGAGAGTATTTGGGTTAATAGATGTAGGACAGTTTAGATAGCAGGGTCAGTTGGGAGAAGGCTAAAGAAAACATGAAAGGAAGTGATAAGGATGGATTTGAGAGAAAAAGGGATAAATAAATATCTAGCTAGAAATAGGTTAATTTGGAAATCATTTTTTAAAAGGCGTCCAACACATGCCAGCATGTAAAACAAATGTTAAACCTAATATTATGATAATGATCTGTAGGTAGCAATATTAACACATCATTTTGACAAAGTAATGACCTAGCTCATGTACCCCCTCTCACCACGACTGTAGCCTAAAACTTCCTTGTTATTCATGGTTCAAAAGTCTATTTGAAGCATACTTTTTTCCACGATTAAAAAGTTTGTACATACGTCCAGGCATCTCTATAAGTCGATCTGTCTGTCACACTTTCATCACTAAACGTCCAGATGAAATCGACGTATCTTATTTTAGATACGTCCAAGTATTCCGTCCGTTGTTTGGTTTGTCTAAGATATAAACCTATTATGAAGCCTGCTTTAGTGGTGATGGTGGTGTGTGAATAGTAGTTTATGTAGTTGTTATTGTTTTTGTGGATGAGAATAAAAATGATATCGATATGTTACAGTTTCAAATCTAAATGTTCACAAAAAAATTTAATGAATCGTGGCCAATGCCGGGAAGGTACAGCTAGTAATATATTAATTAATATATGTTATCCACATACACATGTTTCACCGTTACTACGACTCATCAGCGTGGCTGACTATAACAGGATTCTAACCCTTGATCACAAAAATGGGGCGACATTTCGTATATAAGGGCGGAAGCTCCTAGGAGAGTAAAAAGTGGACCTTGGGTTTACTTTTGGCAGCCTTGTAACTCTCGCTTCCCTTATTTTGTCCTTTAGTCCTCACTGTTTACTGGGTCGGAATCTATCCATCTAACACTTATAGTTTGCTAGTTTTTGACTTTGAAGTATTATTTTTTAGCTCCTTACATCAAGTGGCTTTATGCCGTGTTTGGAGCGATTTCCATTTAAAAAAAATGCCCAGGGAGCAGAAAGTACCAGTAGCTGCAGTACAGCCATTTATTGCTAACAAAAATAATCTTATATATATATATATCTAAATTAATAAATACAAAAGTTATTTTAATTTATCACTCCTATATTACCATCAAAATGTGTTATTGCTATTTAAATCAATAATACAACAGTATTTTGAAGTAGTCTATATATCATAGACAAACAGCCCAAAGACAACTTTGAATGCCTAATTTGCATGACTACTTTTTAAGCAGTTCATAATAAATTAATATTTGGTGTTATTCATTCGTAATTTTATCATCCTACTTTTTCCATATATATGCAATATTTTTGTCAGTATTAACACTAATTGATTAAAGTGATTTAATAAAAAAAGGATAAATTATTAAACCTTTCTTTGCTGATAACTTTTCAGGGAAGGTAATTTAAATTAAACTAACTAGAAAGAAAGATACACAAGGCATAAGTAAGAGTTTAGAAAGGGAAAAAGGTGACCTGTCTCTCTCTCTCTCTAGTTAATGATGTCACATAGAGAAAGGGGAGAGGGTGACTTATTGCTCCCTTCCATTAGCGACCAACGATACCTTTTTTATTGTTTTGTTTTTCAATGAAAATATTATAAGTTAAAACCCAAAAAATGAGTACACACACATCATCACTCAGGTGAATTGATTTCCTCTTTCTTTTCATTTCTTGACGGTGTCTTATTAAAGATAAATAAATTTGTATCAGAATTACGAAAATGTTAAAATCTATTTATATGAATACGTGTTAATGTTTATGCATTTATGTGAATAAATGCTACAAAGTTATGAATGAAATGTTTATTATTTAACATTTTGGTTTTAAGTATTTCAAGTAGCGAAATTTGTGAAGCGATCGCAAGCTGTCAAAGTCAGCTAGTATATATATATATATATATATATATAGATTTAGATTTAGATTTTTCACTTAGAAGATAGTATATTCAGTAAAGACCGGGATTAGTCCAATAAAAATAAGCTCGATGATACTCGATTACAGGATACAGAGCATTTATGTGTTTTTTTTTAAGGTTTACCAAAACATTTCATTCAAGAAATCATTCATCACAACAAAAAGGTTTGTACGACCACATACATTGTTAACGGACGTTAATAGTGTCTTTTTTGATGGAATAAATGCGGAATGCCCACACTATCAGTGGCTTGTTACGCTAACTTGTGAATTGTGTTGACCGTTTTGTTTTTGTTGGAGGGGGGGGGGATACTTTCATCGTTGTGCCGTCCAATGAGGAGGTGTATTCTCGCACATTGTTCCCGATTCCTTTGGACTGCATTGGGACTAATTTCCTGTGGGTATGCATAGTAGCAACCATACTGTGAAAATTTCTTGAACTACTTTCTTAAGGTGTTTTTTCTTTTTTCTTCTTAAATGGCCTCAATTAGGGCAACACAACATCGGGTATTGTCAGTTGTTGGGGTTCTTATTCCAGGTATATAATTCCCCTGATGAACTGCCAAGCAAGAACCTGCTTGAGTATAGAAACACGTGTAGGGAAAAAAATATTTAACTTTGAAAAATAAATAAACTATGAAAGGAAAAGGTATTTGTTTGTGATGAATGATTTCATGAACGAAATGTTTTGGTAAACCTTAAAAAAACATACATATATATATATATATATAAAAACTAGTCTACACGGGTAAAGCAATTTTTCTTTTTTGTAATATGATTTATAAAGTATAAATTAGTTATCGTCTTGTTTGTCAAGAAATTATTAATTAAACCAAATTGTTATAAAGTTATAACTAATTTTTGTGTTTCTCAGTGTTCAAAGTTCATTTTCCGACAGATTCGTGTTCGAAAATAAAATTTTTATCGTTTTGTACGGAAGTACAAAAGAACCATAATGCTGTATACCGTCTGCAAGATTTTTTTTTTTTTTAACTATTAAGCAATAAGAAGGTAAAATGGTAGCACTACACCAAATGCCATATACAAAATGAAATTCTACTGTTTTAAGCGATTAAAATCTGATTAATTTAAACTAATGCATCCATGAGGAAAATAATTAATAGTAATAAAAGGTAAAATTGTCGGCCTGTATCCGATGTTATTTACTTCACACCAAAAAATTAGATTCTATTTTTTTTTTTTTTTTAACATAATTCATCCCAAACAAGGCAAGCCGCCACTGTAAATGTAAGGGGCTGTTGAGAGTTAGGGAGTAGGTTTAGTGTCTCATCCTAAGTTTGGGAGCTGTGTAGCGAGATGTCTGTTTACATTTGTTTTAAACCTCTGCATGTCGGTACAGTCAGGGAAACAGGGAGCAGGGAGGGAGTTCCAGAGACCGGCAGCACGAGGAAAGAAGCTATTGGAGTAGAAGGCTCTTCATCATGAAAGGACCTCCACAGTGAATGGGTGTGGTTTAGCTGATTGTCGAGATGGTCTAGTGTATTTACGTTTAGAGGGCACCAGAGCAGCCAGTTCATCGGAGCACAATCCATTGAAGTATTTGTAAAACAAGCACAAGGATGAAACATTGCGGCAATGGGATGGGTTGGAGCTTGGTATAGTGAGGGACCTATTAAGTTTGCGACTCTTTTTTTTGGACCTTGTTTAAGAGGGAGAGACTAGTAGATGATGTGGCAACAATACTCCAGGCGGATGGTGGCTTTGTAGAGATAGATAATGTCAGGTGTGAGGAGTTTACTAGCACGGTAGAGGGAGCCCACTTTCTTTGCTGCAGTCTTGGCAATGTCGACAACTGGTGGTTGAATAGGTTTCTTGTAGTTATTGAAGGAAAGGGGCTTTGTCTTTGCGGCATTAAAATTTATCAACCATTTATGACCCCAATCCACTACAGTCTGGAACCCCAATCCACTACAGTCTGGAGGTCGTTTTCTAAGGAATCAGCCATTGCCTCGGATATGATCGTGTCCGTTTTGCCCATATGACGAGAGTAAAGCGTGGTGTCGTCAGCAAATATACTTATCTCAGACTCAATGTCATCAGGGAAGCTGTTTATGAAAATCAGGAACAATAAAGGTCCAAGGATATATCCATGAGGTACACCAGCATTTGTGTCATGTTGCTTAAATGAACGGCCATCAGGGACAACCTGGATCTTTCTTTTGCTTAGGAAGGATCTAATTATATTAAATATTTGTCCAGAAATACCATATGAGCATATTTTTAGGAGAACCCCTTTATGTCAAAGGCTGTAGATATATCAAACGCTACTGCCTTAACTTTACCTGCCTTGTCCAGTGTATGATATGTGTTCAGAGATGACTGTTAGGATATCCGCAGTAGATCGTGCTTATCTAAATCCATACTGGCGGTCAGAAAGAAGTTTAGCATTAACTAAGTGCCGGACTATCGCTAGATTGATTAGGGATTCAAAGATTTTAGCAATGATCGGGAGTAGACTGATTGGGCGGTAGTTTTGAGGATCAGTTCTATCCACAGAATTTTTGAAGACTGGTATCACAGAGGCAATTTTTCAGCTATCGGGGAAGTAAGATTCAGCTAGGCATTTGTTGTAGAGTTTGGAGAGGACAGGGGTCAGTTCAGCAGAGCATTTCTTTATTACTATTACAGGTATAAGATCAGGCCCACAAGCTTTAGAGGTGTCAAGGTTTTTTATGATGTCTCTGACCTGAGATGGGGTGATGACCAGGTTTTCAAGTGTGGCTTCGGTCCGCAATGGGAATTCAGGGAGGGGGGTGGTTTACTGAGTCCAAGGTGGAGTGTAAGGCGAAACGCTGGGCAAGTAGTTCAGCCTTATCAGTTGCCGTGCAAACAACATCATTGTGGTTTGTTAGCCGGGGAATCGTTGATTGTCCATTGTTCACCACACTATTGTAGATTTTCCAGAAATTGGGAGTACCTAGTTTCTGTGACTGAATGCGTTTTTTGGTTATCTCTGTATACCTTCTCTTCGCTTCACCTAAGACTACTTTACAATTATTTATTGACTCTATAAACTTCTGTCTATTCGCAGCTGATTTATGGTGGCCGAATTTACGGAATGCTTGCTACCTCTCAGCAATGGCAGCTGCACATTTCGAGGTGAACCATTGAGGAGAGTGGGCTTGCTGAAGAATTTTCGCATGGGCACATAGGCTTCAATGCCTGCGTTGACCCATTCGGTTAACTCATTTGCACACTGATCAGCAGTGAGTGAGAAGGTTTCCCTCCATGGGGCTTCGCTGATGTGATCTCTGATGGACTCAAAATCAGCCTGCTCGTAATATCTCGTTTTGAGCAATGGCTCATCAACTTTTGGACAAGTTATTAGGGTGATATAAATCATTACCACAATGTGATCAGCATTCCTGAGCAGGCTATGGGCTTTCATTACACAAGCCTTGGGCAGTGTGGTCAAGAACAAGTCAAGAAGTGAGGCTTCCTGGTCTACTCGATCAGGGATGTGGGTCGGGAAATCGACAGTCTGAGAGAGGGAGTGAGCTAAGGAGAAATTATATGTAGAGTTACCGGCTGCGTCAGTAAAGCTGGAGAATCCCAACAAGTCACGGTGGTGTGCATTAAAATCCCCAAATTTGTTTGAAAGTGATTAAAATGTGATAAGTTTAAATTAAAGCATCTATGAGGACATAAATAAGCGATTAATAGTCAACAATGACAACATAAATCAGTCATGAGACTGCATACATCTGCTTGAAATGTAAGGATGGCCCTTACTTCTCCATATTGTAAGTATTCCCAAAGTTATGCAATGGAAACGTTGGTAACTCAAAAACTATTTATCGGATCAGGCTGAAATTTTACATGGTGATTACTGTTACCAAAGAGCATCAGATCCATGTATCAAATTTGAAAAACAGTTTAAAAAAATTAGGGACACACACAGACAACTGCCATTTATATAATGGATAAGAAAATCTTTATCTTGTTTGTAAATCTATTTTTGAAAGTGGTCTATGCATTTCTCTGCTTCGTAATGGTTGTTAAGAGAAAAGGAAGTAAAACAAATCGTATGAATGTATTGTTTACATTTTCTCAATAACTCGCTGTCGTTTAAACATAAATATAAAACATTTGGCAAGGTGAGCACATAAGCTGCAATGTCATTTATTTTTCTAATTTCTATAATATTTTTTTTTTAATTAACCATATGAAAACTAAGTAAATTCATTATGGTAAACTTATTGTAATGTCAATGTGTCCCAGTAGTGGATGATGTTATTGAAGGGAGTAATGATATTGTATTCGAAAGTGTAAAGGCTTTCAAAATCATCTTAAAAGTAGAAAGTTACCATTTTTAATTTAAAATTTTTTTTATTTACTTTTAATTCACCTCAAACAACGCACATTGCCACTGAGACGTAAGGGGCTACTGTGAATTAGGGGACAGATTTATAGGAGCATCCTAAGTGGGGAGTTGGCAGTGAGATGTTTGTTCACATTACATTTAAATTTCTGCATGTTGGTACAAACAAGGAGCAGGGAGGGAATTCCAAAGACTAGCAGTTCGAGGAAAGAAGCTATTAGAGTGGAAAGTTTCCCTACATCTGGGGACCTCTGCAGTGAAGGAGTTGGATTTAGCTTATTGACGGGTTGGTTGAGGGTATTTATGTCAAGAGGGCACCAGTGCAGCAAGTTCGCCGGAGTACATTCCATTGAAGTACTTGTAAAACAAGCACAGGGATGCAACATTATGGCAATGGGGCTGGAGCTTGGTAAACAGTGTGGGACCTATTAGATTAGACTCTTTTTTGGACCCTGTCTAAAGGGAGGAACTGGTGGTTGGTGCACCAGCCCATATGTGACAACAATACTTCATGCATGGACAAATAGTGGTTTTGTAGAGATACAGGATATTGACATGTGTGAGAAGTTTCCTATCACGATAGAGGCAGCCTACGTTCCTTGCAGCATCCTTGGCAGTATCTTCTATGTATTTATTCCAATTCATGTTACCTGTGAGTGTTAAGCCGAGGAGTATAAATGTTGGACTCTCGGGTAGGGTGCTATTTGTCATGCCAATCGGTAGTTGAAAAGGGTTCTTATAATTCTTAAAGGAAAGGAGTTTTGTCTTAGTAACATTAAATGTTGTCAACCGTTTTTGTTCCCCTTTAACTACAGATCAGAGGTCATTTTCTAAGGATTCAGCCATTGTCTTGGATATGTGTGCATTCATTTTGCCCACATGATGAGAAAAGAGCATGGTGTTATTAGCAAATATACCCATCTCTGACACAATATGTATGTTTTGATCAACGTGTAAAGTGAAATACAATCATACAATAAAAGTTTCTTTTTACCTATTGTTTCGATTTGCACTCTGACGCTTTATGAATGTGTTACCACATGCATCAATAATATGTAGCAATGAAGACAAAAACGAACTTACCAGCTTCAAGACATATTACATTTTGTGTGCTGGAAAACTGTTTTCCAGAAAGAAAAAAAAACTGTTCATAATGGCAAATTTTTATAGTTGGAACTAATTTGCATTCGTGAGCAAATAATTTGCATGCGTGAGCAAATAATTTGCATTCGTAGAGACCAACTGACTTAAAAAGGAAAGAAAAAAGACAGATTAAAAGCAGACGAGGAGTTTGATTTGTAATAGCTGAGTGAAGGAGTTGGTGTTGGAAGTTTTGTCAGTGTTGATATGGTGTTGCATGAATAGGAGTTCCTGCTAAAGTTTGGACTATCATTGTGACCTCATTACGGCTACAGGAAATTTACATACATCTTCGTTTTTTACATAATAGTATATTGTGTGACAAAATATGTAAAAAACAAACAAACTGATTACAACTTTATATTAGAAAGTTGTTACTGAATATTAATTTGGTAAATAAACATTTAATGGTATAGCGATGTTGTTTTCATGTAGTTTGTGAAAGAATGTTTACTGTTTATGTAATATGTATAAAACAACATCGTAATTTGAAAATAATACATTTTGATTTATATTCAGACAACTTGGTCGATGTAAAAAGAAATGAGTAACAAAATTAAATGTAAACAAGTGAGTGTGGTGTGTATATAGGTTGTCGAATAATGGGAGAAAATTAAATTTGTTTGTTGTTAAAATGAAATACTTGCCGAAGCAAAAATGTTTAAAACAGTAACCTTCAAGCACTTGCTTATGATGTGAACATGTCATACGTTGTGCTAGTGTAATTTAAAGAGACTTTTTGCCCTACCCCCACACAAAATGGAAAAGCGAAACATGGTTTGTAGTTAGCAAAGAAATGTTTTTGAATTTGTTAAATGAAAACATTTCAACATGGTGGCTGTGAAACGTTCATAAGTAAAAAGAATCTGAATACACCAATCAAAAGAGCATCTAATAGAAATGATTGGGATAATTGAAAATTAGAAGAAAAAGTATGCTATGAAGTATTATGGTAAGAAAGAAATAAGTTAAATAATTGTTTAAAACATGTAATTGCTTGTCAGGTATGCGAAGTATGAAAACAAAATTGTGAACCGTTTAATTTTTATGAAGGGCTTAATCTCAGGCTTCTGTTTAGGTCAGTAAGGAAAAATGTATCCACTTTAACATTACTCCTACCTGGCCAAAGTATTATCAGGAAAAAAAACAATCAGAATGAATTATATTTATACCAATAACATAGTGAGGAAAAATAACGATACCATATCCTAGTCTGAATCAAATAGCGATATGTAAGACAGATTGATATTTGGGTTTAAAATCCAAGCGACCTTATGTGTGTATATATATATATATATTAGAAGAATACTTGTCTCAGGACAGGTAAAATTAATTTCCCTAACAAAACAGTTTTGCACCACTTTTATGTGCCATTACAAAGATTAAAATTAAGATATGATGATACTAAACCTTATGTCTACAATCCTTATTCTAATTTTAATCAAAATCCATTACATGATTTAGATTCTAGAAAATGTCTTGGATGTAAGGCTTAAGGGATTTTAAGAAGAAATTAAAATTCAGGGAATCTTGCTTCATTGGTGTCTAATAACTATGGATCAAATTCAATGCAAATCTGATATATTTGAATTTTCACATGGGAGGTTGTGTCCATATTATGCCCCCTAAAAAACCTTTAAAATACTCCAAATAAACTAACATTTTGAGAATATTTATTAATTGATGTCTATCTATTGTCTATTGAATACCTATTGCTAAAATTTCACAAAAATCAGAAATATCTGAATTGGCATTAAAGTAAATATAGCCCAAATTTCAACCTCTTAGGCCTAGCAGCTGTGTTCCAAAATTCATAATAGTTCAGGATTTAATCCTAAATATATAAACATACCTAACTTTATATATATATATATATATATATATGGGAATAGAAGGATGAAGGTAATCCGACGTGATGGTAAAATGAAAAAGGAAAACCAAAAACTGGATGTTTTTTTATGTGTACATCAACGTTTCGTCTTTATTTATAAGACTTCATCAGGATGATGATATAGGGAAAAGATATCATGCAAGCACGGATACATGTAGGGTAGACATGTTGGGAAGAAAAATAAAATAAAATGAAAAATAGAGGCAGCGTCTAGCTGGACGTCCGTACTTGTTAGAGAATGAAAAATGAGTGGGAGAAAAAAGGGGAAGGGTGGAGGGAGCAAGGACTACTGTGGCTGGCGATGAGAGAAAGAGGTGGGGGATGAGCAGGGGTAAAATGGATGGCAGAGAGAGATTGGAGGAAAAGGGGGAGGGGGTGTTTGACCAGATGGCTGTGGTCGAGATTGAAGGGGAAGAGTGAGTTGGAATGTTTGTGTGTGTGGGGTGTATGCAGGGAAATGGGGATGGGTAGAGAGGGAGGGGGGGGGCTGTGATTTTGGTGGATGGGCGAAAGTTATAGTCTTAGAGAGCGTTTGAAGAAAATGAGGGAATTTAAGAAAAGGTATGGGAGAAAATGGATGAGAGGGGGAAGAGGGAGGATTTGTCGTGATAGGGTGTGAAATATTTGAAATATTTGGAAAATGATAGCAATGAGTGAGGGATTGGAGTGGGTGGGGGAGGAGGGTGATTGAAAGGGTGGGTGAGGAATATATTTGAAAAATTTGGAAACATGAGAAAGTTTATTTGGACTGTAGTATTAAAAATGTGAGGGAAAAAAATGAGGAAAAATAAGAGAAGATTCAGGGAGAAAAGGGAAGGGTGTGGGTGAATGGAAGAGTGTCATAAGGTTAGAGATGAAAATAAAAGTTAGCCATGATCAGGCAAAAGACTTTGTTCTGTGAGGATGATCTTGCTTATTAAGGGTGATAGGTTAAAGAAACCATTTCGCTGCTTGATAGTAGTGGAGGATGTGATGAGTGCAGTTTCCAATAATCTTCGCCGAGATTTGTTGTGGATGTGTTTAGTGATTTTGGCTTGTTCAAATTTGAATGCATGACCATATTCTAGAGCATGGGAGAAAAGTGCACTGAGAGGGTTGTTGTTTTTTATATCCCTTTTATGTTCATTTAATCGTTTCTTTAATTCACGTTGTGTTTCTCCCACGTAGAATTGATGGCAGTCATTGCAGGGGATAGTGTATAAGCCGGCATGGGATGTGGGTGTTTTTTGGAAATGTCTGGATGTGTTTAAAGTTTGTTTTATGGATTGAGAAGTGGTTTGTACTATTGGAATGCCTAGTTTGTTGAGCGTGTTGCATATGGATGTGTTATTGGAATGCGTGGGTAGGAGAAGGGGTCTGTCTATGAGAGAGGTGTTAGGGGTTTGATTTTTTTGTGTGGTGTTTCTGGAGAATATTTGGAAGGCTTTTTTCTTGGCATTTAATATGAAATGTGTGGGGTATTGCAATGTTTTTAGGGAATTAAAAATGTATTTTATTTCTTCATCTATGTGTGGGGGGCTACATATTCTAAGGGCGCGTAGGAAGAAGCCTATAATTATACCTGTTTTGATCTTGCTATGATGGTGGGAGTAGAAATGTATGTAGTCATTTTTGTGAGTGTTTTTGCGGTGTACCTTAAATTCTAGTTTATTGTTGGACTTAATTATAAGAGTATCAAGGAAGGGAATAGAGCCGTTTATTTCAGTCTCATGGGTGAATTTTATGGAGGGTTCTACTGTGTTGAGTTTATCCTTAACATGAATGATTTGTGTGTCTGTGGGGAGGAAAATTAAAATATCATCTATGTATCTAAAGTATTCGATGTTAGGAGGTAGTCTATATTTGAAAGGACCGGATTCTAAGAATTCTAAAAAGAGGCAGGCCAATACACCGCTAAGGGGGTTGCCCATGGGGAGTCCAAATTTTTGTTTGTAGAATACTTCGTTAAATTGGAAATATGTTATGTCAGTGATGAGTCTAATTATTTCTATAAAAGTGTTGGGGGGAAAAGGTAGGTCGGTTTTTGTTTTCTTTATATGTGTGTGAAGTAAGTGTAGGCATTTTTTTACAGGTACGTTAGTGTAGAGCGAAGTTACATCTAGGCTGTGTATATTTTTATTTTCTACGTTGATGTTTTTTATTCTGCTAAGAAGGTCGCCTGAATTTTTTATGTGGGAGGGACTGATGGGCATCAAACATTGAGTATCACCCTATCATTCCCACATTATACGGGCTCCCCAAAACCCACAAACCTGACACCCCCATGCGTCCAATTGTATCAAGCATAGGCAGCACCACACACAAAATCGCACGGGCCATAGCTAACATCCTCACTCCACTAATGGGTACCATCAGTCCCTCCCACATAAAAAATTCAGGCGACCTTCTTAGCAGAATAAAAAACATCAACGTAGAAAATAAAAATATACACAGCCTAGATGTAACTTCGCTCTACACTAACGTACCTGTAAAAAAATGCCTACACTTACTTCACACACATATAAAGAAAACAAAAACCGACCTACCTTTTCCCCCCAACACTTTTATAGAAATAATTAGACTCATCACTGACATAACATATTTCCAATTTAACGAAGTATTCTACAAACAAAAATTTGGACTCCCCATGGGCAACCCCCTTAGCGGTGTATTGGCCTGCCTCTTTTTAGAATTCTTAGAATCCGGTCCTTTCAAATATAGACTACCTCCTAACATCGAATACTTTAGATACATAGATGATATTTTAATTTTCCTCCCCACAGACACACAAATCATTCATGTTAAGGATAAACTCAACACAGTAGAACCCTCCATAAAATTCACCCATGAGACTGAAATAAACGGCTCTATTCCCTTCCTTGATACTCTTATAATTAAGTCCAACAATAAACTAGAATTTAAGGTACACCGCAAAAACACTCACAAAAATGACTACATACATTTCTACTCCCACCATCATAGCAAGATCAAAACAGGTATAATTATAGGCTTCTTCCTACGCGCCCTTAGAATATGTAGCCCCCCACACATAGATGAAGAAACAAAATACATTTTTAATTCCCTAAAAACATTGCAATACCCCACACATTTCATATTAAATGCCAAGAAAAAAGCCTTCCAAATATTCTCCAGAAACACCACACAAAAAAATCAAACCCCTAACACCTCTCTCATAGACAGACCCCTTCTCCTACCCACGCATTCCAATAACACATCCATATGCAACACGCTCAACAAACTAGGCATTCCAATAATACAAACCACTTCTCAATCCATAAAACAAACTTTAAACACATCCAGACATTTCCAAAAAATACCCACATCCCATGCCGGCTTATACACTATCCCTTGCAATGACTGCCATCAATTCTACGTGGGAGAAACACAACGTGAATTAAAGAAACGATTAAATGAACATAAAAGGGATATAAAAAACAACAACCCTCTCAGTGCACTTTTCTCCCATGCTCTAGAATATGGTCATGCATTCAAATTTGAACAAGCCAAAATCACTAAACACATCCACAACAAATCTCGGCGAAGATTATTGGAAACTGCACTCATCACATCCTCCACTACTATCAAGCAGCGAAATGGTTTCTTTAACCTATCACCCTTAATAAGCAAGATCATCCTCACAGAACAAAGTCTTTTGCCTGATCATGGCTAACTTTTATTTTCATCTCTAACCTTATGACACTCTTCCATTCACCCACACCCTTCCCTTTTCTCCCTGAATCTTCTCTTATTTTTCCTCATTTTTTTCCCTCACATTTTTAATACTACAGTCCAAATAAACTTTCTCATGTTTCCAAATTTTTCAAATATATTCCTCACCCACCCTTTCAATCACCCTCCTCCCCCACCCACTCCAATCCCTCACTCATTGCTATCATTTTCCAAATATTTCAAATATTTCACACCCTATCACGACAAATCCTCCCTCTTCCCCCTCTCATCCATTTTCTCCCATACCTTTTCTTAAATTCCCTCATTTTCTTCAAACGCTCTCTAAGACTATAACTTTCGCCCATCCACCAAAATCACAGCCCCCCCCTCCCTCTCTACCCATCCCCATTTCCCTGCATACACCCCACACACACAAACATTCCAACTCACTCTTCCCCTTCAATCTCGACCACAGCCATCTGGTCAAACACCCCCTCCCCCTTTTCCTCCAATCTCTCTCTGCCATCCATTTTACCCCTGCTCATCCCCCACCTCTTTCTCTCATCGCCAGCCACAGTAGTCCTTGCTCCCTCCACCCTTCCCCTTTTTTCTCCCACTCATTTTTCATTCTCTAACAAGTACGGACGTCCAGCTAGACGCTGCCTCTATTTTTCATTTTATTTTATTTTTCTTCCCAACATGTCTACCCTACATGTATCCGTGCTTGCATGATATCTTTTCCCTATATCATCATCCTGATGAAGTCTTATAAATAAAGACGAAACGTTGATGTACACATAAAAAAACATCCAGTTTTTGGTTTTCCTTTTTCATTTTACCATATATATATATATATATATATATATATATATATAACATAAAGAAAGAGGCAAAATGCCTTCAAAAAACCATGTTAGATGTAGATATTTTTTATTAGAATAAAAATTTAAAAAATCAAAACATTTTTTTTTCTTCATCTTGACTTTTTTATCGAATATTTCGCTTGATATAACAAGCCTCGACAGAGCTTTAGACAAATAAAAAGTATTAACCATTTTTTTTTTGTGTAATAATCCTTCCTGGTCTTGTAGAAGTGACGTCCAATGTTATGTGGACTAACGGTTCAAATGTCTCTTTTAAATTGAACTTAAATCGCGCATGGTCGCTGGTAAATATAAATTTGGGAAAGTTCTTCTTTTTTTTTTTAAGCATCTTTAGAATTTTAAACATAAAGAAAGAGGCAAAATGCCTTCAAAGAACCATGTGTTAGATGCAGATATTTTTTATTAAAATCAAAATCAAAAATATATATATATATGTGTTATTCTTCATTTAATTGTTTTCTTATTTTTGATAAATATTTTTATATTACTTTAATTTCAGATTCCAGTCAGAAATTTAAAGAGAAAATTGATCTGGAGAAAATATTAGCTCCTTTTGAGCAAGGTAATTTACATTTTTTTTTTCCGTTTACAAAAAATACTTTCTTAATATTGTTATCAAAATACACAAAAACAGTGTTGTCAGCGTTGTTTCCCTAGGATATTGAAAAGTTTCTGGTCTCAACATCGTAAATCCTCATCCAGTGGATCCAAGTATTTGCTGATGTGTTGTCCTGCAGAATTGCAACACAGCAGCCAATTGTTGTCCTAGCCTTGTGTGTCTGCACAGTTGCTAACTATTTGAAATTTGGTTAAGCGTCATTTTCAAAAAGACAACTCATTTGGTGGCAAGTAATTTTATTTTTGTGAAAAATTTGAGATTTTACATGATACAATTATGGGGATCACCATCATGCCTGTGTGAGACAGCAGCAGCACAGAACACTCATTATTTTGATATTTGTGTTTCTTGATGGAATTATTACTATGGGACTGCCTCTCTGCAGACTACAACATCGTCGTCTTTAAATCCAATATCAACAAATACTTGCCATAAACCGTCCTCATAAGTAATCAAACTTTGTTCATTCCATTTATCATTTTCAATCCTCTCATAATATTCTTCATCATTAAACTGATAATCTATCCATCTCATTGACCCTTATCCTCAAGTGGCTTTTGGCCTTGATACAAGGTGACTCGTTAGTAGAAAAAAATGTTTTTTAACGTAACAAGTTTTTTTCTGATTTTTTGTTATCGAAATGTAGAGATTCTAAGTTTAAATTATTGAAGTGGATCTTAATGTGAATTACAAGACTTTATACTCCGATAATAATTTGTAAGAAAAGGATTCTTAAAGAAGAAAGTAATTCTATAAACGATTTATATAAATATATTGGATATATATTACATACACAGTTAAGTGTATGTGGCCAGAAGCAAGAACTATGCATTTGGCCTTTTATTGAAAGGAATTAAGTAGAATGGATATGTGTCTGCTGCCGATGTTCTTTCTTCTTTGGGGAGCTGTATATCAAGTGACGATATTAGTGTCTAGTCAACAGGTGGCTGGAGTAAGTATCTTACTTCGTGTCTATCTGGTTTGTGAACCCTAAAGGTCTCAAGATGGGGTCATAAAAAGGTCCAGTAGAAATTGTTATGATAAATAGCCTGATTGCTTCGTGTGACCAAACAACCTTATTAGGATTATTCGGACTACTGTTCTCATCTTGGATGTTATTCTCGCAAAGCTTCAGCTGATGTGTAACCCCCATCTTCTTCAGGTGCGTCTTCTTGAACTCAGGAATCTGTACAGAATTTCAACTGGAATCCGTTATTTTAAGTAATTTGTAATTGTATTCTTAGTATCGCCCGTACTGAGGATTGAATCTTCAGCCACCAGAAGATTGTCACTTTGAACTGATTATTACTTAGCACTTTTATCCGTTATGGCATGGGTCCTTGTGGGTTTGACAAGACCCATTTTAAGAAGGTTGGAGGTTACATCAACTGAAACGTGTGAATATCATCCAAGATAATTTATATTATTTGGATTATTCAAACTACTGTTTTCATCTTAGATGTTATTCTCACAGCGTTTCGGTTGATGTAACCTCCGACCTTCTTCAGTTGCATCTTGTCAAACTCTGAAATCTTTATGTGAAAGAGTTCGACAAGATGCATCTGAAGAAGGTCAGAGGTTACATCGGTCGAAATGTTGTGAGAATAACATCCAAGATGAAAACAGTAGTCCAAATAATATAAGTTCTCAATCCTTATCTAAATGATTTACGAAACGTAACTTTATTACTGGTACTTTCCACCAGAGGAAATTGATACCAATGTTTATCACTGCTACATCTCCACCTTAATCCATTTCCATTTACACACAAATAACCTTAAGTAAAATAGCAATTTGTATTCAATTAATTGTATACGATGGACATAGTATTTCGATATTAAATAACTAAAAGAAAGGATAAGAGGCCATAATAAAACGGGCAAACCATTTCCATCCCAAAATAGAAATGCTCATTGTTGAATCATTTATAATTTCTATTATTTTTCCTGTAGGTTGGAAGCGAGAAGTTGTTATTCGGGGTGTTTACGAGGAATTTACCAAAAGTGGTAAACCCAAGAGAGTTCCTGCTGATGTCTACTATTATGCTCCAGATAGACGGAAATTGGTAAGTTTCTTTCAATTTTTCAGCTGCAGAGCAAAACTCTTCACTGTCGTTGGTAGATGCCAAGACTTTTAGCATTTCTTAATAGCTGTGTATAGGACTGTTTTTCTTATGTTAATTATTGCCATTACTTCTCTACATATATAAAATTAGGTATATCTTTATATATGTGTTTAGATCTTATATATATATTTTTTATAAAAAGTTTTCTCCGTTAGCTGTAGAATATGTACTAACACGGCTGAGTATCCTCCAAGCCCTATGATCTTGGGCCAAAATGTTCGCTTGGTTTATGTTTCTGTTCATCCATTCACAAACGTGGTCTATCCATCGTTTTTTTGTCTACCTTTCAATCAGCTTCGTTGTATTATGCCTTCAATGCATATTTTGCATTGCCCTGCACTGGAACGCTTAACGTGACCAAACGATGTCGAGACTTTACATTTGATTACACAGGATATTGATGGGATGCCAATGAGTTTTCGTAACTCTTTTTTACTGATCATCTCCCCTTATTAAAGTTAAATATTTGATTTAAAAAAATCGCTAACAAATTTTAACACATTAAATAAGTTAAAAGTAAGTAGATGAATATAATCGTTACAAATAAATATAACAAGAACCATTTCATTATTTAAAAGAATTTAATTTTGTTTTGTTTACACTTGCCGCGGTACGAAATAAAACTAAATTACCGGTCAATTGGTAAAAAAAAAATTATAAAAAATAAATAATAATAATGAAAATAAAATAAAATAATAATCGTAGTATTAACAGAATAACACACTTAGTATATAATTTTCGATTATACCCTTCCCCTCTAAAAAAAAATAAATAGATAATATATATTAAAAAAATTAATAGAATAACACACTTAGTATATATACTCACAATTACCCCCCCACACACATACAAAAAATAAAATAAATAATTTAAATAAATGTAACAAGAACCATTTCATCACTAAATAAAGTAAAGAAATTTTATTCCATTTGCTGCAGACTACATTGATATTTACTGCGGTATAACCATAAAACAACATTACCAGTCCACACGGATTTCAAGAGATTTGAAACACCCACCATTTGATAAAGATGTCTTTTCTCAAAATATATTATGGAGCGCAGTCACACACATTAGATCACTGTGTAGAAGTTTTGACTAATCAAGTAAGATTTACTATTTAAAAAAAGAATTTAAAAAAATTGTTTTTGTCTTTCTTCTCAACACCGACATATTTCCATTTCTTGCATTGTGATGGCCTTCTAATACTCCTCTCTATCTATCTATCTATATATATATATATATATATATATATATACTGTTAATTTACGTTTACTGTTTAACACTAAAAATGCTCTACTATATTTTTGTAAAAAAAAAAAGCATTCATGTCCTTGAAAAAGTTAATTGATTTTTTGTTTCCCAGTGTTTATATGAATCTGTCTATGTAGAAAATTCCATGACAAATTTATAAAGTTCACACGCATTTTCTTTAATAGTTCCGTTTGTGCTAATAGGTATATGAGTGACTCCCCTCTTCCTCCTCAAAATCCTGAATTGTACCTGGTCACATTTCCATTAAAAAATTTTGAAGGTGATTTACATTTCTTATCGACAACATTTGACCAGGGTTGTGGAGTCAGAAGGTATAAGGTCCGATACCGACGATTCCCCAAATTCCAACTCCAACATATCTGACCCTAAACTCCTTATTTTAAAGTCTTCCAATATTCAGATTGTATGTTGA
This sequence comes from Sepiola atlantica, assembly GCA_963556195.1. NCBI lineage: Eukaryota > Metazoa > Mollusca > Cephalopoda > Sepiida > Sepiolidae > Sepiola > Sepiola atlantica. Next base: position 37,751,578 of record OY744546.1, on the reverse strand, counting down.
TTCTTTGGAGATTATAAAATCCAACTCTGACTTCTAGCGTTCTTATGACTCCAACACCCTCCAAAATCTCTGACTCCGCAACTCTGGTGTAGTCGGAAGGAATTTGTTTATTCTTAATCTTTTATGAACAATCGTAAGATTTCATCAGACGCATAATTTTTTTCTCGTTTTTTTTCTAGCGGTCAAAGGTACAGATTGCCAATTACTGTAAGTATATCTTCAAGATTTTTTTTTTAATGTTTTAGTTTAATTTAAAACTTGCCTTAAAATAGGAGTTAAATATTTAATAATTGCTTATGAACCATAATACAATTTGGATCGTCTTTAATATTTACAAACACTGCATATTCTTTTCAATTTTGACTGGATTGCCTGTGATTGTTGCTTGCTGTCACATGTTTCTAGAATAACCAACTTGACATCTTGGTATGATTTAAAATTATTTACTAGTATCTGTTCTATTTAAAGATGGTACAATGATATCGTGGGGTCTACATTCGTACCAGATGTCCATAGAATGGAAATATGTCACAAACTCCTACAAGGATAGAACTGGAATTTCCACAGGTTCTGCTAATAAACTAAAACTTTACTAACAGTGAAAGTAGTGTAACCATTGCAGACTTGGCATGCTATTTTATAGTTGACTAATACTCTTGGGGAAAGGTATGAACCCATCACACATTTCTTCTTTCCTATGGGATAGAATAGTAGAGTAGGCTAAACTCTCAAGTCTTTTTATGTCAACTAATCTAAGAGAAAGAAAACTCTGAAACAACATCTTCTTGTAGTACTGGCAAACAGGATTCATTTTATGCTGAAACCACATGTATGTTTTGTATATGAAATCTAGTGGTGGATGATCTCTTCTCTTCCCCGCAACCCCTTTCTCACAGAAGAGACGTTGCTAGTGTCTCTCTCTACTCTATCATTATTTCCATGAAAAATGCTCGACTTCGCACCAATCTTTGGTCCCTCCTTGTAAGACCTCAACAACAGGAACTCTTCTTTCTGTTACAACAAACAAAAAAGACTCCTTTCTCCCTCCGTATGGCTTCTTTGCAAGGGCTTCCTGCTCGTGGGACTGCTTTCCTACTGATTACAACTTGATCGTCTTCAAATCCAATATCAACAAGTTTTTCTCATAAACTGACTCATAATAATCAAATGCAGTTCATACCATTGATCAATGTTAGTACTCTCATAATGTTCCTCAACTTGTCTCATTAATCCTTATTCTCGAGTGGCTCTTGTCTCATTAATAAGTGCTGAAAAAATAAAGGGTTTGTAGATTGTAGGTTAATTTGTTTTATGAGTGTATATCCTATAAATAGTCTGTTAATGATAGATTCTATTTTATCTATAGTTGGGACCCTGACAGGTACTACCACTTTAAGTTAGAGTTGACAGTGACTCCACATTCCTCAAAGCTTTCAAATCAGGTACTCACCACCAAATGTAGTTTGTCATATCTAAGACTGCCACTTCTTCAATTTTGTCCTTTTTTGGCAATTGTCTGTGTTTTTATATGTATTCAATTTCTATCGTATTTAAAAAAAAAAAATTTTTTTTTAAAATATTTTTCATTTCAGTAACCGAGCATGGATGTAATTTGACGTCTGATAACTTCAATTTTATGCGGAAGCCTATCTATAAGGAACCTTTTGAATCGGTCCGTAACGCCAGCAGGAGAAGTTTACCTAAACCCAAATCTTCTAAAAGTAGTCCAAAGAGACTTCCGAAACCTGAGGTCGTTTTGGATATCGCTCAACCTGAAGATGGATGCAATACCACAGAAGAGGAGGAAGAGGACAGTGCATCTATCGAGCCAGAATTTGAAATAGCACTTGCTGCGACAGCGCTCACTGTGCAGCAGGTGGTTCCCTGGGCGTCCAGTTCCAGTGGAGGCTGTAAAGAAATGGTCATAAAATCTGAGCCGATGGAAATAGAAAATGTAAAAACTGAAGGTGCAGATGAACAAGTCTTAGCCTCGCAGACTCTTGGAAAACATTCATCAGAGAATTCCAATTCTTCTGGAAAAAAAACTAAGAAGACGAAATCTGTGGCCAGAAAAAGCACAAGCCAACTTCCCAAATCACTTTCATTGTGAGTAATTTTTTTTTAATATTTGAAAAAATTACACCAAATCAAAATAATAAAACTGGGACATTTCAGTAACCAAACAATTTTCCTTAATCCAGCGAAAAGGTTTCCTCACGTCCAGTTCACTGTTAGTTCAAATAACATTTAACATGACTCAAAATGATTGCCTTTCTGGTGTCTTCTGAGAAAATAAATTTTCCTCTATCAGATAATGGAGATGAGGAATTAAGTGTAGCATAATGCGATGTTCTTGGATCTCAGACTGCAACAAACATCTCTGGCAGTGTTCTGTCCGGAGTCCTCTTCTGTTAGCACATCACAAATTGCTCTGTGGATATTTCATCTCTCGGCTTCTTTTTCTTCTTTCCTTCTGGTAGCTATAATGATTTAAAAACAATAAGCCATTATTTGCTTCTAAGGTTTAGTTTATTTTCTCCCAACACTTTACAGAAATGTACATCCAGATGGTTTTTATTAATCCCTCTTTCTCTTAAGTCCATTCTTATCACTCCCATCACTGGCCTTCCCTTGTGAACTGAACCTGCTACCTCAATTGTTCTACATCGTAAGAACTCATCCGTTTCAATAATCGAAGTCTCTTGTTCTGCACACCTCTCCATACTGTCTAGATTTAATCTTTCTCTGAGGTCATCAGATCTAAGCCTGTCTTTAAGACTCGCATTACACATCAATTGTAGCATTCTCATATTTCTCTCCATGCAACGCATGTCCTTAACCCTCACTGGCCAGGTTTCACTTCAATACGTCACCCACCTCAATATTCTCATAGATGGTTCTGATCTTGAGCCAAAATTGACGCTGAAACTTCTTGGTCTTTCTCTCTCATCAAATCTTTCTTGGAGTTCATACATTAGATCCATTGCTTTTTCTGTTTCTCGTAAAGTCGGTTCTCTCTATCGCTCCAAACACTTTCTCACATCTGAGGCTATTCTCTATCTCTACAAATCTACTATCAAACCATGTATAGAGTACTGTTGTCATATTTGGACTGGTGAATCTCTGTCCCATTTGAGGGTTCTTGATAAGGTGCAGAAACGTATCTGCAATTTTATTGGCCCTACCCTTTCTTCTTCTCTACACCCCCTCTCTCACAGACGGGATGTTGCTAGTCTGTCTTTTCTATAAATACTATTATGGCATGTGTTCTTCGGAATTATGTGATCTATTCCCTGCTTCTTTTGTTCCAGCTCGTTTGACTCATTGGTCTAGTGGTCTCCATCAATTCGCTGTTTTGATACCTCATTGTAATACAGCTTCCTATTCCAGTCAGTTCTTTCCAAGAACTGCAGGCTTGTGGAACTCTCTTCCTGCTGACTGTTTTCCTCCTACCAATAGCCTTGGTCTTTTCAAGACTAAGGTCAATAGGCATCTCGTGTCTTTGCGATAATCATATTTCGTTCTTGTTAGCTCCTTACATCAAGTGGCTACATGCGTTGTCTGGAGCGATTTCCATAAAGAAAATAATGTTTTAAATTCTCATAAGTCAGTTGTACGCAATTTTGTCTTAAAAAAAAATGACTTTGAAAAAAAAAAAAAACAAGTTTCTAATTTTTAATTATTAACTTAAATTTCTGGAAATAAAAATGTATCCTCTTCCAGTTAGAAACGATTCGGCGGAAGTTATGGTGAAGACAAGAGAAAATCTTTATCCAACTTTCATTTTTCTGTTGAATTGTTTTTAACAGGAAAGAAACAGAATTTTTACTTTTATTCCTTTTTGGAGTAAACAAATGGAAACACCATTAGTTAAATCCGTTTGTTTTAGAGATGTTTGAAATTTAGTTCTGATGAAATTTTAGCTGCAATTTTGTGATCAGATTGAGTCTGAACTGTATTTGTTCTCTCAATTATGGTGATACCATTGAAGCACAGGGAGGAGCAGGTGCTAGTGTGATTGCAAGAGCTAGGAGTGGATGTAGTAAGTTCAGGGAACTTCTGCCATTACTAACCAGCAAAGTGTTACCTCTGTCTATTGCGCATGTGTATGCAGTGTGATGTTATATATTGAAGTGAAACCTGCCCAGTGAAGGTTGAGGATATGTATTGCATAGAGATAAATGGTGTGAGAATATACGATGGATGTGTAATGTGAGTTTTAAAGACAGATTTAGATCTGATGCCCTCAGAGGAAAATTAAATCTGGACAGTATCGACAGATGTGTGCAGAACAGTTGAGGTAGCAGGTTCAGGTTTAGTTCACAGAGGAAGACCAAGGAAAACATGGTAGGAAGTGATGAAGATGGACTTGTGAGAAAGCGGGATAAATAAACACCTGGCCAGAGATAGGTTGGTTTGGAAAGCAATTTCTAAAAGCCATCCAAAACGTAAAATGGACATTAAACTGAATATGGTGATGAATTTAAAACACTTTGTCATAATTTTCAAAAAAATATTTTTTTTTGTTCAAATATTAACAAAATATTAAAATTGCTGATTTGTTTCGAATAAACTAAAATGCATTTTGATGGATTTAATTTTGTAATTAAATTTATTTTGTAAATAGGATTTTTTAAAAACTTATTCATTTTATTCAATTAAATTTTTTTTTATTTAAATAAATAATCAACTAATAATAAAAATAATAATTCAATATAGTGACGGAAAAACCCCCGAAACACATGAGAAATTGTCGCACAATTTCAACAGATTAGTTAATCACTTTTTATGCTTTCTAATTTTAATTGTCTTGATTGTAACATGTCAGCTTCCCCACCAAATAACGAAAGATGTTTAATAGCAACTTTGTTTCTGTTTCAGAGCTGATGTCATAACCAATGCAGAACCTTTCCAGCCCTGCTCCCTAAGCTGTCCGGGACTCATAGGCATCCCACCCACGCTGCACTGTGACATCTGCATGTGTCTCTTTCACATTGCTTGTGTCAACCTTAAAGACAACGAAGTCCCGAAAGTTTTCACTTGTAAGGTAAGATGACTTTATATAATAATACACTAAGGCATTTTCATGTTCGTACGTACGTTATCACCTTTCACCCGTTATTAAAAGATTGGATCACCCAATCGCCGAAGATGAGATGCAAATAAAGTAATTTTTATGATTTCATCTGATGTTGATGTTGTGTCTAACATGGAAATCAAACTAAAATATGCTTTCTTGCCCTTCAGACTAGAATCAAAGTGTATATTTTCTGTCCGAATGGGGTCTTCATTGTGCTGGATTTCTGTTGTGGCCCTGTTTAAAGGGACCGAAATGAAGACACGAACACGGTATAAAGTAGAAACAAGTGTATTAAGAAAAAGAGAGTACAGAGGGAAGAAATATGCGCCTGGTAAGTAGAGTTTGACTATCTACTGGATTCCGGCGAGAGTTAATTGCCGTTGGCATTTATTGAGCAAAGAGAAAGAGTCCATGTTGTACATAGGTAAGTCACGATAACAATTTCCAAAGAATGGAAATATATCACAAACTCCTACAAGGGTTTTGTAGATAGAGCCCTATAAGCAGATATATTCTGGAACTACATTAACTGGAGTACTCAGTTTGAGCAAAAGTGGTACAATAATATCGGGGGTGGGTCGTCTGCGTTTGCACCAGATGTCCACAGAATGGAAATATGTCAGATTCCTTTTAAGCATTACAACAATATACAACACATGAAGGATACAACTGTGGAATTTCCACGGGGCCCGCTAGTATCTGTTATTAGAGGAACTTCTAAGCTTATACTACATTCGGCCCATGTACAGTGGTCCTGAGCAAGATCGCATGAGATGGCTAATCAATCATGATTCCACCATCGAAGGTCGTGAACCTGAGACCTCAGCCAAGCTCTCGGCCAATACGCCTGCACCACTCAGACAGAGGGGTAGGGAGGATTACATCAGAAATGAATTCTCCCTCTTGGCAACGAGTTGCATGCTCAAACAATCAAAGACGTTGCTGCAATGGTTCGGAATGTAGTGCAGGCCAAGGAAGAAGCCGGCTCAACCTGACTAGGGTAAAGGCGTTACAATAACAATTACGTTCCATCCAATTTTTTAATTTTTTAATTTATATTTTTTTTATGCTGTTTTACTTTATAATACCAAAATATGTTTTGTTTTTTTTAAACTCTTATCTTTTAGTAGATTTCTAATAATTTACCAGAAAATTGTTTTTATTTAATTTAGAAATTGGATATATTAAGCCTAAAAATGTTTTTAACATATTGTCTCATCAGTGATTTATAGTGAGACGATGTATTTAAATGGTATTGAATTAAAGCGTTGTTGTCTTTTTATTAGTATGATAATATAGAAATACAAAATCAGACAAAAGTATTGCTTTTTAGTAGGGAATATTTACCAATTTACTTATTTGGATTGAATAAAATGGTTGCCATATTTTCCGCAAATCACTTTTATTTTATTTATTTTTTAAAATTTACTAATATGTCATCATATCAAGTCCAAAAGCCACTTGAGGATAAGGATTAATGCAATAGATTGATTGTCAGTTGAATCATCATCATTTATTTTATTGTCTTGTTTCCCTTGGTCAGAGGACTGACGTTTTCTGACAGCCTGCAATCTGTTTCTAAGCTTGGCGGTCTTGAGGATTGTTTCTTAAGTTTTCTTGGGTTGTCCAACTTTCCCCCCGGCCGTCCACCTCAAGGTTTCTGCATTTTCTTATCCCAGAATTGTTCCCCACGACGTTGCCAAACCAACGTAGCTGACTGTCAGTTCATCAAGCTTTGGTATATTCAGCCTTACCGACAGGATATCAAAGCTGATAGGCCGGATCTGATACAACCCAACATTGCGTATCCATCTGATTTATTGTCATTTTGCTGAAGATGGGTGAGTGAAGACTGGGTGGGTGCCCAGCACCTATCTCCATCCAGCATCAAGCTTTTAACACAACTGTTATATATCCTCTCTCTGATAGTGAAAGGGATAGCACGCAAGGACTGACAGCAGTTTGCGGAACTTATTCCATGCTGATTTTATCTTAATGGTAGAGCTAAATTCACAACCACCTTCAGCACTCAACATATCTTCAGAATAACAAAAGGAGTCCACCATTTTGAGGGGATCATCATCCAATTTTAGCTCAGTGCAAAATAATGAATCTTATAAAAGAGTTGAAAATGATGATTAAAATGAACAAAATTTGATTATTTATGAGGCCGGTATTTTGTAAATATTTGTAGTTTGTGATCACTTACCATTCAGACAAATGGTTGTTGAATTTAAAACAAAACGAATTCAGTAGATATTTTTTTTAATGTCTGTTGGGACACATCCCAATGATGGTGAATTGTGATCTTTATTTTACCTATATTTTTTATTCTTCTATACATTTCATGTAGTCATTACATATTTTCTACATGAAAGATTGTGTTTCGGATTTTTTCTACTTAATCTATAGATGAGACCCTGACAGATACTACAACTCCGGGTTAGAATAATAGCAACTCAGGACTGACTCCGCACAACGTTATCTGTTGCATCATGGTTTCATGTGGATTAAGTGCTAAGTAATAATCAGTTCTAAGTAACGGTCTTCTGGAGGTTGGTTGTTCAATCCTCACTATAGACAATATTAAGGATATAATAAAAATTACTTAAAGCTTCTACCTAATCATAGCTGATGGAATGAGAACAATCTACCCCCTGTAGATTAAATAAAGAGTTCAGTTCGAAATTCCATACAAATTCCAGAGTTTTACAAGAATTACGTAAAGATTGTCGAAGATTACATCGGCCGAAATATAGTGAGAATTACTTTCAAGATGAGAATAGTAGTCCGAATAATCCAAATAATAGATTGCATTGTTGCTTCTACAGATATATACAGTTAATCCCCATAGAATTCCTGTGAGTTCTTTAAATCTATGAAGCTAAAATTGTAGATTTACTATATCGGAGATTAGTAATCAATACTTTTCAGTTTTCTTATGTTTTAAGTGTAAAAAAATCAAAACAAAACCAAGTATTTAGATGTGTCCATTCAATCTGTCCATTTAACAAAGAAAATGCTACTTCATGACAAACTGACCGACGGGTTGGCAAGGCCCTTTACAGAGGTACACGAACACATATAAAAATGCTATTTCAAAAATAAATATGAAATATCAACCAACAGAGAAAGCCTTTTTTTAGAGATGCAAGGACACTTGTAAAAATATTTAAATTTGTAATTTCTTCATAATCATCATCATTTTCATAATCACATCATCATCATCATCATCATCATCATCATCATCATCATCATCATCGGTTTAACACCTTGTTTACATGCTGGCATGTGTTGGATGGCAATGTTCGTTTGTGTATTCATTTGATATTTAGAAACGACAAATTTCTTTCAAATAATATAAAATTAAATATAAGTAAATAAAAATAAAGATTCGGAGACATTTGTAATTATCATTTGAATATTTTAAAAAAAATAATTTTTTAAAAATTTTTTTACCATAAATGTTCCTTGTCTTCTATGAATGTATATTATTACTTCATTTTTACTACCATTTCACTCAATGTTACACAATTCTACCTTTTTAGATAAAGCTAGTAACTTGTTATAGTCTGGTGATCAGAATTTTTGCATTACCATGATTTGATGTCTTAAGCTTTTTTGTGCATAATATTTCTGGTTCATGTAATGATATTTGAGTGAGTGTAAGCCCCCCCCCCCCCCCCCCCCCAGCACTTTTTGGTAAAATGAAAAAAATCCAGTATGGCCACCATAATTAATTACAAACTCCTAAAACTTCCATAACTTTGTTATTAATTAAGAGCTAGACTTTTCTTTTTGGTAATGTTTTTAGGCTCAAGCAATTCAGTGGTAACAAATAAAAATGTGTTTTCAATGATATATCTGTATGAAGAGGAAGTTAGTTTTAAAAAAAAAATCAATATGGCTGCACGAAATAGTTTCACTACATTAAACATGTAGTGAAACTTTTCACAAGAAATCTAGTGGTGTGCATAAAAGTTTTAAAATTATATATACCCCCACTCCACTAACGAATTTCCTCCAACTCTAACCCCACAGCTCCCATTATACTTTTATGGCATTTTTGAACATACAATCTAGTCTTATATTTCCAAATTTTTTAAATGAGATTTGATCATTTGGATTATTCGGACTACTATGCTCATCTTGGTTATTTTCACGTTTCTGTCGATGTAATCTCTGACCTTGTTCAGATTAATTTTTTCCAACACAAATCTATACGGAATTTCCAAACTGAACCTGCGGCACAATGGATAAAGTTGTTGAGTAACAATCAATTCTAAATGACAATCTTCTAAAGGTTGAATGTTCAATCCTCACAACAGGCATCTAACTAAGAATGAAATAAAAATTGCTTAACACTTTTACCCAGTCTTAAATAACATCCAAGATGAGAATAGTAGTCTGAATAATCCCAATCCAGTTGTTGTAATTAACAGATTTAGAATGTCAACATGAACTGCATGATAAAATGCACATGCAAAATGAACTGCATGATAAAATGCACATGCAAAATGAACTGCATGATAAAATGCACATGCAAAATGAACTGCATGATAAAATGCACATGCAAAATGAACTGCACGATAAAATGCACATGCAAAATGAACTGCACGATAAATGCACATGCAAAATGAACTGCATGATAAAATGCACATGCAAAATGAACTGCATGATAAAATGCACATGCAAAATGAACTATGTGATAAAATGCACATGCAAAATGAACTGCATGACAAAAAGCTTCACTCCTGCAGATGCACTTTTTTGTAATCTATCATGTTTATCAATTTGACAGAAACAGAAGAACCTCTGGAATAAGATATCATTACACAAACCCTAACGATAAATACAAAGAATTTGCAAAGCAAAGTTGAAGCCAATGGCTGCCAGAGTATTCATAGTTTTGTAAACATGCACCAGGCGGCATGTTTAGTGGGCTGCATAGTTGCAATTCATGTTTGGTGGGTTTCATAGTTGCAATGCATGTGAATAACAGACTTGTTGCAAGTGAGAAAAGAGGTCACACAAGAAAATGGGAAATATCTCTGATTTGGGGTTTAGCCACCCAGGATTCGATTTGTCCACTTAAAAAAAAGAAGATTTTCCTTCAGATACGGAGTTCCCTGCTGTGGTTATGAGCCACTTGAATTTTGCCAAAAATAATGGCCGGGATCCTTAAGCATTAGGTTTTTGATGTTCATAGATTAGCCTTTTCACGTAGATATCTGAGTGTTCATTCTAGTGGTCCTAGAATATCTGTATATATATATATATATATATATATATATTCCAGCAAGTCAGTGAGCTTTCTGGGCATCCTACAAAGTTGCGTTTGTGTGCCTCTCAGAGAGAAATGGGCCCTTGGGCTCAACACTATTGGACTTGTTTTGATTTTTTCAGTAGAAGAAAACGAATATCATTGTAACCTAAATAATAAAAACAAACCTTTGTTATTTGTCTTAAACTGGAGTCGTCGTTTTATTTGAAGGGAGAATTCTTGTTACAGCACTTACTGAGATCACCCAATTGACACTAACCAGTGTCAAAATCGAGCCACGATCCAGAGTCTGTTTGTCTTGGGTTTTAAATGGCATTTTCATCGCAAAACACGCATGGAATGAATGAAGTATTATCTTGTTTTGAGCTTAACACAGATGTTAGTTCTCTGCTTTTTAGTTGCATTTAGTTCAGCTGTCAATTAATCTGATGATTAACTTATTTATAAATTAGTCTGTTTTTTGTTTACCAAGTTATTTCATGAATTAAACATTTTTTCAAATTATTTTAGTAGTCTTCTTCTTCTTTTGTGTGAATCAGATGATTCTGGTGTTGGCATTAGTTTTGCCGATGTTTTTCTAGTTAGAAATCTTTCTGGAAAGACATCGGGTGCTTACGGGAAGGACCACGAGAAGGTTGTCAACATCCCTAAGTGAAAGTGGTACTGTGGAACCGACTGGATTTGAACTTGGAACACCCAGGTCTTCAGTCCGTGTTGATATCCACTTAACCACCATCACTAGTAGTGTTTTACTATTTATCACTAGCATATCATCTAAGTTGTTCTTAGTTGTTTTTTGAGCAGCCCTCTCCACACACACACACACACACATGCATAAAAAAAATGGAATCTTTGGAAAATCTCCATCATTCCAGTAATTATAAGAGCTACCAGGCACCTGAAAACGAATTTAAAAAAAACTACCTGGCGAATCTACCCGATGAACCAAGTGCAAGAGAGATACAAACAATTGCGCTTAAAGGGACTGTTAGAAAAAAAAAAGTTTTTTCGCTTGGAGTCTCTAAAATAGCTGGTGAATATCTAGCATCCGAAAGATACTTCATCCCCAGCAAAAACAAACAATAAGAGAATTGAAAAAAAAAGAGGGGCCATGGGCCCCAGGTTCGGATATTAATCCTGATTTCAGCTTTTTTAGCCATTGGTTATTCACATCTCTGGATAAGTTTGAACTAACATTTTTGTCAGTTCGTCACCTTAACTTGAAATAACATTTTCATCATAAAATGAGCAGAGTAAACGTACGCATCTTGAAAATGTTTATTCTTATTTTGGTGTATTGTCTAAATTTTATTATTTCAAAATATTTTTTAAATATATTTATTTAATTTAATTTTTTATATTTGTTTTTATAGAACTGTTCAAAAGACGAGCGCCTTGTTAGGAATAAGACGACTGTTAAATCCACCAGCATCACGACACCTACAGCCATAACGACAACACCTTCAATAATGATTATGGCGACAACCGCGTCTTCGTCCTCTTCCACCATGATTGCAAGTAAAGCCATACCAGCAAGTCTCATCTCAGTAGCATCTCTGAACAGTAACATTGTAAATACCATTACCGATAGTGCAACATCAGAAAGTGACAAGAAAGGAAACAAAGTTGCCTCTAAACCATCTGTGATTCAGTCGTCATCAACTAAAGACATTTCGGTCGTTACGCATCTTCCAAGGAAGCATGTGACCCTCACACGTCAGGTCGTTTTGAACACTCCCCTCTCTGTCTTAAACGGATCTCCTGTAAGCTCACCCATTCAGGTTGTGGCTGAGGATCGCTCTCGAGAGGTTAGCACAATTCAGCTCGCTCCTGACTCTTCAAACCACGTCACATGCAGCACACAGAACTTGTCGAACTCTGTTCGACCACCCATTATTCCTTCTCGTATGAAAGTCAACAAAACTGCCAACACGTATTCGCTGTTGACGAAGAAGTCCCCAACTTCATCTCAGCCGTCATCCTCGCTCCCGCTTTTGTTACCAAAAGTTAACACTAGCGTTATTGCTGCTGCTTCTCCTTCTTCGTCGTCGTCATCTTATAACGTGAGCCTTAAGAACAATTCTGTCACCTCCATCACAACCACCCCCTCTTCCACCTCTCCTCCTCCATCATTAAGTTCTTCTACTACAACTACTACTACTACTACTACAACTACTTCCTCTTCTAGTTCTATCAATATCACTACCAGTACAACAACTACGGACACTACCACACACTCCAATGTCACAACTTCTGAAAGCATAGATTGTACCAAAGATCTGACCGTAAAGAATTCCCTTTCCTTAACACCAGAAAGTCCGATGATAGTTTCTCCATCCCAGTTGTTGGCGCCACCCAGTCAGATGTCAACTTCAGAGACAACTTCTAGTAGCAGCATCAAGATGGAGACTTTGTCATCCTCATCACCATCATCCTCATCACCCTCATCTTCATCGTTGACATCATATGCTCATTCTGGCAGTGGGGTGAATAGTGTTGTTGGGCTTCAGGTGTCCAATACACTCCTCGGTTCCGAGAGTTACCCTCGGTCTGGTCAGCTGCTTACCTTGCCATCCGCCGTGGCGAAACGACTCAACCCGTCATTGCCTCTTGCTCTGCGAATCAACAACATGCAGCTTCTGATACCACCGTCACGGTGCATCAATACTGCTGAGGGGTTGAAAGTGTTTCTGCCACCAAAGACCTTCTCTGTACCAAGTGGCTCCACAACTACAATGAACATCACATTCTCGTCGGGCAGCATGTCAGCTGATAATGCTAAAGACCTCTCCCTCTCTATGCTGAGCAAGGATAAATCCATGTCGCTCGACATGTGTGATCAGGTAGTAGACCTGAGCAAGACTGCGGAAACATCCAAGCAAGTGCTCAAAGTTACCGAACGTCGGAACAAAATGAAAAGCTATCTTTGTCCGTTTAAAACTTTATATACTGGTTATAATACTATGATTCAAATATTTAGTTACCTCAGTGCTGGAGATCTTGTAAGGTAAGAACAACATTTCTCATTATGTTTTCGATATATATATATATATATATATATATATATATATATATAAGGTTAATACAACAAAAGATATAAGAGGCAACTAATATCTTTAATTAGTGAACATCCGGATAAAAATAAAGCTCAATATACTGGATAGAGCATTAATAGCAATAGATAAAGTGAAAGAATAGAATAAGGTGCGAATCAAATTTTATTACAATTCAGTGTTCAGGCAAAGTTCTTTAAAGTCCTTAACTCATGAGTTTTCAAAGAAAATCTTCTCCTCAGAGGACCATTACCGCAATGACATTACTGCAGGTAATACAAATTAAACTATAATATAAAAATATTAAACTATATATAAAAATACATAAAGGTATATAAAACATCAAATATATCGGCCAAAACATTCTTTTTTGTAAACCTATACAGTTCATCCACGTCAACAAGTTTAAAATAGCTCCAGGCAAGACATCAAAGAGGTTGATTAAGAAATAATCCAAATGGTGAGTTAAGGACTTTAAAGAACTTTGCCTGAACATTGAACTGTAATAAAATTTGATTCGCACCTTATTCTATTCTTTCACTTTATCTATTGCTATATATATATATATATATATATATATATACATACTAGAAGAATACCTGGACCAGAATGGGTAAAATTAATTGCCCGAACAGAAAAGTTTTGCACCGCTTTTATGTCCCCTTACGGAAATTAAAATCAAGATATAATCCTATTAAACCTTGTGTCTAGAATCCTTATTCCAATTTTGATCAAAGTCCATTATATGATTTTGATTCTACAAAATGTCTAAAAAATGTTATTAAGACCCCTTAAGGCTTAAGGAGTCTTAATAAAAAATTGAACTTCAGAGAATCTTATTTAATCAGTGTCAAATGACTATTGATCAAATTTAATGCAAATCTAAAATATTTGAATCTTCAAATGTGAGGTTGTGCCTATAACTCTTTAAAATACTACAAAGAAACTGAAATTTAAGGAATATTTATCAATTGATGTCATATACTTATTGTTAAAATTTCACAAAAATCAGAAGTTTCTGAATTTTCACAAAGAGCTTACACCCTTTGTTTATCCCCCTAGCACAAAACTAAAACAAACTAAATATAGCCCACATTACGCTGTTTTCCAAAATTCATAATGATCGGTTAATTAGTTTAGGAACGAATCCGGTACATGCAAATATATAAACATATACACATACCTAACTATATAAATATAGGAACAGCCTGCTTTGCCTGAGAATGAATGAAGAACCCATATTATTTTTATTTTTTAATTTTTATAATTATCAAGTTATAAATTATCCTCCACTCTATAATAAAGACCAACGTGTATTTATTTGTATATTTATGTATATAAAAATATATGTACTCCCTTGCTGTCACGTGAAAGAGTAAAAAAAATGCTGTTTTCTAGTCAGACAAAACCAATTGTCAGTTATTAGAAGAAGCTAGAAAGCATATAGAAAGTCTGACTTAGCCCACGTGAAATAAACTTAAAAAGAAATCCTTCATTCTATAATTAAAAATCAATGGTGGGTGTTTTTTTTTATTTTTAGGTTATCAGGAATGATGATAATAATTTATATACAAAAAATTAAATTGTTGACGTAGGTCTGATTTTGTATTAATATTTTAGTAATATATGTGTCATTTTTGATAGGTGTACACTAGTCTGTTATATAAATAGGGGTGGGACGTAATGAGTGAAAATTTCAGATTCATGCGAGTAGTATTGTTTTGTGTTCATTTATACATAAATAACACTAAACAATCAAACATTTTGAAAATTTTGCAAAATTCAGAAGGTGCAGGCCAAAAGTAGCCATTAGGGCTCCATGGGACTCAAAATCCATCATTTTTCAGTGAAAAAGTGGTTTCATGCGACATTGCAGGTCCTAAAGCATCCTCAAAAGCTATGAATGGATATAGATGGTTAAATCTGATATAGTACTTTAATTTAGGACCATTTTCAGGCTGTGAAAAGGTTTTCATGAATGTAAAATAGCCAAAAACTAGTGGCCTGCACCTTCT
Source organism: Sepiola atlantica (assembly GCA_963556195.1). Taxonomy (NCBI): domain Eukaryota; kingdom Metazoa; phylum Mollusca; class Cephalopoda; order Sepiida; family Sepiolidae; genus Sepiola; species Sepiola atlantica. The sequence goes on along the minus strand of OY744546.1, from coordinate 37,736,146 downwards.
GAATTTTGCAAAATTTTCAAAATGTTTGATTGTTTAGTGTTATTTATTTATAAATGAACACAAAAAAATACTACTCGCATGAATCTGAAATTTTCACCCATTACGTCCCACTCCTAATATAAAGGAACATTGTATTTCCTGTCTGTCTACACAAAATACATTACAAAACATATATTCTTATTCAGACTAACCTTTATATTTGCAAATTAATAATTACATAATAGTAATATTAAAATATAAAATTACCAATTTTTTTTTTATCATATGTTATGGTAGACCAAAACAGACATATTCATGAGTATGTATATTTCTGATGCCACTTTTAGTATATGTTAACTATATTTATTAAAAGAAATAAAAGTGCAAAGAATGTATCAATTATTCGAGAGATGAAAAATAGTAGCAAACGTGAAAGACAAACTGTTGAAGACGAAGATAAATAATAACTTATCAAATGTGTGAATCATCCGGTTGTAAGTTCGCTATTTGCAGAGACTAATGCGCATGTTCCAAAATTCATATTTTATTGACTGGACTTATTTCCATGAGAGAGTAAGCAAGCATATAGGCCAGAGGAGTGAACGTGAATGGCTTCTTTTTTCTCTTGACTTTGGTAAGAGCGAATGGCAACAATTCCTCTGCAAGAATACTTTGTGACCAGTTAATTTGGACCAAAGTCGCTGGACCATTATTATTGTAAATATTGAAAACATCATCCCATAGCAGTGTTTCTTAGTAGTACAGATTCAAATTAGTCATTAAACAGCCTCGTTTTGTTCTGCTTTTAGTCTCTGGTCCACATAAATTGCATCGCTCTTACGAACCCAAACAATTTTTCGTAGTTTATCTTAAAGATTGTATTATGAGATTACACTTGATCCAATGTTCTGTTTGTCTTTTCTTGTTCACCCACTATTAAATAATCTGGTCAGTTTGTGTATTACATTACGTAATTTGAGTAAACACTTCTACATGTCCCCATTCACTCCCTGTTCATTATGAGCCCTTGTTATTCTACTTTTTAATGTATTAGTTTTTTTATAGTTTTTTTTTAATATATTGTTTGTGTTAATTGTTCATTTTTCTTTTAAATAGCTGATATTACATTTGGACGATAATCAACATTGATCTTACTTTCACTGACTTACCTGTATCACAAGTCAAAGTGTCTATTACATGGATACCATGTTCGTATGTGGATTTGCGAAACTTGAAACGCATAAAACGATATCCTAACAAATTACAACTTAAAAATTAATAAGAATAACTAGAATGAATAAAATGGACAATGTTTCGAAATAAAAAAAATCAATGAATAACAACTCATTCAAATGAAAGGAATCATTTAAAACAAGATTTGTTTATGTAGTATGAAATTGTAGTTTCCATAGGGGTCTGTTGTGAAATATAACTGAGTGACAAAGGGTAGAGAAAAGAGTTCAATGTTGCCTCAGTTTGTATAAGACGTTTGTAAAAATGTAGTATGAAAGATTATTTTTAATCAGTTTTCTTTCATAAAATAAGTAGCTTTTTTTCTTTCCTTTGGTGAAGGGTGAAATTTTGCAGTCCTTTAGAGATTTGTATCTGGCCATTGTTGCAGGTGTGATTTATTTCATTTGCAATAGATGGTTAATTTGCTTTGTGTTGAGATTGTAGCTTGCTTTGTGTTGGACGTTGGAGTTAGGCATGCTGGAAAATACCTGGTCATGGAATATTCTAGAAGCTTTAATTTTGACACACAACTAGATGATTGATTGGATTGTACCGAGGCGTTCGGTTTTATGCATACATATTTTTTTTATAAACATTGTAGTGGTAACTTCTAAATTATATGGAGGGTTATTTTAGACATGGATATTAGTAGCACAAAATTTATTGATTGATTATAATGTATGGCTTTGTCAATTGACAATCTTTTGTTTTATTATCTTTTTTATGCATTTATTTTAGAAAAAAAAAAGTTTTAAATTTTATTTTTTTAAAATTTTAGACTCATTGCCTAAATGTCCCAATAAGCCACAATATAACACTAGTTCATATTGGATTGAAAATGGTTTCTTCTGACATTGACATCTCTTTATAAATCTGCTATTTAGCAAAATTCCACATTTTTTTAATCCAGAAAAAGCAGATTTCCGCTGTAATCGCTAGAGCCTCCCATAGATTCATGTTTTGAAGCATAATGTAAATCATAAATCTATGACGTCACACCAAGCCTATAATTATTTTATTAAGGTAATGTTTTAAGCTCTATAAGAAAGTCCAAATGGCTCAGTTGGTAGAATCTCAGACTGAAGATCTTAAGGTTTAGGTTTCGATTTCCGGTCATGGCATCCGCTTTATTTATTGGGAATTTATTATTTACTATTAATACAATATTTTCCATTTCAAAAAGTAGTTAAGATCTCTATTTCAAAATGAGATATTCCGCTGTGTATTTATTACATTTTAAAAAAAGTGTGACGGACAAAATCTCTATTTATATAAGAAAAGGTTGATTTCTGCCAAATCGCTAGAGCTTAACCTCGTTATTTTCTCATCGTTATTTAGCTGGATTTTATTTCTTACTCTCTCTCGTTTTATCTTTAATTCTCTTTTCCTGTTTTTTCTCTCTTCATCTCGTTTTGCCTTCCGTTTCTCTCTTACTAGCAGTTCTCTCTGAAAACTGAAAATGTTAATTTTGCCATAAAGGCTAAGACTTCAAATAATTCATGGTGGAGAGGTAGGGGAGTTAGATGACGTTTTCATCAATAAATAACTGAAGTTTTTAGAGTTTTTTCTTTGTTCTGTCCTGTATCCCCCCCCCCCCCCTCTTAACAGACACACACCCATGCGAGGAGGCGCAGTTGGGAAATTCATCGCGATTTAAGCTTTTTTTGCTGTTGGATACTCCCATCTCTGGTAAATCAAAAAATTTAACATGTTCTTGCCTTGAAGATAAATGGTGATATCAATTGTTTTTGTTTTTATTTTCCAGATGCTCACTTGTCTGTCGGACATGGAGACGACTGACCACACAAGCTTCTTTGGTAAGTATTGGCATTAAGCAAAAATCGTCTATTAGATTGAGGAACTACAAAGATCTTGAAAGTAAACTGAAATATTTAAAAATAAAATTGACTAGCACCAACATTTATGTATGTTGTAATTTTTTAATTTTCTTCCTAGAAATTCTTTTAATTTGACATTTCCTCCTCTGCCACCCTCATTTCTATCACCCCTCTTATATCCTTCCTTTCTCCCCCTTATATCCTTTCATTCTCCCCCTATCTCCTCCCTTTCTCCCTTCCTTCTCTCCCCTCCTTCTCTCCCCTTTTTTCCCTTCCTTCTCTCCCCTTTTTTTCCCTTCCTTCTCTCCCCTTTTTTCCCTTCCTTCTCTCCCCTTTTTTCCCTTCCTTCTCTCCCCTTTCTTCTCTCCCCCTTTTTCCCTTCCTTCTCTCCCCCTTTTTCCCTTCCTTCTCTCCCCTTTTTCCCTTCCTTCTCTCCCCTTTTTCCCCTTCCTTCTCTCCCCTTTTTCCCCTTCCTTCTCTCCCCTGTTTTCCCTTCCTTCTCTCCCCCTCCCCCCCTTCTCTTCCTTCTCCCCCCTTTCCCCTTCCTTCTCTCCCCCATTTTCCCTTCCTTCTCTCCCCCATTTTCCCTTCCTTCTCTCCCCCATTTTCCCTTCCTTCTCTCCCCCATTTTCCCTGTCTTTCTCTCCCCCATTTTCCCTGTCCTTCTCTCCCCCATTTTCCCTGTCCTTCTCTCCCCCATTTTCCCTGTCCTTCTCTCCCCCATTTTCCCTGTCCTTCTCTCCCCCATTTTCCCTGTCCTTCTCTCCCCCATTTTCCCTGTCCTTCTCTCCCCCATTTTCCCTGTCCTTCTCTCCCCCATTTTCCCTGTCCTTCTCTCCCCCATTTTCCCTGTCCTTCTCTCCCCCATTTTCCTTGTCCTTATTTCCCCCTTTTTCCAGTCCTTATTTTCTCCCTTTTTCCAGTCCTTATCTCTCTTCCTCTCCCTTTCCTTATCTCTCTTCCTCTCCCTTTCCTTATCTCTTTTCCTCTCCCTTTCCTTATCTCTCTTCCTCTCACTTTCCCTACTTTCTCTCTCCCTCTCCCCTTCCTATCTCCTCCCTGTCTTCATTTTTCTCTCTTTTCCTTTCTCCCTCTTCTGGTCAATCTTTTGACATTTTGTAGAGATCATTTATTTTTCTATAATATAAAATCAATATTCTAAATTTACACGGCTGATTTTGATGTTTTTGTTCTTTTTACTATTTCAGTGGAACGCTATTCACCTGGAAAACACAAGGATTTCCGATTGGGCTCGAGCTACTCAATTTTTCAGCCGTTACTTAGTTGAAGAATTGGTCAGTTGAAACTTTAATTTTCTTTTGTAATTCTTTTAGTTTTAGTGGATTTTCATTCTGTTACCGTTCAATTTTTAGTATGCATGCAAATTCCATACTGAATTCTTTGCAATAAAAACACAAACATTTATAAACTCTTCTAAAAGTTTCATATTGATATTGTTAATTTTGAGAAAGTAGACATGGCTATTATAAATGCAATCTATATATGTAGAAGACCAATCCATTTTACCCTTCCTATTTTTTCTCACCCTTGATAGTGACTACCTATATTTCAACTGATCTATCCAACCTTTCCCTGGTGATACCAGATCAGGCTGCCCTGTGGCTCCCTGAGACGAAATTCACCTACATTGACGTTTTTTTTTTTTTTTTTTTTTTTTTTTTTGTAAAACTTAATTATGTTCTACAAAACCAAAAACAAAAACAACAGCCCCTCTCCCTTTCTCCCTTCCCTTTTTTATTTTATTTTTAGAACTTGAAGCATAAAAACTTTTACTATAATGACCAGATTTGGCATTAAATAACCCAAAAAGGGTTGATATGCCGTAAAACAAAACTACCAAACCAAAAACCCTGATTAAACATTTGAAGATATAAAGAACTTGAAGCATAAAAACTTTTACTATAGTGACCAGATTCGGCATTAAATAACCCAAAAAGGGTTGATATGCCGTAAAACAAAACTACCAAACCAAAAACGATGATTAAACATTTGAAGATATAAAGAACTTGAAGCATAAAAACTTTTACTATAATGACCAGATTCGGCATTAAATAACCCAAAAAGGGTTGATATGCCGTAAAACAAAACTACCAAACCAAAAACGATGATTAAACATTTGAAAATATAAAGAACTTGAAGCATAAAAACTTTTACTATAATGACCAGATTCGGCATTAAATAACCCAAAAAGGGTTGATATGCCGTAAAACAAAACTACCAATACCATACCAACCTTTCCTCCTCTGCCACCTCATCTCTATCACCCCTCTTCTATTTATCTCTGTATAAATAGGTATCAAATATACCACTTCTTCATTCACAGTAAAGTTCCTACGCAAATAAAGAAATTAAATACTAGTTTACGGCATGTTTTTTTGCTGTGATTTGTCCTTTGCCCATTTTCTTTTCTTTATACGTTCTGTTAGATTTTATCCTTATAATCGATTTCGTTATCATTATTCTTATACTAAAGCAGAGTCAATCAATGTTTTTTCTAATATATTTTATTAATCAGCTGTGTCTGTACAACAGTGTTTATAGTCAGCATACCACCTCTGAACCATTGTTTCCAACAGAGCAGAGTCCGAATAAAACTTATCAAGTCATTGCTTTACTTGAACAGTATTTTTTCCCATCAGAAAGCAATGCTTTATCGACACACGAAATTCAGATTTTTTCATTGATTTAAAAATCAGCAAAAGTAGCTTTACTTAAACAACTGTAATTTATTAGCTAATAATGCAATTGTGCTCAAATTTTGGCATGTATCATTTGAAGGTTAGTAGTTTATAAAAATCATATGTATTTTTTATTAGTGGTGCCATCTATATATCAGACTCGGAACTTATTGAGTGATGTGTTAGTTGTTGCCCAGCCATTTTTTGCACGTTGTTAATGTAATGGTTATCTGAAAACTATGAGTTTGACATGTAATTTCAAATGAAGTTGAGATTTTTGAGTCACTTAAACGAGTACCATTGAGAAAGGTATGAATCCATCAAACTTCATCCCTCTAGTTATTGGTGAAATAGTAGGGTAGACGAGACTTTCTAGCCTTGGTAAGGCAACCAGTTTAGAAGAAGGAAAACTCATTCTTAAATGTGAAGATAGCAATTTCATCTCATTAAATATTACTTGTGTCCTCTTCTTCATCAGTCTTTTTATTATCAGACCAATACTCCTCTTATTGTTGAATATTAAGTCTGGTGAACCGTAAATAACACCTGGCAGGAATTTAAAAAAGAAAAAAAAACCTACTTGACACAGATGTGCACCTGGCCAGAAGAAACCTATACCTAGTACGACATTCACCCTGGGCGGGTTAAACCGGCTTCCTCCGAAGTATCAAATTCACAAGCGTTCCCCAGTCACATGTATATCTTGGTTGGGGGAGATGACGACGTGAGGTTATTTGCAGTTCTTGCAGGAGGATGTCGACGCCCTCCTACATACAACGTCTGGTATTCCCAAATGGTCACCCATCTGGTACTGACCAGGCTCAACGTTGGTTAACTTTGGTAATTTAACGAGAACTGATGAGTCAACGTGATTATGCCAGAAGAAACAAACTCGGTTGATTGATGCAGACACACAACTGTTCAGAAAATAAGTAGCTCAAATAGAGATCCAACAGAGTCTGCTGGCTAACAAATTTGAGTAATCAACTTTCATCAATTCCCGTGCTTTCTCTGCCCCTCTCTCTCTCTCTCTCACCGCACTCGTCTACCACAACTAAGCAATAAAAAAAAATATACCATTATATTTTATACATCTGTATTTGTCGTCATTCTTTTAGCAGAAATACAACACTATGAGAGAGTTTATATTTCCTACCTGTCTGCATCGGGTGGGGCAAGCGTATTGGTAGACAGCTGAGGACCTTGAAAAAATCATCAAGGAGGACTTGAGCTCTCAGGTTCACAGGTCGTCAGCTTTCGACGGTCGAATCGTGATGGGTTAGCTATCTCGTGCGACTTTGCTCATGACCGCTGTGTAAGGGTCGCCATATTTTGGGATGTAGTGCAGGCTACGGAAGAAGTCTGATCAATCTGACCAGGATGAACGCTGTTGCAACGACAACATTTTTCTTTATTTGCTGATGTTTGCTTATGTGATTTTGTTCTGTCTGGTTTACAGCATATCGACCCTTTTTGGGATTATTTAATCACAATTCACCTATTGTAAATGATTCATTGTATTTGGTTAATGTACACTAGTCGATATTTATCAGTCGTTGGAAGGAAATTTCAGTTCAACATTTTTCTCATTAATATGTTTTGGTCTAATGTTAAATCCTTGTAAATTGTTGTTACAGAGTCTACGAGGAATGCAATATGAAGATGATTGGAATCGTGTATGGCACCAACTAACTCCCGTCTTGGAACAATTAACTACTTTGAAGCGGCTTTACTTTGACCATGTTCCTGCTCTAATGCTTTATACAGTCTGTCAAAAACTGCCTCAGCTGGAAGAGCTTGGAGCCAACATGATCAGCGACTTTACCAATGAGCAACAGTGGTGAGTATATATTGGCTTAGATTTTAATCACATTTTTCATACAATCTGATGATTAGTTTCTGATTGAAGAATTTTGTCATCTTGTGCTTAGATTCAACTATTTTGCATGTTTCGGAATTTTTAGGATGAGGATTGATAATTTTGATTATTCCGACTACTGTTCTCATCTTGGATGTTATTCTCATACATACATATATATATATATATATCAGGACCGGCGGGACAGTTATAAAAGGGGGGGGGGCTCTCCTAAAAAGTGGGGGGGGGCGGTTAAACACATGCATATATATCTTAATTATTGATGACCGTAAAGTGGGGGGGGGGGGGCTTGAACCCCCCACCCCACCCCCCCGGTGTCGCCGTCCATGTGTATATATATATATATATATATATATATATACAGTTATAAGTAATATGTAGCAATAAGTAGTAAGACTTCTTTTTCTTCTATTCATTTAACGTCACTTTTCCCTTGTTCAGGGGTCAGACGTTTTCTGATATTACGCAAGATTACACATCTAAACAAGAATAGGTTTGAGGCTCCTAAAATTCATACTAGAATTGTCCGTGAGGACGTGTGGTACACGCATATAAATGCTACACAATAATCAGTTCTAAATGATGGTCTTCTGGAGATTGAAGGTTAAATCTTCAGTATGGCGATACTAAGAATACAATTACAAATTATTTAAGACTTCTTCCGCTCTGACGAAATGAGAGCATACTACCCTCATGGATTAAATAAATGGTTCCGTTTGAAATTAAAGAATACATTTCTTGTAAGTTAGTAAGTAATGGTAGGATTAATTTAGATAAGTTATTCATTTGTAAATGTAAACAAAAATAGTTGTACTGTATTAATAATTCTGCCCACCATGATATATGTGGTTATAAATACGTACATTTACATGTAGGTATATACGTGGACATCATGTCTTATGTTAGGCATATTACAATATGGTGAGCGCACTATATGATATTTATTGGGATGTTGCTCTCAATACGATGTGCATCACAATATGTGTAATAAACAAAAAACACAAACTGATTTTTATAATACAACTAGCTGGCTTTGACAACTCGCTATCTGTTCACATAGTTCATTACTTGAAATACTCAAAACCAAAATTTTAAATAATAAACATTTCATTCATAAGTTCCTTGCAAACACAAGACTAAAACTTTTGCAGTTATTTGTATAAATAGATAAACATTGACATTTTGTCAATTTTGATATAAATTCATTTTTCTTTTAAATAAGACTAAGGATATCAAAAGAAAGAAGAAATCAATTCACCTAAACGATGGTGTGGGGGTTGTAAACTTACAATTTAGTTGTTGAAAATCAAGTCAGTCCCCCTAAAGACCAGAAAGGAACATTTAAACATAAATGCAAAACATCTTGTCTACGGGAACAAAACAATCTTTGATTTAAAAAAAAAAAATTAATACAGCGTTGTTAATGGAAGAGAGAGAAAGCGAGCGAGCGAGACAGCCAGCTAGCCAGTCAGCCAACCACCCTCTCCCTCTCTTTTCCCTTCTTGCTTATGCCTATCAGTAAGAATACTAGCAAGTGATGTTAGTTTAGTTTTAGAAAAGTTTTTAATAGGTTATCCATTGTTTTATTAAATCATTTTAATTAATTAGTGTTAATATTGACAAAACTATTGCATATATATAGACTAAATAGGACAATAAAATTAGAAATGAATAGCACTAAACATTAATTTATTATGAACCGTTTAAAAAATAGCTATGCAAATTAGGCTCCTAAATGACTTTAGATCGTTCGTCTCTACTATATATAGAGTATTTAAAAATTCTATGTTGTATTATTGAATTAAATAACAGTAACCCGTTTTGATGGTAATATAGGAGTGATGAATGAAAAAAACTTTTGTAGTTATTCATTTAGATAGATCTTTAACACCGTAAAACCATTATATAATAGAAATACATAAAAAAAACATCTTTGTTTGCCGACGAGAAAACAAGAAGAAAGCAATGATTCCTCTTTTGAATATATTTCTACTATTATTTCAGTATTTCCTCACAATTTGTTGTTCCCGACAGTGTACCAAAGATGAGCTAGATTAATACAATATGAAGATGCTACAAAAATGTGCAGATTTGTGTTGAGACGATAGGTCACCAATTGTAACATTCAATGACTAGGCGTGTTTACAGAAAAGAAAATGAAAAAAATGACCATTAACCAACAACTAATAAAGATATGAATTCGCTTGCTTTCACTTTCAGCAAATTCCGATCCGTTGTTTCACAAACAGTCACTGTTTATTCTAAGTTTTTCAGTAATCACTTTGAGTCACTAGAATTGCTGGGAAAAAATAATCTAAATGAATAAATATGAAAGATTTTTCCATCTATCCTAACTATATTCACATCAAAACGGATTGTGCTTATTTAATTCTACAATACAATATATACACTTGAAATACCGTATATATAGGAAACTACAAACCCCCTCAAACATATTTAGGTCTGCTTAATTTTCATATTTATTATATAAACAGCTTCTAATAAATTAATATTCTGTAATATACAGTTGTAATTTTGCATTCTCATATTTTCTTATATAGACACACTATTTTTGTTGATAGTAAAACGTCTGAGGTCACTGGGATGCTGAGAACAAATATTGAGAATAGATACTACACTTTGATCTCAGCCAAAAGGCCAAGTAACCATAAAAATATTGTTGGTTTTCTTTATGCCATTTTTAGTATTTTTGAGTTCTTTATTTCTTTTTATTAAAATAAATGCATTGTAGTTTATGAACATTTTTAGATGGAGATTATTAAGAAAAATAAACTGCACGTTGTATTTTAAAACTCAATCGATACGAAAGGGGTGGCACCAAGGGTAGTCTAAGTGAACCCATCCGACATGATCTTACATTAAATGTCTGTCTCCCTTCCAAAATTTACTCAGTAACTGAAATCTATCTTCAAATCCTTCTATTTGGCATAGGGGAGCCAAACCTTGTCAGTCATTATTTAACATTCAGCAAACTATATCTACACTTAGCTTAAAAGAACACCACTGCTAAGTAATATGTAATGCTTGTCTACAATTTATTTTATGAATTTTGTTGAATTGGTTATAATTTTCCTTTTTTTTCTTCCCCTGCCCTTCGTTTTTTGCTTGCAACACAGGACAATTCCAACCAAAATTGACTTGGCAAAGTTTTGCAGTTTGAAAAATCTTCGAAAGTTACAATTGCGTGGAACTGGTGGTTTGGCATCATCTTTCAGCTCTGGCATTTCAGAAATGGTCACACTTAAATATTTGCAACATTTAGTAAGTTTCTCTTTCTCTTTTTTTATCTTTTTTTCCCTTTATTTCTTCCGTTTTTTTCTTTTTTTTTTTTCTTTCTCATTTTTTTCTCTCTTTTCTTTTTTTTTTCTCTTTCTTTTCTTTCTTTCTTTCTTTCTCACTCTTTCTTTCTCTTTTTTTTCTTTTTTCTCTTTTTTTTTCTTTTTTCTCTTTTTTTTTCTTTTTTCTCTTTTTTCTTTTCTTTCTCTTTTTTCTTTTTCTTTTTCTTTCTCTTTCTTTCTCTTTTTTCTTTTCTTTCTCCTTTTTTTTTCTTTCTTTTTTCAAGAATAATTTATAGTTTTTTTTATTGATCTAAAACCATTTGAAACATTCAGTTTCAAATGCGAGCGGTCAAAATAGTCAGGCATGGTCTTCATGTCTCCTGTGAGTTTGTCGCCGATATTTTGGTGATTGTGGGACTTAAAAAGCAGGCAAATGTCTTCTGCATAAACATATCTGATAGATTGTCACTAAAAGTTTCACAGTGTACATGTTAAATAAGACGAGGGCGAGCACCAATCTTTTTGCAGACAATTTTAGCGTCTCTTATGCCGACTTGTCGATTTACCGGCTGCCAAAACAAATGGTTGAAAATGATTTCCATGATGGATCTGACTGTTTACATGGCAGCATTTGTAGCAACTTATGAGTGAAAACAGAATGCCAGACGGTATTGTATGATTCAGTTAACTCCACTGACTGACAACTTTGTCTCGTGTTGAATGGTTATGACAGAAGCCGACCTGTTGATGAGTTTACTGCAGATCAATCACATGTTCAATCCGGAGTATGAAACGTTCAGATAGTTTGAAGCAGGAATATCAAGCAGTAACTGTTCGCATTAGTTGGTGGCTTTCCTGCCTTTGGTATGACAATAATGTTGCCACATTGTTACACACGAGATACAGCAAAACAGTAATTGAGAAAGTTAAAGGGTCTAATTTTTAAAGTGTTGAGATTTTAATTTTAATTCCATGTTTTAATCGGTGACGGCTATTGCTTTCTATTTTTTAATGTTTATTTTTTCTTACACCCAAACTGTTTTTACTTTTTCAAATTTCATTATAAACAAAAAACAAATTTTTTGACACAAAAAAAAAACCTTTGAAGATTCTTTTTACCCATAAAAGAAGTTTTAACAGAATTTAACAATTTTAAAAATACAAATAAAGAGGTTTAAATATAACTAGTTAATAATTTAATAATAATTATAGTTATTTTATATCTTGTAAAACAATATTTAAGGATTATTTAAAAAACAAAACAAGCAAAATCCATATTTATTTAAAACAACTGCATTTTGTGTCAAGTTTTAATGTGTGAATATTAATTTGTCTTTTTCAGTCTCTCACGTCAATGAGAAGTGGTGGCGACCATGATTTGGATTATCTGGGTGAACTGAAAGGATTGAAAGTGTTGGAAATAGGAAATTGTACAAATTGGACGTCGGAGGTAAGAAAAAATATCTATTACTAATGTTGGGAAAATTGAAGTAGCAAATATGTCACATGCAAGTTTAACGAGTTTTCAACATGATTTGTTTTTTAACTAAAAATAAAAAGGGAAAAATGATATTTCTTAAACATAGCTGTCAATATGAAAAGAAAACCTTAAAAACGATTATGATATGAAGCTTTTACAAAGTATATAAAACTAAAAATTTGGATCAAGATATTAAAACAGTGTGAACTACCATTTTATTTATTTAATTTTTAATTAATGACAGAAAAAATTTTCAAATTTCAATTTTGACTTTTTGCAGTTTACTCACAAACTTATACTCCAAATGTAATTTATGATATAATACAGAACTAGAGTTGAAATAAGATTAGAATCTCCTTTCAGAATGAATTATTTTTTTCGGAACGAGTGTGAAGTGTTAGCAGCTAAAATGTCTGAAAATCTTGCCTCCAGTAAAAAGTTCCAAATGTTAGACCTCTTGGCTTCTTATAGAGATGGCCTTGGTCACATGGTTTTGGATGACTTTAGTCACATGTTTTTTCTCCCAAATTTTATTAGAGGGGAGGATTATAATGTTATTGGCCGTTTTCCATGAACCATGATTCTTTCCTCAGGAGGTTGGTATATTCATGACGAAGAAGATGGACATTTTCTTATGTTTGAGACCCCTGTCTACCCTACTATTTTATCCATAGTAGGAAGGAGAAGAGCTGAATTTATGCCTTTCCCAATTGTATTGGTGAAAAAAACACAACTTGACCAGGATTCGAACACAACCTGTTAACCATCTCCATGGGGAACGAAGGATCTTTGTGCCTCTATCTAACAGGACCTTACATTTCGTGTCATTTCACTAAAATCTTGGAAGAAACTGTTTCTAACTTCAAATCTTTCCCATGCCACTTTGTTGAACCAATCAACTAACTAATCAATTATTCATACTCTAAGTTCATCCCTAGTCACGTATGGAGTCGTATCTATATTTAGCGTAAAAATGGATACTGCTCAATAATATGCTACATATAAGAAATATTTTTATTATGCATTTTGTCCCATTACTTTTTAGACAGATTTATGTACCTTTTGAGGAAGATGATGGATGTGTAGTTGCAAGTGTGAAATTGGTTCTTTGCTAGATTACAGGCTCGACATGCTGTATTTGAATTATTTTATTATATATTTAAAGAAAAGTTTAGTTCAATAACTATAACTTTAGTTGTATTACAAGGAGATCATGAAACATCAATTTTTTATAAAAATAAAATGAATGCTATAGAAGCCTAGGATAAAAATAAATTCTGCAGGTAAAGTTAAGCTCAAAGATAAATATTGTTGGTGTTGAATTTTTCGGAGCATGATCATTGCAAAATAATGAATGTCATAAATTTCATTCTACTGAGTTATATATATATATATATATATATATGTGTGTGTGTATACAGACTAATGAGTCACCACTTACCAAGACAAAAAGCCACTCGAGGATAAGGGTTAATGAAATTGTCAGTTGGATGAGAAACAATACTATGATAGGATTGAAAACCATAGATGGAAAGGACTGAATTTGATTACTTAAGCAGACAGCTCAACAAGTATCTGTTCACATTGGACTTGAGATGACCATTTTGTAGTCAGCATGGATACAGTAGGTGGGAATTTCTTGGAAAGAAACTCTGTTCATGGAAGTTCTGTTTGGTTTTAGGTAAACAGAGGAAGAAAGGAAAGTTCTTTGTAGTGGTGGTAGATAGACGAATCCTTGTTGTGAATGTTTTACAGGATGGGGCAAGAGATCAGAGCTCAGTCGAGCACCTACAATTGAAATAACGATTGAGTAGGGAAAGACTAACATTGTCTTGAGAAAGGGGTTATAAGTAAGAGAAGAGATCATCCTCCACTGGTTGAAGTGTTGCATCACTTTCACTAATATTCTTGAACATTTCTCTAATAACAAACCATCAATGACAATATACTCTCATCTCCTATCATAGTCTTTTTCACTCAGTCATTTTCGCTCTATTTTTCTTTGTTCTCTTCCTTGCTTGCTTCTTCTCGGCACTCACATGTTTTCTTTTTTCCTTTTTTTTATATTTTCACACATTTATTAATGTTAGCATCAGTTATCTTATATATAAAGTAAAGTGACTGTTTTGCTTATTTCGTCGACTACTATTTCACGTCTGTTAACAAAAGCTGCATATTCAAATCTTCTTCGACAGCCATTTAGGCATTTTTTTGCTGTATGTTCTTTGAAAATATGTGTTCTTTTTGTTCTCTTTCAATAATCTTTACATTTTTTCTGGCCAGACAGCCTCTCCTTACATAGTCATAGAGTGAAAATACCTCCGACTCCCTGCATGGGAGTCGGAGGTATTTTCACTCTCACACTCAGGTCTACTACCTCTGCCACCACCTTACACCATGAGGTCTTATTCATTCAAAAACTATTACCTAGTAGTTTTTTTGGCTAATTACACCACAAGTTTATGCGCTTTACAAATTTCATACTTAAAGTTTGTTTTTTACTTTTCCGCTTGCTGTTTTACATTAATACTGTGTGGTCAGTGTTCGAGCCGTCAACCATGGGCAGCAAATAATTCAATAGTTTGCAGTCGGGGCCAGGAATTTCTTGAGTTACTTTACTTTCCTGGGCAATGCCAGGTCTGTTAGTATCTTGTATTTTATGCCTATATCTCCATTGCCATTGCTGTTTTAGTATTATGAGACTGGGTCGCTATTCAGGGAAAATATGTTGCATGTATTTTGTCTTGTGTGACGCATGACTATTAAAGATTTCAATTTTAGTGATCTTTTAACTTTTCTCTTTCAGACTTACTTCCAACTTGGTAAACTGGTGAATTTAGAGAAACTCCGACTGGAACATGGCGGAGAAATACCCGATGTCGGCTTGGCTGATGCTCTCTTTAATCTGAAAAGGTATTTATTTTTAAATGATATTAAACAGGATTTTTTAAATATTCATAGTATTTTAAAAATAACTACCGAAAAGAACATAAGTCTGTCGTGAGACGGCATACCTCCACCTGATAACGTAAGGATGGGCCAAAATTTTATCTGGGCCTTCTTCATATTGTATGAAGTATTACCGAAGTTATGCTGTGAAAAAATTGATAACTCAAAAACTGTTTATCTGATCAGGCTGAAATTTTGCATGATGGTTATTGTTATCAAAGAGCGTAAGATTCATGCATCAAATTTGATTGGCTCTTCAGTTTCAAAGTCATATAAAATGCAGGACTTTGTTGGTTACAATATGGGCCAAGTAGCGACTCTGACGAACAAAACTGAATTTATCACCAAAAGTGTTATTTTCACCTTTTCCTTAACCTTGACATTTCACCAAAATTAAATCAGTTCTAAGTAAGCGAAATAGTTTGGTGACAATTGGTCAATCGAGTAACTTGACACAAACGACGCCAACTCAATTTTTTCTCCGACTGAAAACTCAACGTGGTCCCAACTCGTCACGTCTCCTCTTTTTATCTCAACGAATGTTCATCATTTGCATAAGTGAATTCTCGTCGCACAGAAATAACAAGATTCTATCTTGTAATCGGAACGCTCTGGGTTCAATCCCTGATGAACGATGCACGGCACGACCCTCACTCGTTTATCTCGTGGACTTGCATGATGACTGCTACAGTGCACAAACATTAACAAACTCCACTGAAAACATAACCTTTTTGGTGGAGGTAATAAAAGCCAGGGGGTTTCATTTTAGTAGATATTCTTCTGAGAATCATCATATTCGGTTTAATGTCCGTTTTACATGCTGGCATGTGTTGGACGACTTTTAGAAATTGATTTCCAAACTAACCTCTCTGGATAGGTCATTATTTAAACTACATAACATGAAATGCGACAGATTTTATTTGGAAGTTATTTCCTTAGTTGAGGCAAAATTTTGATAAGCCTCCAATCTGAAGTTTCTGCCATCCGTCTTGTTGCAGCGACATCTTTGTTAGTTCGGGTATGCAGCTCATCGCACAGAGGAGAAATTAATTTGCAACATAATTTTCCCTAGCTCTCTGCCTCGATGGGCAGCTGAAAACATGGATGACAAGGAAGGACTTGGTTAGGCTCTCAGGTCCATGTGTGGTTGGCTTTCAATAATGCAATTGCGATTAGTTACTCACCTTATGTCACCTTGCTCAGGATCACTGTGCATGGGCCGCCATGGTTCGAGATGTGGTGCACCAAGAAAGAAGCTGGTTCAACTCTACCTGGATGAACCTCATTGCAACAATAGCAAAACACTAGGTTATTTATGAGAGCTTTTATCTCTAGAACGTCCTTGCAGCGGTTCCAGATGCCTCGTTTACTCTGCTACATAAGGTGCAATTAGTCTTACAGATTAAATTAATAGATGACCAACAAAAACTGACTGATTAGAAATGTCAGTTTTCCAGAGAGAGAGAATGAATTAATGAATTAATTATGACTTTTAGGCAATGCTATGTAAAAAATGAGTGAATCCATTATCAGACTCCAGTGTGTGCGATGATTGGCATGTATGAACATCCATTTGCAATGCATGTCACAGATGCTTCTTCTTGACCATAATTTGGATGTCTTATACTTGTAACAGCTATCACCCTGATTGGGTTGAGCCAGCTTCCTCATAAACAAGTACAGACCTTTGCCAATCCTGAGCTAGATCATATGATATGGCTAGCCAATCCCAATTCCCTAGTCAAAGACTAACTACTTATAAGACTGATAGTGCTGTTAGGTCGCCTTTGATTGTTGCTACTCAAGTCTACAACTGCCTACTAGCACGTTTGTGCCAACCAGGTAAAGAATGAGAATGACCTCGGGGATGAGCTCTCCCTCCTGGTGCCGAGCTGCATACCTCAACTAACTTAGACAATGTTAGAGAAAGATGGACGGCAAGAGTCAGAGATTCAGCTTGATGCCTGTCAGAAAACATTGCAATTTGACCGAACTTATTGCTTTGGTCCATATAACGAAGTGTGTTACGTGGACACTGATTTTTGACTTGTAATATTGCTCATGTCCTTGAAGTTGTTTACACACCTAGAACATTAATTTTAGACTTGCAACATTTTTCTTATACTTATATTGAAATACTTTTCCCTTTTTAAAGAAATCTTTTATATTCTCTTTTCAGAAAGAAAAGTTCATTAAATTTTCACAAAAATTTTTATCATTTTTTTGTTTGTTTTTATCTTTTCAGTTTATTCCAGTTAGAACTGATTGCATTTGTGATTGCGGACACTTTACATGTTACGTTAAGTCAGTTGAAAAATCTCAGAAAATTTGTTGTTTGGCCTGACACAACTCAGCAGGTAAATCAATTTAATGATAATCTTTTAATAAATATATATTTATCAAGTACAATGAAGTATGCTCATTGTCTTAACCCAGAATATTTTAAGACGTCTTAAAATTACTCCCTCCCAAACACACACACACATACACATGCAATTACTGCATCTTTGATATGGTATTACAAGGGTGAGTCAAAAGTTTTGCAATATTTTTCATACGTACTATGTTTATGGCACTTTATAACCTAGCCAAAGGAAGCAGTTCCAGCTGTGGTTGGTTGGTAAGTGTTGCTCTGACATGTTAAATTTGGTAACTTATGGCCAGTTCGAACTCATAAAGAAAGCATAACGCTACAGAAGAATGAAGAGTCGAAAGTGAACCTTGGGTTTTTACTTTCAGCAGTTTTGTAACTCTTGTTCTATCTCTCTACTATACCGCAACAATTTTGAACTTTAGTCCTCACATTCCATAAGCGATGTTTTTAATTTTTTTTTCTGGGTCGCCTGTGGTTTTGAGTGAATGGTATGTTGAGGTTTTCAATCCTCTCTTAGTATTCATCATCATTCAACTGTCAATCTATCCATCTCATTAACTCTTATCCTTGAGTGGTTTTTGGCCTTGATAAGTGGTGAGCCATTATTAAAATTTTTTATAAAAAAACACGGCAAACACATTTGTTGTGCAAAAGGTGAAGGCTTAGTTAATTACAGTAACTAGAAATTATTCTCAGGCTGCAAGAACCTCAACAATCTGATAAGCAACTCCAACATGAGAGTATTTGGTGAAGTCGGCATCTCAGTCTAGAAGCAAATAAGTTAAAAAAATAAAAAAAATATTGCAAAACATTTTACTTACCCTGGCACAATGTAAGTTTCTTTTTGGTATTTCTCAAAAAACAACTCCACCTTTAATATGGTATTCTCTATTATTACATTTTAACTAGTATTTTTCACATTTTTTTGCTTTATATTGCTACACACACCAAAGTACAACAACTTACAAAATTATTTTTGGTTTGTAATTATTTGGCTTTATCTTATATATAAAGGGCAGTCAGAGTTTCCCCTATTTCATTGACTGGAATAGCTTTCTTAACAAAAGGTAGATAAAACAATCCGTTTTGTCAGACTTGTACGTCAAATATTGGTTTGCGTTCTTAAAAAGAAGTTATTTTCAATCAATTTCATTGAGTTTAATATTTAATCCTGTCAATATTTTTAAAAAATCATGAATAAAGGAAAATGGAGGAGTCTTCTCTCACTAATTCAGATGTACTTCTACTCTTTCCCATCAACACCGGGGGAAAAAATTTATCAGATACTCTTTTTTCCAGAATCACCGATATTTCAAGCGTTTTAATTGGCTACTGTCTAAAGTGGGAAGAAATTAATAATTGTCCGACCTTTTCCTTAAAAAAATAAGTGTTGTGAGATATATATATATATATATATATATATATATATATATATATATATATATCATGCTTTAGGTGGAAATAAATAATTGCAGAGAGACGGTATGTGCTGATGTCTTGATAGTTGTGGAAGCTACGATTTCTTCATAGAGATAGAGAAAGAGGATGCTAATAGGAATTAACTGCTTCATTTAGTAATGAAAAGAAATTAAAAAAACATATTTTAAAAAAACAGTAACATGTCACCATATTGGTTATGTGATCAAGAACTTTATTTGACCTGTTTCAATACTATTCGAGAATGATATCTATGTATCTATCTCTTTGTGCAGATATAGAAGACTTTAGATTTTAGAAGATTATAAAAAAATATTTTCATTATAACAAAAAAACATCTTCATTTCTTTAAAATATTAGAAGAAACATTTTTTTTTCTTGTTTTCAATATTCCAATCAAAAATTACATTGCAATTTAAAATTTAGTAACAAAGTATTTATAAATATTGAATTTAATATTAAAGAACATTTTCTTTTTGTGTGTGTATATATTTATATATTCGTCTTGAAAGTCTTTCAACCTAAAAACTATCCAAGATGTTATTTTAAAATATCTTTAGTCCCAAGCCCTTCATTGGAAAATTTCCCTGTTTTGTAAGTCAGTCAATTCCTTGAAATTTTGCTTGCCAAGAATTTAATATATATATATATATATTTAATATATATATATTACCAGAAGAATTGTGAATTACTGACAACTTTACCCAGTCATGGCTAACGGAACAAGTCATGCTACCCTCGTGGATTAAATAAAGGGTTCCGTTCGAAATTCCGTCCAGATTGTTGAGTTCGGCAGAAATATTCCCGAGTTCGAAGAGATACACCTGAAGAATGTCGGAGGTTACAGCGGCCGAAACGTTGTGATGATAACACTCACTCAAGACGAGAAATGTAGTCCGAATAACCAAAATTATACAAATATATTACCATGTTTCAGTGTTTTGTATCACTGATCTAACATCATCATTCACTGCCTATAGTCCTGCTTGACCGTAGGGGCACTGTTGACAAACACAACAATATCATTCGCCACTCCTTTCGTTATGCCAACGCAATCCATTCTCTGATATTGCTCTCCCACCTCTTTTTCTGCCGGCCAATCTTCCTTATATCGTTCACTGTGCCTTGGAGGACTACCTTCATCAGTCCACTCGATCTCATGGTGTAGGTGAACCAGACGGTCTTCAACTTTAACTCATAACAATTTAATAATCGATAAATCAATTTCTTAAAATAAATGACTACAGAAATAGATGTAATTATATTTTAGCCTTCATGTTTATAATATTGAGATTAACTTATGATCTCAGTGAAATGTTCATGTTATATCTAGTGATAGTGCAGCAACTATGCATGCACGCTATTTTCATGGGAAGCGTACAATGTTGTATCACTAACAATTTATTCAATACTTTTTATGTTTTCATAACTACAAGGGTTCTTAGAAGTAATTACAATTTTATTAATATACAGGATTTAACTTGCAATTCTTATTTCAAGCAAGATGGAAATGTGAATTAATAACAGTGTTTCAAAATATCTTATTAAAATCTTTGTTGTTAATGACTACATAAAAAATAAAATATAGATCAGGATTTAATAATAAAAACGATCAGAAATGCAGTTTTTATTTTTTAACAACCCAGACCAATATTTGCCATAAATGACTGACTAAACAGATTTAAGTATGTATATTGTATTAAGCTATTTAAGTCAAAGAAACTGTCAGTTGACTGACTCTACTTTATATATAATATAATAAATATATGTTGTGTGTTCACGTCAGATCTAGCCGTTTTCGTCTGTCTTGGTTATTGTAACGATAATGAAACACCATTAAAAGGTAGAAAGAAATCTGTATAGTAACGGAAGATTATGTTGCTGAAAATGGTTAAATAAAATATTTAAAATTGGTCTATTTAATCTTAGAAAACAAAGAATTTTCTGATTGACCTAATACTTTGATTTAAATATAGTTTGAACACAGAAATTCTTGTATAAATGTTGGAAAGAAAACGCGAACAGATTCATTCTCACGATGCGTCCATTCAATCTGCATGTTTAGCGATGACGCTGCTATTTTAAACTAGAGGGTCCTAGAGGGGCCGAGTTTCTACTTTGTTTAACGTGTCTTTTCCACAGCAGATGTGTGTGTTTTTTTATTTTTTAAATTCACCCCAAATAAGGAACATTGCCACTGAGATGTAAGGGGCTACTGTGAATTAGGGGCATCTTAAGTTGTGCAGTGAGATGTCCACGTTACATTTAAATTTCTGCATGTTTGTACAGTCAGGAAAACGGGGAGTAGGAAGAGAATTCCAGTTCAAGGAAAGAAGCTATTATAATAGAAGGCATCTGGGGACCTTAACAGTGAAGGAGTGAGATTTTACTGATTGTCGGGTTGGTCGGGTGTATTTACGTCAAGGGGCCACCAGAACAGCAAGTTCATCGGAGCACATTCCATTGAAGTACTTGTAAAACAAGCACAGGATGCAACATTGCGGCGAGGGTTGCACATTGGTCATTGTGGTTCATGAACTTTCTCCATGAAATTATATCATTGGTTTCAATCTGCCATTGCTTGAGGTTATCTTTAACTGAGTCATTCCAAGTCTTCCTTGGCCTGCCTTTTCCTTGATTGACATGTGTGTATTGAGAGTAATCGAGGAAGAGGCAACCTCTTATAGATGTGTGACGCATTAAAAAATGTTATTTCAAACTCTAGCATGATGGACAATAATTTCTCCAACATAAGTGTTGTAATCGACTTGCCTACCGACCAACAGACAGAGCCTCTTATAGAGATGTGTGGATGCAACTTTTCAAATTGCTTTGCTTGTATGTCTCACTTTTAGGACTTGTATGTCTCACTTTTAGGACTTTTCAAATTGCTTTGCTTGTATGTCTCACTTTTAGGACTTGTATGTCTCACTTTTAGGACTTTTCAAATGGCTTTGCTTGTATGTCTCACTTTTAGGACTTGTATGTCTCACTTTTAGGACTTTTTTTTCTAAAACGCACTTTTTATCTTTTGTAGGCGGCTCTTGTCAACTCCAACACATTTGTGACGGTGATTAAACTTCCAACCCTCAAACAGTTGGAATGGGGCGTTACTCAGAATAAGAACTCTAGCATCATCCTGAATGAACCGCGCAGTGTGACTACAGCATCTAACACCATCATAGGGAGTGACAAAGATACTGGTGATAAGCTGGCATTGATCCCTTTTCTTTCACCAGACGCTCAGGAATTGGTCAACCAGACTCCCAATAACAATAGCCAAATGCTGTCATCTTCGGAAAAATATACGGAATACATTGGTATGCGCCAACTCGGTGAGAAGCTAAAATGTCTTCTTACAAACACGCAAGTAACTGTGTTTCGAACTTTAGATGACACAAGTTGTGTCAGCAGCTGGTGAACAAAGTGACAATTGACTCGTGATTCAAATTCGATTGTGTATCATTTCTACACTCTTGTCGGGGAGATAACTCATATTTTACGGTATGAATTCTCTTCCCATGTCTGAAAGTTATCGGCGGCTTTGTCAGACATTTTCAATTTTTTTATCATTCTTGTCAAGAAAAAGAATGAGAGAAAAACGAGACACCTATACGCACACACGCAGACACATCATGTATTAAATAAAAGCCTTCTGCCATTCTTTCAAATAATGGCAGTCCGCATTTGAAATTATCGCAAAATATGATAATGCATTCAGTGGATTTAACTGAAAATTTAAATTGAAAAAACAAAAAACAAAACAAAAACAATCATATATATTATTGAAGGATGCTACTGAATGTGGTGGTCTGTGGTAAATAGTATGTATTGAATCGAAAAGTGCTCAATACTTTGAAAGGTAGAGCAGTTTATATATATATATATATATATATATATATATATATATATTCAATTATGTGTATGCATTAGATTTTTATGGCAACAGATAAAGAATTCTTGTATGTTTGAAATTCTGCAGCATCTAACACATCAACTCCTACTCCCAAGCTGCTTGCTGTTAACTTAATTTTCATATTAAATTTAATTTTTCCCAAAATGGTTATTTTGTGCTGGTTGTTTTAATTTTTTATTTATTTGTTTTTTGTTTTTTATAATATTGAAAATCTGAAAATAGTTGATTGAAGGCACAAAACTGAAAAATTCTATTAAAAAAAAAAAATTTTTAGATTAAAAAAAAATGATTTCTTAATATCCTACGCTGTTTTAATTTGGGATGAGTAAATAGACAAATTGTGGTGAATAAGGCCTGAACACACGTACACATTTATGTATTAGGAATCGCACGTTTTTGTAAAATAAATTTTTTTAATTAATCATGACCATAAAAGTTAGAACTAAAAGGATATAGAACATTTTTTTAGATCTCATTTTCAGATATTGCTGAATTAATTAAAGGAAGGAAAATAACTTGCTAGAATGTAACTATTATATTGTTCATTTTAAAAAAAAAATAATTTTATTTCCTTTCTTATAATCATGTGAAAAACAAAATTTTTTATCATTCATTTTTACCTTTGTACCATTTTCCTTTTTCAAAGAAAAAAATAACAAAAAAAAAAATGAATTGCGTGTGATAGACTAGATTTCTGTCTATATATAACCTTATGCATACAATACCACGAAATGGTTACCAACTGCAAAGCATTTTACATCTGCAACATATTTATTAATTTTAGTTTCATTCTGATGAAATGAGACGCTCTTAATGTTCCAGACTCATATTACCATTTTCTAAGAAATACATTCAGAAAAATAAATAAAAAAAAAAAAAGAAAAAAAGGAAAAATATATACTTTGGAAATGAGTGACAGACACCCCCCCCCCCCCCACCTCAATTCATTTGTTTGTTTTTTTGTTTTTTTTTGTCTATTAGAAAGTGGAAAATTGTAACTAAAACATTAAAGAATCCAGGAAATGGTTGGTATCTGTTATGCTGAAGGTTTTCCTTGACAAACAGAGCCATAAAAAAATATTAGGAGTTTGCCTGGCCAGTGTGCCAAAATAAATCATCCATTATTTAATTTTTTTGCAGCTCTTTTTCTTTTCTTGGTGGCGATCTTGGGACTTTTATTTTAATCTTGCTTTTTTTTTTTGGGGGGGGGGGTATTTTAACCATCTGTCTACGCATAGTGATCCAAGATTTTTTTACTATAATATTTGGATCAAACAAATAAAGAATAAAAACAGATCAATTCCTGAGATGCATTCATTTAATTTCAGTGTTTAGGATTGAAAATGCTATTTCTCAGATTTTCTAGAGGTCCATGGACGTATCTGAAAATTTATTTCCAAATTTTCTAGAGATCTGTGGACGTATCTGAAAATGCTATTCCCAAATTTTCTAGAGGTCCATGGATGTATATGAAAATGCTATTTCCAAACTTAAATATGACGGACTGACCACAGGATGGTGATTTTTGTAGAGACGTTTCGACAAATCTAAAATAAGATAAGTTCAAAGTACTTCTGCCATTACTAACCAGTAGAGCGTTACCACTGTCAACCAAGGGAAGAGTCTATCAGGCATTTGTACGCAGTTTGATGATATATGGAAGTAAAACCTGGCCAGTGAAGGTTGAGGACACGCATTGCGTAGAGAGGAATGATGTGACAATGAGACAATGATTGTGTAATGTGAGTCTTAAAGACAAGCTTGACCCGATAACCTTAGAGGAAGATTAAATCTGGACAGTATAGGGAGATATATACAAAACAGGAGACTGTTGGTATAGTCCTGTTGAAAGAATGGATGAGAGTTCTTGGGTTAGTAGATTTACAACAATTGAGGTTGCAGGTTCAGTTCACAGAGAAAGGTTAAGATAAACATGGGAGAAAGTGATAAGGATGGACTTAAGAAGGATAAATAAAGACCTTTCCAGAGATAGTTTAGTTTGGAAGTCAATTTCTACAAACCATACAACGTATGTCATCATGTAAAACGGACGTTACACTGAAGATGATGATGATGTTATGCATGGAGTATCTGTCTCCTCATTTTCCAATCATGTTGATTGGTGTTTCTTGATTATTGAGGTCTGAATCTGAATAATATTAATGTGAATGTATTTTGTTGATGCCGGCAGCGAGTGTGGCGTGCAAAGTTTTTTGGGTTTATTTTATAGATATACTAATGAGTCTTCATTTACAAAGTGAAAAAAACCCACTTGGTAAGGTTTAATGGGATTGTCAGTTTGATAAGGAACAACGTGTGGATTGGCAACTGTTGTGAAGTGGTTTGTGTGAGTCGTAAGATACAAATATGAAGAAATAAATGGATGAAAACGATTTTATGGAGATCAACAATAAATAATTTATTAATAATTTACAACTGGGAGAATTACTATAAAATGGAGCTTTAATTGTCTGTCGCTTAGCCAATGTCGGAAACGTCTTGCATCGAATCTTCCTATTGTGCTGTCTGGGCAATCCAGCGGCAGATAACTCTGAGAAGATCAATCATGCTTCAAAATGTCTTTTGGCAAAGGAGATAACTTTAGGGTACAAGAGTCATTTCCTTTTAAACATTATTTCCTAGATTGACTTTGTTATCCACCTAACATCTCAGTTGAATGAGGAATAACACTATGAGAGGATTAGTAATGCTGGGTGAAAAGAGCAGAATTTGTTTATTTAAGAGGACGGCTTGATTTGGCTATGATTTACTGTAATGCTAAAAATAAGAAAATTAAAAACGTCTTTTTAAATTTAACTCTTCCTCCTTTTCAGTCCTATTCTTATTTTAAGAAGGGAGAGAGTAAAAACTACACAGATTATAGGATTTTTTAGACACATCTTCATTGATTTCTTGTGTGATGAAAAGAAATAAGAGTTAAGATTTTTAAGGTGCTTCTATTCAATCTCCGTGTTTAGTGATGAAAATGCTTATTAAAACTTAAGAGTGACAGACCAACAAAATGCTATTGCGAACTTAAGCATGATAGCCCAATGAAATAACAGTTGCAAATTTAAGTGTGGCAAACCAACGAAAATTCTATTTCCAATATAATTGTAACAAACCAACAAAATACAATTGCAAACTTAAACGTGATAGACCAACAAAAATACCGTCCCAAACTAACAAAATGTCATTGCTTACTTAAGCGTGACAGACCAACAAAATCTAAGAAGGATGTGTGGTGCATTATGGGTAGGATAGTTAGAAAAGATGAAAGAAATGGGAAGATGTAGATTGAGGAAATGGAGTGAAAAGAGAATGAAGGACGAGGGGAGAAAGATCGTGAAGAAGAGAATGGGAATGCGTTAGTAAAAGAGCTAATTAATTTGAGCGCAAACAGAATGGCATAACCAAATTTCTTGAGGACACCTGGTGGGATAGTTTTGTACGAGACTAGGTAGGGGCACATGCATACAATGTAATCAGAAACATCTAAAATGTACCTATCGACTGAAAAATGATCGGTTGATGAAGTAAATTTTTTTAAAAATGTGATGCAAAACAGCAGAAGGCAGTTAACTCTATTTTACTGACATACTTTTTTTCTCAACCATGCCAAACATGGTTCTAGAAATATATTCGGTGCAAGTTTGGAATTTGACCAACATGGAAAAAAAAATAAAGAAATATCTTTATGATGTACGTACCATGATGGAAAGAATATATCGTATACCAAAAAATCACGTAAATTAATCAAGTAGTTTTTTTGTTTACAAAAGAAAAGAAAATTTTATGAGTAAACGAGGATCATCGATATATTGACGCTATATTGGACATTGTGTGTTGCCGGCCAAGTTGGAGTTATCTCCCTTGGCCGGCAACACACATATTTAAAGATGGCCGACAATCATTCAAATAGAACATGAGGACTTACTTAAACCTTAGTAGCACCCAAACCAATAAATATACAAACATGTAGTTTAGCACATTTTATCCTCAATTATATTCAGCATCATTTAATATATAGATATTGAACTTAATATCTATAGTCTGTTTCAGAGTCAAAAAGCTTTTTTTCAGACATTTTCTTTTATACTACTTTAATATTTTATATGTATAACTTAAAAACAGATTTTTTGTTAAATTTTCATATTCTCATGTAGAGGCACTTATATTCTACCAATATTACTAATCACACAAAATTATTGTTATGTTTTTTACCTCCGCCGAGGAGGTTATGTTTTCAGTCAAGCTTGTTACTATGTTTGTTTGTTTGTTTGTTTATTTGTGTACAGCCGAGCTTCCATAATAATGTCCACCTGATTTGTATCTCATTAAAAGTGATATTTTTCTTGAGTCATCAGCCTAAAATGTTGATATCAAAAGTTGAACTTTGCCAAAACATTTTGGCTCAATTTTTCCTTAAACCATAATTTTGTTTTATTACAAGTTGTTTGGAATTTTCAAAATGCAGTTTTGAGAAAAAATATTTGCTAAAAATGGGCAAAATTTGTTTTTAAAAATAGCCTCTAGAATTAAAACAGGATGGATGGTTTTCAACTCGATGGCGGAGATGTGCCAGAAGCACATAAAAAGTAAGACCAGAGGACAGTTGTATACTGCGTGTATCCGATCTGTTCTTCTGTATGCATTTGACACATGAACTATGGATTCCAATTCTATAGAACTGTCAGATCTATAATTGCAAGAATAAATTCATCAATGGAAGAGTTGGGGGTCATCGATGTGGAGGAAGTTATTTGAAGTAGAAAAGTGAATTGTCATGGTTATGTGTAAAGGATTTTTTTAGAAGATCCAAGAAAATTGATTTTAACAAAGATAGGTGATCCACAAAAAGTAGATGAACCTTGAAGGAATCAGAAATTGTTGGTGGCTGAAGATATTGTGTTACATAGTAGTAGTCAGGTTAATGGAAAAGTTTGGGGGTTGTTAGCAAGTGAGGGGTGTATTGAACGGAAGTTATGCAAACCACATGATTTCCAAGTGGGGCCCTTTTCCTTGCCATTAGTCGGCGAGACTTAAACGATAAAAGACATGTTTTGCATGCTGTCCCCTAAAACGGGGACAAAATGCATCGGAGGACTGATATAGTGAAATTTCTCTCTTTCTCTCTCTCTCTCTCTCTCTCTTTCTCTCCTCTCTCTCTCAGTATGCAAAGTTTCTGTTCTGTCCTTTGAATAAACCTTGTCATAAACTAACCAACAAGTGTTGGTGTGTTGTGCCCAACTTTAATTCCAGTGAGAATTCACCCTGGAAACGACCGTGGAATGACTGCCTTAGTCACAAAGGATTGCTTGTGTTGCAGTTAAATGTGGGAGACATGAAGTGTGTTTTTGAATATCCAAATGTTTTGTTTGGTTGTGATTTGTGAGAATTAGACCTCTCCTGAAAGGAGAGGTAATGTAGCAAATGGACAGTTGGGTTTGACGAATCAAAATGCGAGTGATATAAAATTGTGTAGACTACAGATGAAAAAGCCTTACCCAGTCAAGAGAAAAAGGACTTAAAAACGAGAAGCTATAATTATATGTGCATAAATTTGAAGTAATAAAAAATAAATAAAATAGCCAAATATCCTGCATTTTGCTTTGTATTAATGTGAAGTCTTCAGCCTAAAAATAATATGCATGGTAGAGTTATCTACTTTGCACCCATTAAAGCGAGAGTTATCTGCCCTTGGGGAGACGTAGTCGACCGTGACAGTCAGATGTAAACAAAAGTGCCTCGCTGAACATTAAATGATCATTTTGCATCCAACGTTTTCTAAGTTATCATCAAACCTGCAAATTTGTTTAATAAATGTGTTAAGTTTCATACTTTATCCACTGATCTTTTGGTACTTGTCCAGATTAGGACCCAAGCTAAACTCGACTTGGCGTCGGTAGTTTCAGGATGTTTACGTAAACGGCCAGAAAAAGCCGAAGTGCTTATCCAATCAGAATGCAAGAAAATAAGTAGACGACAAGTTAACATTTTAATTGATTGAATCGCGAAATTCACTAATTGGAAATGAAAATTAATCAAAGCGGTAATGAATTTTAACGAACCCTAACCCTGTTTTAACACTTGTTCAGTGAAAAAACAACATTTTTCATGCAGAAAATTTTTTTTAATAACTCTAACCCTGTACTTATGCAGATTAGGACCCAAGCTAAAATCGACGAGTCGGTTGGGGTTAGGTTGGGTCCTAATCTGCATAAGTATGCCTAAGCCTAACCCTTACACCATTTTAACACTTGTTAAGTGATATTTATAAAAAGAGAAGATTTTACGTGTAAAAAAAACATTTTTTCCAGTTGTACATCCATCCATGTTTTGGATTTTTGGGATGCAGGCAATTATTATTAATACTAGTATAAAATATGAGATGTCTTTAAATGAGAATAAACTGAAAATAGTATCATATGCAATATGCCAACTCATCCTCCTCTATAATAAAAACCAATCTGTATTTAGAGCAATAATAAAATGAAATGAGAGATGAGAATAAAAATTGGAAAAAGAACAATATTTATTGAATCATCAAGTAATTTAAACAAGGAATAAATAAATTAACTTTATTTCCTTTCATTAACCCATGGATTTTCAAAAATGCAAGCTTTATCATCAGAAGAGAATATAGGGATGAAACAGTAAAATTATATAACTTAGCACATGTTTGAAAATATAAAAAAGTATACAAAAATACAAAAATATACACAATTTTTAAGCAAAAAGAATCAACTTTGATGGAAAAATGCAACATGTCCGAAAAAAAAACATCCAGGATATTATGAATGTTCAGCAAAAATAGCAAAAAGTCTTCCAAAAATTTAAATAATGAAAAAGTTCCATTAAGAAAATGTAGGGATTCAAATCAGATTTTAAAGATCATTGGCAAAAAGAAAAATGCCTGATTCACCAGATGGAGTACAAGTATATATATCTCCAAAAAAGTAAAATAATTGTAAATTCATTGCCAGCAAAATATCTTCCTAAGGCAGATCAAAAAAAGTGATAGTAAAGGCCAACAACTAAATTCAGAATTTGATCGTTGACCTTTACTATCACATTTCCTTTCTTTCTTGTTTCTTTTTTAACTTCATCAACAGAGACGTTATTTTATATGAAGATGAATAATATTGCAAACATTAGCAAAGCATTTTTTTCTGTCAATTTTTACAGAGAGTGTACACTCATAATATATATATATATATATATATATATATATATATATATATATATAGAGAGAGAGAGAGAGAGAATAGACACCCTATTATCATTAATAATAAAGACTGCTATGATGTGAAAATGATACGATGAATGTGTAATAAGGCTGAGTTCTGATGCCCCCAGAGAAAGTAAATTTTGGCAGTATAGGGAGATGTGTGCAGAAGAGTAGACTTCGATAGTATGGCCATGTTGAAAGAATGGATGAGAGTTCTTGCATTAGTAGATGTAGAACAGTTGAGGTAGCAGGTTCAGTTCACAGGGAAAGCCAAGGAAAACATGAGAGGCAGTGATAAAAATTTCCTGAGGGAAAGAGGAATGAATAGAGACCTGGCCAGAGATAGATTACTTTGGAAGTCAATTTCTTAAAGCTATCCAATGCATGCCAACATGTAAAAAAGACGTTAAACCGAATATGATGTTAGAGGGTCCTGATGGAGCTAGGCAAGATAGCATTGATTATTTTCCCAAGCTGATGAATTAGATAATCACTTGATTAACAGTGGGAAGTAGAATCCTGAGGTTTGCTGTGATTTGATGCCTTCATATTAACCTATAATAAGGCTCCTCTGAAACTTTGAGAATTCTAATGCTTCTTTAGTCAGTATCATACTTAAATGGTAATATATGATAGATATTTTTATATCTGAAACACAAAAAATGTCAATTAGTATAAAATATGGATATTTCAAACTTTTACAGTTGTTTTGTACGGCTCCGACTACTAGCCATCGGCGAAAGAAGCAGAAACTTTGGTATTGGTACAGCTTTTGAACCAGACAAAACCGACTTTTTGTCCGGCTTTTTACGGCTTTTTACGTAAACAGTCGGAAGATGCAGAAGCGCTTATCCAATCAGAAGGCAAGAATTGCAGACGACAAGTTAACTTGTAAATTGATTAAATCGTAAATTAGCGATTGTCAAGAATTTCAAACAGAAAAAAAAAGGATCGAAAGTAAGAAATAGTCAACAAATAACTGTTACCAAAGGCAATAAAAGTTGGGTAGGGTAAAAAAAAAAAACGGTTCAGTTTTTGTCTGGTTCAAAAGCTGGATTTTTTAAATTCTCGTAAAAAAAAATTGATAAAAAGTTGTTTCATGAATTTTTTTTCATAAAAAATAAATAATATTTAATAAAAATAAATATACAGTGAGAGTTTTTCTTGCTTTAAATGTTGTTTCATTATTTTTTTTTTCTTGAAACGCTGCTTAGTTTTGATTTTGCCGTCAGTTCGTTTACATTCAGTTTTTTCCGGCCGTTTACGTAATTCTGCGTCAGCAAAAATCGATTTTGTCTCGTTCAAAAGCTGTACCAGTACCAAAACTTTAAACATATATGAATTATTTTTGTGAGGTGTCTATTTACTTCTTTCATGTCTGTGTATATCCACAATTCATTATACAATGAATAATAATGTGATTTTTACATTAAAAAATAATTTTCATCACCAAACGCACCGATTAAACGGATGCATGTTAAGAATGGATCCGTTCTTGTATTTTTAACTATACTATATGTCTATCCTACTATCCCATGGAGATCTAAGGGGGGGTTGAAAGATAGATTCGTACCTTTCTCAAAAGGTATTAATGAAAGCTACTTTTGTGACCCTGTCGGAATATGAATACGTTATGTAAATGGACAGCCTGCACCTCTGTAACTCTGTTACACCAAGTAGTGTTTAACTTAACCAGAAATAGCAAACATGTAACTCTCAATTGAAGTCAACAATGCAGAAAATTCCACTCTTATTGGCGTTTAAATTTAACGTTTTTATTTGCAGGTGGTTGTTGTTGGATAAATTTGAATGCACACACAAACAAGAATTTAAAATACCTATCATTCAAACACGTCTGATTAAACAAAAGCAATAATAATTTTTGCCTACAGATCATTTTGTTCAATTCTTCAATTCTACTTGTATGTCTTTTTATAACAGATTTTGGAAACTAAATGTATGTTTATATATGTGTATGTACAGGATTCACTCCTAAACTAATTAACCGATCATTATGAATTTTGGAACACAGCTGTTAAGCATAAGGGGTCCAAATGTGGGCTATATTTAGTTTAATTCAGTTTATGCAAAAAGTATTTAAAAAGGGGTTGACTCCCATCGTGAAAATTCAGATACCTCCGATTTTTGTGAAATTTTTACAATAGGTATGAGACGTCAATTAATAAATATTCCCCAAATTTCAGTTTCTTTGGAGTATTTTAAAGGGTTTTAGGGGGCACAATATGGGCACAACCTCTCATTTGAAAATTCAAATATTAAAGATTTGCATTAAATTTGATCCATAGTCATTAGAAAACAATTAAGAAGGATTTCCTAATTTTCAATTTCTTCTTAAGACTCCTTAAATTTTAGACATTTTCTAGAATGAAAACCATGTAATGGATTTTGATCACAATTTGACTGAGGATTCTAGATATAAGGTTTAGTAGCATTATATCTGAATTTTAATCTTTGTAAGGGAAGATAAAAGTTGTGAAAAAATGTTCTGTTCCGTGAATTAAATGTACCCGTCCTGGGACAGAAATTCTTCGAGTTGGTTTATAAGATACTGGCATGGCTACCCGTCGTTGTCTGGGGCATTGATAAATAAAATAAAATAGTTAAAAGTCGGTGTAACATCTTTCTTTTAAAACCTCAGTCACATTACTTTTCGAACACACCTCTCCCTCCGACTGCCTCTCTTTGTCTATAATTCATGTGAAATCTCTTTTTACAGCTACATCAATACAATAGAAATGTTAGGTGGATAAATAATCCACATATGATACTTTTAAATATTTCTATATTTAAAGGGAGAAAAGTCTTTTGTACTCTAAAATTATCTCCTTTGCAAAGAAACATTTTGGAAGACATTTTGAAGCAAGATTTATCTACCCTTGGTAAGATAGATTGAAGCAGGATTATCTGCCCCTGCATAGATACGACAACTATAACAAAGTAGGAAATTCAAAATGGAGAATTCTATTGACCTCGGTTTAGCGAAAAACAATTAATTCCTCCTCATTTGTAGTAATTCCTCAAGTTGTAAAAATTGTTAAATAAATTATGTATATTTGTGATCTCCATAGAATCGTTTTCATCCATTTATTTCTTCATATTCGTGTCTCGCTACTCACATACTCTTCACTGGGCTTGACCGTAGCCTTTTGGCTAAGATCAAAGTGTAGTATCTGTTCCGATGGATACTGCCCCCCATAGACTGGTATTGTCTTGGCCTTCGGGGCTTGATTTACGCCGGTCTATGGGTCTGCCCTGTGCAGTTCTAGGAGGTCCACCCTCCCAGGCTTTGCCTCCCCTCTTTGGGGAGGAGTAAGTTTATTACTTACTGCCTAAGGCGCCCCTACCAGGGAATGCCGACGGGGCTGCCCAGGCAATTTTTAATGGCCAGAGTGCTCACCTCTCGGGCGCTGGCTTTTCAAACCCCACTTTCCCGACCCGACCTTGGGTCCCATCTTACTTGTGGGAGTAGGATAAAACTGGCCTTGTGCCTAACTCCTGGAGAGGAATAAATAAATACTCACATACCCTTCACAACAAGAAAGAAAGAAAAAAGAAAGCTCGAAAGCAAAAGAAAGTGTTATCAGCAGCCAACGGTTTAACATAGTTTCACTTGTTTTTTTATGTTTTTTCGAACACTTGTAAGAATGAAAGAAAATGATTTTCTGACGTCTCATGCACGAATTTGATCCCTGGAGATCTTAAGCAAATGAATATTAGTATTTGTTACCATAACCAGCACAAGGTCACACTGAATGAGTATATGTAGGGTCTGAACGTGTATCCTAGGTAGTTCCTGCGTTTTAGCTGGACTCACTCGCAGAAAGAAATACACATTTCTTTTATATAATAGATAATGGCTAATATGATCAAAATCTACAGCAGTGGTCTCAAACATGTGGCCTGTATCCAGCCAGCAGATTATCTTTCTGCAGTCAACGAGACACCACTTTCTTGACAAATAATCTTCAAATTTTAATAAGTTTAATAAATGTGTCCCTCAGTTTTCCCATACTTTTACCTGAGAAATATTGAATTTGACTTTACGCTTCTCCATGATTTCAATGTCAGGTCAATATGGAAAATTTGAAAAAACAAAACAAAAACAATTATCTCCTTTGCGAAGAAACATTTTGGAAGATATTTTGAAGCAAGATTTATCTATCCTTGGTGAGATAGATTGAAGCAGGATTATCTGCCCCTGCATAGATACGACACCTATAACAAAGTAGGAAATTCAAAATGGAGAATTCTATTGACCTAGGTTTAGCAAAAAACAAAATAAAAACAAAACATAATAACTTAAAAAATTGTTTTTTTTCTTTCTCTCTCTCTCTCTCTCTCTTTCTTCTTCTTCTTCTTCTTCTTCTTCTTCTTCTTCTTCTTCTTCTTCTTCTTCTTCTTCTTCTTCTTCTATATAATCTGTATAATAAAATGAATCTGGTCTGTTTCTCAAAGTTTGTCATCGATAGTATAGGAAAATGTGTGCAGAACAAGAGACTTTGATCGTATGGTCACATTGAAAGAATAGATGAGAGTTCTTTGGTTAGTAGATGTAGA
Organism: Sepiola atlantica; assembly: GCA_963556195.1. Taxonomy (NCBI): domain Eukaryota; kingdom Metazoa; phylum Mollusca; class Cephalopoda; order Sepiida; family Sepiolidae; genus Sepiola; species Sepiola atlantica. Next base: position 37,701,254 of record OY744546.1, on the reverse strand, counting down.
ACAGTTGAGATAGCAGGTCTAGTTCACAGGAAAATATGACGGAAAGTGATAAAAATGGATCTGAGAAAAGGAGGGATAAATAAAAATCTGGCCAGAGATAGCTTATTTTGGAAGTGAATTTCTTAGAGCCGTCCAACACATGTCACCATGTAAAACGGACATTAAACTGATGATGATGATGATGATGATGATGATATTTATTCCTACAAACTAGATACATATTTTGATAAAAATATCTGATCACCTTTCGACTCTTCTTAAAAAATGAAATTTTGCTTCTAATCCGTTTCACCGATTTCTATATTTAGACCGATTGCTATTTCATTGTTTATTGTCAATAGAGTACCAATTATGGGAAAAGCAAACTTTACTGGCAAAATAAAAGGCCCGTTACACAAATTATGCTTTATCATAACACCACAAAACCTACAAGGGAAAGGCGCATGTGATAAGCTGAACTTAATTAGGTGAATAAACATTATCCAAAACTCGAACAAAAAAAATATAACTCTCAACAAAAAACTGTAAACGCCAGGCCAAAGAATACGTTTTTTTTTTTTTGGGGGGGGGGGGGGTGCAGCATAAGTAAAGATAATGAGGAAATTTTCCAAAAATGTAACGTGTGCATTACTTATATTGATGTACAACGATAAGAACCCCTTATTAGCCATCACAAAACTAACACGACTATGGTAAAAAGTTACAGTAGATTTGAGTATTGATTTACTCCTCTCCAGGAGTTAGGCACAAGGCCAGTTTTTATCTTACTCCCATAAATAAGATGTGATCCAAGGTCGGGTCGGGAAAGTGGGGTTTAAAAATTGCCTGGGCAGCCTTGTTGGCATTCCCCGGTAGGGGCGCCTCAGGCAGTAAGCAATAAACTTACTCCTCCCCAAAGAGGGGAGGTGAAGCCTGGGAGGGTGACCCTCCTAGAACTGCACAGGACAGACCCATAGACCGGCGTAAATCAAGCCCCGAAGGCCAAGACAATACCAGTCTATGGGGTGCAGTATTGATTTACTCCTCTCCAGGAGTTAGGCACAAGGCCAGTTTTTATCTTACTCCCATAAGTAAGATGTGACCCAAGGTCGGGCTGGAAAGTGGGGGTTGAAAAGCCAGCGCCCGAGAGGTGAGCACTCTGACCATCAAAAATTGCCTGGGCAGCCCCGTCGGCATTCCCCGGTAGGGGCGCCTCAAGCAGTAAGCAATTAACTTACTCCTCCCCAAAGAGGGAAGGCAAAGCCTGGGAGGATGGACCTCCTAGAACTGCACAGGACAATCCCATAGACCGGCGTAAATCAAGCCCCGAAGGACAAGACAATACAAGTCTATGGGGTGCCTAGCTAAAGTGCCAGGTTAATGAGCTGACAAAGTATTCTCAGACAATGATTCATGTTTTTCGTCAGCAGAATACATGCAATCTGCAGTTGCATGGAACTTCAAAACATCACCATCACTATACTCATGGTCAGTTGACTTCTTTTTACTATTCATTTAACGTCACTTTTCTCTTGTTCAGGGGTCAGACGTTTCGTTTTTATTCGTTCTTTTTTTCCTTCTTTCCGTGTTTTTTTTTGTTTGTTTGTTTCTTCCTATTGTTTTTCCGTTCTGCTTCTTTGTTTTTTTTAAACGAGTTCGTGTTTTTAATTTTCTTTCTCTCCTTTTTTCCATTATTTTTGTCCCCATTTCTTTTGCTTTGTATTTTTTTGTGTCCATAATTTTACGTTCTTTTTTCCGCTTCCATGTGAGCTGTTGCGCTTGTTTTTCTTTTTTGTTTCCTTTCATATTTGTTCTTTTCTCTCTGTTTTTTTTCTTTTTGTCTCTACTTTCTTTATGGCTTCGTTTTCTCTTGAGTCCGTAATCTTTCTGTATTTTTGTCTATATTTTTTTTTCGGCTTCTTAGGATAGATCAAGTTCTAACGACACCGTTTGTAAAACCATGCCGCCCCTCTTGCCAATCGCTGCCAACTCCAACATTTTGTGTGCATTTTCTTCTCCTTCATCGTTTATTCTGGCCGCGTCGTCTTCTTGGCGATTGCCGAGGGAGCGAGCACTGGTTTACAAGTTGAGAAAAACAAAACAAAGCAACTCACAAGAAAAACACAAACTCAGATATATTGTGTATAAGTCAGTTGAAACTCTGAGTGTGTGTGACACCGTTGCGGACTGTTGAGACCCTCATTGTGGGTCCCCGAAGTCGTCAGCTCATCTCGGGTCTGCTAAGGCTCTGTCCGAGCTGATCTTCTTCTCCCTGAGACGCTAACAGTCGTCAACTGTCTTAAACTAAAAACTAACGGAAATTTGTCATAAAACTCCCATTGTCGCAAAAGCTGTCGCAAACAACAATATTTTTAGTCATACCTGGAAACCCTATGTCCGGTCTTTTGTCCTCGGGCACTCCCCAGCTGACTATTCACTCTATTTCCAATTGGCTTTGTGTGCATTGATGAGTCATTTTCTATCATTGTCTATGGTCTCAGCTCTGAGTGCGGGGGGGGGGGGTGGAGTCCATTGTGCAACTTGGAGAATCATTTCCTCGGCTCTGGGGGGGGGGGCAGTCCATAGTATCACTGCCCGATGGTCTAAGAGTGTTTTCCTTCTCAAACGGCCAGTCGTTAATATGGAATGCTTCTTGTGTTGACACGTTTGAGCCATAATCAAAACCGGAATCAGTGATACACATTGGCCATGTGTCAGCATCTGCAGAGAGCTGCAAATGATTGAAATACGCCGGTCTTCTCCACAGATTTGTATTCCAATCGATCACTGTAAAGACAAGTGGAGCAATTAGTCTAGACCAGGAGTGGGCAACCTTTTCAGAGTGAGGGCCAGATGAGACTTTTAGAAGGAGATCGCGGGCCGGAGTGAAAAACGAAATCTCAGAATTACTATATTTTGTTTACATGAATAAATTGTACAAAAATTGCATTGAACACTCTACAAATCTGATATTTTTTCTCAAGACACTTCTGTATGTGATGTTATAAAAGGCGCCGACGAAAAGCCATTTTGGAATTATAAAAAATAATGACGGAGGAAGTAACAAGTTGATCCAGCATTCGTTTTGACACACCTCACATAAGTTCTATGTTTCATGCCCTTTCGTCGTCTCTCGTTTCCTCTTTGCCTCTCTATTTTTCTTTTTCTATTTTTATCTCATGCCAAGGATTTGAAATTAATAGTTAAAGAAAAATGAAATATACATGCATCGTCGCTCGCTGATATTTATACATTTTCATCCCACTGTAAATCTTAATTGAAACCTACTTTTACGTCTATGTCACAAAATGATATGAGTTTTACTGGGAGGTCCGCGGACCGGATTGCAATAATAAAGCATAGCAGGGTGGCGGGCCGAAGGTTGCCCGCCCCTGGTCTAGACACACAAGATTTCCTCAACCACTTGGGTCTATCAATGTTGTGCCAATCCGGGGATCACTGTGAGTTGACTTGGCTCTACAAGCGCCTCTCTATTGCCAAAATCCACAGGACATCTGAACACAAATTTTGTGATGTTTCGGATATATCCACAAAGGCTTTTTAAATTTGGCAGTTGAAACAAATTATTAAGATGTCATCAAAGTAAATGTTTACATTAACTTTTTAACATGTATAAAATTGAACTTTATGTACATCTTTTTATGCATTGCATCCATTTTCTTTTTGATGATTGATCATTACTAATCCAAAATTGAATGTGATTGGCTAAAAGCTGTTAAAACAAATTAGATTAGATTAGCTTCAATAAAAGAAACAAGCCGCGCATGCGTGGTCCCCCTCTGTATGTGACTTGATGTGGCGAGTGTAAAATGCAATAAATTTGGGCAATTTGGGGCATTTTTGACCCCCCTTTGACCCCCTGGGGCCGCGAACCGGAATTTTTCTGAGGTCAAGGATGCTCATTTTATATCCAGAACAATTGCCTCTACATTTTGGCCAAGTTTTAAAAAAATTGAATGGATGGATCAAACGTTATGGGAGAAAAGGGTAATTTTTGCAATTTTGGGGGCTTTTGACCCCCTGGGGGCGCGAACCAGATTTTTTCCAAGGTCAGCAATACTTATTTTCTATTAGGAGCAATTGCCTCCACATTTTGGCCATGTTTCAGAGAAATTGAATGGATGGATGAAAAGTTATGGGGCAAAAAATGTCATTTTTGGCCATTTTGGGGCATGTTGACCCCCTGGGGGGCTAACCAGATTTTTTTTCAAAAATCGGAGAATGTCACTTTCTTACCTGGTAAAAGTTACAACTTCATGCAAAATTTCAGAGAATTTCAATCGATGGTTGCGGAGAAAAGTCCGGACGGACCGATGGACGGACGGACGGAAATGCCTCAAAACATAGGTCCTCCGATTTTATAAATTGGGGGACCAATTAACAGGTGTAGATGTAATGTTATAAGTTATCTCCTTTGCATTAGACAGTTACTAGTTTTCTCCCTTATAATAAACAGTTATACTTTATCTCAGTTATAAGTTATCTCCCGTTATTAGAACTCTTCATTGACGTCACACCGGATATAAAAAGAAGAGCATTCACCCTCTTTCTCACTACAGAGATTGTAGTGGTCAGATGAGTAAACCACAGCTGATAAAAGTAACACGTGAACAGCATATGCTTTTCTCTTAACTCCTGACTTCAGCCTTAGTCTCAATATATTACAATAATTAAACCATTAAATTAAACCCGATTCTGAATGATAATGCTAATAAAGGTGTTTCAAATTGGAAAGTTGAATGAAAAGTAATATTTGATAAAAAATATAACGAAATATTAAATTAAGCTTGATCTGGAGAGTTAGAAAAGGTCATAATAATAATATTTGTAATAATAATACTAACAAGAACATGAGTCAGCCGTGACAATGTAAGGATGGGTCAAAGTCTTATCTAGGCCTTACTTATTGTATGACGTATTCCCAAAGTTATGCCATGGAAACGTTGATAACTCAAAAACTATTTATCTGATCAGGCTGAAATTTGACATGATGGTTACTGTAATTAAAGTGCAAATCAAATTTGGAAAAAATTCCATCAAAATCTTTACTTTGACCGAACTTTTCGATATCAAGATCAAGGTCATATAAGATGTGGGTCTTCGTGGGCTACAGTACGGGCCAAGTAGTGAGTCTCTAAAATGAATAGAACCAAAGTTATCGCCAAAAGTGTTTGACTTTGGCCTTAACCATTGACCTAGATATTTATTTACTCCTTCGCTAGGAGTTAGGCACAAGGCCAGTTTTATCTTACTCCCACAAGTAAGATGTGACCCAAGATCGGGTCGAGCAAGTGGGGTTAAAAGCCAGCGCTCGAGAGGTGAGCACTCTGGCCATTTAAAAATTGCCTGGGCAGCCCCGTCGGCATTCCCCGGTAGGGGCGCCTCAGACAGTAAGCAATAAACTTACTCCTCCCCAAAGAGGGGAGGCGAAGCCTGGGAGGGTGGACCTCCTAGAACTGCACAGGACAAGCGTGCAGTATCCATCGGAACAGATACTACACTTTGATCTTAGCCAAAAGGCCGAGATCCCCAAATTAAATCAGTTCTAAGTTAGACCATGACTGATATTTTGACCAAATTTGGTGACGATTTGTCAAACCTTTTGAACACTATACTGAACACAAACGAACACAAATAGTTACAAACTTGACTGCATGGAGGTATTACAATAAAATTATTTCCTAATTATAATATTTGTAATAATAATACTAATTATAAGATTTACAATTATTTCCACATTAAAGTACCTATTTTGTAATCGAGAATTACCAATATGCCCTTTGATGTGAAAATAATTTTTAGTTTCACCAATGTATTTGCCATTGGATCTATTCTTGTTACTTTATTTTGATTGAGATTGACCTCTTTTTCAGACTTTGTTGTTTTGTCTGGATTTATACGAAAATACCGTTTCTGAAAAGAGTCGCTGTTTGAACAATTTTCATGTTGCATTGTATGACTGAAAATAAATATCGACATGAAACAGCTGTAAACAACTTGAGTATACTCTTTATCTTGAATATGATTTGAAAATAGTTGAAATAGTTAATATATATATATATATATATATATATATATAGTCTAAAGAAGCTTTGAGTTATTTTAAACAAAAAGACAAAAAAAGGAAAATGCAGTTTAAATTCCCAAAGAAACTAACTAAATCCAAAATAGTGTAGACTTAACATTTGTTGGAAAATTCATAAATAAATAATATATAATAGTAAGTAAATAAAATAAAAAGGGGGATTAAGTATCTAACAGTGAAACAAAAGCAGGAGACCTTAACGTAAGCATCTAATATTAACACGGGGATCTTCATATATATACTCAGCTCCATCTCAATAAATATTGAGCTGTGGGTATTTGCAAGTTAATGATCTTTGTAGTCAACTCAAAAAGAATTTTCTAATTGATTTAAATTTCTTTCTATTTAATTCTTATATATATATATATATATATATATATATATATATATATATATATATATATATATATAGATAGATAGATAGATAGATAGATATAGATAGATAGATAGATAGATAGATAGATATATAGATATATAGATAGATATACTAGTACAATGCTTGTCCTAGAACGGGTATACACAATCAATATAGCATTAGTTTTAAATTTTAATGTTTTTTCTTTCTTTGAGGGGTATGGTACGGTTTTGGTGGCACTCTTCTAAACGAAAAGGTTTACAAAAGAAAGAAATAATGTGCTCACGTTACTCACCTTGTTGCATAGAATACATATTCCATAATTCATAATGATCAGTTTAATAGTTTAGGATTTTACTAAACACATACATATTATTGACGTTCACGCACACGTTCTGATCCTTTTAAAAATGTATTACCTAATACAACTACCATATAAAATTTGATGTAAGGCAATTCTTTTTTCTATTAAATTTAATAACTTTTATTATTCAACAAAAACTGCACTTTCTATATACCACTGGGACCTAACCAAAAATAATAAATCACCATTAGTTAAATGGAACACAATTAGAAAAAACTAGCACCTGTAGTTCGCTAAATACACCATGTTATCTATACCTAAATGAACAGTTTGAGATAATTAGATTTAGTGATAGAGGCAACCGGCAACCTTCTAAACAAAACACATGAAACTTTAATTAATTGTAGGCATAATAGGTTACACCTTCTTAGTAATTTACATAAAACTCCTTGAATCTATAGCACTTTTATAAAATAAAATTAAAAACCATAAACCTCAACCCAATCCATTATCCTATAGTCTCTACCCCATTTCCTGGAATAGAGGAACCCCTCCATGCAACAATGTCCCCCACATATTACATACTAATGGTTTTAATATAAACAACCCTTCATATATTTATTTATTTATGTATTTATTGTCTTGCTCATAAACATGCACTATTGTACTTGAAACTAGGTAACTAGTTGTCTTTATAATCTACCCATACTGTCCCCCACATATTATATATCAGTGTTTATGATAAACACCCTTTACATATTTACTTACTTATTCACCTATTTACTTATTTATTTAATTATTTACTCACTTATTTATTCATTTATTTATTTATTTACTGTAGTCTTTATAATCTAACCTATGATATGTATATTATAATTTAAAAAAATTCTCTTGTGTTTATTGAATCACCACTACTTTTATTATTTTCCCATTTTTAATATTATTTCCACTCACTAGGAGTTATCACACAGGTCATCTTCAGTGGTGTTCGCTGGAGTCTGAGTGAAAACAAGTCTCCCCAGATTTCAGTACTCTCCACCTCTTTTCGATCACCACTGCTAATCAACAGCTGCCTACCATTGATTTCTCACTGGCAACGACAATTGGTCTTTCCTAGGATTTGGGTGGCAATAAGCCTCTCCAAGATCTCAGCATTCTCCACACTCTTCCAGTGGAGATCTGTTTAGTGTTGTCCCTCCTCGGTCTTTTCATCTTCCTTGACACTCTGTGGTGTCAGCTAAGGCCGGTGCCATTTATTTTATTTTTTGGGGGGAGCAGCTTATGATATTTCTTGCAGTTTCAGTTCCTTGGATCGTGTAATGGCGTTCTCCCTGTGGGTTTGTTTTCTTTCTATTTTAACTTCCATGTGACTGGTTACCATTCGTAACTTATGCAGTTAGTTTCTGCATTCGAGGATTTTCTTTAAGATTTCAGCTGTTTTGATCATTGCAGTCGTTTGTATGGTCTCAGTGATCCCTTTGATTCTAATTTCTCCCAGTCTTTTCTTCAGGTTTTTGGGGACTGTTCCTAGTGCTCCTACGATTATTGGTATCATCTTGACTTTCTTCATGCTCCATATCCCTTTCAGTTCTCTGGCAAGTTCCGTGTATTTGCTTCGCTTTTCTTTCTCCTTGATTTTCACTCTGTGGTCTGCTGGAATAGCAAAGTCTTCAATTTGGCAGGATTATTTATTCTTGTTGACATTCGGTCTCCTTGCTTGTATGAGTTTATCTATTTGCACCTCCATGTCCCAGAAGATTTTGTGATTTTCATTTTCCAGTACCGTCTCTGGTTTATGTGTGTACCATTGGTCCGAGTTCTCGAAATGCAGTTGTTTGCAGAGTTCCCAGTGTACTGCTTTCCCACGCAGTCGTGGCTGTACCTATATTCTTTTTTAGCTAGTTTGGTTCATTCACTTATTATGTGGTTTAATGTTTTGTCTTTTTGTCCACACAGTCTGCGTTTACTGTTTCCCTGGGTTTTATCTATTTTAGCTTTAATGTAGTTAGTTCTAATCGCATTGTTATGTGCAGCTGTTAGTAGAGATTCCGTTTCCCTGTTCAAGTGTCCTTTTCTTAGCTATGTCCAGGAATGTTGATTGGTCTGGTCATTCTTATGAAACGTTCATGTAGCTGTCTTTCTTCACACTTTTCTTTTCTTGTCTTTTTGTTTCTGGTTTCAGTTCTTCCCGAGTTATTCATTGAGGTGGTTTCTCTTGCTGTGGTGATCAACCTTTCTGTGTTTTGAGTTATGTGTTTCTCCAGCTCTTTTTTTGTCTTTTCCACACATTCTTCTATACTTACCAGTCGTCTTCCCCCTTCGCTTCTTTTTACGTAGAGTGTCCGTATCGTCCTTTGGATGTAGTGTGTTGTGCATGGTCATTCATTTTCTAGTCTCCTGGTCAAGGGTCCTGAGTTCATCTTTAGCCCAGCCTATGATACTGCCAAAGTGTGTATTCCTTTTATTAGATTTCTGCTACATAATTTCGTTCTTTGGAGTTTCCTTGTTTTCTTAGGTATTTTTTCCACTCTTCTCTTTTATTTCTGTAAATTTGATGGTGCCTGCTTCCAGAATTCCCAAATATTTATAGCTATCCTGTTCGCCTAGCACCCTAATCTCTTCTTGGTTGGGCAGTTCCATGCCCTCTACTGTCTCCAGTTTCCTCTTTTTAATCTTTGTAATCAGTGTAGCAGCTTTTGTATATATCTGTATAAAATAAAAATATTAATATTAATAGCTCTATTTACTATTGATCACTATTATATAAGCCTGGTTGAAATTCTTTTGATTTTTATCATCTGGATGTTTACTTAACCTGGATTAATATATATATATATATATATATATATATATATATATATATATATATATATATATATATATATATATATATATATATATATATATAGAGAGAGAGAGAGAGAGAGATAGATAGATAGATAGATAGATAGATAGATAGATAGATAGATAGATAGATAATATTTAAATATTTATTATTAAAATAATTATTTGTCGCCCCTTTTCAGTTGGCCCCTTTAATGAGTAATAAAAGAAGTTCTTTCCTGTTGAATACTGTTATGATGGCTGACTATAGCTGTCCGCCTCTTTGACACATAAATAGGGTTTATTTCTTATCTCGTCCGTAACCATTCATAGTAGCCTCATTGATTAGCGCTCGGAATTGGAGTTAAATGTGACTCTTGTTCCAGGGTTTGAATCGTGCGACTGGGTTGAATGATGATTCAGCAAGAGTGAAACGTATACGTATATATTTAAATATTCATTATTAAAATAATTATATATTATATATAGGAAATATTGAAACGTATACGTATATAGATAATATTTAAATATTCATTATTGAAATAATTATATATTATATATAGGAAATATTGAAACGTATACGTATATAGATAATATTTAAATATTCATTATTAAAATAATTATATATTATATATAGGAAATATTGAAACGTATACGTATATAGATAATATTTAAATATTCATTATTGAAATAATTATATATTATATATAGGAAATATTGAAACGTATACGTATATAGATAATATTTAAATATTCATTATTGAAATAATTATATATTATATATAGGAAATATTGAAACGTATACGTATATAGATAATATTTAAATATTCATTATTGAAATAATTATATATTATATATAGGAAATATTGAAACGTATACGTATATAGATAATATTTAAATATTCATTATTAAAATAATTATATATTATATATAGGAAATATTGAAACGTATACGTATATAGATAATATTTAAATATTCATTATTGAAATAATTATATATTATATATAGGAAATATTGAAACGTATACGTATATAGATAATATTTAAATATTCATTATTAAAATAATTATATATTATATATAGGAAATATTGAAACGTATACGTATATAGATAATATTTAAATATTCATTATTGAAATAATTATATATTATATATAGGAAATATTGAAACGTATACGTATATAGATAATATTTAAATATTCATTATTGAAATAATTATATATTATATATAGGAAATATTGAAACGTATACGTATATAGATAATATTTAAATATTCATTATTGAAATAATTATATATTATATATAGGAAATATTGAAACGTATACGTATATAGATAATATTTAAATATTCATTATTAAAATAATTATATATTATATATAGGAAATATTGAAACGTATACGTATATAGATAATATTTAAATATTCATTATTAAAATAATTATATATTATATATAGGAAATATTGAAACGTATACGTATATAGATAATATTTAAATATTCATTATTAAAATAATTATATATTATATATAGGAAATATTGAAATAATTAAACAAAAGTAAAGTGACATACTTTACAAGTTTATTATAATCAGTCGGTGTTTAAACAAGGAATAAAATAAAATATGAGAATGTCCTTTAATCCATGGATTTTCAGAGAATGTACTCATATCCTTAGAAGGAAAAAACGACAATTTGCTAATTATTGGTAAGTATTAATTTTAAAAATTTACAACACAATTTTAAGTTATGCTTAAAACAAAAATAGTCCAAAAAATGTTTCAATAATGGCCAGAAAGTAATGGTAGTAGTGAATGTATCAGTTCAGTTGTTGAAAAAGTCCGATTAGAACATTGTATTATAGAGTGAAGGGTAATGGATTCCAATAAAATTCAGGAACGATTCAAAGTCAAAAGTCTATGAAAAATTAGTATATATGTAGACTCATCACGCCACAAATTAAACTTCCTTAGCATGCCCACTGGATAGCGTCGGAATTGAAACAGCTAAACTTATTACTCAGTGCATTTCTTGCATCACTGCAGCTACGGTGAAGGTTTTGATTACAGATCCTCAACCTGGTGCATCCTACGAAACCGTTAAACAAGAGGTACTTCATCGTACTTTGCCGTACTTCTATTTCTGCTGAGCATCCTTTTCAAAAACTGGTAAACAATGAATTGCTTGGAGATCGTTTACCAACACAGTTACTTTGACGTATGCGCGAATTGGCTGAAGATGCCCCGGTAGACAGCGGATTGTTGAGACAGTTATTCGTGTCTCGTTTGCCATCTATCGTACAGGCCATCCTGTAGCAGTCACCAATAGGGACTACTTTTGAATGCGTAATCACTGTCCCTGTGAGCTGGCTTATCCAATCAAATCACAGGGCGCAATAATATCGTTAGTTCCCTAAGGGACTACTTATGTTCCCTTAGGGTTCGAGGAAAAAGATCAGACGACCTCCTGGCACCAGCTTGGACACATCGCAGAGAGCACCAGCGAGGAACGAGGAAACGCTCTCTCTCCTGACGCCGTCGCCCACTCATGACTACTATGGCAGCCTTAAGAACACTTATATTCTTCCTCTTCCTCAGACGGACACCGTCCCACTCTCTTCTACCTATACCAAACGGTATAGGTAACCTTGAGTTAATAAAACCCCTTTTTGTTATAGTTACAGAAATACTTTTCGTTGTTCCGTTTCTTTACGAGAAGATAAAAGGATACCCCCTTTTATCCTCTCATCATCACCTTACAATCCTCACACCAATGATAGAGACTGGTATGGTGGAACAACTCACTTCGTTAGCTGACAAAGTTATAGGTTATACTGGAAGGACCCCTGCTACAGCGAATGTTAGCTCGGTGACACGGGTCCAGCTGTTAAACTCTGGTGTCACAGCACAGTCACCAGAGAGCGACCATCTTAGACTCACCACCTGAGTGCAGTTGCGAGTTGAAGGCTTCCAGCATTCCAGGCCTGCCCCCGCCATCTGCAGCACTGTTGCCACAGGACTTTTAGTGTGGTGATGATGAGGGTGAAGGATGAAGAGGGGTGGAGAAAATAACAGAATGCCAGTTGCTGGGTATATTGTTTAGGGTGGTCGTGGCTGCTTGACGGCCACGCACACTCACTTGGCCTACATCGTTTCCACCATGGCTCAAAAATGATGTAACAGGCAGCCTCCACAATGTTAGTTGCATCGGTTCTTGATTCACCAAGCTCCACCTTGACGCCTGCCTGAAAGGCGTTGCCCTAATCATTGCGGTGTATAACTATATAGACTTATATATTCTTATAACTAGCCCCTCACCGGAGGAACATTTAAGACTTCTCTGTATTCTTTTTGAGCGTTTGCAGCATTATCATGTTAGGAAAAACCCTGTTAAATGTACTTTTGGTGCCACAAGTTTTGTTTTCTTGGGACATGTAATAAACTCGGAAGGTATTTCACTCCTTCTTGAAAAAGTCAAAGCTCTGCTCGATCTACATCTTCCAACTTCACTTCGTCAATTACGACATTTTCTTGGGCCATTGAACTATTATGGACGTTTCATTCTACATTGTGCTGACATATTCACTCATCTGGTGGATCTGTTGAAACATAGAGAGAAAAATCAAACCATTTCACTTGATGACTGCCAGCTTAAAGCCTTTCACAAGGCAAAGAAAAAGCTTGCAGATACATCATTTCTATCACATCCCATACCTGATGCTGAAATTTTTTGTTGTCGTTGATGCTTCCAGTTCAGCTGATGGCACAGTCTTACAGCAACATCACCAGCAACATATTCAGCCTTTGTCATATTTTTCTCCGGGATTGACTCCTACTGAAAGTCGTTACAGTATTTTCGGACATGAACTTTTTTCTATTTACTTAGCTATTAAACATTTTCGCCACGCGTTGGAAGGTCGTCAATTTACCCATCAGCGCTATCTCTTTGCTAGAAGATATTGACCTCCGTCAAATGGCTCTGGATCAGCCAGCTTTAGAAGATCTGAATCTTTCATCTCCACAGTTTATTAATTGCAATGATGAGCAAATTTTGTGCGAGACTTCTACAAATTGACCTCGCCAACTCGTTCCTGACAATCATTGAAGGATTATTTTTTCTTCCTTACACGGATTGCCTCACAATGGTGTCTCTGCCTCAGTGAAACTCATTTCGGCATGGTTCCAACATGAGACACGAAATCACTGCTTGGATCCATTCCTGCCTACCCTGTCAGAAATCAAAGGTACACAGACATGTACGAGCTCCCTTTGCCACTTTTAGCACCCCTGATGCTAGATTCAAACACATACACATTGATTTGGTTGGGCCCTGGTCGGTCAGCCAGGGCTATTCTTACCTACTGACATGTATTGATCGTTTTTCACGGGTGCCTGAAGCCATCCCACTAAGCGATATATCTGCTGAAACTGTAGTGCAGGCCCTTGTGGCGGGCTAGATTTTGCATTATGGTGTCCCAGCAACAATTACCACTGATCGTGGCAGACAGTTTGAATCCCAAGAGCTATCCAAAATACTTGGTATTAAACGTACAAGAACTACTAGTTATCATCCAGCTTGTAACTGAGTGATTGAGCGCTTTCATCGACAATTAAAACCCCCATTGTGTGCAGTCCCTGATCCACAGCGTTGGATGGAGTACGTTCCCATCATTCTCCTTGGCTGCTGCTCGGCTATGAATGGAAGCTTTGTGTTATTTACCAGTCAAACTGCTTTACGGTACATCACTGGTATTACTTGGTTATATGTTCACTTCTTCAGAATCAACAGTAGTGGATTTGGAGCTCTATGTTAACAGACTTAGATGCTATTTCAGCAGTTTACCATCCATGAACACTCATCATCAAAGCATCAAGTCAGCTTTACCTAAAGACATTTCATCATGGACACACGTTTTTTATTTAAAATGACTCGGTTAAACCACCACTAACACCACCTTATTCCGGTCCATATTGTGTGCTTAATCATAAAATCGTAACAAAAAATATTTCACACTGGATATTGGAGGAGCTAAAGAGACTGTGCAATCATTTTTAGACAACGACACCCTCAAACCCCATGTTACACCAACCATAACATTGCCTGAGTGAACTGATATAGTATCTTCAGATACATCCCAATCATGTCTTCCCATTACACATTCTGGTAGACATGTCCATTGGCCAAAAAGGTTTTGTAAAACCTTATATATCTGAACATTTGAAGTAATTGACTACCACTTCTACAATTTTGCACCTGCATGTGTAAAATTCTCTTTTTGAATGAACTCTGTGCCATTTTGAAAACATTTGTAATTCTTTCACTTTTCAGCAAACGAATATTTGAATCTTGCCATAACAGAACATTTTTCACCTTTGAACAAATGAACATTTTCCTCTTTTCATTTCAGAATATTACAGTTTTGCTTCTTTTTCAGCAAAAGAGACATTTTTGCCCATGGCAGCATGACAAAGACATTCTTGTTCAAATTTATCAATCATATAATGTATTTTTGCATTTTCATGTTCTTTCCATTGTATTCTCATGTGATGCGACTATCAATAAAGTTTATCTTGTATTATCGGCTAAATGCCTAAGCAGGGGGTTATGTAGCAGTTGTATGAGCGAACTATTTTGTGTTGGTCTACATCACCGAAAGTAAGATTGTAATTCGGCTTGGCGATTATGTAATCATCGCTTCTTCACTGCGTAGGTGAATAACACTCCTACATGTAATGAGATTCATATGCGATGAATTGTTTTGGCGCGAACACTGGCCGACATGAATCTTCAGTTCCAGCCTGTCTCTCAAACAGACAATAAGTATATCCTGCGCTCTCCACCTGGGTCAGTGGTAGATGAGTCGAGGAACTCCAGGATAATATTATTTCGTCTAATCGACATGATTCAGCCCATTGTGCTATCTTCATTTTGTTCTCGTGTTCCCGTGAATAAAAGTTTATATCTATTTAGTTGTGGGGCCATTATTTATTTCATGGAAGGATGGTGATCCCTTTTTCCTTATGTAACATTTCTATTTCAGTCACATTAAATCCGACGTATTACTCTTCCAAGTAAGTTCGTCATTCTAATTTTCTTCATGATTTAAACCACAACCCCAAAATTGGTTCCTCCAACTAAATATATATATATATATATATATATATATATATATATATATATATATATATATATATATATATATACATTTAAAAATGATATGCAGAAATCTCTCTAAGGCCCTTTCGACTATCATCTCGCCAGGAGAAAATCGATAGTTTTAATTAATAATATTGTCGAAAGAAAGCATTTGCAAACCCGCATAAACCAGCACATTCCATCAAAAATAGGTCAGGGAAGGGTAGGATCCTTGTGTTATCCCTCCCATAATTCTTTGAACTCTGCTATTGGCCAGCATTTGGTTGAAAACCCAAGCTGTGCCAGTAGCTATAAAATAGACCGTTTTGAGGTCTTGCATAGAGCAGATTCCAAGAACCATTTGAAAATATTGGAATCTGTCTCTATTGTTATTCGAAAACCTTCCTTGTGTCGGCAGAAGGAATTTATTAGATTATTAGATCGCTAAATCTCTTTGGGGAACTTTGAACTCCCTTCCTTTTTTTTTTTTTTTTTTTTTTGTTCCCTAACGCTGTGCCTTTTAATCGTTTTTTTTAAGTAAATCATTAAATTGACTTTTAATCGCTTTAGCGCTAATTTTGGCACTTTCAACTTCCCCATGTGCTCTTTCTTTCGACAATATTATTAATTAAAACTATCGATTCTCTCCTGACGAGATGATAGTCGAAAAGGCCTTAGTGAGATTTCCGCGTATCATTTTTAAATGTATTTATAAGTTTTGTACCTCAAAACATATATATATATATATATATATATATATATATATATATATATATATATATATAT
The DNA here is from genome assembly GCA_963556195.1 of Sepiola atlantica. NCBI lineage: Eukaryota > Metazoa > Mollusca > Cephalopoda > Sepiida > Sepiolidae > Sepiola > Sepiola atlantica. The sequence goes on along the minus strand of OY744546.1, from coordinate 37,684,775 downwards.
ATATATATATATAAAATTACATAAACAATATTATAGCCTTACGTCAATCAACCAACGTTTCAATGCATATTACCGCATCTTATCAAAGGTGGTAATATACATTGTAATGTTGGTTGATTGATGTAAAGCTATAATATTGTTTATGTTATTTTATAAATGCTCTACTTGGTATTGAGCACTCTTGAAAATATTGGTTTATGTTCACTTTATTAACATATTTGAACTTGATCAATATATATATATGTGTGTGTCTGTGTGTATCAAGCATTCTCTAATTAATAAATTAATAAATGTGTGTGAGTGGGTTTACTTGTAAGACAACAAAGTAAATTTCTAAGAATAATTTTTCAAAAATTCCACCTACATAAAACATGTTTAGAACCAAATAGGTCATGCGTACATAATTTCCTGGCCGTATCGACTGAGCCTAAATAAAACTCATTCACACGTGTGTCGGTGCCATTTACTCACATAATATAAGAAGTGCTGTTCTTTTTAGACCAGAAACATGAATGGCTTCATGAGAAAATACAAAAGAAACTCCGACAGGTTATGGGAAAGAATCTTTTATTGGGAATTCATTAATTTTTATATACGTTTGTTCTTGAATCTCTGTCGGTTTGTTTGTCACGCTTCAGTTTAAAATAGCATTTTTGTTGGTCTGTCATACTTCAGTTTGAAATATCATTTTTGTTGGTCTGTCATACTTCAGTTTGAAATAGCATTTTTGTTGATCTGTCACGCTTCAGTTTAAAATAGCGTTTTTGTTCGTCCGTAATGCATCAGGTAGCATTTTTGTTTTTCTATCATGCTTAAAATAGCATTTTTGATGGTCTGTCATGTTCCACATAACATTTTTGTTGATCTGTCATCCGACAGAGACTCTTTCAGTTGGTTTGTCTGGCTTAAGTTTCTGGTAGGATTTTCATCACTAAACGCACAGTTTGAATGGACGCCTCTTTGGAACGCATCTGTACTTCCGTTCTTTTGTTGAAATATCTCTGCTGCCAAATGATTTAAATAGTTTGGCTGATTCAGGTAAGCACATTATTGTTTTACTTCAGCGATACGAGATGGTTACAACTATGTCTGTCTTGTTTCAGACTATAATACACTAGTAGGGTTCTCAATGAGGATTAACTTTTCTACATTTTTAAAGGAAAATTATGGAAATTGTCACTCTGAAGAGCCACTTTCTCAATATTGAAAACATTGCCCAAAATCGCGAAGCAGACGAACGTTGCGTGAGTACATACTTTTTTTCTATGTTATAAAATGGAGATTTGGTGTCAGTTTTTAAATTTTTTTAATTAATAAGTCACCGATTATCATGCCAAAATCCACTCGAAGATAAGGGTTAATGAGATGCATGGATTGTCAGTTGAATGATGAATAATATTATGAATAATATTATGAATAATATTATGAATAATATTATGAGAGGATTGAAATTGATGAATCGAATGAACAAAATTTGATTACTTATGAGGACGGTTCATGACAAATATTTGTTGACATTAGATTTGAAGACGACCCTGTTGTAGTTTGCAAGGAAGCAGTCTCGTGGTAATGTGTTTCACAGATTAGAAGTTATTGGAAAGAAACTCTGTTCATGGAAGTTCCCTTTGATGTTAAGCACGAGAAGAAAAGAAAGAAAGAAAAATTCTTTGTAGGAAGACGAGTTTTTGCTGTGAATGTCTTACGAGGAGGAACCTTTAAAGAGGAATCACTAATGTAAAGCTAATTGATATTCTATATTCGTGCTTTTTTTGTTGCTATTTCCATAGTTATGCGCATTCTAAATGATGAGTCACAAATGTAAAATAATATATTTTATACTATATTTTTTTTGTGTGGTTTGTGTGGCCATATTGAAAGAATGGATGAGGGTTCCTGGGTTTGTGGATGTGGCGACGTTGAGGTGGCGGGGTCAGTTCACGGGGAAAACATGAGAGGAAGTAATAAAGATGGACTTGAGAGAAAGAGGGATGGATGGAGATCTGGCCGGAGATGGGTAGCTTGGAAGTCGATTCTAGAAACTGTCCAACACATGCCAGCATGTAAAACGGACTTTAAACCGAATATGATGATGAATGATGTTGATACGTTCTCAATGACGAAATACGCAGTGGACAAGGGATCACCAGTGTAAAATATGAATATTTTATATTCGTATTTTTACGTTTTTGTAGTGACCACATGTTTGGGTTTCTTTCTCAAAACACACGGCCATCACGTTGTGTATTGTTTTCTTGCATACACATGATGTTAAAATAAAATGGAAAAAAGGCAATGGTTTATTTTATATATATATATATATATATATATATATATATATATATATATATATATAATTATTACATAATTCCCGCCAAAACCTTCTATAATACAAACACATGGTCTGTACCTGATTAACCTCATTCCCCTGAAGATGGACCCGGATGGGCCTGAAAGTACTTGGGACACAAATCTAAACTATGGCAAATTCATCAGCCAATTCCCCTCCGAAACTAAGATCCTGATTTGGACTATTGAAAGGATCTACCAAAGGATATCTAGACATGAGTTGTCTCTTATATTCAACAATACTTGCCTGCAAGAGAAGATGCTGTCTCTCTCTCTCTCTCTCTCTCTCTCTCTCTCTCTCTCTCTCTCTTTATATATATATATATATATATATATATATATATATGGTACGTCAATGAAAATTAGTAAAGCCTGCAAATGGAAGCAAATCGGTATTTTCAGTTGTTCAAAACAAGGAGTAGTTTAGTTAATAAAAACATTTATTTTTCATCTCTTTCCTTCCTTAAACCAGGCTTTTCAAAGATTAAAATCTTATCATCAGAGGAAAAATTATGATTGATAAGTTGACAGGGTAGGACTGTCAAAGTTCCAAATTTGAAAAAAGTTTTCTTTTAAAAATTAGAAATTAAAGAAATTCAAAAAACTTCTTTAAAAAATGTTTCCAAAAGGTTCAAACGGGCATGGGAATCACCAATAACGAAATCCAAAAAAACGTAGGGCTTATTTTTGCTCTATCCAGTATATTGAGCTTTCCTTATTTCACAATAGGTCCAACTCTCTAAAAGTTTACCTTTTAGTTATAATTTACATATATATATATATATATATATATATATATATATATATATAAAATAGAACCACTGAAAATCAGAGCAAATGTATTTATAGGAATCTTTTGGGGCCTTTTGTTGCCTTTATTCAATAAATTTGTTTTAGTTCTTACGATTGGTTTTTGAATACCTTTTTTATATAACAAATTTTATATTGATAACCACAGATTCATAAATCAATAATCGAATATATCTATAGCATTTTATTACTATTTCAGGTATATACACATATAATATTATGAAGTAATATAATATACTAGCAGGGCTACCCGGCGTTGCCCGGCGCAAACGTGTAACTTATTTCTATTAAAACTTCTATCTCTTTACCCCTCTCTATCCGTCTCTCTATTTAAAATTTTTTTTCCCCTCCCTCTTCCCACTCCCTCTTTCTCTTCCGCCCAGCCAACCCTTCTTTCTGGACATATATTATGTATATATATATATTTGCAGTATTTACTTCAACAATGTTCAACATGTGAGGAGGGCTTAGTAGTAGTTTTATGTCAAGTAAGCTACACAGAAATGTTTATGTTTCATTCTCGGGGCAAATAATCAGGCTAATGATTTCCCTCGGGAGTGAAACATAAACGTTTCTGTGTAGCTTACTTGCCAGAAATATATTTTCATACCACTACTATATCTATAGCATATATGGATGTGTAAATATAAATGCATAGTCTATAATTAAGGCTCTGGCCCGTGTCTAGACTAAGAAAACTTGACCTGGCCCACACATGAACAAAGGTTGCCCATGCATGACGTAAACAAACTTTAAAATTAGCCGATTCTGATGGTTGAGTAATAGCTATTTTATTTACTCCCTGAACTGGCAAGTAATATTGAAAAAATTTAATCATTTTTTTTCTAATAATAGAATTGCAATAAAAAATTTAAATTTATATTATTCTAGATTGTTCGATCGTGTCGTTTTTTCTATTTGAATTTTCCACATTATTTTATGGACCAATCAGAACAAATGATTTATGACGTCACGTCAGGCTGACAGTAAATTACGTTATTATAGAAGCGTGATTGGTATAGTTGGTGTATTTTTAAAAGTTAAAATGGAATCATTAAGAAATATCCAAAGCGACATCTATACGAGGCCTGTCTAAAACGTATCCGACCGTAGGCCAGAAAAAATACTTCAAATACGTGACGGGGTTGGGACACTAATCTATTTCAAAGTAGGCCCCTTGTGCTTACACACACTTAGCCCACCGATCCATCCACTGCCGGAAACACCCCTGGAAGTCTTCTTTTGGAATGGTGTTCATATCTGCCGTCGCGTTCCACGTTATCTCTTTTGTCGCACCTTCTCAACAACAGCTGCACTCCGAGCAGTTTGGGGCCTGCCAGAACACTGGCCACTCTCCGCTGATGTGCAGCCATTTTTGAATCGGTTGAACCACTTCTTAATTTGTGTTACACCCATCGCATCTTCTCCAAACACCTGCTGAATCTAACTTGTGCCTTGCAAACTGATCTGTCAGTGTGTAACCATTTCGTATAACAGGGGCAGTTCTCCGAGAGAGAAAATAGGTCATTATTTATGACTGCTACATTATGCTCCCACATGGAGTGATTGATATCCAATCAGAACACTGGTGATACCAGATCAGGCTGCCCTGTGGCTCCCTGAGACGAAATTCACCTACATTGACGTTTTTTTTTTTTTTTTTTTTTTTGTTTGTAAAACTTAATTATGTTCTACAAAACCAAAAACAAAAATAACAGCCCCTCTCCCTTTCTCCCTCCCCTTTTTTATTTTTATTTTTCCTACCCTACTCCCGGTCCTGGATATGACCTTAAACTACATCCGATGGTGAGATCCGGCTTACGGACTTTGGGGAATGTGGAGCCTCCTCTTAATTACCATTGCTCCCAGGTCCACCCTGACCCGGAGTGGTAGTACCTGTTAGGGTCCCAACTATGGGTTAAATAGAAACAGATATTAAAAGGGGAAAGAAACCAAAAAGAGAAGAAAACAAGACCAGATTCGGCATTAAATAACCCAAAAAGGGTTGATATGCCGTAAAACAAAACTACCAAACCAAAAACCCTGATTAAACATTTGAAGATATAAAGAACTTGAAGCATAAAAACTTTCACTATAATGACCAGATTCGGCATTAAATAACCCAAAAAGGGTTGATATGCCGTAAAACAAAACTACCAAACCATACCAAACCAATCAGAACAGAGATACTTCTGCTGAACTGTTTGCATACTTTTTTCTTGCTTTTCACCAGTCAGACCAAAGACGTCAAGCCTAGTCCACATGTGAAATGCATGAGAGAGTGAATTTAAGAGCAGGGCAGATGTACGTCCACTCACCCAACTACAAGCAGTTAGGGATTTTTTTAACAAACCTATTCCTATTTTTGTTAGTTCAGTGGTGCATGAATAAAACTGATTTAAAATGTAGAAGAAGAGTTTGTTCTTAACCCTAATATCCTCTCCACTACGAAATGGTCATTTATTTCGTATGAATCAGAGGATTCTATTGTTGGCATTGGTTTCTCGTTAGAATTATTTCTAGAAAGAAATCGGGTACTTACAGGAGGGACCACGTGAAGGTTGCCAACATCTTAAGTGAAAGTGTTTCTTTGGAACCAACCGGATTTGAACTTGGCACACCCAGGTTGTCAGTCCATATCGTTAACCACTTAGCCACCGTCACTTCCCTACGAAATTGTAACCCTTCTTCTATTCCTACATATTATTATACTTATAGATCAAGGGTTCTCAACCGGGGTTCACAGGGACCCCCATGGGCCATGTAACATTACTATGGGTGAAAGTTTTCTTTCAAAATAAAGCATTGATATAAGTCCTTTAGTTTTCTTTTTATTAATGAAAAATAGAATAAGCTATGGGGGTCCACCAAATAAATTAAGAAAAAAAGAGATCCATAAGTAAAAAAAGGTGTAGAACCACTATTATAGATGGTCGGTTAGAATGGATGATGTAAAGGCGGGTGGATATCTAAGATCACCATAAAAGTCTTTTTTGTAGATGTCGATGACTCTGCTGACTCCATGTTAGCAACAGTTAAATAAAATGTCCTTCTTGTGTGAAGAACAAAGAGTAGGGTGCTTGTATTTTAAAAGTACGAAAAAAAGTTTTTTTTGTCTTTTACTGTATGAGAGGTAAATAAGAGGCAGTAACTCTTACTTTGATTATTGAGTTGAGACTCGTAAGTGTGCACTCTGATTTTATGTAAGCAAAATCAGCTTTTCCATGCGCCCATAAATAAATAAATTTTAATATTTCCCGAATAGGTAATTTTGATTTGTCAAATATACTTTTATGTCTAATCGACGTTTTACTTGCACATGTGCAACGTCAATTGAAGCCATCCGTTTTTACTAGTTATGACACAGGTCGCATCTTATGGCCACAGTTGCAGGTTTCTGCACCAGAAATAAGTCTGTGTGTTTGCAAAAATTCAATCTGTTTCGCACTGTCTGATGTAAAATACAGTATTTCTTCAAACTTGAAAGAGTTAAGATCCGAACACTTACAGGTCACAACTCAATAGTCAAAGTAAGAGTTACTGCCCCTTATTTATCTCTCATACAGTAAAAGACAAAAAAAAACTTATGTTTGTTTGACTTGTTGGTCTAGTGGTCTCCATCAATTCGCTGTTTTGATACCTCATTGTAATACAACTTCCTATTCCAGTAGTTTCTTTCCAAGAACCACAGGCTTGTAGAACTCTCTTCCTGATGACTGTTTTCCTCCTACCTATAAGCTTGTTCTTTTCAAGACTAAGGCCAATAGGCATGTTCTGTCTTTGCGATAACCATATTTGTTCTTGTTAGTTCCTTACATCAAGTTGCTTCATGAACAAGAACTGAACAAGTCACCCCTCTTGCTCTTAGCTATCTATGTATTTTTCTCACTCCCATACACTCTACATAGATTTAACCACTCTCTAATATTTCTTAATGTGCCTGTTAGCATTTAGAAAAAGAGTGACACTCTTTTCTTCAGCGTTGGCATCTAATTTACATATGTATGTTCATACACACCATACACACCATACACACCATGCAAATTAGCTGGAAAAATAATAATTATAATAATAAAAATTAAATGTCTAGAAAGTAAATGTCTTAAAGTGAATGTTAGCAAAACCAAAGTGATGATCAGTGGTTGTAGTGTTGGAAAGCTTCCCAAAAGAGGAAAGTTCCTCTGCTCAGTTTGTGGAAAGCGCGTCAGGTGTAATTCAATCTTTTGTGGTACCTGTAAGCATTGAGTACACAAGAAATGCAGTGGAATTACTGGTAAGTTGAGATAGGATAACCAGTTTATATGCAAGAAGTGTAAGACAATGGAAATGGATTAGAACTCAGATGTGGACAAAGTATATTTGGATGGCAAAGCTATTGCGGTTATTGAGAGGTTTTGTTACTTTGGTGATACAATTGGAGCACAGGATGGAGTAGATGCTGTGTGATTGCAAGAATTAGGAGTGGATGGAGAACTTCTGCCTTTACTAATCAGCAGAGCGTTATGACTGTCGTTACGCCGGTCTATCGGTTGTCCGTCCTGTGCAGTTCTAGGAGGTGCACTCTCCCAGGCGTTGCCTTCTCACCCTTTGAGAAGGGGTTAGTTTATTGCTAACCGCCTGAGGCGCCCCTACCGGGGACAGCCGACGGGGCTGCCCAGGCAATTTTTAAACAGCCAGAGTGCTCAAATTCTCGAGTGCTGGTTTTTCCCCACTTTCCCGACCTTGTGTCATATCTTACCTTGTGGGAGGAAGATAAATAGAATCACTGTCGTTACCACTGTCGGGTCAGGGGTACGTTAAGTAATAAGGAAAATTGCTATTTTAACATAACAGACAAAAGACAAAAAAAACGAAAATAAGGTTAAGTCACTTCGTACGCACTCAACCCAAGTCTTCCTTGGTTTTCCACGCACCCTCATGCCTCGGGTATGCATGCATGTTATTGAGTAGATTGTCAAACCACCTGAGACATTTATTACTTATAATAATACGTCATTTCCATTTGATGTTCGTACATATGTTATCACTCTCCACTCCTTTTTTAAAAGATGGGATCACCCGATCGCCAGAGATTCAATGCAAAAAAATTATTTGAAAATATTTCATCTGATGCCGCTGACATGTTGAACAAGAAACTCGAACTAAAATGCACTTTCTTGACCTTTGGGCTATGATCAAAGTGTAGTATCTGTTCTGTCCAAAGATGGTACAATGATATTGTAGGTTCTGTGTTCAAGCCGGACGTCCATAGAATGGAAATAAGCTTCTGATAGAGCATGGCTGAAGGGATTCTTTTCTCTGGTTTGCTGTTGCACATCCACCTGATCAGAGCAGGGTCATTATGCCAGAGCCGTTTCAACTCAGAGCATTTGGCGCCAATGTTTCACTGCCATGAAACATGGTGTAGCAAACAAACTGAAAAGACCTTGCCTGAGTCCTGAAAGAAATGTGCGTAGATGTAAGAATTGGCAGCAGCTTCTAGAACCTTCCCCAAACAATAGAACAACGATCAGTGATAGCACATTTGCAACAACCACCAGCCTTTACCATGTTGCCCAGGGAGCAGAAAGTACTTTCAACATCAAGTGGGGTGCCATCCACATCCATAAGTGCCACCGTTCAACCACTGATTGGATGGGCAACACTCAGACATCTGTGACAAACATAATCCAGGTCTACTACCAGCTTCCCAGCAAGACCACTACACTTCTTGTGGACCCATAGTTGGCATTGGGAGCATTAAATGGAGTCCACACATACACCCTGCGACAGACAATGCAGGGAAACATGCCAGTGTCCTGCAGGAGGTCAAGACCAACACCGAAGATAAGAAATTTTGTCATCTTTATGTTGGCTCTCAGTCCTTTGTTCTGCATGCCCTCTTCCATGTCAGCAACTTGGATTTGCACTCCTACAGGGAATCTGTGATAACAAGAAGATCGTCTGCATACAGAAGCGCCCATGGGACACCCTCACGAAACTCATTCGACAATGCCTCCAGTACCAAGATGAAGGGAAATGGATGAATATTGAGCCCTGATGGTACTCAATGCCTACTCCAAACTCTTCACTGTTTTGGCCCTTGACACGCATTTGCATACATGCCCTGGAAAAGACGGACCACACACTTCTCTACACCAAGGTTTCTCATTGCCCATCAGAACATTTTCCTAGGCACGTGGCCAAATGCCTTCTCAAGATCAACGAATGCAAAGTTAAGAGGTTTCCTAGATGCAATGTACTTTTCCTGCAGTTGGCGTGCAATGAAAATGGTATCCAAGGTGTTTCTGCCTGGCACAAAACCGAACTGTATCTCATTGCTGCTCACCATGCCAGGGATGTGAGTGTCCAAGATATGCTCAAGCAGTTTCATTACATGGTCAGTAAGCTTAAGGTCGGAATAGTTGCTGCAGTCGAGGGCCTCACGCTTGTTTTTGTAGAGGTTGAAGATGTAGCTCAGCTCTCAGTCCTTTGAAATCACAGTCACAAAAAGCTGTTTCAGCTAACTGTCTTATCAACTTAATTCCCGCTTTGCCAGCAGCTTTGAATATCTTGATGACGATTCCAGATGAGCCAGCAGCCTTGCTATTTATCATCTTGTGGATGACCCTTTAAACCAACTCTGCAGACACACGGGGTAGGGAGAGGGACAGCGATTGAAGATACCTTAAGGAGTGAGTCACTTGACCACTCAAACTTGACATTACCATTATTTCCATCACTGAATGTGATCTCACCAGCATCATTCTGGATACACTTTTCACCTACACCGTCCTAGTTAGTGCAGTCCATTTGTTTGGCTAACCGGTAGATATCATTGCTATTAGGTGAAACATAAGCAAAAGTCTCCCTCAGACTTGACAATCCAAACATCATGTTTGGCAGCCCGTTTGGCTTCACCATAAGTAGTTTTTGCTATCTTAGCCTCGACTATGCTACCTGTTCTCTTAAGCAAATAGTAAGCCTTGAAACGTGCCTGTTTCTCCTTGATAGCATCTTCAAACCGATTATTCCACCACCTGATCTCCACTAATCGTTTTTAGAGAGGCTGAATTCCTCGGTGGCCGCGTTTATAAGTGGGTCTTTTAATGCAGACCACACATCTTCCACAGCATTTCCAAAGCCGCCTTGACCTTAAAAAGTTCATAGAACTGGCTAGCAGCAGCTTGGTTCTTTAGTTTTCAGATACAATTGTAATTATCTGGGTTCTGTGGTTACCAGAATAATAAGTTACCAAGTGTGAGGCTTTTTTCTTAAACAACGTGTTGCCACTGACGAGGTCATTGGGGATAGCAAATTTTACAATTCTTTTCCCATCAACATGGCCACCATGCATCTTTTTGAAAACACCAGGAGCAGTGCCAACATGACCATTTCAGTCACCCACTAGGATAGAGTTTCGGTGGCAGGAATCTTGGAAACATGTGATTTACAGTTGGTCATAGAAGTACTCTTTTACATCTTCAGGGAATCAAGATTGTGGTACATAGACAGCGAGGAAGGTGAAAACAACCTTACGGATCACTAACTTTAGAAGGAGAATCCTGTCTGAAACACATTGGACTTCAAGAACCTTGTCCACCCAACACTCGGCCAGCACCAGCACCAGCACCAGCACCAGCACCAACATCAGCACCAACACCAGCACCAGCACCAGCACCAGCACCAGCACCAGCACCAATATCAGCACCAGCACCAACACCAACACCAGCACCAACACCAGCACCAACATCAGCACCAGCACCAGCACCAGCACCAGCACCAGCACCAGCACCAACACCAGCACCAGCACCACCTTGATCATCTTTGTTCCCGCACCAGAATAATTTTTAGCAGGAGTCGTGCCCATTAAGAGTCGTGTCTGATTTGGTATTAGTCCACCAACCAATCTGTGCTCTTGCACCCCACATTCACATAAGTCAATCCTCCTTCTCATTAAGGCTTCAACTAGTATGCTGCTCTGTCACTTAAGTGTGCTGACATTCCAAGTGGCCACTCTAAACTTGGTAGGGTGCTTGTAAGATTCGCCACAATGGCCCGATCCTGCCTCCCATACCCAAGGGAAGGTGAAGCCGATAACGTTACTGGTTCGAAAGCATCTGCCAGCACCGTCTATATTTGAAACAGTTTTGAGATTTGCCATAAGGGTTGAAGCAAGTATTTAATCGGGTGGCTGCTCTGCCTATCCCCCAACTCAGAACTTTCAGCCATTCCCACACTTGGGCTGTGTGCCTGTCGTTGTCCCCTTTAAACGAGGATCATCTGCCTAGCCACGATGGCAACTTTTTGTCAGAGCATCAGCTTATTAATGTCTGGCACAGAAGCCTACTGCTACTCAGGTTGATGCAGTTCATAACCCAGAAAGGGAGGCATATATATATATATATATATATATATATATAGTCACGTAGCAAGCCAGTGCAAATGTGACCGCAGTTGACTACTAATGGGCCTGTTTGGCGCCCCAAACCACCAACATGTCAACTACCACACATCTGGTCTGTTGGAGCATGCTAGTAAACATAGTTGTGTGAATGTAGAGATGTATTACTGTTCTTCGCTAAATGGAACAGTGCACCTTCAAGTTGTCATGCAGGATGAACTTCCCCGATGCTGCTACATTCTCTCTGCTGAAGCATCCGTTTGTTGAAGATCACCAGAGGAATTACAACTAACCATAAAGAATAGATCGATTTTTTATCGAGGTTAGACTTGCCAAGAGGACATACAAAAGAAAATCTCATTGTTCAAATAGCTTCAAAAATCTAGAGTCAGTCCAACCTAAATTCTAGACGCATATTCAGGCCTATTGTCACAATGCACACACGCATTTTAATAAAGCTTTACCATGTAGTTTTTTTTTGAATATTAAGATTTTTTTTTTAATCTTAAGAATGCCAAACTAACAACAAAAAAACGGGGGGGGGGGGGGCTTGTCCCTTATATTAATACGAGGACACATCGGATACATTTACACAATTAAAAACCATATTTTTACGAAACCAAACACGTTTTACTTTGTTAGAAGCAGCAGCGGTAGTAAATGTTGTTTTTATGTATTGACTCCCAATTAGACAAAAGCTCAGATCAGCACTTTTTTCCAACCAATCACAGCAAGAAATATTCACTTCCAAATCCAAATAAAAACCAAACACAACGTTTTTCTTTCTTTTGCTTGTTTTTTTTTTTTGTGCATACAATACATTCGGACTTGGTTCCTTGGGATTGAAAGTCCTCGGACAGTAGCACATACATAATGAGAGACTTTCACGAATTACTAAACACAACGCCAGCATATGAACACTGCTAACCGAACTCTCTTGCACAAAAGTTCGTATATATACTCGCTCACTGTCAAAACAGGCACGCTAATATGCACACACACACACCCACACATCTACATATCTATCCCATTTACGCACACTGTAACATGCAAACTCGCAAGGTGACAGCAAAAATGCACCTTTCTTGGCCTTTTGTCTAGGAGCAAAGTGTAGTATCTGTTCTGATACTACACTTCATCTGTTCTGTCCTCGGTCAGTGAAAGAGAACTCTTTCTAGACTGAGGCAATTTTAATTTTTGTCCCAATCCAGAGTGCCCCTTTTGGGGGAGAGCTGGATATTTCCCATATTAAAAACCGACCTTGTGTCTAACTCTGCCGTCGTGGGGAGGCAAATAAATAAGTACCAACCCTTCGTTATTGATTGTCTTAACAAGTTGTCAATAAGAATAAATTAATTCTGTGTGGATAGATTTTGTCATTCTTTCGTTTGATAATGTCCTATCCTCAACAAGTTTACTTAATCGTTTATGACATTTTATTTTCATTCGTCATTGAAAGGAAAAACAAAACAAACATGTGCTGTCTTTCATCAGTTTTTGCGTTGCTTTGTTTTACAATTGAAACAAAGTCAACTTGTTTATTGCTGCACTCTAATGACAAGAGACAGCAGAAAAGAGAGACGTTGGGATTGGTTGGTGGCCGTGTGATGGTAATGGTGGTGGGGGTGGTGGTGATGGTGGTAGTGGGGGTGGGGGTGGGGTACTCAAATGGCAATGGAGGCAAAAACAAGGTTGACTGACAGACAGTCTGTAGTTCAGTACCGGTGAAAGATGTGCCAAATATCTTGTTACACAATTTGAGAATCTCTATAATAAGAAGCAATATGTATTTATTTATAAATAAATATATATCCGCCCTGTCACACAATTGGGGGGAGGGAGACGCAAATCTGTTTCCATAACGTTTTCTTTCATTATTTTTTCCGATTTATACATTTTTCTTCCCTCTTTTCTTTTTTCCAGCTTTCCTATTTGCGACCTTTCTTTCTTTTTTTCTTTCTTTCTTTCTTTCTTATTCTTTTATGTGAGCCACGATTGTTCTTTTTCAATTTCATTTTTAACTGCTAACGTCTTTGATATTTTTAACATGTCTTTTAACATCTGCGTTATTTTTTTATGCCCCACTACCTCGCAATAATCAAAAGAAGAAAATGAAATAAATAACAAACTCAACGGTTGGTGTTTTTTTTTCTTTAGGTCATCTGAAATGACTCGTGTCTTTTATTTTTCAACTCGCGATAATTCAGTCCTATCCTAATAAAATAATAGAACAAGCATTATAAGAAAGCAAACAGCAAGTCAGACAACCCGCACCATTTGGAATAAATTCAGAAAGAAATCCTCAACTCTAGATAAAAAGTCACTGGTAGGTTTTTTTTTCTTCTTTATGTCATCAGGAATGATAATAAGAATTTATATATGAAAAATTAACTGACGTAATTTTATGATTTTATATGAATATTAGTGTGAACACTGGCGAAGCACAATTTTTTACGTAATTTTTTTTTACGAAGGGTGTACACTATTTTGTTAACATGCCAACTTAAGATGGTGGTGCAGTGTGGATCCTAGTATGAATGAGATATAGACGAGGGTATTTCGTTTTTGGACATACCATGATCCGCGCTAACAATTAAAAGATATATTATGTGAAAATGGATGTTTCGAATGAATGAGGTCAAAACATGATTAATAAACACAATGTATCTTTCTATAAAGTTAAGTATGTGCATATGTCTATATATTTGTATGTACAGGATTCACCCCTAAACTAATTAACAGATCATTATGAATTTTTAAACACATCTGCTAGGCGAAAGCAGTGGTAATGTGGGCTTTATTTAGTTTAACTTAGTTTTATGCACAGTGGGTAAAAAGGGGGGAGGTGAGACCCCTTCATGAAAATTAAGATACCTTCGATTTTTGTGAAATTTTAATAATAGGTATTAGACATCAGTTAATAAATATTTTGCAAATTTCATTTTCTTTGGAGTATTTTAAAGGGTTTTGGGGGGGGGGCATAATATTGGCACAACCTCACATTTTAAAATTCAAATATTTCAGATTTGCATTGAATTTGATCCAATTAGAATTTCAATTTCTTTTTAAGATCACTTAAGCTTAAGCTTTCAATGTTAGACATTTTCTAGAATCAAAATCATGTAATGATGGAATTTGATCACAAGTGGAATAAGGATTCTAGACATAAAGTTTAGTACCATTATACCTTGGTTTTAATCTTTGTAAAGGGACATAAAAGTGATGCGAAACTGTTCTGTTCAGGGAATTAATTTTACCCCTCCTGTGACGGGTATTCTTCTAGTTTATATATATATATATATATATATATATATATATATATATATATATATATATATATATATATATATATATATACACACATTTACAAGATCTGACAGTTATTTTGTATTAGTGAATTGTTCATGTCTATAAAAGTTAATTATTTTTTTGTTTGTAGAAGGTTCCAAGTGAGAAGACTAAATTGGTCTGTGTAAGAAGTGTGTGTGTATATATATATATATATATATATATATATATATATATATATATATATATATATATATATATGTTTGCATTCTTTCAGTGTGAATATGTCATTGTGTAAGTAAGTTTAGTAGGCAGTACATATGCTACCTTTTGTATGAGTACGTTCATAGTAGTCATTGCTTTCCCTGCCTCACCTTGTGTCCGTTTCTGTCTCACTGTGTATTTGGCCGTGTTGAAATTCTTTTTTATAAGCTGTGATCAGATCGCTGAAGTGAATTTGGTTTTGTCAGGCAAAATGATTTAGCCCGTGGACGTACTTGTAAACAGGTCACGTGACTGCTATTTTTGCAATTTTATCCTTTTCTCGTTTTCTGCTTGTACAAAAACGTGAGCTGCTGTCCAAATCAAAGCATTGGTTACCATAGTGCAACCCGAGTAGTTGGTACTGCTGGATGTTGTGTACGTTTTTAACAATGTTGATCCACCTTGGCCGAGATTAAAATGGATGGTGTTGTTTATGATCCTGGCCATAGCAAACATTGTGGTTTAGACGATGCGCCTTAGGGGTTTTAGAGTTTTTCCTATCGCAATCTGATTTCGTATTTTAAACATTAGCTGAAAATCAAGATCAGATGAAATAGGAAGAGATTACATACTGTGGAGTTTAACAAAAAGTTGGTAAATTCCGCAAGCTTGGTCATATGCAAGGGAGCCAGTCCCGTCCTGTTCTGTCCTAGGCAGATTCAGTCGGCTTCCTCCAAATGAGGAAGTTTCTAGAAAATATCAAATTCAGAAGCGGTCCCCAATCGCATGTGTATCCCGCTCAGGCAATATTTTTTTTACAATCTTAGTTTTGCAGTTTTTTTTTTTGCAAGTAGGTATACCTGTCCTCCCACATACAGCGCCTAGTATTCCCAAATAATGACCCATCTGGTACTGACCAGGCTAAACGTCGCTTAATTTTGGTTATCTAACAAGAACCAGTATGTCAATGTGATTATGACACACAAGGGCGCCACATGGGAATACATGTTCCTTGCCAAGGCATGGTACACACGGTTCTTGATCCTGTCGGAATTCAGTAATTATGTTCTGTTCTATCTTTTTCTTTTTGTGTATTAGATCACTTCCAAGATTCCCACAACTAATATTATTTTTCTCATGGCCTCGCCAATTGTCTCATCTTAGAAGAAAACCACTCCGACTTCTTTCTTTTTCAGTCCCTGTTAAAGCCTCATTCCTATTTAGAGACCTACTTGTTTGTTTTAGTTGTTTTGGGAAAACAGTTAGAAAGGGTTGAGAGATACTTACTAACTCACCCCGAATTTTGCTAGGTTAAGTTTTTCTTTTCCTTTCTTTTTGTGGTATTTTTTGTCCCACCCTCATTATCATCAAAACCAAATACACTTCTTCAACTGTTGATCAACTTAACAGCCATCATTATCATCATACTCACTTTAACGTCCGTTTTATATGCTGGCATGTGTTGGACGACTTTAAGAAAATGACTTTCAAACTAACCTATCTCTGACCAGGTCTTTATCCATCCCTCTTTCTCTCAAGTCCATTTTTATCACTTCCTCCCAAGTTTTCCGTGGCCTTCCCCTGTGAACTGGACCTGCTACCTTAACTGTTCTACATCTATTGACATAAGAACTCTCATCCATTCTTTCAATGTTGCCATACCATGGAAGTCTCCTGTTCTGCACACATTTCCCTACACTGTCCAGATTTTAATCTTCCTCTGAAGTCATCAGAACTAAGCCTGTCTTTAAGACTCACATTACAAATCCATTGTATAAAACGATTAGAGATATTTTAAATACGGTAACCCATAGAGGAAATGTGATATTGGTGTGATTGTATAGTATGCACGTGATGAGCCAAAAGCAAAAAGCGAATGATGAATGGGATCGCAAAGTATGAACGGGTCAAGAATGTTTCCAAGTAAGATTAAGATAGACAATGGATGACGGTTGATCTCCTCATTTCCTCAAATTCTGTGGTTTTGTGTCAAATTGTATTTTTCTGCAATGAGGTAGTTATTTTCAGCTTGCTCAGACATCATTTTTCATGATCTTCCATCACATTCTTTTATTCTTCCATCAACAAATCGGTGTCATTTCTTAACTAGTCCACACATGTAATTGCCGGCCTTCTTCTTTTCCTTTTTCCTGTTTTAGTTCCCACATCAATAGTTGGCATATTTAAATTTGAATTTAATGTGTTTTGTCTTTTATTTATTTGCCAATACCAGCAATTTCATAGGTGTTGCCGAAACAATTGTCAGAGAAAGAAAGAGAGAGTCAACAGATGACGATTAGAACGGAAGTGACGCCGCCGTTACTGACATAGCGTTGCCACTAACGATAGCCAGGGAGATGCGTTGGAACAACCAGGCTGACTCACGGGGCTCGTGCCTAGACGTTGAAATCCTCCGTCCAATGTCCTGAAATATTTAAATGGTATTTCAGTTATCAAGTAATGTTAATTGGATGCCAACTGACCTTGCTACCTCAACTGTTCTACATCTACTAACTCAAGCACTCTTAATCATTCTTTCAATGTGATCAAACCAACAAAGTTTCCTGTTCTGCACACATCTCCCTATTAGTTTAGTCAGTTATTTTGAGCTAGCTCGGACATTATTGACTAGAATCTTCCATATTTCACGGTCTTCCATCACATTCTTTAGTTCTTTCATTTCTTAACTGGTCCACATATGTAATTGCTGGCCTTCCTCTTTTCCCTGTTTTAGTTCCCACATCAGTAGTTGGCATACCAACTCTTGCTGCTTCCTCCACATATGTCCAATCTGGCTTTGAGCACTATTGGTATTTTACTCAGTTCCATATAAATTGTTGTTTGTTATCTTATACCTCCAAGTGACACCTAGGACTGCTCTTAACATTCTGGTATAGATACCATCTAGCCTTTTGCACTTTTCATTTGTAAAGGTCCAGCTTTCTGCCCCATACAACAACTGGATCTTAAGTTCTCTTTTCAATTTTGATTTCTAAATCTTGTCTAATTTGTTTAGTGCTTTCCTTTCCAACCCGATTCGAAGTTTCATATCGTTTTTGCTATCTACAATCCACGAACCAAGATATTTAAGATCATGCATCTGTTTCAATATCTCACCACTCAGTGGTTTTAAATCTGTCTCATTCTGGTTGAACAACATTTATTCCATCTTTTTGCAGTTGGTATGCAGCCCAATAGTTTCGGCTTCCATTTCTAATCTCGTTTTTGTTCTGCAATAAAAAGTCAGACAAATTACATTTTTATCTGACCTTCTGGCTAAAATCAAACGGTAGTATAAAACTGTATCTATGCATATATATTTATAAACAAAATTAAATAGATTGGGGATATTTTAAGTAGGTTAGTCCCATTGAGTAAATGTGGTATTTTGGTGACAGCTGAAGTGAAAGTGATGGACATATGGTGAAAGAGAGAACGTAACCCCCTGTAGAACATTAACAGAAAAAACTTGTCTAGCTACAACCACTGTAAGCAAATTTCTTTTCTTCCTCTGTGTTCCTAAAACGTAACAGAACTTCCATGAAAAATGTTTCTTTCCAAGAACTTCCCATCTGTGAAACACAATACCATGGGGCTTCTTTCCAGCTAACTACAACATGGTCGTTTTCAAGTCCAATTTGAAAAAAATCTTGTTGAGCCATCGTCTTACATAATTGAATTCTGCCAATTTCATCCATCATTTCCAATCTTTTCAAGAAGTTGTTCATCGTACATCTGCTCATTAACCTTAATCAATGAGTGGCGTTCGGCTTTAATAAGCGGTGACACCTTAGCATATGACGAAATAATTCTTGGATGAATGAGTCAGAATATGTCTAGTTAAGAGTAGGATAGACAGAGAATAATCCCCCCCCCTTCCCACACTTTTGAGGGCCTAATTACAAAGTGAAGTATCTGTTCTGTTTGGTTCAATGAGGTCATCCCTCCAGACATTACCTCCCATAAAAGGCATTCAGAAATGGTCACACCCACATTAAGCACGATCTTCTGTTATATCCAGCCCTCATGGGAAGGCAGGTACATAACAATTACATTTTTCTAAATATAAAAGATTCATTTCATGGTTTTATATTCTAGTTGTTGTATTCATCCGGCGTTGCCTTTGACCGATTATGTTCAATTTAAAAAAAAAATTTCTATTTTCTATAACCACGTTTTTTTTGTTGTTAAAAAGGAATGATAACTTTAACTAAACGAATAAAATTTATTCCCTTTAGCTGATTTTTCCTTTAAGGTGACTATTTAAGGATTTCTACATATTAGAAATCTACTGGATCGGATTAAGTATTTGATCAAATAAATTGTGACAAAGTATTTTAGTCTCTTGCAAATAACATGGTACAACAATGACAAATGTAATTTGGCTAGTTAGAATCAAAGTTTAATTGGTCAGCTGAAATGCTATTTACGTCCAACTTTTAAAATTCGGACAACATTGTTTTATATATTAAATTAAAAGCTTCGTTCTATTCTGCAATTCGACAGGTAGAATATTGAGACAAGCTAGTTTGGAAGTTTTTTCATATTCTTTTTTTGCACCAACGAAAGTTAATTTTAGTCTTCACAATTGCGGAGTGGTTGTGTTCAAACTATGCATGTATGTGCTTTGTATTTGCGTGTGCATATGCGTTGCTGCTCAAGGTGTTATGATGTTTGGCAGTTGTGTGTTTATGTCTGTGTATGTGAGTGTAGGTGTGTTTATGAAATTTTATTTTTCTGCAGGCAGTATCACTTTTTTTAGGAGGGTTTGACATATTTGGTGTGTGTTTACGTTCACATCATGGCCATCCCTACTACAGGCCAGGTAATCGTGCAACTGGGGTCTTTTACTGGGGACCATGTGAATTTTCTTAAATATTCGATATAGAAGTTGCAAACAAAGGTAAAATTCCTCTGTGAGATTAGTTTGATGTTTTTATGTGTTTTACATACCAAATAATAAGAACCACAATGAGCTAATTGATAAATTTTACAATTATTGACAAATTCCTATAAATGAAGAGACAGGTAATTTTAAATAAACAAAGGCAAATGCATATTTCAATGAAGAACTTTTATTTCAATGTTGGATTTTTTTAGAGAATTTGTACTTATGTCAAAAGATAATTACTTGTATATTGTGGTTAAAAAGAAAAAAAAGGATCCGCCCCAGTTGATGATATCAAGCAGAGAAACAGTTTGTTCAAATGTGATATGTGTTTTACTAACCAAAAACTTAAACTGTCCTCATTTTGATTGTTTTCAGCACAACATTTTGGCTATAGTCTTCATTTCACATCATAAAATAATCCAAAAATTATGTTCAAACTAAAATTTCAGCATCTAAATCTCTAGTATGGTCTCGTAGTCGATTAATCTAAGCAAACAAATTCACTGAAATGGAAGATGGAATTAGAAAAAATAAACAGATTCACTGAAATGGAAGATGAAATGTGATAATACAATGTCCATAGATTAAATAGAAGGTTTAATTAAAAATCTATAGGTTATCCTATAAAATGGACAGGGTTCACAGCAATGAGTTACGATAACCAGAATGTTGTGGCAAAACAAGGAGGACACTACTTACAAAAATTTCTAAGGAAAGTTCTTCACCTCAAAATCTGAAAGTAGTAATTAAAACTTCTTATTTTAATGTCTCACTAATGACTTGTTATCATCAAGAATCCACCCAAAAGAGTGTTCTTTCTTTTAGAAATAGAAAAGAGAAAAAGCACTCCCCGGATCCCCATGCTCCACCATAAAAGAAAAACTCAAAAACCGAAAAAATCATTTTATTCTTCAAAAAGTTTGTACACAATGGTATTGCAGAAACAATGAGTCCTGTGTTTCTAATGATCAATTACCTTTTCTAACTGATTATAAAGTACAAACAACAAACTCCTGTATTTAAAAAGAAAGTGAGTTTACCTTTTACAATAAATTAGAAAAAAAGCTTTGACATATATATTCGCACCATATCACAGAATCAACGAGTCCTTTGTTTCTAATGATCAATTATTTTTCATTGATCATAAAGCAAAACAACAAACATTTTTAGCGATGAAAATTTAGAAATAAAAGCTTCAAAATCCATATTTATACCATACTGCAAAATGAACAAACAGATTAATTCAATAAGAAAACTATTTTGACTTCAACATGTATTTTACACCAGGCACTTGCAAAAATAATTAGTTCCTTTGTTCTTACAGATCAATAATTATTTATAATTGATCAGACTGCTAAAATTTCAAGATAATTTCAAAACCTTTAGTGCTGGTTCTTTACTTGACTTGGGAGACTGAAACAAACAATAATTCTTGAAAAATATATTTGATAATATAATTCCATGCACTCTCTTTGTATTGAAATGATACATTTCAGACACCAACATGAAAATTTTTGTTAAAGAATTTCTGCAAACCTTTGATTTGACAGCATTGAAGATTATGAAACAGAAAAACACCCACTGAACAGTGGTATCCAGTGGAACTTTTAAATCACCACGATCTATTTCTTTCAAAAAACTTCCATGCTCATGATAATAAAAAGCAGTATCATTGAATATTTCCTCCTCTGTAAGACAATCTTTTCGTGTGATATATCCTGCTATATAAAAAAGCAACATTTTAATATCTTTGGGGATACCAGTTTCTAGGTGATCAACTGTTTGGCACGCCAATTCATCCAACAGATATCCACATTTTGAGCAAGTATGGCCTGGATCATGGCTATATTCTCTAACATCAACTTTCAACCGAAGAAGTAATTTTGTTTTATGAATATGGAATTTCTGGATAACATTTTGTACGGTAATAAAATAAGTACCACCAGAATCTTGTCTCAATTTACAAAATTCAGTTTCAAGATAGTCAGTGGTAAATTCTCCAAGAATGACAAAATTGAACCCACTGTCAAGTAAATGTCTGCAAACATCAATTAAACCATTACATGTATGCTCGATAGCCATACTAGTGTCTCTTGTTAAGGATTTTATTATCTTTCCTTGCTTTCCCCTCATTTGTTTTGCCATACTTCCAAAATTTGCAAGAAATGTCAAATTTCCATCATTTCGATCTGATAATACTCTTTTCAGTGGATCATTTGTCTTGACACTTCCATAAATATCTTTTGCACTCACTATTTTCCAAAATTTCAAAACTTCTTCAATGAAAGTAACAGTTTCTTTTGTATCATCATCCTGTAATAATGAATGAGTTTTCATTGCAGTTACAGTCTCATCACAAAACACTTTCAAACAGTGGGAAACTTATTGTCTTTCAACTGGTTTTGGAAGAACCACTACTTATGTTAGTTTTGATAACTTAACAAATTGATTTTTTTCATGCGCAAAAAGTTGTTTCACTATTTCCCATTTTGCTGTCATTTCTTTACCATCAGAATAAAACAGCAATTCTGAACAAGCCTCAGTTATCCAGTTATTGCGAATACTTTTAAATATATGTACATAATCGAAAAGCAAGTATATACGATTTTTAGTAACCCAAGGCTTATTTTCAACAGTATCAAATTTCTTGAATAAAGCTTGATTAGTCCGATTATTGTCACAAATAATTGCAATTACATGACCTTTAGAATGATCGACTAAAACAACAACATTTCTAACATTCTGAAACAAAAATTCCGAGTTTTGTTTGGCAACTGGGATCATCTTAATCAAAAACTTTGGTCCACCATGTAAACATTTGATCACAATACCCAATACAGTTTTTGCTAATGCCTCTTCTGAATCTTTGGCACCACCAAATATGTTTCCCCCTTGGTATTGTAAACGCACTTTAACATAAACTTCATCAACTAGGATGATACATCTTTTCTGTTTATCTGACAGTTTGCTAAACACATCACCAAGAAAATTCAGATCATCTACCTTCGAAACTTTTGAGGTCATATTCACTAGTGTTTTCATGCTGGGTAATTTGTAATGATCTCGAAGTTTATTATAAAGAGACCGAGATGTGGCAAAATATTTGAATGCTCGGACAAGTATTTCCGACTCGTAAATGTTTTTGCCAACTATTCGTGGTGACATAACTTCGATATGTTGTCTCAAAATCTGTTTCTCTTGTTCAATTTTCAAGTTACTAAGGTAACGAATTGCTTCCTCAATTTGAGACCAATGTTGAAACTTAGTTATTCTGTTTTTCAACAGGAAAGAAATGTGTGTGAGTATACTTGCATGGTAACATTCAAACGTTAAGTTTTCAAAGATTTTGATAAAAAAACATCGGAATACTTCCAGTAAACCTTTTGTTCTTGGCCTTTTGGCTAAGATCAAAGTGTAGTATCTGTTCCGATGGATACTGCATGCTGTCCTGTGCAGTTTTAGGAGGTCCACCCTCCCAGGCTTTGCCTCCCCTCTTTGGGGAGGAGTAAGTACATTGCTTACTGTCTGAGGCGCCCCTACCAGGGAATGCCGACGGGGCTGCCCAGGCAATTTTTAAATGGCCAGAGTGCTCACCTCTCGAGCGCTGGCTTATCTAATCCCACTTTCCCGACCTTGTGTCACATCTTACCTTGTGGGAGGTAGATAAATAAAAACCTTTTGTTCTTGGCCTTTTGGCTAAGATCAAAGTGTAGTATCTGTTCCGATGGATACTGCACCCCATAGACTGGTATTGTCTTGGCCTTCGGGGCTTGATTTACGCCGGTCTATGGGTCTGTCTTGTGCAGTTCTAGGAGGTCCACCCTTGCAGGCTTCGCCTCCCCTCTTTGGGGAGGAGTAAGTTTATTGCTTACTGCCTGAGGCGCCCCTATCGGGGAATGCCGACGGGGCTGCCCAGGCAATTTTTAAACCCCACTTTCCCGACCCGACCTTGGATCACATCTTACTTGTGGGAGTAAGATAAAAACTGGCCTTGTGCCTAACTCCTGGAGAGGAGTAAATCAATACTTCCAGTAAAAAAATGGCAAGACTGGATGAACTGTTGATTGTTAGAATTGTAGCAGGTAACTGCTGGCGCAAAATCATGATGGTCAATATCAGCACACAAATTTGTAAAATTATCAATTCTATCTTTATCTAAGAAATGGGCAAACTCATCATTTTGTACACTTTGCACAGAAGCGGAACTTTTTTTTGTTGTCCTTGGTTTTGGTAAAGGACTTGGTATCACGCTTGATGGCAAATTATTAAATATTGATGGAGGATCTTTGGGTCGTGCTTTTCCCATAACAAATACAGTTTCATAACCAGGTGGAAAATGCCTTTCACAAACAACAGTGTCTGAGTGGTTAGGAGTGTTAGCTCTTGGTATTACCTTTTACCATCTTTCTCTCTCATCTTGATCTTTGGGGAAACGAAACACTCGGACCTTATTTTGCTCATTATAATTGCCTTGACAGGCTGTCACACAACACTTTCTTACCATTTTGAGAAATATTTAACAAATTATTTTAAACTAAAAAAAAAAAGGAAAAGTTATGTGTCGTCAATGAACAGAGCTGTTTACATGTAAATAAAACGTTTAAAACATGTGTAATATATTTCCTAAGTATATAGAAATGATTTGAAATTAATAATGTAAGATTTATTGACAAATTCTCAAAGACGATACTTTTTTTAAACTTAAAAAAAAAGGAAAAGTTATGTGTTGTCAATGAACAGAGCAGTTTACATATAAATAAAACAAAATTAAATTCTGACTTTTAACAGTATACTCACGAACTTATAGTCCAAATGATAAAATAACAGAACCTCAGCTGAAATAAATTTGATGAGTTAAAATTTATTTTGGGAATGAAATTTTCTTGGAGCAGTGAAAACGAAGTGCTACCAGCTAAAAGTTTATCTGGTGACTGACTGCTAACTGGCCCCCAGTTAGACTTCCGTTTAGCCGGCCTGTTATGGGTATGCCCATGGTTCACATGCATTTACATATGGAGTCTGGTTGAGGGGTCGCGGAAAGAGACTCATCAATCGATACCTGTAGTTTCATGGAAGCACTGGAAATCCAGTACTGGGACTAAAGCTATCAAGCAAGAACATTCTTTTCATCGGCTCAAGAATGGTCCCACGGGCTGGATTTTCAGTATTTCCATGAACATTTTAAAAATGTTAACCAATGCTTGTTTCTTTGAAAAATCATGGTTTAATGAAGTTTTTTATAAACTATTCTCTGTTGTACTATTTGAATATAATAAACTTGTAAAGTATGTAACATTTGTTTTATTATCATTTTTTTTCTCTCTCTCTCTCTCTCTCTCTCTCTCTCTCTCTCTATATATATATATATATATATATATATATATATATATATAAATATATATATATATATATATATATATATATATAAGAAGATTTAATGAATTAGAATATTCTAATTGTTCAAAGAATTAGAAATACAAGTCTAGAACATTCTGGAAATACTTTATTTTATTTTTTTATTTTTTAAAAATCAACAAAGCCACTCCAAAACGTTTCTTCATATATATATATATATATATATATATGGGAAATGAAAACGGAAAAACCAAAAGATATTTTTTATATATTCATCAACGTTTCGTCTTTATTGTAAGACTTCCTCAGGATGATAATTTTAAGAAAAATGTCATGCAAGTACATCGAAATATTGGGTTGACATGATGGGTTGATGAGAAAAAGTAGTAGCCGTGGCTACTGAGAGCGCTGGACCAAGGTCCGGGCTGAGAGAAGTCAGTCAGTGGCAGAGGTCTTACAATAAAGACGAAACGTTGATGAATATATAAAAAATATCTCTTGGTTTTTCCTGGTTTTAGGTAAGATCATGTTCCTTTATGAAATAAAGAGGTTTTCATCTTCTTTTCGAATACTTCCGAAGTTTATTCATCTTTTTAAACAAGTACAATGCCACTCATTGTCAAAAAAAAAAAAAAGTTCTGTTTGGTTTGTTGTAGTCTGTCAGGAGTCACATCCTTTTTTCAATCGACTCCCCACCTCTAAAGCACAGCTTAAAAATGAAGTAGAGAGAGCATTTTTCCGTTAAACTCACACCTAACCCTACATTTAATCGCGCTCCCTTCGACCCGACCCCCTCCTACATATCATTCCCTTTTGTTGCTTGTATATCAAACATCAACACGTCAGTCTTTGCTACACCTGTGTTCTTGACCATCCCGTCCCGTCTCGAGGTTCTTTTGATTATAGGCTTGACCGCAACAGGTATATATGCCCATTAGTAATTAGTGAACAGGTGCCTTGATTTTAGCCAGTGACAGGGTCAGTTTTCGGATGACTTCTTTTTCCCTCGAACTGTGAATCTCATTGGTGTGTTATTAGCCTAAGTGTAGGGCACGCGTTTGAAACATCTAGTGCTTACCAGTTTACAAGTTTTTTTGACTACTCAATCTTGTGCTCTCAACGTGTGTGTGTGTGTGTGTATGCATATGTGTATATATCTCTATATCTACTTTGGACCTACTCCAGATGTATTCCCATTGTGATGTACCCCCTTCATCTCCATACAATATCGCCAAGTAAGATCTTATTTTTTAACAAAGTTTACATTTCTCGTTGTTTTTATCAATTTTCTTTTCTCTTTATTTTTGTTGGGGATGGGGCATCCTATTGGATACCAGATATTCACCTGTTATTTCAGAGACTTCAACCGAGAGATCATGTTTATGTTTAAATGCAATATATATATTCGGCAGATACTTTTTTAACTTCTTTTTCGTGAGCCCAGTGGTTCCTATGATTACTGGAATGATTGAAATCTTCCTAGGGTTCAGTTTTTTTTCATGTCGTAGATAAGACTTTGGTATTTAGTTCTCTTCTTCCATTTCGGCTCTGTTTAGGCTGATATCGTTGAGGACACTGACTTCCAACTAGGGTTGCTACTTTTTTCTTTTTTTCTTGGCCTTTTGGCTAAGATCAAAGTGTAGTATCTGTTCCGATGGATACTGCACCCCATAGACTGGTATTGTCTTGGCCTTCGGGGCTTGATTTACGCCGGTCTATGGGTCTGTCCTGTGCAGTTCTAGGAGGTCCACCCTCCCAGGCTTCGCCTCCCCTCTTTGGGGAGGAGTAAGTTTATTGCTTACTGCCTGAGGCGCTCCTACCGGGGAATGCCGACGGGGCTGCCCAGGCAATTTTTAATGACCAGAGTGCTCAACTTCTCGAGTGCTGGTTTTTCTAATCCCACTTTCCCGACCTTGTGTCACATCTTGCCTTGTGGGAGGTAGATAAATAAAACTTTTTTATTTTTTTCTTGGCCTTTTGGCTAAGATCAAAGTGTAGTATCTGTTCCAATGGATACTGCACCCCATAGACTGGTATTGTCTTGGCCTTCGGGACTTGATTTACGCCGGTCTATGGGTCTGTCCTGTGCAGTTCTAGGAGGTCCACCCTCCCAGGCTTCGCCTCCCCTCTTTGGGGAGGAGTAAGTTTATTGCTTACTGCCTGAGGCGCCCCTATCGGGGAATTCCGACCGGGCTGCCCAGGCAATTTTTAATGGCCAGAGTGCTTACCTCTCGGGCACTGGCTTTTCAAGCCCCACTTTCCCGACCTTGGATCACATCTTACTTGTGGGAGTAAGATAAAACTGGCCTTGTGCCTAACTCCTGGAGAGGAGTAAATAAATACTCTCTCCCTCATATCCTATATCACTAGGTAAGGTTTAACAGCTCCGTTTACTAAGTATATAGCTGCAGGAATTGCATAGTTATAGTGGATGGTGTATGACTTATTTCTAACAGTTCTTTTTTGTATATGCTCCCAACACTTGCTGCTACACTGGATGTACATTTTTTTTTGCAGATGGTCCAGTGGAGATATTTACACACTCCATTGTGTCGCATTTACCCGTAGGTGTCCAGCTATTCTTAATAACCCCTTGTTCGCTAGTATGAAATATGTACATTTGAAAACAAAATATATGACTTTCGGAAATTGTTTTATTTACAAACGTTTGTTAGAATGATCAACAGATCTAATAAACACTGAATTTTTATCTTGAATTCAACCTGAAGAAGTTTATTTATACAGAAATTTGTTATGCTTATTATTACCTCATATAAAAAGAGTATTGGGCACATTATTTTGACTACAGAGCTTTGGCCCATAGAACCTCTACACCCCAATTCCACATTTCTAATGTGTCATTGTACTAATATTTGTATTTATACATACTTATATATTTTGAGTTTGAATTACCTACTAAACACCATTCTCGAGTGTCTTAGGTCTCTCTGTACAAGGGTTTGTCAGGACAACCTGACATGAGGATACTTCACCCTACAAGTAAACCCTGATCAAATATTCAAAATAACATAGTATTTGAAGCCCAAATAAGATCCACTCGACACGGCTATACACTGGCTCATACAAGGAATGGTGCACCTTTTCCAAGTGATGTTACCTCATGTAACAGCACTCAGCTGGATACCCCACCAGACCAGATGAATTCTTGTCCTGGAATCTGGTAAGACCAGAGATCAAAAGAAAGATATATTATAACATAGTTAATTAATCAATTGGGGGGGGGGGGGAATTAATGTTTTTAACTTCTTTACTAACTTCAACGTTTGACAGGTAAATAGAACTTTAATGGAATGTTCGAATATCTATGTATCTCATATAGAGATTAAATGCTAGCTCTAGGAAAAGGGGCCTCTTGATTTACTGAGAGCTTTGACTGAAGTAAAATGAAACAAAAGTGAGAATAAATATTTTATGTATTTAGGCAGCATATTTTCATTTAGGCAAACATTATTAAATAACACAGATTGTTTTTGCTTGATAAGACCTTTTTTTTATTTTTTCGATTTTCCAAATAGTCCATTTAGTATTTCCGGCAAATTAGTGTACGTAGGTTCCGTGGGTTTCTTGTTCCATTTTTCTTTCCTTTTTTTTTCATGAGTACTTTTGATTTGATTCGTCAAATCATCTTCAGGCGGTGTTAGTCTTTGTGTTTTTACAAATATGTTTTTACGATTGAGTTTTTTTAAATGGCTAGTAATTTACAACTTTAAAAAGAGCGTCTATGATATTGAGATGTTACATGCGAATGTGATTACATTCTAAGCGCGTGCAAGATTCAAAAGTATGATTGCTTAACGGCTAAGAATTTGGTAACGTTAATTACAATGATAGACACTTTAAAATATTGTGACTAGTTTCGTAATTCACATTATTGACGTCAAGAATTTGTAATCTTTTGATGTTGGTATCGTGGTGTATTATTTTAGTATTGTTAACTTGGATGTGTCTATATTGAAAAGGGAGGCAGTCATGTTTCTTTAGGTGTTGGCAAATAGAGCTAGTGTCGGAGAGATGTCAAGTGAGTCTTCGAGAAAGTGTTGTGGTAGTGAAATCGATGTAACAATTAGTTTTATTATTATTGTCAGAGATGCATTCTCCCATGGGGCATTGAAACTGATATATTACATTGGTTCTCCCTAATGTATTTTCGGCCTGAGAAGTGTTATTTTTAACTACATGGTTTGATGTATTCATTTTTTATAATAAATGATGAATTTTATTTTATTATTAGAGTTGATGGGGGGTTATGTAGCGATGTATTATACTTTTAAGAGTATTTTGATCCAATTCAAAGTTCGGATGCATTTGGTTACAGTAGAATAGATTTATACAATGAGAATTATTTAGCTGATTATTATTAGTATTGTCTAAGTTTCTAATCATTAATTTTATTTGTTCGTCTACAATATAATTGGGAAATTGATTATTAATTAGGACTTGCTTAATGTTTTTTAATTCGTTAAAGAATATTTTTTTGGTTGAAGAGATTAGCTTTTCACGGTTTAATAGATTTTAAATCATTGCAATTTTATATCGATATGGTCATTTGCTTCTATAACTTAAAATGCATGTATTAATAGAGGTATTTTTTATAAGGAGAGGTGATGAAGCGTCATTGTTAGAGTCAATGAGAACATCTAAACACGGAATTTTGTTATTAACGTTAAGCTCATAAGTGAATGTAAGTACGGAGTTATTTTGAAAATTGTTTGCTAAAATAAGTTGATGATATATCAACATAGCGGGCATAAATGGAGGGTTTAGTAATTATGTTAAATATTTTATTTTCGAGGTCAGCCATGTAAAAATTACTGAAGATCGGTCCGAGGATCGATCTCATAGAAACACCGCTAATTTGGGTATAGATGTTTCCCTTCTGGTCGTTAAAAGGAAATTCGGCTGTGCAAATTAATAATAACTTTTAAAGAATGTTAGGAGGAAAGGATGGGTTATTGTATATGTTATCAATAATGATGGGTTATTGTATATGTTATCAATAATGATGGGTTATTGTATATGTTATCAATAATGATGGGCTATTGTATATGTTATCAATAATGATGGGTTATTGTATATGTTATCAATAATGATGGGTTATTGTATATGTTATCAATAATGATGGGTTATTGTATATGTTATCAATAATGATGGGTTATTGTATATGTTATCAATAATGATGGGTTATTGTATATGTTATCAATAATGATGGGTTATTGTATATGTTATCAATAATGATGGGTTATTGTATATGTTATCAATAATGATGTGTTATTGTATATGTTATCAATAATGATGGGTTATTGTATATGTTACCAATAATGATATCAATTGTTTTGTGTACTGGAACATTTGTAAATAAGCTTTCAACGTCAAGTGAAACGGTAATTTTATTATCTGTTTTTTTTTTGGGGGGGGGGAGGATCTGTATGAGTTCATGGGTGAATTTTACACTGCATCTACTTGGTAAATAAGGAGTTATTAGTTCATTAATTGTTTTGGTTAATTAGTATATGGGTGTAGTGACTTGAGAAATTATGGGACGGAGAGGGAAGTTAGGTTTATGGATTTTTACAATACCGTATAGGTAACCAGGTTTATAATCCCCAATTATTTTGGGAAGTTTAAAGTTACCATTTACGGCATTATTGGCTGTAATAAGCTTGTTTACATGTGTCTTAAGTTGATCAATGGCGTTTCTTTTAACTTTTGAAAATTTGAATGATCATCTAAAATTGTTTGTAATTTTGTGAAATAGTCAGATTTGTTAAGTACAACATATATGTTTGTTTTATCAGCTTTTTAAATAATAATGTTTGGCTGGTTTTGGAGTTCATTTGTGGCTTTTTTAAACTATGAGTTAAGATTGTAGTGGATCTTTGTTTTTTATCATACCTGTTTTTATGGCTTTGGCTTTGAGTAGATATTTAATTCCGGGATTTGTCATTCATTTTCTAGTTTGACAATGTTTTCAACTAGTAGTTCGATTTCGGCCTTTTTATTTTGGTGATTGTATCGACCAAACAAATGGCAATTAGGTCCGAGGTTAAGGAATTCCTTTTTTTGTTCGGTGAGTTCTTGGTCGGATAAGTTAATGTAGTTCTGTGTTTTATTCAACTTGAATAATAAAATAAGATTCATCATTTATTATAAAAAAAAGAAAACATCGAACCATGTAGTTAAAAATAACACTTCTCAGGCTCAAAATACATTAGGAAGAACCAATGTAATATATCAGTTTCAATGCTCCATGGGAGAATGCATCTCTGAAAATAATAATAAAACTAATTGTTACATCGATTTCACTACCACAACACTTTCTCGAAAACTCACCTTACATCTCTCCGACACTAGCTCCATTTGCCAACACCCAAAGAAACATGACTGCCTTCCTTTTCAATAAAGACGCATCCTAGTTTTTTTTATGGAAATCGTTCCAGACAAGGCATGAAGCCACTTGATGTAAGGAGTTAAAAAAAGTAAATAAATACTATTTCAAGGTCAAAAACTAGCCAACCATAAGTTGCAGATGGATAGATTCCAATCCAGAAAACAGCAATTCTTCCCCTTTTGTTAGAAACATCGCTCATGGAATGTTTAGACTAAAGGACAATATAAGGGAAGCGAGAGTTACGAGGCTGCCGAAAGTAAACCCATGATCCACTTTCTACTCACCTTAATAATACTAAAATAATACACCACGATACCAACATCAAAAAATTAAAAAATCTTGACGCCCTCTACATAAAAACTAAACATCAATTATGTGAATTACGCGTGACAATGTTGAGCAGACATACGTAAGAGGGAGCCAAAATACACACTAGTATGAATTAGGAGTGAGCCTATCGCGCTAATGTGAATTAACCGGGGGGGGGGGGGGAAGCATAGATATCTTCATTAAAACCAAAAACCGATAAAGGTAGACAGCGGCGTCGGGCTGTCTAGGATTTCAGCTTAGATTATCACAGTGTATCAATGTAGCGACCAATGCATAGAGCAGACGTTGGTCGAGAGAAATAATTATACAAGTTTTCTTTTGTTTTCTATTCTCTTTACCAAATAATTATTCTTCTAAAAAAAAACCAACATACGAGTTGTTGAAGACTTTATTTTGTTTCTATTATTTCACTTGTTCTGCCTGAAATGACCCTTTGCTTCGCAGCGGTACTAAGTTGCTGACCCAATCCAGATAATTATCCACTGATCAATCAGTCACAGCGTGGGAGTGTGGTAATCGCTGGACCAGGCTTTCCGACATCTGTGACCTTCATCAGAGCGGCAACTTTTCCCAAACAGTACCGGGTGACCAACCGAACTCAGGAACGGCCAAATTGGTGACGTCACCGCCGACGCTGTGAGCGACAGGGTTACATACGAAACTAGTCACGCTATTTTAAAGTGTTTATCATAGTAATTAACGTTACCAAATTCTTAGCCGTTAAGCAATCATACTTTTGAATCTTGATAAGACGACATAATCTGATTTTGAAACAATTCATTTAAAAATGGGTAAAGTCGGAATTGTTTACTTTAGCGACATCAGATTAAGCACCATTTTCGCATCTCAATATTATAGACGCTCTTTTCAAAATTGTAAATTACTAGCCGTTTAAAAAAAAACTTAACAGTAAAGACATATTTGTAAAGACACCAAAACTAACACTTCATTCATTCTACCACTCCAGAAAGTACCTCACTCCTGACGCTATCCTCTACCTGTATAAGAATCTATAGAATACTGCTGCCACATCTGGGGAGGTGCTTTATCTGATGTCGCTAGAGTAAACAATTCCGACTTTACCCATTTTTAAATGAATTGTTTAAAAATCAGATTATGTCGTCTTATCAACTAAAACAGTAAAATTTAACAGTAAATACATTTAAAAAGGTGACAATCGTTTCATTGATTTGAAGAATATTTAGATGATAATTATTTTTACGGTAAAAAAGACATAGAATATTTATTGTTTTTAAAAAAAATAAAATGGCCACAATTTTAAATAAATAATAAAGCAACATATTCGTTTTAAATATTTAGAGAATATTTAGCTGACAATGACAATTATTTTTACGGAAGAAGGAAGAGTAATTTCTTCTTAATAGTATTTACCCTGACAAACATTTATTATTTCAAAAGAAAAAATTATTTTAGTAGTAAGTTATAAAGATTGATGTAGAAAGCATCATGGAATTTCCACAGGGTCCCACTAGTTATTGGTCCCCCGATTTATAAAATCGGAGGACCTATGTTTTGAGGCATTTTCGTCCGTCCGTCCGTCTAGATTTTTCTCTGCAACCATCCATTGAATTTCTCTGAAATTTTGCATGAAGTTGTAACTTTGGTCAGGTTAAGAAGTGACATTCTCCGATTTTTAAAAAAAAATCTGGTTAGCCCCCCAGGGGGTCAAAAGGCCCCGAAATGGCAAAAAATGACATTTTTTGCCCCATAACTTTTCATCCATCCATTCAATTTCTCTGAAACTTGGCCAAAATGTGGAGGCAATTGTTCCTAATAGAAAATAAGTATCGCTGACTTTGGAAAAAATCTGGTTCGCGCCCCCAGGGGGTCAAAAGCCCCCAAAATGGCAAAAAATGACCCTTTTCTCCCATAACGTTTGATCCATCCATTCAATTTTTCTGAAACTTGGCCAAAATGTAGAGGCAATTGTTCTGGATATAAAATGAGCATCCTTGACCTCAGAAAAATTCTGGTTCGCGCCCCCAGGGGGTCAAAAATGCCCCAAATTGCCCAAATTTATTGCATTTTACACTCGCCACATTGAGTCACATACAGAGGGGGACCACGCATGCGCGGCTTGTTATTTTTTATTATTGCTCTATTTTATCATAGTTGATTTACTAGTGAAAACGTGATTATTTCGTATTATTTAAAAGATGGACCAAATGAATTGTGTACAGGAAAACATGTAGCCCACATGTTCAATCTGCTTGCTCATCTCGTTATATGAAATACTAGCAAAAACATGTTTCCTCCGGTCGCATATTTTTGCTAGGCTGGGAAGATGATATCATGGTGAACGAAAATATAATGCACTGAACCCAAAGGAGGAGATAATTCCTGGGAGGATGATATCATGATAACAGAATAGATAGTACACAACCCCACCACCCCAAAAAGGAGAAAGTAGTCCCTGTGAAAATGGTCTTGTGACAAAAGAACAGATACTACATTACTTCTTCCCTCAAAGGAGGATGTAATATTTGGGAGGATTATCCCCCTCCGTTAAAAAAGGAGGAGGTAATTCTTGGGAGGACGGTCTTATGACAACAGAACTGATACTACCCACAGTCATTAAGGTTTAGCTCCTTACATCAAGTGGCTTCATGCCTTGTCTGGAGCAATTTCCATTTTTTTTTTTATTAAAAAAATTAAAAGATAATACAATAATAAGTAAAATCAAGATTTTTTTTATTCATTTAAAAATGCCTAGTCATAAAAACATTATTTTTTTTTTATAGTTCATTGGCCTTTTGGTTAAGATCAAAGTGTAATATCTTTTCTCAACATTCTAGCGACATCAGACGTTTTATTGTCGACGAAAATATTGCGTATATATAAGAAAATATGAAAATGCCAATGACAAGTGTATATTACAGAACATTAATTTATTAGAATCCTTTTGCAAAATAAATATGAAAATTAGCAAAATCTAAAGTTGTGAGAGGGAGATAAAAAAAAAATAATTGTATAATAGAATTAAATTAGCACAGACTGTTTTGGTATGTTGTCATAGTTAGGATACTTGGAAAAAACTTTCGCATTTATTCGTTTAGATGATATGCAATAATTTATTTTCCTCTACTTTGGTTTTAAGAATTTAATCTCTCAATCACTTGAAGTCCAAATATAGAATTACTTTTATTTCCCTTCTCATTCTTGTGTTGCCATTATGTTTAAAAGGAAACGACCTCTCCCAAATAGAAGTGTCCACTTACATGGAATACAAAAAGTCCATCGTTCCATCTGATCCACTTTCACTTCATGTTTTGAAAGATTTTGATAACGATAGCGCTGGGGCATTGCACGATAGTTCCCTTCCTGTTACCGACGTATGGATGATATTGTTGATAAAATGCATCGCAGAGTTCCGTATTATGGACCGCACTATAAACAATTAAACAAAAGGTAGGAAAAAAAGACTTTTCTTTTTTTTTTTTGCTTAATCAAAAAAGATTTACTTACTGGTGGACTCGCATGACAAACCATGGGACCAACTGTATTCTGAGCACCCCAATTATACTAGTAGCTGAAAGGAACGTGTTTAGCACGGCACCATACCAGATGTTTTCTTTCCTGTGCACAATTTCTTTGGTCCATCTTATAACTAATACAGCATAATCACGTTGACACACTAATTTCGATTAGATCACCGAAGTTAAGCAACGTTGAGCCTGGTCAGTACTAAATGGGTGACCATTTGAGAATACCAGGTACTGCTGTATTTGGGATGGCTCACTGCTTATCCCGGCATTGTTTCTAGTTGTCTTGGACTTCTCCTTGCTACTAAACTCAAGCAATGCCAGTTCAAGAGAGATGTGGTTGGTGATTGTGCAATTCTTGCTTCACAATAGATTCCCCTCATAGACACCTTTACAGGGGCTATCCATTATCTGACAAGACTGAACAGATGCCTCTTATACCAGATTTGACTCAAACGCCATACCTTTCCAAGCATTAACAAAATGCATATTTTCAAATCGACTTCATTCCAAAATAATATTTCAGAACCATTTATATTTTCTTATCATGCAAAGAAAAATACTTACATTTATTTTTTTAACAAAAAATTAATACTTAATTAAAACAAGTATTTTCGTGTTTTTACGTTTTTAAGTCATTGTAATGTATAATGACTTGCCAAAATTCAAAAGACAAAAATTACTTTTCACCCCAGCAGAACATCATCATTTTATTACGTTTGGAGTGAGGAGGGCTGTATAAATATTTATTTTTATTGAAAAATAGCATTGGTTCAAAAGACAAAAATTACTTTTCACCCCAGCAGAATATCATCATTTTATCACGTTTGGGGTGAGGAGGACTGTATAAATATTTATTTTTATTGAAAAATAGTATTGGTTCAAAAGACAAAAATTACTTTTCACCCCAGCAGAACATCATCATTTTATCACGTTTGGAGTGAGGAGGGCTGTATAAATATTTATTTTTATTGAAAAATAGTATTGGTTCAAAAGACAAAAATTACTTTTCACCCCAGCAGAACATCATCATTTTATCACGTTTGGAGTGAGGAGGGCTGTATAAATATTTATTTTTATTGAAAAATAGTATTGGTTCAAAAGACAAAAATTACTTTTCACCCCAGCAGAACATCATCATTTTATCACGTTTGGAGTGAGGAGGGCTGTATAAATATTTATTTTTATTGAAAAATAGTATTGGTTCAAAAGACAAAAATTACTTTTAACCCCAGCAGAATATCATCATTTTATCACGTTTGGAGTGAGGAGGGCTGTATAAATATTTATTTTTATTGAAAAATAGTATTGGTTCAAAAGACAAAAATTACTTTTCACCCCAGCAGAACATCATCATTTTATCACGTTTGGGGTGAGGAGGACTGTATAAATATTTATTTTTATTGAAAAATAGTATTGGTTCAAAAGACAAAAATTACTTTTCACCCCAGCAGAACATCATCATTTTATCACGTTTGGAGTAAGGAGGGCTGTATAAATATTTATTTTTATTGAAAAATAGTATTGGTTCAAAAGACAAAAATTACTTTTCACCCCAGCAGAACATCATCATTTTATCACGTTTGGAGTGAGGAGGGCTGTATAAATATTTATTTTTATTGAAAAATAGTATTGGTTCAAAAGACAAAAATTACTTTTCACCCCAGCAGAATATCATCATTTTATCACGTTTGGAGTGAGGAGGGCTGTATAAATATTTATTTTTATTGAAAAATAGTATTGGTTCAAAAGACAAAAATTACTTTTAACCCCAGCAGAATATCATCATTTTATCACGTTTGGAGTGAGGAGGGCTGTATAAATATTTATTTTTATTGAAAAATAGTATTGGTTCAAAAGACAAAAATTACTTTTCACCCCAGCAGAACATCATCATTTTATCACGTTTGGAGTGAGGAGGGCTGTATAAATATTTATTTTTATTGAAAAATAGTATTGGTTCAAAAGACAAAAATTACTTTTCACCCCAGCAGAACATCATCATTTTATCACGTTTGGAGTGAGGAGGGCTGTATAAATATTTATTTTTATTGAAAAATAGTATTGGTTCAAAAGACAAAAATTACTTTTAACCCCAGCAGAATATCATCATTTTATCATGTTTGGGATGAGGAGGACTGTATAGATATTTATTTTTTATTGAAAAATAGTATTTGTTCTTTGGGGGTAAAAAACAATCAGAATGTACGAAAAGAAAAAAAAAAGAAATGTGAAAATTAATTTATCAACTAATAAGTAAACAAAAAGAAAAAGGTTTTCGGTTAATCAATTTATTTCTGGTGGTAAGAAAAAAAATAGTAGTAGTAGTAGTCGTCATCGGTTTACATGTTGACATATGTTGGACAGCTTTTAGAAATTGACTTCCAAGCTAACCTGACCAGGTTTTTATCCCTCATTCTCTCAAATCCATATTTATTACTTCCTCTCATGTTTTCCTTGGTTTTCCCTTGCCAACTAACCCTGCTACCTCAACTTTCATCCATTCTTTTAACGTGGCCATACCACTGAAGTCTCCTGTTCTGCAGACATCTCCCTATACTGTCCAAATTTTATCTTCCTCTGAGGTCATCAGATCTAAGCCTGTCTTTAAGACTCACATTACACATCCATCGTATCATTCTCACATAATTTCTCTCCAAGCAATGTCTCGATTTCCTTTCCATAGATTATCACACTGCATATATATGCCTGATAGAGTTTTCTCTTGGTTGATAGTCATAACACTCTGCTGGTTAGTAATGACATAAGTTCCCTGAACTTAGTCTATCCACTCCGAACTCTTACAATAACACTAGAACCAGCTTCTCCCTGTGTTCTCTAAGGTAACAAAACTTCTGAAGAATATCAATAGATTCGCCATCCAAATATACTTTCTCCACATCTGAGTTTATATCCGTCTCCATTAAGAACTAATAAATTTGTATTAGTTTTTTTTTTTTTTTTTTAAATTACAGCAATCTTTAATTTATAGAAGAAAGTATATTTTTATAAGACGTAAATATAAATTGTTTTTTTTTTTTAATTCTTTAATGGAAAAAATGTTATTCTGAGACGAAGTCAGGTTTAAAAATATGCGTTATTTTGCTTTGTTTGATTTGGCAAGGGCGGCCTTCAAGTGACATCAGATATGATGTCATGACAAAAGCTGTTCATTTCAACTGCTAGTAAAATTGGTGTTCTTAATATACTTTACTTTCCAAACTGTGGATTATTTGAATTATCCCATCTTGGATGTTATGCTTACAACGTTTCTGCCTATGTAACCTCTGACCTTCTTCAGGTGTATCTTGTCTAGAAGACTGTCAGTTATAACGAGTCTGTTGCACAACGGATAAAAGTGCTACATTATAATCAGTTCTCAGTGACAGTCTTCTGGAAGTTGAAGGTTCAATCCTCAGTACTAAGGATACAATTTCAAATTACTTAAAACTTCTACCTGGGCATGGCTGACGGAACGAGAGCAAGCTATCCCCATGGATTAAATAAAGGGTTCCATTCGAAATTCTATACAGATTCTTGGGTTCAACAAGATACACCTGAATAAGGTCGAAAGTTACATCAGTCGAAACGTGAGAATAACATCCAAGATGAGAACAGTAGTCCGAATAATCCAAATTATCAATCCTCATCTAAAAAATTCCGAACATAATTCCCAAATTAGCTTGTTACAGTTTCAATAATTAAGTATTACTCTTTTCTTTTTAATACAAATTATCAATCCCCTCCCTCTCTCTCTCTCGCTTCGTTTAACGTTACTTTTCCCTTGTTTGGAGGTCAGATGCTTTTTGATATTTGGCAAGTTCACTCTCCAGTCCCCGTGCGTCAGTGGGTCAACTGTCTCCAAATTCCACTCTGTATGGTCTTATCTAATTACTTGCTTCCAAGTTTCCTTAGCCGGCCAACCTTCCTGCGATTCAAGATATCCATGCTTCTGCAATGGTTTATCCAGTAGGATAGATGCATAACCGATTCGTCCTTAGGATAACTCCTATGCTGAGCAAACATAGTGCTTTCAGCAAATCCTCCGACCTAATGTGTTGGGTTTGGTCAAGTTCATTCAAATCAAATTTTAATACATATTGAAATAATTTTCAATTCAAATAATTGATTCAGTTTTTGTATATTTATTATCTTAAGGTGGCTGTTATCATAGTCAGTAACCTTTTGGGAATTTTAAGCATTCCTTTTAATTTACTGAGGTCGTAGCACTACATGATGAGGTTTTAATTGTCCTGAATTATAAAATCAATTAGGATGTAAGGAAGACAACCCGATCCATACTTTCGTTTGTTTGTTTGTTGCAAAGTTGCTTCCATTTCATCGTTTCCTGTTGTTGAAAAATAAATAACAGATACAAGGCTTGGTAAAAATGTAAACTTTCGAAAAAAATTAACTTCCGAATATTCACACAATATAAAAACTTAAACACATAGCTTTTATCGCTGTTTTCTGTTTTTCTTGCACAATCAGCGCCCGTAGTGTGTACCTGACGAAAAAAGAGGGCCGAAGACATCATGGCAGACACAACAAAAGACACTCATGAACTGCTGTATGCACAACGACAGCATATACACA
This sequence comes from Sepiola atlantica, assembly GCA_963556195.1. Taxonomy (NCBI): domain Eukaryota; kingdom Metazoa; phylum Mollusca; class Cephalopoda; order Sepiida; family Sepiolidae; genus Sepiola; species Sepiola atlantica. The sequence continues at coordinate 37,644,660 of OY744546.1, read as the reverse complement.
CTCACCAAACTCATGTACACACAATTTCATACACACACTCTCTCACTGACAAAACAGAGGCAAGCTCTAACACATCTACAATGCCTACTGAATATACACACATGCAAACTCGCATGGCAACAGTCGAAATAGACATGTCTGTTCAACTCCTTCTACACGCTAAACACTTCTTTCAATCGGAACGTTCTTGAGGCACTCTTAACTCTCATTCATTACCAACTCTTTATTTCTGGTTGTCTTAACAAGTTGTCAATAAAAAATTTTTTTATTTTTGTATGGATAGACTTTGTCATTCTTTCTTTTGATATTGTCTTTCCGGCTACAAGCCCATAATCAAGCCTTTTTCTTGTCAATATATCTCAATAGCCTTTCGGAGTGGGTGGTTTCTATGAATAAGAGCAGCATTTCCTTTAAGTTGAGTATTAGTATACACGTAAGTTCTTTTAGTGATATGTCCATATTTACTTGCCTCCCCTACGAGGGGAGAGTTAGGCACAAGGTCGGTTTTTAATATGGGAAATATCCAGCTCTCCCCCAAAAGGGGCACTCTGGATTGGGACAAAAATTAAAATTGCCTCAGTCTAGAAGGACCTCTCTTTCACCTACATGGGACAGAAAAGATGAAGTGCAGCACCAGAACAGATACTACACTTTGCAATATTTATTTGCAGAAAAATATAAAAAGATACTACACTTTGCTCTTAGGAAAACCTTGGATGTGTCGATTATTTAACTCCTGATGCAGAGGTTAGACAAAAGGTCAGATGGTGTTTTGAAAAACCAGCGCACTAGTTGAAATGAACACTGGCCTACAAAAAATGCCTGAGCAGCCCTGTCGGTATTCCCATGATTAGCAATAAACTAACTCCTTCTCAAAGAGAGAAGATAACACCTGGGAGGGAGGGTGGGCCTCCTAGGACTGATCAGAACCATACTTCAGCCCAACAGTGACAAAGCCACTGCCGGACTGATTGTCAAGGACGTGTCCTTGACTGGTATGAACAACATCTACTCAAGCTATGTCGGCTGTTAGTTTGTCCTGATTTACTTTTAATGCCTCACTTGATGGGACTTTGATGAACACACTGACAACTTTTTTTACTTTCAGGTGGCAAATGTCATATCAAGGGAGATAACTTATCTCAACTTATTTTTAGATTTTTATTTGTTAACAATTGATTTTAACCAAAACACCAACATATTTCCATTTCTTGTATTGTGATAGCTTTCTAATACTCCTTTATATACATATTACATGCAATGCTTCAAGCAAACTACATTTCCTTTTTAACTTTTATGTTTTTCTTCAAATCTGTCATCTTGAGAAAGTCTTTGAACATATAAATAATTTCTTCCATAGAAGTCAAAATTTCTTCAAATCAGTCATCTTGAGAAAGTCTTTGAACATATAAATAATTTCTTCCATAGAAGTCAAAATTTCTTCAAATCAGTCATCTTGAGAAAGTCTTTGAACATATAAATAATTTCTTCCATAGAAGTCAAAATTTCTTCAAATCAGTCATCTTGAGAAAGTCTTTGAACATATAAATAATTTCTTCCATAGAAGTCAAAATTTCTTCAAATCAGTCATCTTGAGAAAGTCTTTGAACATATAAATAATTTCTTCCATAGAAGTCAAAATTTCTTCAAATCAGTCATCTTGAGAAAGTCTTTGAACATATAAATAATTTCTTCCATAGAAGTCAAAATTTCTTCAAATCAGTCATCTTGAGAAAGTCTTTGAACATATAAATAATTTCTTCCATAGAAGTCAAAATTTCTTCAAATCAGTCATCTTGAGAAAGTCTTTGAACATATAAATAATTTCTTCCATAGAAGTCAAAATTTCTTCAAATCAGTCATCTTGAGAAAGTCTTTGAACATATAAATAATTTCTTCCATAGAAGTCAAAATTTCTTCAAATCAGTCATCTTGAGAAAGTCTTTGAACATATAAATAATTTCTTCCATAGAAGTCAAAATTTCTTCACATCAGTCATCTTGAGAAAGTCTTTGAACAATAAAGATGAAACGTCGATGAACATATAAACAATTTACGGTTTTGCTTTTTTTATTACGTTAGATTATTAATTATATAACTATCATAAAAATGTTATACATAATGTTATGTCTGCGTTTTTTAATACTTTATCAATTTTAATAAATGTGTAACTTGTACTTGTCATTCATTTCCTTATATTTTCTATATAGATATATAACTCAATGTCTGCGTGTATGTGTGTGTGATGTTTGTGGGTTCCCTATAGAAATAAAGGTTAGAGAAACAACATAAAATCTAATAGTGTATTTTCATGTAAAATTAACCGGGAAAGACAATGAAACTATTCCCGTATTTCGAAGTACACCCTAAAGGGGCTATGAGGGCATAACCCCATTAAAACTTTCAAATATATCCCATGGAACCATTTTGATATTTTCCTTGAGTTAGCCATGGTAATTATTTTTTATTAAATGAAACATATTTTTGCCATATTAAACATTGAATGTAATCATTTTATGTAGGAATAAGCTGTTTTGAAATAGTGTCGAGCAGCATTTTTTTAGGATCCCTCTAAAGTTAATTTCAATAAAAAAATAACTATTTATTATTTTCATGAATTTATTTTTTCAATTTTAACATTAAATCTTGCTTGAAATATATCATTATTCTGAACATTAGCGAAAGAAACCGCATTTGTTTCTTGCAATAACTGTCTGCTGTAAGTCCTTGGAATCGTCGTGGAGTAAGGAGCATAGAGATACAAAAGAAACAAACTATTGTATCTTTAAAAAGGGTTACAATATACAAGGTTGTTACTTGAGTACAGAGAATAAGCAACTGTATAACCTCTATTATCTTGGGGAACGTTTTCCCGTGTATATCCTAAGATTGCAAATGGCTACCACCATGTTCTATATATAGTTATCTGCCAAGGGTAGATCACTCTGTCCTGTCTGACACAAGGGCAGATCACTCTACTTTACTTATACATGCCTTTTCCCTCCCGTGACCACGGGATGAAGGGACATGGTCATCTCTTCATTTATGTGCCAGAGAACTCATGTCCTTCATCCGATGAGATTTCTTCCAGCGCACCATATGTGCAAAACCATATTCTCATCATGTCACACATGGTTTTGGCTTCCCTGATGGCGTTAGGGCCATCTCGATCCAGAAGTTGGCACCGGGCATCACCAGACCTCAGCACGCCACTTGGCTCAATAAGATACGATGAAGAAAAAACAGCAACAGTTAATTACTTGCCATTTACTGTTATTATTTTTCACGGACCCCACAAATATTTATATGGACCCTCGGTGAAGAGGGGAGGGGGAGTGACAATTAAGAGAGTCGTCAAAATTGGAATAGAAAAAAAAGACAATAGATTTTCCTAATCTCAATTGAAATGAGAGAATATAATCATTTATAATTTAAATTGAACCGACTGGTGCCATCCTCTGCCATTTTCCTCTTATAGTCATTGCTGATATCCGAGAGCCGGAAACTCAATCTCAGATTTGTAACATAGAGCTTGAACACAATAACATTCATAAGTGTCAAAGAGATAGATAGATAGATAAATAGATAGATAGATAGATAGAGAGAGAGAGAGAGAGAGAGAGAGAGAGAGAGAGAGAGAGAGCAGTTCTCCTTACAAGGCTGGGATGAGAAAAATAAAGAAAAGAAAAACAATAATTATATACCAGCACTTAAGCATTGATTGGTGAATATATATATATATATATATATATATATATATATATATATATATGTATATATATATATATATATATATGTATATATATATATATATATATATATATATATAGTGTATTTTTATGTAATTATATTTATTAGTGATTGCAGCGTTCGTTGTTCTTTTGCTCGCTACTACTTCGATCGTCTCCCTTCCTAAGAGATTAAGATGCAGAAAATTGCATTATTCGTCGCACTTAACTTTATAGGACGTATCTTTTGTTAATATATATTTTTTAATTTATTTTATACGTACGTAAAAGTAATCCATGAACACGTGTTTCTGGCTCACAGCCGTCATCAGCATGGCTAACTTAGACAAGGATCGAACCTTCGATATTGATGTCTATAGTCCAGAGTTTTACCATCGGACGAGACGCCCTGTCTAGAAATATGTACGGTTTTTATCACCTAAATATTTAGTGTATTTTTTTTTAGGAAGTGAGACAATCGAAGTAGTAGTAAGCAAAAGAACAACGAACGCTGCAATCACCAATAAAAATAATTACATAAAAATAAACTAATAGTTTTTATCAAGCCTTCATCTTGGTTTTTTTTTCATCTTTCCTTCTTCTGTTTTGGATTGATATGTTTTTCCATGACTATTAAATGAACAATTTCTTTGGTGATCAACGATGTTCAAATAAAATTCATATATTTTTCTTGAGTGAGTTGTGAAACGCGCGTAAGATATGAAAAAATTGAAAAAATTGGAATAAAATAAATATAAATTTTGTTTGTAAGGCAAAGGAAAACAATACAGGTATTTGTCGAAGTCAGAAAATGAGGAAATTGAGAAAAAAAAAAAAAAATTATGGTCATGGATTAATTTTCCTTTGGTCATTGGAATATAACTAAACGGTATATATATATATATATATATATATATATATATATATATATATATATATATAAAAATAGAAATCAATTCGCTTGAGTGATGGTGTGTGTGTGAGGGGAAAGCCTTTTTTTTAATTTAGAAAACAGATGGCAACTCGTTGAAAATCAAGTCAGGCCCCCAAAATAACATTTAAACACAAATGCGGGATCGAACCTTGATTGAATTTAAAAACTATAAAAAACAAAAATAAGCGTCACGAACGATGGAGTGCAAGAGAGAGGTGATCGAGAAAGAGGGGGGCGAGAGAGAGAGAGAGAGAGAGAGAGAGAGAGAGAGAGAGAAGGCGAGAGAGCAAGAAAGCAAGCAAGCCAGCCAGCAACACTATCTCTTTTCTCATCTCGCTTATGCCCTGTAGCAAGCGCTGTTAGTTTAATTTAAAAAAATCTTTTTAGCAATTTATCCGGTTTTTTTTTTATTAAATCGTATTAATTACTATTAATATCGACGAAACTATTGCATATATATAGAGTAAAAATAAGACAATAGAATTACAAATATATAATACCAAACATTAATTTATTATGAAATGTTTAAAAAATAATTATGCAAATTAAGCTTTCAAAGAACTGTTTGTTGAATCGTTCATCTGTACTATATATACAGTATTTAAAACTACTATTTTGTATTAGTGATTTAAACAGTGACCCCTTTTGATGGTAATATAGGAATGATAAATGAAAATGTACTTTGCTTTTTTAAATTTATATATATATATATATATATATATATATATATATATGATTATTTTTATTTATACAGACATGTACAAAATCTGTGACACTGGCATGTCGATGTTATCGATCAATCTTCCCAAATATGATCTAAGGTGAAGATTGGATCTTAACTCTGCCTGATGAGATGTCAGTTTCTAACAGCTGTTGATCGATAACATCGACATGCCAGTATCGCAGATTTTGTACATGTCTGTATAAATAAAAATAATCATATATATATATATATATATATATATATATATATATATATATATATATATATATATATATATATATATATAAGCTCTATTTGATATTGAGCACTTTTTATAAGCCCGGTTGAAATTTTTTGGATTCCTATCCTATGGATGTTTACCATGCCTGGATTATATATATATATATATATATATATATATATATATAGTAAACATCCACAGGATAAAAATCCAAAGAATTTCAACAGGGCTTATAAAAAGTGCTCAATATCTAATAGAGCTTTTATATATATATATGATTATTTTTATTTATACAGACATGTACAAAATCTGCGATACTGTCATGTCATGTCGATGTTATCGATCAGCAGCTGTTATAAACTGAGATCTCATCAGCCAGAATAAATATCTAATCCTTCTCTTAGGTTATATTTAGAAAGAATGAAATGGGAAAGAAGAAAAGAAAAGAAAACGAAATTCAAAATTTAAAATTGGAAGGTCACGTGGTCAGATTTGAAACGGTCGAAAATCAAATATAATATAAACTGATGTTGAGGATGGAGAAAATAAACGGGATAAAATTTCCGTGGCACATTTTAACGGCAATTTAATGTTTGGATATGTCTGAGGTAACTCTCAACACATATCCAGACGAATTTTGCGAAATTTTAACAATAGGTATTTTTAACATTAGTTAATAAATATTCCTCACATTTCAATTGTATTTTGAAGAGTTTTTAAAGGGCATAATATAGTTGCAATTTGAACATTCAAAAATATCAGATTTACATTGAATTTGATTTATAGCCATTCGACACCAATTTAGCAAGATTCTTTGAATTTCATTTTCTTAAAATCTCTAAAGTTTAAGGCTTAAATTTTAGATATTTTCTAGAGCAAAATCATGTGATGGATTTTGATCAAAATTGAAATAAGGATTCTAGGCATAAGGTTTAACATCATTATATCTTGATTTTAATCTTCGTAAGTAGACATAAAAGTGGAATTAATTTTACGTGTGTCTGTGTGTGTGTGTCTGTAAGCAGATTCTTGATACAATAGAAAGGAAGGATTAATTTCAAGGAGGGATCAAATTATTTTTTCAAGGAAAAAAAAGAAAAACAGAAATAAGAGCGAAATAATGGAATTATATATATATATATATATATATATATATATATATATATATATATATATATATATATATATACACACACACACACGTAATCTACAATCTTAACTCACAATTAAAAAAAAGCCGTAAATGAACTCCGAAACAACCCAAATATTATTATTAAAAAGCTGATAAAACGAACATATATGTTTTACTTAACAGATCTGATTATTTCACAAAATTACAAACCATTTTAGATGACCATTCGAAATTTTAAAAACATTAATCAACTTAAGACACAGATAAACAAGCTTATTACAGCCAATAATGCCGTAAATGATAGCCATAAACTGCCCAAAATAATTGGTGATTACAAACCTGGTTACTCATATGGTATCGTAAAATCTATAAACCTAACTCCTCCCGCCGTCCCATAATTTCATAAGTCACAACTCCTATATACCAATTAACCAAAACAATTAAAGAACTAATAACTACTTATTTATCAAGTAAATATAGAGTAAAGTCCACCCATGAACTCATACCGATACTCCAAACCACAAAAACAAATAATAAAATCAGTGCTTCACTTGACGTCGAAATGTATCAGTATACGAAACAGTTAACATCATTATTCGTAACATATACAATAACTCAGCTCTCTCTCCATCCACTAAAAATTAATCCTAAAATACTTAAAAAGTTAACAACTATAAGGGAAACATTTATATCCAAATTGATGGCGTCTCTTATTTTAAAATAACCCCGTACTTACATTCACATATGAGCTTCTTCTTCTTTCGTGTGAATCAGATGATTCTGGTGTTGGCATTAGTTTCCCTGATGTTTTTCTAGTTAGAAATCTTTCTGGAAAGACATCGGGTACTTACAGGAAGGACCACGAGAAGGTTGCCAACATCTCTAAGTTAAAGTGGTACTGTGGAACCGACTGGATTCGAACTTGAAACACCCAGGTCTTCAGTCCATGTCGATATCCACTTAACCACCACATATGAGTTAAACGTTAACAACAGAATTCCGTTTTTAGATTTACTCATTGATTCTAACAATGATGCATTCATTACCTCCCCCTATAAAAAAACTACCTGTATTAACTCATGCATTTTAAATTACAGAAGCGAATGATAACATCGATATAAAATATCAATGATAAAAAACTTTTAATCCGCATAAAATTAATCTCTTCAGCCAGAAAAATATTCTTTAAAGAATTAAAAGACATTAAACAAATCCTAATTAACAACCAATTCTGCAATTATTTTGTAGGCAAACAAATTAAATTAATGATTAAAAACTTAAACAATACTAATAATAACCAGCTAAACAATTCCCACTATATTAACCTATTCTATTGTAACCAGATGCATCTGAACTTTAAATTGGATGAAAAAGTTCTTAAAAACATAATACATGGATTAATTAATGGGTGGATACCCATTAATTGTAATAATTAAATCAGATTTATCATTTATTATAAAAGTTTCAAAACATCTAACCACATAATTCACAATAACACTTCTCAGGCCCCAAACTTAGTAGAACGAACCAACGTAACACATCAGTTCAAATGTGCTATGGGAGGATGTATCTCCAACAATAATAAAGCTAATTGTTACATTGGCTATGCCACCACTACATTTTCTCGAAGGCTCACATTACATCTCTCCGACTCTAGTTCAATCTGCCAACACTTGAAAGAACATAACTTATTATTAGACAATTTAGACACCTCAACAACACAAAAATATTGCATCATGACCTCGATGTCAAAAACTAAAATTTCTTGAAGCACTGTATACAAAAACTAGACATCCTACAACAAACAATGTTAATTACGAGACTAGCCACAATATTTTAAAGTGTCTAGCTTAGTAATTGACCGTAACAAATCCTATCTTTCAAAGAAAACAAAAAATAATAGTCATTTTTAATTTTTCATGCGCTTCTCACATGATCACGTCCCGCATATGGCATCCCATCACCATGCGTTCATTTAAGAAGCCATATATTACCGCACTGTTCAACGAACTCAGCAGTTGTGAACACACCAAAACTAATCCCTGCCTGAAGATGATTGAATGAAGCAATCGAAAGTACTCGTGAAGAATGGAACATAAAACCTACGAATCCTATATACAACAATTTGACAAAAATACCCGATGGACCATCCGAAAAATCGAAAAAATACAAAAAGTCTTATTAAGCAAAAGCATTCTGTGTTGTTCCATAACGTTCGCCTTAATATATATATATATATATATATATATATATATATATATATATATATATATATATATATATACTTATACTAGACCACATATGATCCATTGGGTTAATAGCACTACCACTATTTAATACACCTTAATTTCATTTGAAACTTCATAAACTGTGACATATCTGGTAAGACACTCTACTTAAAATTAAAAGAGGCTAATTATTTTGCTATCTAATTTACGCAATGTTTACAGTGTGTACAAAAATACAATGGTAACATTAAACAATTAAAAAGCAACACTGAGAAATGAGAGTCACTCTTTCTCTAAATGATCACAGAAATATTAAAAAATATTAGAAAATTGTTGCATCGACATACAGTGGAGAAAGGCGATAGATGGGTGGCTTGTTTATTTAATTACAAATTACGACTAATTAGGAGAATTAAAATGGTATAAAAAAACATGATTCAATCCCAAAACTAAGAAATATCATAGCATGTATTTTGTGTCATTAAAGTATATAGGAAAAAGGTAACAAACGTCGATTAACCCAGCTTTAGTGTAATAATAGATGTATGCATATACGTGTGTGTGATATGCATATCTGTATACATGTGTGTGCATATATACATGTATTTATGCATGTAATGTGTATATATGTGAGTGATGTCTATATATACGTGTGTATGCAATGTATATACATATATATATACACATATATATATATATATATATATATATATAAATGAAAGAAGAGGGATAAACATGTACGAATGACAAATCTATTTCAACTTCGATTGTTCAATGCAAGGTGTACTTGGTAAAAAGATGTTTATTATTCTTTCCTTAAGCCAAGGCTTTTCAAAGATTAAAATCTTATCATCAGAGTAATTACATAGATGGATAAGTTGGCAGTGGAAAAGCCAAAATTCAAAATTTGAAAAAATATTAAGTAATGGAGAGTGAGAGTGTGCGTGTAAATAAATATGGGGTATGTCCAGTTGGTGAATATCCGTTGATAAGGAGTCCGGTGAAGAGGGATTTAAAGATGGAAAAAAGGGGTTTTGTGAAGGCAGCGTTGAAAATGTTCAAAAATGAAATAAATCCAATAAAAAGATGTTTAGTTCAATCATAGGTGGAACGCACTTATTCGGAAGTAATTTTAAGAATTTAAAATACTTCCGTGGACCGAAAATATTTTATATATATATATATATATATATATATACAGAGTGGTCGCTAGAAAAGTGTGAAATTTGTCAAACGGTAATTTATTTTTACAGAGAATAACTTTTATAAAGTTTTTCAAAAACTAATATTATAATACACTCACAGATGCTCAAAACATCGTCCGTGCAAATCAAAGAAGTGAATAAGTCAGACGCAATAAAATTTAAACAAAATAAAATTTAAACAATAAAATTTACAACCTCAAATTTCTTGCTTTTCTAGCGACCACCCTATATATATATATGCGTGTGTGTTTAATGTGTATATATATGCATATGCCTGTAATGTGTGCATATATATGCATAATGTGTGCATATATATATATATATATATATATATATATATATATATATATATATATATATGATGTGCTGACCGTAATATCACACAGGATCAGTAAACCTATTGACGGGTGGGGTGGGGGGGGGACTTCGTTTCTAGAGCACTAGTTCTTGACATATCAAAGGCCTTTGATAAGGTTTGACATAAAGGCCTACTTCACAAGCTTGCTAGCTATGGAATATCTGGAAATATCTTCTCAACTATCAAATTCTTTCTCTCAGATAGGTTTATAAAAGTAGTCGTTGATGGGCAGAAGTCTGAAGCACATAGTATCAACATCGGCGTGCCTCAAGGATCTATTCTGAACTGGGCCCAGCTCTCTTCCTGATCTTCATCAATGATTTTCAAAATCACGTTCTAAAATAATTTGTTGACATTTATGCAGATGACACAGCCATTTATGGCAACACTTTGAAGAGCATTAATGATCAAGATTTTTTTGATGCAATAACTTTAAAATTGAAAATTCAGGTGAATAACTTACATTATTACTATTTTCGATACATTAAAATAAGAGAGCGGAATGGGCTGGGCAGAGGTGAAAGAGGGGCGGGAGAGAGGGATGTGGAAAAATGGAGAAGGGAAAAGAGAGAAAGATAGAGAAATAGATTGAGAAAGATAGAGAGATAAGAGTTTTAATATTAACATGTTAAGGCACACTTTATAACCTCTTCGATTTTGTTTTTTATGCCCTCCTGGCAACACCGGGTAAACTTGCTAATATATATATATATATATATATATATATATATATATATATATATATATATATATATATTGCCCTACTAATGTAGGGACAGCCAGAAAATTTCCGTGGAAGACAATGGAAGGGATCTTTGAGTGCACCCCCAAGAGGGCTATGGGAGCACAACGCCCCCTTAAAACTTGAAATATACCCTATTTTGGTGAAATTCATATCATCTGTATAAAATTCCCCGGTGAAGACAATGGAAGTTGTCCTGAATTTCTACATTCCTCTCTATGTGCCGAATCTCTACATACCGCCACCTCCTTCCTGCAAGTGAGCCAAGGGGAAAGAAGACCCTTAAAACTTCAAATATGTAATTTAATGAAATTGAAAGTATATGTATAAGTTTTCCAAACTTTCAGCTTCTTCCGACTATATATGAGGGAGGGGGGCAGTAAAAAAGAAAAGAAAGTAATATGGTATGAGCATAGTGTAAACAGACATAGTAGAGTTCCTCATTCAATCCTGAACAACGTCGGGTATTCCTGCTAGTATATATATATATATATAATTGTTCTAGTGGTTCTACAGAGTGTGGAAAGAAATCTAATAGAGTGCTCAATTATTTGGATAAAAACATTATATTTATTTATTTATAAAAGAAATGTACAGAACTTAGAACTTTTTGGATATTGGCATTGGATTTTTGGTTGGGCAAAGGATGCTTAAATTATGTAATGGATTTTGATCAAAATTGGAATAAGGATTCTAGACATAAAATTTAATATCATTATACATTGACTTTAATTTTCGTAAGGGAACATTAAAGTGGCACAAAACTGTTCAGTTTAATTGTACCTGTTCTGGGACGGGTATTCTTCTAGTATATATATATATATATATATATATATATATATATATATATATATTTAGAGAGAGAGAGAGAGAGAGAGAGAAGGGGGTGTGTAGCATCAGTGCAGTTCCAACGAGAGAAAAAAGTATATTTAAAGAATTATGGTTACCAACGCTAGTAAAAAAACTTTTTCAATAATTATTTATTATCTTATCATTTTAACATTTTAAGTTTTTAAAAATATAATTTCATAACGCGTTTCGAGCATTTATCGTTTATCCAGTATGCTCTCTTCAGATGTATATTCCATTTGATAAAAGTGTTTCATTTGAGAAAACATTTTATTTTTCTTTCATTTAAGTGTCTGTTCCATTTGACAGAAAAAATGTTATGTATATATATTATGTATTATATATATATATATATATATATATATATATATATATATATATATATATATATCTATATATATATATATATATATATAAGGTTAGTGGGAAAGAACCCCAGTAGAGTGCTCGATTATTAAGACAAATTAAAAAATAAGAGACTGAAGAGAGTCCGGCATAGGAGGCCATTTATAGGTCCCCTTTGTTTTGATTTGAAACTGACGGTGCCGATGTTGTCTAAATCTTCTGTAAGTACACACACAGACACAGACACACACACACACACACACACACACACATATATATATATATATATATATATATATATATATATATATATATATATATATATATATATATATATAGTAAGCTATGAAAATATATTTATGGCAATTAAGGTACACAGAGGCTCCCGCGTTTCATCCCCTGGCTAATTGCCATAAATATATTTTCATAGCTTACTACCTAGCTCTACTTACGTATCGAGCACTGTTGAAGTAAATACTGAAAATCTGATACATAAAAACATTATATCTCCTTATAAAATTTGATGTGGATACATGAAATAGTAATTATATCTATATATATATATATATATATATATATATATATATATATATATAGATAGATAGATAGATAGATAGATATATGGCATTGGATTTTGGGTTGGGCAAAGAATTCTTATATTTCGGATTTTAACCTCATATCCCATTTCTTGTTGCATAAGCAATTTATCCACTTGCCTGCATCGTATATTTTTTTCTGAACAACTAACCGCGAAAATATTTGGCATTTGGTTGACTTCTTATTTGATGTTTCTATTATTCATTACACATGGGGAAGTTACCTGTTTACCCTATTTACAAGAACTATGACGACCTGAGCAATGGCATCTGGTAAGTCTTTTAGTATGATTCCCAAAGCCAGTTCTAACGCTGAGAGTTTGGTCATTTATAAAAACAGTCTTTACTTGTCAATGTTGGTGATTTCCTGTCGCTCTGTTTATGTGGCAAAGGTTCTAAGAGGTATTTGTTTTCTATTTGAAGTTTTAGATATTTGATAGTTCTGTTTTTGAAAACAGTGCCAGCGTTATGCCCCCCCCCCTCTCCTCATCAAATCTACGATACAGAAACCCCACTTAAAGACTTTGTAAATATTATAAACTAGAAATTTAAAAAAGCTTTTTATGTTATTATACGCCGATTCTACATATGTTTATATGCACAAAGCGTAAGTGAATGTCTAACGATAATATGAATATATATCTATCTTTTTGAATTTTTGAGATGAGGATTGATAATTTGGATTTTTTTTTGGACTACTGTTCTCATCTACAATACAGAACCCCCACTTAAAGACTTTGTAAATATTATAAACTAGAAATTTAAAAAAGCTTTCTATGTTATTATACGCCGATTCTACATATGTTTATATACACAAAGTATAAGTGAATGTCTAACGATAATATGAATATATATCTATCTTTTTGAATTTTTGAGATGAGGATTAATAATTTGGATTATTTTGTTTTTTTGGACTACTGTTCTCATCTTGGATGTTATTCTCACAACGCTTCGACTGATGTAACCTCCAACCTCCTCCATGCGTCTTGTCGAACTTTGGAATCTGTATGGAATTTCGAGATGAACCCTATTTAATCCACGGGGGTAGATTGTTCTCGTTTCATCAGTCAGATGGCTACTTTACTGAGAACTGATATTTACGGTAACTTAACTTATATTAAATATAAACTTTTTTTTAATGTGAATAGGTCACAAAAGATAAACCAAAATAAATTGTTTTTGACTAATTTCCCAACTGTATTTCCCTAAAAATAATTTATGTTGGTAATAGTAATGATTACATTGGTCAACAAAAAATTTGATTGCTTTGCTGTTTAGAAAAAAGTAGATGATGGAAGTCTTAAGTAATTCTTAATTATATTCTACGTATCTCTTATACTGAGGATTGAACATTAAACCTCCAAAAGGCTGTCACTTAGAGCCTTATCCGTTGCGCCACGAGTTCACATGAAGTTTGACAAGATGCGCCTGAAGAAGGCTGAAGATTACATCGGCTGAAACGTTGTGAGAATAACATCCAAGATGCTTACAGCAGTCCGAATAATCCAAATAGTACTAATTGGTAATCGTTACTATAAATCATTTTAAAAGAAATACAGTTGGGAAATTAGTCAAAACAATTTATTTTACTTTACCTACGTATTTGTGGCCTATTTGCATTAAAAACAATATATATTTAATATTTAATATAAGTTATACGCCTTTTAAGTGATCGTAAACATCGGTTCTGAGCAAAGTAGCCATCTTTGTTTAGTCAGAGGAAGTAAAATCCATAACGTAAACAAAGATGGCTACTTTGCTGAGAACCGATATTTACGATAACTTAACTTATATTAAATATAAACTTTTTTTTAATGTGAATAGGTCACAAAAGATAAACCCAAATAAATTGTTTTTGACTAATTTCCCAACCGTATTTCCATTAAAATAATTTATGTTGGTAATAGTAATGATTACATTGGTCAACAAAAAATTTGATTGCTTTGCTGTCTAGAAAAAAGTAGATGATTCTAGGTAAGTTCAAGCCGCTGAATTCAAATATAAAGTTACTTTTGCCCAATCAGGTCAAGGTTTCTTGCTTTTGAAATGGATATTTTTTCATGTATTGGCTTATTGTACGATAATCGATAATCTGTATAATGTGCTTTTAAGCAACTTTTCATTGTTTCTAATAACATTGATAGCTTTTATATAAATCATATTAACTTAAATTGTATTAAATTGTATTGTTAAATTGTTTGCAGGATTCATGTAGAATCTACATGAATCCTGCAAACAATTTAACAATAGCTCTTCTCCAATTGTAAACGGTTTTTTAGCCTTTGCAATCAAAAAAGATGCTTCATACGATGCCCGCAAATATTTTAAATTTGTTACAGAATGCGCTTCAATATTTGACTGTTGTTTTCTTGTAGATTGCAACAACCTTTCAAAGTACTCCACGGGTTTATTAACACAAGAAGGATGTTTAGTTTCGAGATGCCTTTTCAATTTTGCAGGCCTCCTGCTTTCGCTTGCTAAGTGCTCACTGCAAACCACACACATTGGGCGCTGCTCATTATTTATTTCAATGAAAGTGAATCCAAATTGTAAATAAGTTTTGTTGTACTTTCTTTTTTTCACATAAAAAAGCTTATTCTCTTTTGCTTCCGCTTTAGAACTTGTTACACCGCTTGCTATCGTGCCGGCATCACTCAAATCATCAGAGGTTTTTCTCTTGTTTATCAGCCACTTATCCATCGTCGATTTATCTTGTAATAAAATAAAAAATAGAAAATTATGGAATTAAAATAAAAATATCATATTATTTTGCTTTCTTGATGAAGTTTAACAATACCATTTAAATTAAAACGATTGTCAATTTATATTGAAAATTGATATGTTTGTTGTTAAATTAGTAAAAAAACAATGTTGAATATTATTTAAAAAATTCCATAGTTATAATTTTGGCGACCCCCTTTCTATGGTTATGCGACTCCCCTGGGGGTCGCGACCCCCACTTTGAAGACCTCTGATGTAGATATTTTCATTAGGAGATTGTATTAGGATGAAAAGATCTTTAGCACTTGAGGCACATTTTCCATGTGATTCCTCTGCTGCTGTGTAAGGAAAAGATATTTAGTTGATATAGTTCTTTTAGCTTGCTGTACATTTCCTTTGAGATCTCAATTAGTAAAGTTATTTATTCTATCAATTTATTTTAACTCTTTAATGCATTAGTTGCAGGTGACCAGAGCAATTCTTATTCCTGAAACAAGTTGTACAATGAATATGGAAACATCAAACCGGAAATGCTTGAATAACTCTGTTGTGTTCTATTATAGTTGTGGTTAATTTTCTTTCATGGAAACAGAATTAAATTTGACGATTTTGTGAAAACATTTCATTTTGCATATTTTGAAGTGATGCTTGGACATCAGGACAAATCATGGGCATCTCAGATAGTCTTGCAAAGACGAATTTGAGACAGTAAACTAAAAGTTTATGGAAAGGTTTACCATTTGGCATGCCAATGGCTTGGAGGGAACAGAAAAACATCATGATGGCTGTTACTTTTTTATTACTAGATTTTATCTTTTTAATTTGAGGAAATAGAAATTTGTGCAGTTCAAATTTCATGAAAAGACATTAAAAAAGTTAAATAATTTCATTTCCGGTTCCGGTACACCAAAAATCTGACATGATGAGAAAAAATGGACCATGTTTTTGGGTTCAGCATATTCGAATTATCCCAAATCATTTATTAGCTTCCTGACAGCAAAATATGTGTTGACATGTGTAGCTAGGAGCCAGTGCATTCATTTTTGTAATCACCAAAGATCAAAGAATTATCCAATTTTAATGAAATTTTCAGCATTTATTGACTAGATTATACATTTTTTATTTAATTAACTGATTTTATTTAAATCAGTTAATTAAATAAAAAATATATAATCATTAAGTAACTAGCAGGACTGGAAATTCCACGGTGCTTTTTACATAAATCTGTATAATTTACTAGTAATAATAATAATAATAATAATAATAATAATAATAATAATAATAATAATAATAATAATAATAATAATAATAATAATAATAATAATAATAATAATAATAATAATAATATTCCTTTTGAAATAATAAACGTCTGTCAGGGTCAATATTATTTAGTGACTCTTTCTTCTTCCACAAAAATAATTGTCATTATGAATAAAACAAATATGTCTCTTTATTTATTTATTTCAAATTGTACAATTTAATTCTTTTTAAAACAATACATAATCTCTGTCTTCTAACTATAATTGTCATTTAAATATTCTTCCAATCAATGGAAATGTATTTATTTAAAATTGTATTGTTTTAATCGACAGGACGATAAAATTCGATTTTAGAACAATTCATTTTAAAAGAGATAAAGCCGGAATTTTCTACCTTAGCGATATCAGATTAGTCACCAATCATCAACTTTGCTAATCGGACGATCTCATATGGCAAACCAGAAGAGTACTCGACTCAAAGTCAGCAGCAAACGGTGTTTGGTCAGATTTAGTTCCTGCTATTAAAGACTTCTTGTTTTGGACCGCTTACTCTTCTGATTTGCCAAGTTTTGTACTAATATTTATTTATTAATTTATTTATTAAATTGTTAGGTGAAAGTACAAAATAGTTAATAAAGTCTACCCCCTCCCCACGTTAAGAATGGCTTTCTAAATAATCTTCTACAGTTTATGGACCGTGTTGAAATAATAACGTTATTGTTTGGAAAGCCATTTTTAACTATTCTGTACTTTCACCTAACAATTTAATAAATAAATTAATAAATTTGAGAAACTGAAACTCTCGCCGGAAGTTATATTATGGATGAAGTTTAATATCAGGAACTAAATTTGACAGAACACCGTTTGCTGCTGATTTTAAGTCATATCCTCTTCTGGTTTGCCTCTCATTTTTTGTAAATGTATGTGTAAGGTGATAACGTACGTACGGACACGAAGCGGCTTAGTGTATTATTATATAGATTAAGGTATTTTTATTTTATAAATTGTACAAATTACGCTTATTCGTACTTATACGAACACACTTATGATAGCCGAACAGAAAGTGTTATTAATAGATATTAATGACCTTCAACTCTTAGCAGTTATTTTTAGATAATAGTGCGCAAACGTGGTAAGCGACAATAATCTGCATGAAAACAAAAAGAATGCTAAGCGTGAAAAAGCATTTATTTACATTACTTTCAAAAATATACTCCCTATGGTCGCATATTTTTGCTAGTACATATGACGAACGAACATATACTACACTGCTCCCCCCCCCCCCAAGAAGGAGGTAATGCCTGGGAGGATGGTATAATGACAACAGAACAGATACTACACTACCCACCCTCTCCTCCAAGGAGAAGGTAATCCCTGGAAGGATGGTATCATGACCACACAGAATAAATACTACAGTATACGCCTCCTCCAAAAAAAGAAAGAAAGGAGGAGGTAATGCTTGGGAGGATGGTATCATAACGAAGGAACATGTAGTACACTGCCCCCCCCCCCTTCCAAGGAAGAGGTAATGCCTGAGAGGATGGTATCATGACCACACAGAATAAATACTACAGTATACCCCTCTCCCCCAAAAAAAAGAAATAAAGGAGGTGGTAATGCTTGGGAGGATGGTATCATAACGAAGGAACATGTAGCACACTCCCCCCCCCCTTCCAAGGAAGAGGTAATGCCTGAGAGGATGGTATCATGACAACAGAATAGATACTACACTACCCCCCTCCCAATCAAAAAAGGAAGAGGTAATACCTAGGAAGATGGTATCATGACAATAAAACAGATACTATACTAAACTCCTCTCCGATGAATTGAGCATTGAAAGATAGTATATTAGTCTGAAATAGTATAGTAAACTGAATTGACCATTAAAATATAGTACATTAGTCTGAAATAGTATAGTAAACTGAATTGACCATTAAAATATAGTAATAGTCTAATTTTGGCTTCAGACAGACAAATACCAAATCTCCATTATTAATAGAATTTGCACCGTGCCCACGGGGTTTTTGACTGTTGCACTTCTTACCAGCCGTCTTCAGTTGTTTTTTGTCGTACCGGAAATCTTCTGATAATACCGAACTGAACTCCTTATTCAATCCACTGGGATAGACTGTTTACACTCTAGGTTCTATTTTATCATGTTACTTCAAATTCCTTCACCAGAGATTACACTGTAACTTCTAAGTATAATTCACTACAGAATATTTCTTAACCAACGCTTTTATCCACTATGCTAAGCGTCTAGTAGGACAAACATCATGCACATAAGAACAACGAAGATGAAGACAACAATTTGAAACATTTAAGTAATGACAATATAAGAAATAGCCTCGAATACAAAACGTTTTAGTAATCACTTCGTTTTATTTTATGCTATTACATTTGTGATCAGTCATGTTAGTTTTCAGCCTGACCGCGTGTTTCCAAATCTCTCTCTTTATGAAACTAGGTATATTTATACGTTTATATATTTGTATGTACAGGATTCACTCCTAAACTATGTATTTTCGAACACATCTGCTAGGCGTAAAGGTGGGTAATGTCGACTATATTTATTTAATTCAGTTTTGCATAAAATAAATTAAATAAAATATAGCTGACATTACCCATGGGCAAATTTGCATTAAATTTACAAGGGGGGTTTGTGAAAATTCAGATATTTTGTGAAATTTTAACTATAGATATTAACGTCAATTAATAAATATTCACCAAATTTCAGTTTCTTTAGAGTATTTTAAATCGTTTTAGAGGCATAAGATGAGCACAACTCCCCATTTGAAAATTCAAATATTTCAGATTTGCATTAAATTTGATCCATAGTCATTAGACACCAATTAAGTAAGATTCTCTGAATTTCAATTTCTTCTCAAGACCCCTTAAGCTTAAGCCTGTGATCAAAATTGGAATAAGGATTCTAGCATTATATGTTGAATTTAATCTTCGTAAGGGTACATAAAAGTGGTTACAAAACTGTTCTGTTTGGGTAATTAATTTTACCCGTCATGGGACGGGTAATCTTCTTGTTCTATATAAATATCTGGAGACCAGTTATGTTAATCTCAAGATGAATCTGGATTTAAAAGAATTACATGGTGTCGACATGTATTGCTTGTTCCATTTTGTTTTTCTCTAATGTTCCTATTTGTATTTTATTCATATTATGATATGTTTTCTCTGAATTAAACTGATTGTCAGTGGTAGATTGATGACACTGTGCTTTGATTCATGGTCATCGCAAATGGAAGCAATGTCTATAACGATATGAACCACTGATCGCCTACTACAAATTGAACCACCATGAATCAAAGTGACCGTCTCCAATCAGTTTTTAATGAGTCTACTTATGTCTCTATGGAGATAAGCAAATGGCTAATGAAGCTTTGCTCACTAGTTTTAGACTTTGACATACATCTTATGAAGTAGATAGACATTTTACAAAACGTCATATAAATTGAATAAAGCCTATTTTACATTAAAAAAAATGGCTGTGACATGAAACAGTACTCTCGGTGGTGAGACCCCAAATTGTACTCCCAGTAATGTGGCTCCAAACTGTACCCTAGGTGGTGAGGCCTCAAACTATACACCCCATTGTAAGGCTCCAAACTGTACCCCCAGTGGTGTGGCTCCCAAACCACCAAATATCAAGTTTCATCAACATTGACCAAATAACCTCATAGCTTATAATTAATCTAACACAAGAATGCAATTATGTATTGGATACAATTCCTATATTTTGTTTTGGAATTTTTGAGATGAAGATTGATCATTTTTATAATTTGGTTTATTTGGACTACCATTCTCATCTTGGATATTATTTTCACGTTTCGTCCTACCTTCACCAGGTGCATTAAATAAAGGGCACAGTTTGAAATTCCGTATATATTTCCGAGTTTGACATAAAGTTTGAAAAGATACACCTGAAGAAGGTCAGAGGTTACATCGACCAAAATGTTGTGAAAATAACAACCAAGATGAAAATAGTAGTCCAAATAATGTTACTCTTAAGTCCATCCTTATCGCTTCCTCCCATGTTTTCCTTGGCCTCTCCCCTGTGAACTGACTCAAGAACTCTCATCTATTCTTTCAACGTGGCCGTACCATCGAAGTCTACTGTTCTGCACACAGCTCCTTATACTGTTGGGATTTAATTTTAAGTATTTTATAATATAATATGAAATTAAGAAGATATTAAAGAACACATTTCTTGCTAAACTGATATGTGTGATGTTATTTTAACACCCAGATAATTCCTGGTATTCCTTCTAGACATAAATCAAAGTTGTTTTTTTTTAATATTGACAAATACTGAAGCACACAAATACTGAAGCACACAAATACTGAAGCACACAAATACTGAGCACACAAATACTGAGCACACAAATACTGAAGCACACAAATACTGAGCACACAAATACTGAAGCACACAAATACTGAAGCACACAAATACTGAAGCACACAAATACTGAGCACACAAATACTGAGCACACAAATACTGAAGCACACAAATACTGAGCACACAAATACTGAGCACACAAATACTAAAGCACACAAATACTGAAGCACACAAATACTGAGCACACAAATACTGAAGCACACAAATACTGAGCACACAAATACTGAGCACACAAATACTAAAGCACACAAATACTGAAGCACACAAATACTGAGCACACAAATACTGAGCACACAAATACTGAAGCACACAAATACTGAAGCACACAAATACTGAGCACACAAATACTGAATCACACAAATACTGAGCACACAAATACTGAAGCACACAAATACTGAGCACACAAATACTGAAGCACACAAATACTGAAGCACACAAATACTGAGCACACAAATACTGAGCACACAAATACTGAAGCACACCCACAAAAAGATGTTTCTGTTTTTTTTCAATCTTCGTCTTTCTGCAAGCTTCCTGTTGTGCATTAGGTGGTTACACGTGTGATTTTAGCAACAAGTTTTTTGTTGTTTTTACAGGATGGAGTTATTTGCCTGGCATAGTCCTATCCTTCACCTGTCATTGTTTTTATAAAAAGTGCAGTTATCTCCCCTGGGCGTGATTATTTTTGCAAGGTTCTAGGATTCTAATTGCTCTATTTCACTTCACATGGTGAAAAAAATGGCTTCATGCTTTTTGTTATTTTTTAAAGTTTTTACAATTGTTTTCTGGTACTAGTTTATACCCACTCCTTGAGCGGTATTCGTACAATACCTGGGTATGTAAATTTCCATCTTTACCTAGCTTATACCACTTTGTAGTTAGTATGAATAAAAATATTTATGAAATTTTGTGGAAAAAAATATGCTACTTAGTATTTGTATGAGAGAGTAAGTAACTACGATGAATGTATTTACATATTGTTTTATCGGTAAGAAACATTATAAATTATTTTTTAAGCGAAAATAATTCGCTTTGAACTAATGCTGAATACCTGAATATGTCTACTTTTTTGGCAGTTATCAAAAAAAAAAAAACGATGGTCACTTAGTTTGAAAATAATGTGTATGTAATCTTTTTTATGTTATTACGTTTGTAAAACACGCATCCAGTTTTTTAAAATTCTTTCAGACTTACGCAAGATTCGAAATCGGGTATTGACTACTGTCTTAGTAATGTGTACTCTGCCTATTTTTTTTTTGTGTCAACCAATCACATGTTTTTATTTGCACATGAACAAACAAACTCCAAAAACACAATCACTTTTGAATAGTATAAAGTGAACACAGCCATTCCTTACTCAGACTCAATCTTGCTTCATTCTGACATTGCACACCTCCTTACATTAGCTCTTTAGATCTTTGAATTTTATGAAAAATCGGCTCAAGAAATACAGGGTGGGCCAAAATAAGGGTCCTCGGGATCATCATTGGCCAAATCCTGGAGTCGCATAGCGTACTCAAGTCTTTTTTCATTATCTCGAGGTTGAAGTTCTTGAACTAGCTGCACTTTATATGGAAAATATCCTCTTTCTCTTAGCATTCTCCGAAGTGAGCTTCGAGAAATGCCAAGTTCTTTTGATCTCCTCCTTGTGGATGTGGATGCATCCTCCTCCAAACTTCTCTCCAATTCCTCGAAATTTTGAGCTGTTCGTACAGTACGAGGCCTACCACTTCTCGCCATGTCGGATATTCCTTGTTGGTCCCTAAAACGAGCAATAATTCCTCGGATTGCTTTTGCCGAAGGAGAGTTTCTGGTGTTGTAATGACGCCGATAGATGAGTTGAGTCTCCGAAATCGACTCATTGGATTTAAAGTACCACTCTATTATGAGGGTACGTTCCTTAGGGCTAATACGGCTCATGCTTGCTTCGGAAGGGGTCCTTTACTTATTCTAAAAAAAAAAAAATTAAAAAAATCAATAAATAAAAAAGTTATGAATTTTTAAAAATAGGACCCTTATTTTGGCCCACCCTGTATAAATATAGTAAAATTGTATTCTTCTTTGAATACGAGCAATCTGTAATATGATGTAATAAAAAAACTGGAAGCCAGAATAACTTACCGATAAGCTTTATTTAACTTTTCGTTGCTTAATGTTACAAATAGGATAAAATATCCACTCCTAATATACATGAATGCAGCATATTCCATTATTAACAAAGAGGTGATATGGGTATCAATTACTTTTGATACAACATTCTCCCCCCACCTACCTACTTATTTGTAGGGAATTAAGTCATCGCATCGACCTGGCCTCCTGCGGGTTCTTTAGGCATCTTGGTGGTTCACGCCCGGCATCCATCTCCAACCTAGACTCCTCAGGAGCTGACAACGTTTCGGGACTGTCTTGTGTGGCTGGCTTAGGCCTAAAAGATCTTGCTCCGAAACACTGTCGTTTTTTTTTGCGCTTCGGTCACTTGGTGTCTGAAGATTCAGTATGTCTTAGATATTGGGTGAAGCCGCTTTTGTGATACCCATCGGTCGTCAGAACTAGAGTCAGATTGAACTTTGTTAGAATATTCAGATTCGTTTTGTAGGGACTCTGGACTTGACGTATATGGTGCAAGATCACCTAAGTGGGTCTGGCTTGTTCTGTGAACCGGGACTGTATATCCCTCTGAAGCAGTTCTACATTCAGATACATTCGCTGCCAGGCTAGATCCCTTAAGGAGACAGTAAATTGCCTTCCTTCCGAATTTCGGACCAGGGCATTCGCTGGGGGTTCACTTCGATTAATTCTACCTCGGTCACTAATGGGTCATGTTTACTGTGATGAACATGGCATTTTAGTAAAACTGTTCTAGGTTGTGTGAGCCATGAGACGAGTGAGGTACCTGCTGAGCTTCGTTGTGGGAACGAGAAGAACCTTTCATGTGGAGTAGCGTTTGTCGTTGTATATAATAGAGTCCTAATAGTGTATAAGGCCACGCGGATGAGACTTTCCCAATCAGAGATCGAACTCGTGCGATTTGCGGCCACCAACTGTACTGTTTGTCATATAATGCCATTGTATCTTTCGCACTGTCCGTTGCCTTGGGAATTGTAAGTTCATGCAGAAATTGCTTGAGTTCATCCGACATAAAAGCAGATCCACAATCTGAGTGGATATCTGTGGGCACTCCAAAAACGACAAAAGGAAGCAGAGGCCTTGAATTACTGTTGCAGCCATTACGTTTGGGCAGGAGATGACAAATGGAAATCTTGAGTACTCGTCTATTATTGTGAGCATGTATTTATTTTTCGTTTTAGACGGTAGAGGGCCCTTAAAATCTAGGTTATGCCTTTCAAAAGGTTGTGTGGCCTTAATGAGTGTTGCTGGAGGGGGTTTGTATAGCCATGGCTTATTTTCTGCACATATCCGACAAGAGTTTGTAATTCTTTTACGTCTTCGGCAGAATATGGCAAGTTTCTGCTCCTGACTATGTGAGTCATTCTTGTGATACCTGGATGACACAATTCCCTGTGAATATTCTGAAGATCATCTGAGTCGGTTACCAGGCCACATACCCTTAAAAGTGCGTCGACCGTGTCATTCTCCTTACCAGGGCGGTAAGTGACGTTGAATGACTAGCATGAAAGCTCGATTCTCCATCTTGCTATCTTTTTGTTTTTTTATTTTGCTTGTTGTTTTCAGGTTAAACATAAACGAAACCGACTTTTGGTCAGTGATTAGTTTTAAATGTTGGTCGATTAGGTAATGCCTCCATTTTCATAATGACTCAACTATGGTGTACGCCTCTTTTTCTATTGCCAAGTGTCATCACTCGGACCGCGAAAGTGTTCTTGAAATAAAAGCTACAGGACGATCGGATTGTCTCAGCGAGGCAGCTATCGCACAGTCGGAGGCATCCGTCTCAACTAATAAAGGGATAAAAAGATCTGAAAATGTGGTATTTAGCAATATTAGAAATCATTTTGTCAATACTAGGCAGTGGATAGGCATCAAGTATATCTGTTGACAGTCTGGGAATAGTCAATGACCATCCTTTTCTTGTGATTTTCGGTGGCTGTTACGAGGACCTGGGCTCTGAATGGAGATTCACTTGGCTCTATAATTCCTTCCTTAAGCAGTTTTGTTTCTTCTGCTGCTATGAACTGTTTGTCCTCTTGTGAGTAGCGTCTTGATTTTACTGCTATTGGTTTGCAGTCAGGAGTCAAGTTTGTAAAAAGTGATGGGTGCTGCACTTTGACAGCTGCTAGTCCGCATACCCTTAGGACCAGCTCGGAGCCACCAAAGAGGATTTCAACACATGAATGTTGTTTTAGGAAATTGTGAGCCAAAATCATTTAGCAGCAGAGGTTTTTCATTACCAATAATTTGATCCCTTGATAGGAGTTTCCTTTTAGTTTCAGATTAACCATGCAGTATCCAATTACATGGAACGATAAAGATGAATTTGCCATTGATATTTGGTAGGAATAAGGAAAGATTTCCCATTTATTTGCTTTTACGATACTAGCATTAATAAAACTTTCGGAATTACCTGTATCAATAAGGGCATGGATAGCCAATCAATTTATTTTAACCCTCACAATTGTCTTTGAGAGGCAGCTGGGGAACGCAGCTGATACTGTACTTGATGATACAGTAACAAGAGTAGCTGAACGTTTTTTTTGTGAAGAAGCTGATTGACAAACTTTCGAAAAATGTCCCTGCTTACCACACTTGTGGCATCTAATGTATCGAGCCAGGCATGACGAACGAGAATGTATACAGAGGCCACCAAAGTAGCATGTGGATCCAGCTGAGACGGCAGTGATAAGTTGTTTGTGATCATTAGATGGGGGTGGCATCTTGAACAATGGAAGAATTTTGAACATGCAGAGGAGGGGCTACAATAGCAGCTCCCAAAATCTCAGGTTGTAAATAGAAGACAGACTGCTTCTGTGCCATGTCCAACGTTAGAGCTTGTTCATAAGCTGTTGGCAAGTCTAGGTCTTTATTCTCTAGTAGTCTTTGTCTTATTGGGTTGGACTGTATTCCATTAATAAATGCGTCCCTGATAAAAACATCTCTCGCTTGGTTCGCAGTTAAGGCTTTAAATTCACATTCGCGACTTAATGCCTTTAGAATCTGAAGGTACTGTTCAAGGCTTTCTTCTGGTTGTTGATGCCGGGTAGCAAGTAAATGTCTACCAAAAATGGTATTTTTTTTGTTGACAAACATGGCTTCTAAAATGTCCACGGCAATTTCATAATTCTAACATTCAGATAAATTTCTATAAATTGGAATGGAAGCATGATGTAACAGAAGAGTATATTTTTCAGTACCTGTTAAAGTCGTGTTTGAAGATAACTGTAGCGTTGTAAGGAATCTTTCGAACATTTTTTTCCAGTGCCACCATTTATCAGTAGAATCCGAGTCAGACGTATCGAGGTCTAGACGGTCGGGTTTCAAGTAGCGTTCCATAACGAAGTTAAATAAATTGTAATAAAAACTGGAAGCCAGAATAACTTACTGATAAGCTTTTCATTGCTTAATGTTACAAATGGGGATAACATATCCACTCCTATTATACTACACGAATGTAGAATATTCCATTATTAACAAAGGGGTGAGATGAGTATCAATTACTTTTGATACTACATATGTATGTTGGGATACATGCCACTGATATTTTGATCCACTGCGATCTTGAAAACCATGTTTACGTTAGTATATTTCCTCACATAGACCCAAATATTTCATTACTTAAGAGGACGGTTTGACAAGTATTCGTTGGCATTAAATTTGAAGACAACCGCATTGTAGTCGACAGGAAAGTAGTCCCATGGTAATGTGTTCCGTAGATGCAAAGTTCTTAGAAAAAACCTCTGTTCATGGAAATTTTCTTTGATGTGAGACACATGGAGGAAGGAAAATTCTTTGCAGTGCTGGTAGAAGACGAGTTCTTGCTGTAAATGTCTTACTAAGAGGACCCAAAGATTGGAGCTCAGTCGAACACCTTCCATGGAAATAACGATATCTTTTTGATTTCTTTGAAGTATTTTCATGGCCAACCCTATAACAGGCCAAGCGATCATGCAGCTGAGGTATTTTTCTTGAGGCAATGTAAATTTTCTAAGATAATTGATATAGCAATTAAAAACAAAGGGAAATTTACCCTATGAGATTAGTTTGATGTTTTTATGTGTTTTACATACCAAAAAATAAAAAAACACAATTAGCTAATTGATAAATTTGACAATTATTGACAAATTCTAATAAATAAAGAGGCAGGTAAGTTTGAATAAACAAAGGCAAATGCATATTTCAATGAGTGATTTTTATTTCAATGTGGGATTTTTGTTTAGAGAATTTGTACTTAATCATGGCCATGGTTAGAATCCTTTCAGAATTAAATTTTCTAGGAGCAATGAGAGTGAAGTGTTAGCAGCTAAGAAGATCTCTGCTGACTGAATGTAAAACTTTCCTTCTTCAGAGACACCAAATGTTAGATCTCTTGGCCTGTTATAGGAATGGCCATGAGTATTTTCCTTTCATCATTTGAATATTATGTTCATCTAATTCCAGGTTTCCACGGAATCCAAACTATTACTACGTCAACCGACACCCGAAAATTAAACCCACTATGAGTCTAGTGGAGGAGAATTACCTCCACCCCAACGCCAACTCCTCTACAGTCGGATCCTCTGTTTCTCTTCCACCCCAAGAAGGGTCTTTACTTAGAAAAGCAAGCGCCAACAGGTTCCAACGTTTTGATTCTGGTGAGTATATTTTTATTTTATTAATGTTTAAATGTTGTTGTTTTTGTTTTGTTTTTTTTTACAGAAAAAAGATCTATTTTCTCACTAGAAGAATACCCGTCTCAGGACGAACAAAATAATTCCCCAAACAACAGTTTTGTAACAAAGATCAAAATCAAGATATAATGATACTAAACCTTATATCTAGAATCTTTATTCCAATGTTGATCAAAATTCATTACATGATTTTGATTCTAGAAAATATCTCAAATTTAACTAAAACTAAAGAAGAAATTGAAATTCAGGGAATCTTGCTTAATTGGTATCTAATGACTATGAATCAAATTTAATGCAGATCTGAAATATTTGAATTTTCAAATGGGAGGTTGTGCCCATATTACACCCCCTAAAACCCCTTTAAAATACTCCCAAAGAAACTGGGGAATAGTTATTAATTGATGTCTAATACAAAATGTTAAAATTTCACAAAATCAGCGGTATCTGTATTTTTACGAAGAGCTTCCACCTTCATTTTGACTCCTTTGCATAAAACTAAATATAGCCCACATTTTGACCCCTTACACCTAATAGCTGTGTTCCAAAACTCATAATTAGTTTAGGAGTGAATTCTGTACACACAAATATATAATTTTGATTAGTTTATTTATTTATTAGCAGGAAGACCTGGCATTGCTCGGGATTTAATGAGGATCACTACTCTGTCCCGTTTCACTATGTTCATAACACCATATTACTTTTGATTTCTTTTTCATTGCCTCATGTTTCCCCCCCTAATATAGTTGCAAGACACTGAAATTTTGGAAAACTCCCTGAATTAGTGTCTTATACATATGGTTATATGGTTTAAATTTCATAAAAAAGGGACATTTGAACTTTTAAGGGGGTTCTGACCCCATAGATCCCTTAGAGGAGGTACATAGAGATGCAGCACATTGAGAAGCATGTAGACATTTGGGACCATTCCTTCCCCAGAAAACTTAGAGATTCGGGACCACTTCCATTGTTGTCCCCGGAAAATTTTCTACATATGATTTAAATTTCATAAAAACAGGATATGTTTGAAGTTTTTACAGGAGTTCTGCCCCATAGCCCCCTATGGGGATCACTTAGAGATTAGGGATCACTTCCATTGTCTTACCCTGAGAATTTTATATATATTTTAGGAGAGTAGAAAGTGAACTTTCGGTTTTCTTTCGGCAGCCTCGTAACCCTCGCTCTCTTTATTTTGTTCTTTAGTCCTCACATTTCATGAGTGATGTTTTTGGCAAAGGGGGAAGAAGTGCTGTTTTCTGAGTCGAAATCTATCCATCTAACACTTATCGTTGGCTAGTTTTTGACCTTGAAGTAGTATTTATTTTTTTAACTCCTCACATCAAGTGGCTTAATGCCTTGTCTGGAGCGATTAAAAAAAATATGATTTAAATTTCATCAAAATAGGATATATTTGAAGTTTTAAGAGGGATTCTAATCCATAACTCCATTGAGGGGGTGGGGGACATTTAAAGATTTGGGACTACTTCCATTGTCTTTCCCAGAGAATCTTACATATAAATACACCTTTAGTTCCACTTCTTTGTGGAATTACGCTTTTTTGTAATTCAGAAAAACGGATTTCTGCTTAAATCTGCCATTTTTTTAATTAAATAAGAAAACTGATTTCTGCCAGACGTCCTTATTTTTTCATCATTTTGCTCGATTTTATTCCTCTTTCGTTTTTTCCCTTTCTTTTTTCCTCTTTCTTTTTTCCTCTTTCTTTTTTCCCTTTCTTTTTTCCTCTTTTTTTTCCCTTTTCTTTTTTCCTTTTCTTTTTTCCCTTTCTTTTTTCCTCTTTCTTTTTTCCCCTTTCTCTCGTTCTTTCTCTTTTACTATCTTTTGCTCTCTTCATCTTCCTCTCTCCGTCTCGTCTTGTCTTGCCTGGCTTCACTTTCCTTTCCTCTTTCTTTGAAAATGTTAATTTTACCATGCTCCAAACGATTCACAGTGCGAGTAGAAGATATTTGTGTCATCAAAGAATGACTTCTTGTCTCCGTCCCCCCCCCCTCTCCGTTCCTCTTCTTCTTTTTTTCTTGTTTATTTCTTGGACCAAACATAGTTTTAATGTTTTAAACTTTTATTACGCATAGAACATTTTGGACATTCTTTTTACACAAAAAAGCTTATTTTAACGGAATTTAAAAAATTATAAGCAAAAATGAACTTAAAACATACAAGTCGATACTTTCAGTATGAAATAAAAAGTATTGTAGGTATTTGCTATATACCCCCCCCTCCCCCCCCCCCCCCCCCCCCAGCAAAGACTATTTTTAGGCGATTATGTGTGAACATCTTGAAAAACTTAATGGAAAGAAGAAAAAAATACAATTATTTTAGAATTTAGATTAAGGGATCAGTTTTGCATATGAATCTAAAGTAAAATGATCCCCCATTTCCTGGCCATTCTAGCGTTTTAGGGCATTAACCATTGTTTGCTTTGCTATGGGAAATGAATTTTATGGTATGATGAATAGTTGAGTTACTTGGCACTGTGATTTTATTATTTGGACATGATGGTACATCTGGTCAGCTATGGCAAAACATAATTTTCTTTTCTTGTTATTTCCAACCCAGAAGATTTGTGTATATGCCATGGCCATCCCTATAACAGGCCGGGCGATCATGCAGCTGGGGTCTTTTACTGGAGGCGATGTGAATTTTCTAAGATAATTTATGTAGCAGTTAAAAACAGGGAAACTGCCCTATTACATTAGTTTGATGTTTTTATGTATTTTACATATCAAATAATAAGAACCACAATGAGGTAATTGATATATTTGACAATTATCGACAAATTCCTATAAATGAAGAGACAGGTAACTTTGAATAAACAAAAGCAAATGCATATTTCAATGAGTGATTTTTTTTAGAGAATTAAAATTTTTTTTTTTTTTAACGTAGTTCACCCCAAACAAGGCAGCCCGCCACTGTAGACGTAAGGGGCTACTGAGAAGAAAGAAAAGGGGAGAAGGTTGGGGGGGGGGGGGGTCAACCTAAACTGGGATCTGCGCAGCGAGATGTCTGTTTACATTAATTTTAAATTTCTGCATGTCAGTACTGTCGGGGAAACAGGGAGCAGGGAGGGAGTTCCAGAGGCCAGCACGAGGAAAGAAGCTATTTGAGTAGAAAGCTCTCCGGCATCTGGGGACCGCCACAGTGAATGGATAAGATTTAGTTGATTGTCGAGTTGGTCTAGTGAATTTACGTCAAGGGGGCACCAGAGTAGCCAATAGTACTTAATCATGACCATGGTTAGAATCCTTTTAGAATGAAAATTTCTCGGAACAATGACAGTGAAGTGTTAGCAGCTAAAAAGTGCCCAGTGAGGATATAATTCACTTCAGTTGTAATTTTCTACTGGTCTAGAATGCTAACTACATAGTAAGTTGTCTACATGCACAGAAATCTGTTACGATGTGAGGCGAAAAGGTTTGCCTCAACAGTCATTGCTTCAGCTATAAATATCAGAGTCCACTTCAGTTAGCCATTAAACCATACTCAGGCCTTGTTTTGCAAGCCCACTTGATGTTTGCGATCTCCCTCTTCATATCCACCCACGACAATCAAAGCTGCCCTTCTCCGTGGTGACAGGTGGGTTATTGTGGACACCTGGACACCGGCTAATACATACCTTTGGCATTCGCTTCCTCTCCATTTTGTTTAGTATCTACAGTCACACTTAATTATTTACTTGGCTACTTCTTGTTTCTTCTCTCTCTCTCTCTCTCTCTCTCTCTCTCTCTCTCTCTCTCTCTCTCTCTCTCTCTCTCTCTCTCTATATATATATATATATATATATATATATATATATATATATATATCACCTTAGAGGGTTATTTTTCTTTTTTCTTTTCTTTTTTTCTTTATACTGTTAAAAAGTAAAGGCACCAACAACATTCGTATGATACCTATATAATAAGAGGGTGTTTTGCAAGTTTTGAATTCAGGTATTTTTAAGTCCAACTTCTGGAAAGAAAAATAAATTACAAGTTACAAGTGTTATAAACACACATTGGGGAAAAATGTTGTATTAAGAAACGCATTTACAAAGAAAAGGTTCATTATAGAAACTTTGGGAAAAAAGGTTTTATTATAGGAACACATTAGAGAAAAAAGTTTTATTATAGGAACACATTAGAGAAAAAAGTTTTATTATAAGAACACATTAGAGAAAAAAGTTTTATTATAGGAACACATTAGAGAAAAAAGTTTTATTATAGGAGCACATTGGAAAAAAGTTTTATCATAGGAACACATTAGAGAAAAAAGTTTTATTATAGGAGCACATTGGAAAAAAGTTTTTATTATAGGAGCACATTGGAAAAAAGTTTTATTATAGGAACACATTAGAGAAAAAAAGTTTTATTATAGGAACACATTAGAGAAAAAAGTTTTATTATAGGAGCACATTGGAAAAAAGTTTTTATTATAGGAGCACATTGGAAAAAAGTTTTATTATAGGAACACATTAGAGAAAAAAAGTTTTATTATAAGAGCACATTAAAGAAAAAAGTTTTATTATAGGAGCACATTGGAAAAAAGTTTTATCATAGGAGCACATTGGAAAAAAGTTTTATTATAGGAACACATTAGAGAAAAAAGTTTTATTGTAGGAACACATTAGAGAAAAAAGTTTTATTATAGGAGCACATTGGAAAAAAGGTTTTATGGAACATTATGGAACAAGGTTTTATCATAGAACACATTAGAGAAAAAAGTTTTATTATAAGAACACATTGGAAAAAAGGTTTTATTATAGGAGCACATTGGAAAAAAGGTTTTTTTTATAGGAACACATTAGAGAAAAAAGTTTTATTATAGGAGCACATTGGAAAAAAGGTTTTATTATAGGAGCACATTGGAAAAAAGGTTTTATTATAGGAACACATTAGAGAAAAAAGTTTTATTATAGGAGCACATAGGGAACAAGGTTTTATTATAGGAGCACATTAGGGAACAAGGTTTTATCATAGGAACACATTAGAGAAAAAGTTTTATTATAAGAACACAATTTTTGTTAAGTATATTTACCAAAAAATTAATTAGCCATATTTTATCATTTTAAATAGGTGTTATAAGTCAAACGACATAATCACACGTCTTCATAATCACTGCATGTTATTGTCCAATAATAATCGCAAATATGACAACAACTGAAATATTTATGTAAAGTAAACCTAATGACACAATGCACTATGTAATAAAACATTATTATTAGAAAATAATTCATATATAAATAAAAAGTAAAAAACGGAAATAATAACCGAGCAAAGGCGAGGTGGTATTTCTTGTTTGTTATGTAATAATGTAAATTATAAATTTGGTGAAATATGCTTGAACATTGTCATTATGAAAAAGTGTTTGAATTTCATGCAAAGCGAATTTTCATTTTATCTTTTATAGCTATAGTATATGTGATTAAAAATTGTAATAAGTCCAACAAAAATTGATGATCTAATGTCGACACTACCATAAACCAAATCAAAAATCTGAAGTATGTAGATATAGAATCATGCCACACACGATAGGTTAATCTTGCAAGATTACTAAGCCTATCATCCAATTTAAGTATACTATACCAGAACGTTCCCTTACTACAACAAAGCTGTCTACAATAACGTATTTAAAGAACACATCACATAAATACCAGTATTGTAACTGCACCCTCGTTACTCCCTGATGTGCTCCTCTTTTTGTTGTATTAGTGCAGGGGCGGGCAACCTTTTCAGAGCGAGGGCCAGACGAGACTTTTGGAAGGAGATCGCGGGCCGGAGTGAAAAACGAAATCTCAGAATTACTATATTTTGTTTACATGAATTAATTGTACAACAATTGCATTGAACACTTTACAAATCTGATATTTTTTTCTCAAGAGACGTCACATACAGTGATGTTATAAAAGGCATCGACGAAGAGCCATTTTGAAATCATAAAAAATGATGACGGGTGAAGTAACAAGTTGATCCAGCATTCGTTTTGACACACCTCACATAGATTCTATGTTTCATGCCGTTTCCTCGTCTTTCGTTTCATCTTTGCCTCTCTCTTTCTTTTTTCAAGGATTTGAAATTAATAGTTAAAGAAAAATTAAATATACATGCATCATCACTCGCTGCTATTTATACATTTTTATCCAACTGTAAATCTTAATTGAAACCTACTTTTACGTCTATGTCACAAAATGATATGAGTTTTACTGGGAGGTCCGCGGGCCGGATTGCAATAATAAAGCCTAGCAGTGTGGCGGGCTGGACGCTAAGCCTTTGCGGGCCGGATGTGGCCCGCGGGCCGGAGGTTGCCCACCCCTGTATTAATGTGTAGTACAGGAATATTAACAAATTATTTTGAAGCGAGACAATGGTGTCTTCTCTAACAATGATGCCCTGTATGCCAAAAATATATTCTCTTTCATCGGGAATGCGGTAAATAATCCGCCATCCTCCACTGCCAGACTCCAGCTCTGGTCCATCACTTTTACTGCAGTTGTCATTAAATTTTATTCTTTGAAATCAGGGAATTTTTTCAAATCATCAGGGAAAATCATGGAGTTATGGAACTTTGAATGTATAAGAATTTTGAACTAGTTTCCTTGCCGAGATGTCGTGTAGTCAATGTTGTTGGTAAGGCCACCCAAGGTGGCAAGGTGTCGAGCAAGGAGACAGACGAAGTCACAATGGTGTCTCTAGACAGAAGAGCCTAATGAAGCCAATGATCGGGTAAGTTAATGAGGACTGCAACTACTCCATCTGCTCCAGTCGCCTAGGATCTCCGTGCTATTGCATATAGCACATTGATTTGTGAAATAGCCTGCTTTCATCATCTTTAGGTATTGGTATGATGAATAAAAGATGAAGAAACTACACTTGTCTTATGTCCTCATTCCCGAGAAGTTTTTGTACATAGCTATGATGGAGGCAGGCTTCCTAAGGAAACAATACAAATAAGAAACATATTACTCATTTATTCATACATACACACACATGGACATATTACAACAGATTATAATGGTTGCCCTTATCATACATCAATGGACATATTGATACCTATCTAGTGTACACTTGAAAAAAAAACACACACACACACAAACAGGTGTCTGGTCTTTAGGGATGAGGAATAAAGATGAAGACACTACACTTGCCTTATGTCCTCATTCTAGAGAAGTTATTATACATAGCTATGATGGATGCAGGCTTCCTAAAAAAACAATAAAAAAGGACACGTATTACTCAATAATACATACATAGACATATTACAACAGATTACAATGATTGTCCCTAACATACATCAATGGTCATATTGATACTTATCTAATAACGAGATGTCTGAACAGCGAATTGATGAAGACCACTAGGCAAGCAGGTGAACCAAGGTGGAAAATATTACTCATTCATTCATTCATTGATTGATTGATTCATTCATTCATTCATTCATACGCAAAACAGTTAATATGTTATTTCAAACTTAAGCGTGACAGAACAGTGAAAATGCTATTTCAAACTTAAGTGTGACAGAACAGTGAAAATGCTATTTCAAACTTAAGTGTGACAGAATAGTGAAAATGCTATTTAGCATGACAAAACAGTTAAAATGATATTTGAAACTTTAGTGTGAAAGAACAGTTAAACTTCGAAACAGGTAAAATGCTATTTCAAAGTTAAGCGTGACAAAAGAGCTAAAATGCTATTTCAAATTAAAGTGTGACAGAACAGTTAAAATGCTATTTATAACTTAAGTGTGTCAAAAGAGTGAAAATGCTATTTAAAACTTAAGCGTGACAAAACAGTTTAAAATGATATTTCAAACTTGTTTCACGAAACAGGTAAAATGCTATTTTAAACTTAAGTGTGACAAAATGCTTAAAATGCTATTTCAAACTTAACGTGACAGTACAAAGAAAACACAACTTCAAAGTTAAGCGTTACAGTCCAACCAACGGACAAGGTGTCTGCAAAAAATGCTTGGTCGCATCTGGAAAATAATGGGAAAGTAATCTATTAATATAAATGTGTTTTTAATCTGTCGACAGGTTTGTTTGTTTTGTCCTAAACTCAAACCCCAATATAAATATAAACATTTGAACCTGATATAACTTTTAAAAGAGGATGGTTTATTACAACGTATATCGTGTACAAAACAATGGCACTACCGATAATCCAATAGGATTAACCTAATGCACTCGAATACAGTCCACTATACATACTACTGCTCGTAGTATATATATATATATATATATATATATATATATATATATATATATATATATATATATATATATATATATATATATATATATATAGTCTGTAATATATATATATATATATATATATATATATATATATATATATATAGTCTGTAATATATATATATATATATATATATATATATATATATATATATATATATATTACAGACTAGTACACTTATCAGCCTTGAGGGGAGTCAAGTATCCCATCACAACAGAACCTTAACCCTACATAGGAAGAAAAGGATCGCACGCGTACACTCATGAGAGAACTTGCTTCTTCACATTGCAGACCACCTCACAGCATCTTTCTTACCCCTTCCCACCCGAAAGCTGACATCGAAACTACGGTAGTTTACGAAGGTGTAAACCTAAAAGCACCTGACAAATAATTGCCGTAGACATCGAAAAACAAAATGATATCTATATGTTTCTACTATTAATCCACCCGAGCATTTTATGTGATTTCTGTGCAAGTATTTTTGGACTGATCTGTGAACCGTTGACACTTGTTTATTATGCGGAAACTGACTATGGAGGTTTTCTCCCACGACCAGCAGGTTTATGCGCTTTTCAACTGTAAACTATGAAAATCGAGCAAAAAAATGGTATGTTTTATAATCAGGGTTTCGTTCTTTGTTACGACAGAGGCGCGTTTAAAAAACTCCTGTTTTTTCTTTTGCTATGGAACGCAAATGAATAAGTGACTGTTTGCCTTTACAAACTTTCAGGCCAGAAATTACTTTTAAGGGCTTCGGGATTACGATCGAATTACGAAAGATCACGATATAGTAAACATTGATAAAAAAAACAAAACAAAAAAAACAAAACATAGCTGACATTATTTCGTGATGATTCGGAAGTTATTTTGAAGCCTTTAAACTGTCGAGTAGAAAGTAATTTCCGGTTTAAATTTTAAAAAGTCAAGCATTGTGGTTCATTTGTGTTCCGAGGCCAAAGAAAATATGAATTTTCGAACGGACCCCTGTCGTATCAAAGGACTCATTTTTTTCTGCCTTTTTGTTTATCAAGTCGTCCATTTTGCTTTTGGTATACAGAACTGCTATTTCCTTAATTTCTTTTCTTTTTTCCTTTTAAGATCTTCATAGTCTTTTTTTTTGTACCTTCCTTTCTGCATTTTTGCTTTCTCTTCTTTGTCTCTTTATTTTTTCATTCAAGTTTTTCTCGACTTAGATCTTCCCCTAACAGAGGAAGTTTTAATTTTGCCCCATAAACAGTGCCATTCTTAGAGTTAATAGGGGTTTTCATAGAACCACCCGTCTCCAAACCAGGCTTCAAAGTTGTTTTATTTTTTGTACTATTGTAGATTACCCCTCCCCCCGAAAAAAAAAAATTAGATTCTACTTTCTTTAGGCGATTACGTGTGAACACCCTGAAAAACTTTGTGGAAAAAAGAAAAACAAGAAAACACTTATTATAAAATTTGGTTATTTTCCCTAAAAGTGAGAATTGTCCAGAAATAGGGGATCATTTTATCTTTTAATTCTAAAATAATTGTTTTTGTTTCTTCTAAGTTTTTCATGGTGTTACTGCTGTAGTCGGCTAAAACATGTAGAATCTCATTTTTGGGGGGCCGCAGGGTGTTAATCTACAATTAAATTTTCCTATATATATATATATATATATATATATATATATATATATATATATATATATTTCTCTGGGTTAGGGGGTTACAGTGCCTTTTTAAAACACCCGATTAGAGACGGGAGCCCTCACATCAAACTGACCTTATGTCTACCTTGGCCATCGTGAGAAGGGGCAAGTAAATAGAGTTTGCTGTTTTTTTTTAGACGACTTTATCTTTCTTCATTTGGCGATAGTTTTGAGACGAGATGTTTTATTGACACGATTCAGACAGTTATCCCCATCGTGATTGTTTAATGTTTGTTTACTTTCCATCCTTTACGAAGAAAATGTGATATTTTCCTTTTGGATTTAATTATTTTTATTCTTTTCTTATTTTTCTAAATTAAGTCTTTCTTTCTTTAGATTTAAAAAAAAAATTGTTTACAATATTTCAGAGATGAAATGAATAACATTAATATCCCCCCCCCACACACACACACATACGCACGCACGTGCGACGTTGGCTAGGAGTGAATTAGGATAAGTGTACCCCTGCTCTCATCCCTGAACCCTATGTTATTATTTTTAAATTTTAAATTTCTATAATTTTAAATTTTCAAGTCATAAAGTAGTGATATCCACAGACTATGAAATTCAATCTTTAAAACGAATTAACATAATGGACGGACACTCAAGCATTATAGTTAAGAAATCGAAATCAAACAAAATATACAACAAATAACTTATACCAAACGCAATAAATTTTAATTTTTAACCGATATGTAGAGGGTATTTTTTTTTTAAATATCACACCCATCGTACCCTCCACCCAATAATTAAGAAAAAAGTAAAAATCATATTCTACTTGTTTAAATTTGTTTAAAAATGTTTTCGAAAGTTTGAGACTGTTTACAATCGCCCAGATTGTAAACAGTCAAAAAATTGAGATTTTAAGACGTACAAAGTTGTGAAAAACGGACTATGGTAAAAGACGAACAAGACTGATCCCCCGTCTTAAAATCTCAATTTTTAAAAATTTCTTTCCAAAACCCCCGGAATTCTCTCGCGACATGATAGGTAATTGTAAACAGAAGAATAATTTAACAAATTTGAGATGGTCAAAAAGAGGGGAATCAGTCTACGTTGAATTTACATTGAAAACTGATACCCCGTCTTAAAATCTCAATTTTTAAAAATCTCTTTCCCAAAACCCCGAAATTCTCTACTAACATGATAGGTAATTGTACACCGAAAAAGATTTTTTTTTAATATTGAGATGGTCAAAAAGGGAGGGGGGATCAGTCTACGTTGAATTAACATTGGAAACTGATCCCCCCTCCTAAAATGTAAAATATTTGAATTTTTTTCCCAAAAACCCCAGAATTCTCTAGCAGCCTGATAGATAAGTGTACACCGAAAAAAGAAAAAAACATGGTCAGTA
Source organism: Sepiola atlantica (assembly GCA_963556195.1). NCBI lineage: Eukaryota > Metazoa > Mollusca > Cephalopoda > Sepiida > Sepiolidae > Sepiola > Sepiola atlantica. The sequence continues at coordinate 37,605,132 of OY744546.1, read as the reverse complement.
AAAAGTTGTGAAAAACGAACAGTGGACAAAGACGAACATGTGCCATTATTTTTATGGTTAGTTTATGGTTAGGTTAGGGTTAGCTTAGATATACCTACAGTGACCCCCTACGCCCCCCCCCAAAAAACCCTTAAAATTTTAATTTTTTTCACCGCTTAAAAAAGATTTCCCCCAATTTTTATTTATTTACATGTTTTAATTTATTTTTAAAGCAAAAAAAAAAAAAAAAAAATCATTAGTCGTTACACGTCTCCATTTATCGCTAGCTGGCCAGGAAGTGGGTGCTCACTTTACGTTAAATTTATATAGGAAAGTGATCACCAACTCTAAAATATTTAATTAAAAAAATCCTTCTTTGCCGATATTTTTCCAGGCTGTTTACATGTAATCGTCCCCAAAATGTAAAATTTGATTTTTTTGAGGGCGTAAACTACGATGAGTGTGATAGTAAAAAATTACCTTTTAAAGTGTTGAAACTGTTATTAACTCCGAATATATTATCGTCACTTTCACTTAGCCAAACACGAGTAAATAAAAAATAGCAGTCGATTTTGTTTAGCGATGGTCGCTAATTTCAGACTTAAAAGATAGTAAAAAAAGTTTACCCTACCACTAACCCTATGTCCGGGGTGCCAGTCAGACTTAGGGTTAATAATAAGATAATAATTTTTTAAAACTATCTTTAAAGGAATGAAACAGCAACAACAATACAGATGTGGCGGCCATATTGAATTTTACTGTATGCGAAAAGACAGATATCGATGAAATCTTATGTTGAAATAAATTTAAAAAAAAAATAGTTTCAGAACTTTTAAACTATACAGATTGGTAAAAAATTAAATTTTCTTGCGTTTGGTAAAAGTTATTTGTTGTATATTTTGTTTGTTTTCAATTTATCAGCTGTTAACTATAAAAGAAAGAATGCCAAATAAGGTAATTTAAGTTTATATTTTTATGATTTTTTTTGTTAAGGAAAAAAATTATTTTTCCCATTTATTTCAGTCTTTAAAAAAAAGTTTACTTCTTTTTAAAAATATTTATTTTAATGCATACTTGTGTATGAAAGAATGTTTATTTATTTAAAAATTGTATCGGTTTAAAGACCAGTCACAATGCAGATATTTTATTTTTATAAATAAACATATTTATTTATTTAAATTCTAATTTTCGACCCATAAAAGAGTTGTAGCAGTTACATGAGTACACTATTTTGTATTGATCCATGTGACAACCAGTGACATGTGATTCGGCTTGGCAATTATGTAAACATCGTCTCCTCATCATGTGTGCATATAGCACGTCTATGTGTAACGAGATTCATGTGCGATGAATCATCTTGACACAAAAACCAGATTACATGATCAACATAACACTTCAGTCCCAGCCTGTATTTCAAACAGACAAGACGTACATTCCTGCACTCTCTACCAGCCCTGCGGTAGGCGAGTCAATGAACTCCAGGATAATATTATTTTGTTTTGTCTATCAACCCATTGTACAACCTTCATTTTGTTCCTGTGCAAAATTTTTGAAGTGCAAAATTTGTGCACTTCATTCTACACTAGTAGAGAGAGCCTCTCCAAAGATTTTTGGCCATCTTGTCTTATATCTCATTGTCATCTTATTGCGATCAAGGAGAAACTAATCTGGCAAGAGTTAAGTAAACTCAAGTTGGACTGGGCCATCCAGATTCCAGTTGAGTATCCCCTGTTGGAATCTGTGGTGTGTAGTTCAGCTCCCCTGAAAGTCTACAAGTGTGTAGATTATATATTGTAAAAGTCTTCTGCAGTACTTGTCTGGTATCCAGCTGAAGCTGCTCCTTTCTGTGTGTAGGAGCGACAGAGTTACTTCCCTTCAATAGAATTCCCCTTTTTCATAGATTCAGAGCTGTGCTCCCTTGAGAAAAAGGGTCATGTCTCGTGATCTTGGAAGACACGTGACCTGGGCCTTGTTCTCAAGAGGACACAGCTCTGAATCTATGAAAAAGAGAAATCCCATTGAAGGGAGGTAACTCTGCCGTCCCTACATGTGTGACTTTTCCTGCACTGGAGTCAACTTCAGGTGTTGGGGGGCCTTTGGATGTCTTCTTGGGTTTTTGAAGACATGCTTCAGCATAACTTTCTGCAATGTTGTGAATGCACTTGTAGCCAAAATTGCTTTATTTTCAGATTTTCCTCTTGGAACAAAATTTCAATTTATAAAAAAATGAATTTTGTAATTCTGGAGTGAGTTTCCCACTGCTGGGGTCTGGAGACTTGATGGGGATTTTCCATGGTCTTTTGAGTGTCAGGTACTTGGGCTTTTTTTAGCCCCTTACCAGGCTTGGTTTGTCTAGCTTGACATGTGGAGCTCGACAGCCCTTTGAAACTGTGATTTCCTTGCTCAGTTTGTGCAGGAAATGTTTTAAAGTTTTATTCAGATTTTCAGCCTGAGCATATGTTTAGTTGTATTCGTCCCTACCCTGATTCCGGTGTGAATCTTACCAGCCTCTTGTGGTAGTGGGTGCTCTAAAAGGAGTTATATATTATTTGTTTGTATCAGACCTGGAACGCATGCGAAGAGTGCTCTGATTTGATAGATTGATCTCATATTTTAGAACATACAGGGTGGGCCAAAATAAGGGTCCTATCTTTAAATTTGAATAACTTGAATTTGAATAACTTCCACAAAATAAAAGTTAAACTCACCAAACTTTATGTGTGTGTAGACTGACCCTTCCGAGATTTTTTGAAATAAACAAAACAAATTTTAGCCGAAAAACACTTCTTAAAACTTACAAAAACTAAAGTATTGTTTTTTACACTGTTTTGAGTTTTTTAAGCAAAAATAATGTTTTCTAAATGAGGGTACGTTCCTTAGGGCTAATACGGCTCATGCTTGCTTCGGAAGGGGTCCTTTACTTATTCTAAAAAAAAAAAAAAAAAAATCAATAAATAAAAAAGGTATGAATTTTTAAAAATAGGACCCTTATTTTTGCCCACCCTGTATAAGAAGGTTCATGATAGGAATTACTTGTGGTAGCCGGAGAAATTTTTTCTTGTCCAGAGAGTTTGAAAAATTTTATTTTTTGGCCATTAGCAATGTCAAAGTGGGAGTGAATCAACATTTCTGCCACTGTATATTAGGCATCATCGTGGGCGTCATCGTTCATAGCAAGAACATGCAAGCGACCTTTACTCTCTCAAGGTAAGTCTCTGTCACACCTGCTGACCTGACGACTGCCCGTTTGAATTTGGTGGGAGGTCAAGTTCAATATTGCTCATGCAGAAAGGATGAGGAAACAGTTATTTGACTTATTCAAATTTGTGGAAAATATTTGTAACAAAAATGGTTTCCGGTAGTGTGCAAAAAGACAGTTTGTGGGTCGCATGCTGCATCCGATGGGTTACTTGTTGGAAATGCCCTGATCTGATTTTTACATTTGCTTTTGGTTTGCCTTTCTTTTCACTATTAAATTGTGAAACAAAAGAAAAAAAAGTAGAAGATTTATTAAATAGAGGAGAGAGAGAGAGAGAGAGAGGGAGAGAGAGAGAGAGAGAAAGAGAGAGAGAGAGAGATAGTCACATCAAGAAAGAGAGGAATGAGAATAAATGGGAAAGAGTTGAATGAAAAAGAGAGAAAAATAGGTTGAGTGGATAACTGCAAGAGAGAGAGAGAGAGAGAGAGAGAGAGAGAAACAGAAGGTCGAGTGGAGAAGTGAAAGAGTGAGAGAGACTCAAGTGAAGATGAGTGAACGAGGTGTGCTGAGTGGAGAAGTAAAAGAGTGCGCACGAGAGAGAGAGAGAGAGAGAGAGAGAGAGAGAGAAGTAAAACTGTAAGAGAGCGTGTTAAGTGTAAAAGTGGAAAACAGACTCAAGTGCAGGTGAGTGAAAGACCGAGTGTGTGAGAGAGAGAGAGAAAAAGAAAGAGTATCGAGTGGAGAATTAAATGATCAAGGGAGAGAGGATTGGGCGGAAAAGTGACAGAGAGAGGAAGAGAGAGAGAGAGATAGGCAGAGATTCAGGGTGGAGAAGTGACAGAGAAAGTTGTGTGGAGAAGTGAGATAGAGAGAAAGAGAGAGATAGAGAAAGAGACAGATAGACAGACAGAGAGACAAGTGGAGCAATGAAAGAGCAAGAAAGAACAGGTCAAGTGAAGAATTTAGGGAGCGAAAGAGAAACAGAATAGAGTGGAGAAGTGAAACGGAAAGAAGATCAAGAGGAGAAGTGTGTTGAGAAGAAATAACGAGAGAGAGAGAGAGAGAGAGAGAGAGAGAGAGAGAGTAATGTTTGAGTGCAGAAGTGAGATAGAGGAAGGGGTAAGTGGTGAAAGGAAGAGAGAGAGAGAGAGAGAGAGAGAGAGTCCTATTCAGGAAGGCATTTTATTTTCTGGTGCCAAAATGGTTATCACTTTCTACAGCAGAGAAATGTCAATTCGGTACTTGATTCTATTTCTGACATTATTGTCCTCCACTGCCATCACAACTTTTACTCTCTTCTCGTTCTTCGCTTTCATTTCCAGCGACTGACGACACCACCATTACTTCTACTACTCTCACTATCACTGCAACATTGCCCGTACATTTACTTACTAACAAAGTAAAATTTAAAACTTCTGTCATTATCTCAGATCTGTAAAATATATAGACAAAAGGTCATCCCATAATGTTTTGAGAATACAAGGGTCAAAATGTCTGCCATCGAAAACAGAAAAGATGAAGATACTCATTCCGAAATAGTTTTGTTTTGTTGTTTTACAGCAAAGCAATACTTTTTGGGCTCATATTTACTTTCCTCCCCACGAGGGCAAAGTAAGACACAAGGTTGTTTTTTAATGTAGAGAAAATCCATCTCCCTCAAAAAACACCCAGAATTTGGACAAAAATTAAAATTGTCTCAATCTAAAAGGATTTCTCCTTCACTGATAGATAGAAAAGATGAAGTTTAGTATCAAAACAGATACTACATTTTGCTCCTAGCCAATGTCGAAACGCAGTATCTATTGGAAACAATTCATTGTAAATCAAATCAAATCAGATTTATTGGCAAAAAATAGCAAAGTGCAACAAGCCATGTAAAAGGACAATTAAAAGGCGTGTACGTCTATATACCGTCTGAATGTTTGTTCAAGGTGACTTTAAACCTGGATATGGTAGGCATCGTCACTACCTCCTTTGGTAGACTGTTTCACGGAGCTGCCTTTCTTTTACTGAAACAAAGGCGCCTATGGTACATCTTTTGCTGGGTCCCACGGAGACCATGACTTGGCATGAATGAACTTTGAGCCAATCCTCCAGCTCACAATGCTGGTTGTTTTTATGTTAATCTACCTCTCTTTCTTATCCTAATGATCGGTTAATTAGTTTAAAAGTGAATCCTGTACATGTTATTAGTCTTCAATGCTTAAAAGTGTTTACATATGTTTTTGTGTTTATTGGCATTCATAGAAAAATGCAGAAAATCTGTCTGGTTGCCATGAATTGAATTTTAAAATTATATCAAAATTAAAAAATTTTGAAAGAAATAATTTTATGTAACAGGAAAAGATTACAGAAATTAAAAAAAATAAATTTTGAATAATCCTAAGATCATTGTCAAATCAACTTTATTGACAAAAAATAGCAGTGCAACAAGCCATGTAAAATCTACTATCGAACCTTGTATGGGGTACTGTTGTCATATTTGGGCTGGTGAATCTCTGTCCCATTTGAGGGTTCTTGATAAGATTCAGAAAGATATCTGCAATTTGATTGGCCTCACCCTTTCTTCTCTGCACCCTCTCTCTCACAGACGTACTGTTGCTAGTCTCAGTTTTTTCTATAAATACTATTATGGCATGTGTTCTTCAGAATTGCGTGATCTATTCACCGCTTCTTTTGTTCCAGCTTGTTTGACTCATTGGTCTAGTGGTCTCCATCAATTCGCTGTTCTGATACCTCATTGTAATACAGCTTCCTATTCCAGTAGCTTGAACTGCAGGGATGTGGAACTCTCTTCCTGCTGACTGTTTTCCTTCTACCTATAGCCTTTGTCTTTTAAACACTAAGGCATCTCCTGTCTTTGCGATAATCATCTTTCATTCTTGTTAGCTCTTTACATCAAGTGGCTTCATGCCTTGTCTGGAGCAATTTCCATAAAAAAAAACAGATAGCAGATGTGTACATCTATATGCAGTGTAAATGTTTGTCCAAGGCGACTTTTTTCTAAAAAAAATACAACTTAAAAAACAAACTCTTGTTCGCCCCAAACAAGGCATATTGTCACTGACGACGTGTAAGGGGTTACTGTGATAGGGGCCAAATTTATAGGAGGGGGGGGGGAACCTAAGTGGAGTGTTGGGCAGCAAGATGTTTGTTCTGATTACATTTAAATTTCTGCATGTTGATACAGTTGGGGAAACAGGGAGCAGGGAGGGAATTCCAAAGGCAAGCAGTTGGAGGAAAGAAGCTATTAGAATAGAAAATTTTCCGGCATCTGTGAACCTCTACAGTGAAGGGGTGTGATTTTGCTGCTAGTTACGTGGGTCGGAGGTACTTTAAACCTAGATATGGTAGACAACATCACTACCTCCTCTGATACGCTGATTCACGGAGCAGAAACACAGATAGAGAATGTTGCCTTCCTTCTATTGATAAATATTTTGCTTGGTCCCATAGAAACGAAAACTCCTCAAAAAGTAGATTTAAATTCCTGTTGATGATGTTTTACGCCAGATTCGATTCTCCTCACATCTCCAACTGCTCAAATGAGGGATAATCATCCAAAGATTAGTGGCTATGATGCATCCAGTGTCACCTTGAATTCTTTGGATGTCTGCAGGCTGACCACGGCTTCTGGTCGCTTATTCCACAGTACAGCAACCCACACCGAATTTTAATCGATGTATTGTTGGAAATGAATTCTTATGTTTACTTCATTAAAAGTTCAGCGTATTTGATTGTTTGACACACACTCAAAGCAGATGTGGTTAACAATGAAAATAAAAATAAAAACAAATATTACTAACAAGGCTGGAGAGATGAGTTATCTATAGAAATTCACTCTGTTAGCCAACTGGTTATGGCGACATCCGCTATAGGTGGTCCCTCTTCAGAAACACAGGTTTGAATCCTGTACAGATCTGATTTTTCTTTTTCTGATTTTTCTATGTGTGTGTGCCATTCCGGTGGGTAAAAATAACCGTTTATTTAAGGGTATTACTTGTGTTTAAGGAGTAGAAAATCGACATTAGGTTTACTTTCGGCAGCCTCATAACTCTTGCTTCCTTTACTTTGTCCTATAGTCCTCACATTCCATGAGCGATGTTTCTAACAAAAGGAGGAAGAAGTGCTGTTTTCTGGGTCGGAATCTATCTATCTAACATTTATCGTTGGCTAGTTTTTAACCTTGAAGTAGTATTTTTTTTTTTAGCTCCTTACATCAAGTGGCTTCATGCCTTGTCTGGAGCAATTTCTATTAAAAAAAAACCCAGGGTTTGCAGAGTCAGAGTCGTAGGTTTTGTCTTGTAAGAATGCTGGGAGTCGGAGTCAGATTTTTTAATCTCTGAAGAATTGTCTGAATATTGTAACAAAGCATTTTCATCACCTCCACTCCTTTAAGCTATTTTTTTTTTATTTCTAAAAGTCTCTATTTACTTGCCTCCCCACGAGGGAAGTTAGACACAAGGTCCCCCAAAAGGAGTACTTGGGATTGGGACAAAAATAAAAATTGCCTCAGTCTGACCGAAGACAGAACAGATACTACACTTTTAATTATTTATTTGTTAAAGTAATACAATTTAAAAAAAAATAAGCATAAAGCCTTCAAAAATGTGGGGAGTGGGTGGGTGGGGTCAGTGTTCATCCTCTGTATATCCTACTCTTAACTAGACACATTCTGACCCATTCGTCCAAGCACTATTCCTTTTTCTCTTTCATCATTCATCCATTATTTTCACTTCAGCAGTCACCACAATACCACATTTGCTCTATGAGCTACCCTACTTAAAATATCTTCAGTTGTTTAAATTTGATTTATTGATAAATATATATGCATAGTGCTGAGTAGAACGCTCAGGAAGGCAGAATATCGGGATGGTTGGAGAAAGCTGGTTGCCAAGTCATCTTTGGTGCCCCAACGGTTATCCAGACCACGGGACAGATGATGATATGTATATACAGATACTACACTTTGATCCTAGAAAATCTACCTTCTCTACAAGATGGATGTACAATATGGTTGAAGAGGAGTCTATCTATGTTAAATTAATGTAGTATATTGTTCCTCTTTCCCCTCAACAGATTCGTTTTTTAGAATTAAATTTTTTTTATCTGTCCGATAAACATGTGCTTAAGCGTTAGTAGATATTTACTTCTTCAGGATGACGCAAGGTCAGGTAAGGTTTTGAAAAGCCAGTGCACTAGGAAAAGTGTACTCTGACCTACAAAATATGCTTGAGCAGCCCCGTAGGCATTCCCTGGTAAGTGCACCTTAGGCGATTAACAATAAACGAACCTTTCTCAAAGAGAGAAGGTAAAGCCTGGGATGGTGCACAGTACCATACCTCAGATCAATAGATGCAAGGTCGTCATCTACTTAAAAATAACCGAGGCTCTGATTGTCGAGGACGTATCCTGGCAAAGATCAGAGTGTAGTATCTGTTCCGATGGATGCTGCACCCCATAGACTGGTATTGTCTTGGCCTTCGGGGCTTGATTTACGCCGGTCTATGGGGGTGTCCTGTGCAGTTCTAGGAGGTCCACCCTCCCAGGCTTTTCCTTCTCACCCTTTGAGAAGGAGTTAGTTTATTGTTAATCGCCTGAGGTGCCCCCACCGGGGAATGCCGACGGGGCTGCCCAGGCAATTTTTAAAGGTCCTAAGTACTCTTCCTCTAGAGTGCTGACTTCTCAACTCCCACTTTCTGACCTTGTGTCACATTTTACTCCGTGGGAAGTAGATAAATAGGACGTATCCGCGACTGGTATGTCACCTACTCAGGACTGTGACAGTCCGACAGTCGCTTTGTTGCTGTTGGTCTGACGTATGGTTCTGTTCAGTTCTAGAAGATCCACCATCCTATGCTTTACCTTCTCCATGAAAAGTGGTTACTTTATTGCTAATTGCCTGAGGCACCCCTGCCGAGGAATGCTGACGGGGCTGCTTAGGCATGTTTTGTAGGCCAGAGTGAGGCTTACCCTAGTGCGCTGGCTTTTCAAAACCATACCTGACCTTGTGTCTAACCTCCTGGAGAGGAGGGAAATGTACTCAGGACTGTGCAAGTTGATTTACTTTTAGTTACTGAGTGTGCGTGCGTGTGTCTATGTGTCTATGTGTCTATGTGCGTTAGTGGAATGAGGAGGGGGGAGGGGTGTCGCATTATCCGGCCATTTTGTTTTATTTGTATGTATATGTACCTAATGAAAATAAGTATACATCTACCAAAGTATCTCTCCCTCACACATTAAAGTCACATTGCAGTAGATTTATAATGCCATAATCAAGGACACTGGTGGAGACAGAAGCAGTAATAATTTGAAGAGGACGTGGAGAATGTGACAGAAGTTAGGGTTAGGGTTGGTCAGGTTTTGTTAGAAGGGCTCTCAGCCAACATGAAAAACAACAAAATCTGATGAAAGGAATATTTGTTTTTCTTTTAAAAACAATGGCCATGACAGATATTTTATGTTTTTGTAGCTTTTTAATTATGGCCCCATGTGTACTCATGCTCCCAGCTCTGAACCGCATATTATCAGTTTTATTCGTATATTTTTTTATTTCTAAATTTCAAGTTATAAAATAAAATAAAATATCTTTGCGGTCCGGTATGAACGATGCAGATTTCATAATTTTATTGTAAGTACCCAGAATATGAAATTAATACCACCATTAAATTTTATTTGAGAAAATGATGTAAAAAAAAAAATAATGATGACGATGATGATGATGATAATGATGATGATGATCATCATCATCATCATCGATTTAACGTCCGTGTGTTGGGGGGCATTTTCTTTGCTCTTGAAATTGGGTATTTTTTATTCAAAACAAAGACAGACAGACAAACACACCATAAATATAGTATAAATATATTGTTTAACATTTATGATGTATCAACTTTTTTTTCTACTAATGGGTCACCACTTATCAAGACCAAAAGCCACTTGAGGATAAGGGTTAAAGAGATGGATGGATTGCCAGTTTAAATGATGAAGAATATTATGAGAGGATTGAAACTGATGAATGGAAGGAACAAAATTGACGGACGGTTTATGATAAGTATTTGTTGACATTGGATTTGAAGTAGACCATGTTGTAGTCTGCAGAGAAGCAATCCTATGATAATGTGTTACACAGATCGGAACTTCTTGGAAAGAAACTTTGTTCATGGAAATTCCGTTTTATGTTAGGCACATGGAGAAAGAAAGGAAAGTTCTTTGCAGTTGTGGTAAGAAGACGAGTTCTTGCTGTGAATGTTTTACAGAAATGAAAAGAATTTGTACTCTTATTAACATTTTTTAAATATTTACAAAATATTTTTTGGATAATCACGATTTTGAAAATATTAAACTAAAAAAGTGTTTTTGAAGTCAAAAGCCAAACAATTATGGATAGAAATGATTAATCTCTTGTGTGTTTTAGAGCGAAAGGCAATATAAAAAAAATTGACAAAGTCAATCCATACAAAAGTGAATTAATTTTTATTGACAACAAATTTGAAGAAATAGCTGAATATATAGTCACTGGTACGAAACAGCCTCAGCTGACCTTGAAAAGAAAAAGAGTCTTGGAACGAGGAGCGGCTTGTTAGGTATGGTCCCAGATTAGCAGTAACTGGACAGTCTGAATTTGCTGCCTGCGGTGAGAGGCTAAGGGATTCACACAGTGAAAGATCTCTGGCAGACTGTGTGGAATATTTCTTAGGCTTAACTTAAGTATTAATTTAGGTTGCTTCCAGCACATGCCACCAATATTCTAACGTCAATTTAAAAAGTGTGAAAATGTTTATTTTCTGAGCTTCCGATTGGCTAAAATAAAAAAATTTGTATTAAGACTCCTATCCAATCAAAAGTTGATATTTTTACAAAAAAATATTCGTTTGCTGCTGATGATTTAACAAGGTTTACAATGTAAATGGTCCAATGGATATAGTCACAGACTATGAGATCGGCAATGATTAATTCATATCCTCTTGTATCTATTTTTATTCATCTACTAATACTACTATGGGTAAAATAGCATCTTGTCTTCAATGAATTGTATACAATATATACTGTCCTTCGGCATTAGCATCTTAAAAGGGTTGATATGACATAAGATAGGCAATTGTTTTCAATGGATGTTATTATTTACTAGCCCCCCTACAAGGGCGAATTTACACAAAGTCAGTTTTTAATGTGGGGAAAACCCCAGCTCCCCCAAAAGGTGCATTCTGGATTGGGACACAAATAAAAATTGACTAAGTCTAGAAGGATCTTTCCCTTACTGACCGAGGACAGAAAAGAGGAAGTGTAGTATCAGAACAGATACTACACTTTGCTCCTAGCCAAAAGGCAAAAGAATTCTGACCTTATTTACTATTTACTTGTCTCCCCACGAGGGTAGAGTTAGACACAAGGTCGGTATTTAATGTGGGGAAAAACAGCTCTCCAAAAGGGGCACTCTGGATTGGAACAAAAATAAAAATTGCTAGAAGGATTTGTCTAGAAGGATTTCTCACTCACTGACCGTGGACTGAAAAGATGAAGTACAATATCAGAACAGATACTACACTTTGCTCTTAGCCAAACGGTCAAGATGTTCTTCGGTATGAAATAACCGAAAAATGCTAAGAAAAAGTACAAAACAAACTATTTTTTCCTTCCTTTTTTTTGTGTTTCATTTGGGAATTTTTAATGATTGGTATCAGACCAATGCCATCCCTATAACAGATCTAACATTTAGAATCTCTGACTGGAGACAAGTTTTACAATCAGTCAGCAGAGATCTTTTGAGCTGCTAACTCATCACTGTCATTGCTTCGAGAAAATTTCATTTTGAAAGGATTCTAACTCTAACACATTGAAATAAAAATCACTCATTGAAATATGCATTTGCTTTTGTTTATTCAAAGTTATCTGTCTCTTCATTTATAGGAATTTATCAATAATTGTTAAATTTATCAATTACCTCATTGCGGTTCTTATTATTTGTTATGTAAAACACATAAAAACATCAAACGAATCTCACGGGGTGGGGCGATTTCTCTCTGCTTTTAACTGCTATATCAATTATCTTAGAAAATTCATATCACCTCCAGTAAAAGACCTCAGTTGCACGATCAGACTGATAGATTTCTATAGAATTAACATTTAATGAGAATATTACAACACTTTATATTTGAACTTGCAACACCCACAGTCGGTTTGAGGTTTTGTCTTGAGGTACAATGCAATTATTATCTACCTGAGATTACACATTTGTGGCATCTTCTTAACGTTGTCTCTTTGTGTCTTTATATTGTTAATAATACCTTGTCATGGGAGGCAGTAGATTAGTGTGCTGATGGAGTGAAAAAGAAGAAGAGAGAAAGAGAGAGTATAAATGAAAGAGGAAGAAAAGAAAAGGCCAGGGAATAGAATAAAAGAAGAGTGAAGGGAAGGAAAAGGGGAAGATAGTGAAAAGGAGGAGAAAGAGAGAGAAAAGAGAGGGTAAAAATGGAAGAAAAAGAGGAAGAGAGAAAGGAAAATGAGAGGAAGAAAAAGTGTGAGTAGATTTCTATCATTTTAACCGTTTCATCAAAGCAAATATGGTTTTGAAGTATTTGGGTGTTCAACATTTTACACTTATTAAAAGGGTCCAAGTATTTTGAACTCTTCCTTGTCATTGAATAGAATTCTTTAATGCTTTGATGTTTTCACCCTAATAAAGGGGATCGTTTGTTATTTCAATGTTTTTATCTGTTTTTTTGTTGTTGTTTTTATTTTTAACTTTTAATTTTGTAAAATTCTCTGGTTTTATACCTTAAACTTTTTACAATACTTTAAGCATTATTATTTGTTCCCTGAACTGGATTTGACCGTATGTTGTTGATTTTTCCTGTGTTTGACTTTTTTGTGTCTAATGATTTGAAATCTCAAACCGTCCATTTGCTATTTTTCTGGTGTTGTCTCTGGATTGTCGCTGGATTTATCTTCTTTTTTGTCTTTCTGATAAAGGGGGGGGGGATTGCAACCTATATTCTCTGTGTGATTGCCTCCAGCTCCTCTAGAAACATGTGTAACATTATTTTGATTTGAAATTGTCATTAAATCATAGAATGATATAACTCTGAATTTAATACTATATATATATATATATATATATATATATATATATATATATATATCACGTAAACTCATTATGCATCTGTCAAATTCCAATTCAGCATCTAAAAAAACACAACTGCCCCCTCTGAATTTACTAGGTAAAATAATTTAATATTATTTACTTAAAATTAATATTATATATATATATATATATATATATATATATATATATATATATATATATATATATATATTATATATCTTCTTAAGATTAGTGGGAAAACCCCCCAGCAGAGTGCTCGATTATTTAAAACAAATTAAAAATAAAAGCTTAATATTTATTTATATATGCATTACAGAAGATCAGAACAACATTAGAAAGTAGACCAGAAACCGACGGTACCGATGTTAAAAAAAGTCAAGTTCAAATATTTCAACTTAGTTTATTTTTTTATGTATTAACGAGTCACTGCTTATCAAGGCCCAAAGGTCACTCAAGGATAAGGGTTAATGAGTTTGTCCAGTGGTCGGTGAGACAACACCGTGGGGATTAGCAACGGTTGTTGAAACTGTGCAGAATTTGATTATTTAAGAGGACGGCTCAACAAGAATTTGTTAACATTGGACTTGAAAACGACCATGTTGTAGTCAGCTGTGAAGCAGCTCCATGGTATTGTGTTCCACAGACGGGTAGTTTTTGGAAAGAAACTTTGCTCATGGAAGTTCTGTTTAGGATTAGGTACACAGAGGAAGAAAGGAAAATTATTGACAGTTGTGAATGTTTTACAGGAGTGGGGGGGGTAGTAGATTGGAGCTCAGTCAATCACCTACGAGGAAAATTACGAAAGAATAGAAAAAGACTAGCAACGTCTCTTCTGTAAGAAAAAGGTTGTAGAGAAGAGAAGATGACATCCCACATTAGATTTCAAAGTCGTTTTTTTTACTCTGTCAAGACAGGAAAGGGTGCTCTGAGCAGCACCTCTCCAGATGTGGCAACAGTATTCCATCTTTGACTTTTATGCAGGTAAAGGATTGTGTCAGGAAAGATACTTTCAGGAGCAGTAGAATGATCCAACCCTTTTTTCAGCGACCTTAGCAACGGATTTGATGTAAGTCTTCCATTTCCAATCTAAAGTGAATCTCAGTCCTAAAAGCTTATCAAGGCAAAGGGTTTTCTCAATGAGAGAGCCATTCATTTAAATTGGGGAAAAGTGATGATCCGAGCGATGTTGTTGAAAGGAAAGAAGCTTGGTTTTAAATGTATTAAAAGTAACCAGCCACATTTTTCCCCATTGCATGACATGCTCCAGGTCGGAGGAGAGAGAATCAGAAAGATCTTGATCATTAATGCTCTTTGAAGTGTTGCTATAGATGGTTGTGTCATCTGAATAAATGTCAATGAATGATCTTAGAATGTGATTTGAAAGATCATTGATGAAGTTGGGGAGGAGGGTTTCGCCCAGAATGGATACTTGAGGCACGTTAGCATTGATACCATGTGCTTCAGACTTCCAGATATTCCATAGCTTGCAAGCTTGTGAAGTAAACATTTGTCCAACCCTGTCAAAGGCCTTTGATATGTCAAAAGCTATTACTCTAGAAATGAATCCCCATTAATAAATTAACTGACCCTGTGTGATATTACAGTCAGTACATCAGCTGTTGATCTTGCAGGATGGAATCCATATTGCTTGTAACTGAGTAAGTTGTTTTTGCTGAGGTGGTTGACAACTCCTTGATTTAGTACAGATTCAAACAACTTACTCATGACACACAGGAGACTGATTGGTCTGTACTGAGATGAAGAAGACCGATCTCCAGTATTTTTAAATACTGGGCAGACTGACAAAGTTTTCCAAGGTGATGGAAAGCATTTCTCCTTTAAGCAACGATTGAACAGCTTTGTGAGAATAGGAGCTAGTTCCGGTTGCAGCTTCTTAAACACTATGATTGGAATGTTGTCAAGACCAGTTACCTTGCTGGCGTCAAGGTTCTTGATAAGTGTGGCAATATACTGGACAGATAGATGGATGTCGCTCAGAGTGTTTATAGTCATTGTGGGGAAATTCAGGAAGTATGTGGCTTTGATTGCAAAGGGTAGAATTTGATGCAAAATTCTTTGCAAAAAGTTTTGCTTTATCGGAGGTTGAGGAAATTACCTCTAGTCCATTGGTGATGGTTGGACTAGATGTCTCACATCTGTTTAGGACCCTGTTAGTTAGTCGCCAAAACACGTGGGGACCAAGCCTCTGCTCAGCCACTCTAGACTTAACAGATTGCTTATAGGACTCTCTCGCGTTTCTATAACCATTTTGTGGTGGTTGCAGGCAGTCTAAAAGGTGGCTTTGGTTACAGAACATCTATTTTGTTGAAAGTAATTGAAATAGTGATTTCTGTGAGCAATGGTGGCGGTACATTCAGGGGTGTACCGCGACTGGCTGTTTGGGTTCTGTTGGAATTTATTGGAGGGTGAAGCTCTCAATACCAACGATTAACTAATCAGTTAAATCGGATGTGTCGCAGGACACATTCCTTTCAAACATGTAATGCAGAGGAATTTCTGATATGAAAGGTCTGAGGTTGTCCCAGTCAGCCCTTGAGTATCGATACACTCTGCAATGAAAAGGGGCGTCAGAGATCTTATTGCACTTTGTTTTGATCTTAATTGAGACAACTGAGTGATCGGAAGATTCCAGTGGAGACAAACAGTGGAAGAACATTGTTCAGTACAAGTTGACAGGAAAAGATCAAACAGACTTACAAAATGTCTGTCAGCATCGTGTATGCGAGTAGGTTTGTCAACAATCTGTGTTACTAAATCATAAAGAGGGAAAAATCATAACAAAACCTCCCTTCATCATCAGTCTAATTTGAGTGGACTAACCATTCAACATGAACATTAAAATTGCCACAAACAGTAATTCTGGCAGAAGGGTAAGCAGACAGGATATGGTCAGTTTTCTCAGAGATACTTTCCGTCATTGTCGGGACAATAGAAGGCAAAGATGAATGCGGTGCTGTGAATTAGTGCTACTCGGAAACACATAAAGGCTAATATTAGATCTTCTTTAGAAATATCCGTGCCACATGGAAAGCTGTCCATAATGTAGGCACAAATTCCCTGTCCATGACGATCTTGAGGGTCGGGTTTGTTTGAGTTATCTTTAATCCTGAAATCATCGGTAGAAGTTGACAGGCTAATACCAGTTTCATACAGAAAGAATAAGTCCAGTTTGGTATCTTGTAAGTTGATTTAAACCTCTGGAAGGTTGGAACGCAGACCGCTAATGTTGAGACCTGATAGTAGGGATCTACATTAGAAGTTGGATAACTGGGTTTAAATTTATCTTTTGTTTTAGAACTTTTCATGTTGAGATTGGAATTGTGGAAGAGATCGGTAGATAGGTTGAGGGACGAAACAATAGAGAGGATGAGTAAGCAGATTATCTTTGTAAACCATTGAAGAAATAAAATCCGTAGCAGTTCCCACTAATATGGCATCGAGAGGCTCCACCGAAAACTACTGCATGGTCCAGACTCCATTCACCAAATGGTAATACAGTAGCCCTGGTATTTTGCACCTGCTGATAGGACAACCTCCTTGATAGTTACTCCAAGGTTCAGGTCCTCGGACTATCAGGCAGATAACATCAACCCAGATAAAACGTTCACCTTTAGACCCCTTTTTAGTGACATGGTAATAAAGATAGAGGAAAGAAAATTTACTTATTTATCTCCACATATGGCTAACACTAAGCAGCAACTGACCCAAAGAGTAGCATTTTCTTCCCCCTTTGTCAGAAACATCACTCTCGGAAGGTGAGGACTAAGAGACAGAGTAGGGAAAGTGAGAATTACGGGGCTGTCGAAAGTACATCGACAGTGCATTTTCTACTTTCCATCAGTGTGAGTGTACAAAGAGATGGCAGTGTTGTGCGCTTATATAATGTGCCCATCACTCACCCCTTCTCCAGGGCCTGATTTCAGGATGACTGAAAATGCATGTTTTACATCAGTTTCCTTCTCCTAGATGGAGGATCTAATAAGCTCAATGATTAAGACTTTAAGTCCAACAGAGCTGAAATATTATAACTCAGTAGAATACAAAATTTATTACATAATCAATATTTTTTAATCATGCTCCAAAAATTCTACATCAATTATCATGATTGTGTACATATGTTTCCAAAAAACTTTTAATAATCACCTTTTCAACACACATTTGTTTTATCAATTCATTGCAGGTCAAGTTAATGGAATTATAGAATTGTCACAAACACATGAAACAAAAATATCCAACAAAATCCAGAAACCTTATTTTCTTTTTTCTTTTTTTTTAATACTTTTTCCTTTTTTTATGACAGACCATAATAATTGGATTCATGAGTCAAATGTATATATTTCTTTCAAAAAGGTGGATTTACTCTTCATAGTAATTTACTCTTCATAGTAATTTATTTTGGGTCTTGGCCGTTTGGCTAAGATCAAAGTGAAGTATCTGTTCCGATGGATACTGCACCCCATACTGGTATTGTCTTGGCCTTCGGGGCTTGACTTACGCCTGTCAATGGGTCTGTCCTGTGCAGTTCTAGGAGGTCCACCCTCCCAGGCTTTGCCTCCTCTCTTTGGGGAGGAGTAAGTTTATTGCTTACTGTCTGAGGCGCCCCTACCGGGGAATGCCGACGGGGCTGCTCAGGCAATTTTTAAACCCCACTTTCCCTTTCCCGACCCGACCGTGGGTCACATCTTACTTGTGGGAGTAAGATAAAAACTGGCCTTGTGCCTAACTCCTGGAGAGGAGTAAATCAATACTCTTCATAGTAAGCAAATAGTTCTAGTTTATAGCAAGTTCTATCAGACATTATATTTTAATAAATGATGCTTAATTTCTTCTGAAAAAAATTAGTAATCTAAACAGTAAATAATTTTCAACTTTAAAATACTTATGGGTCCAGAAAAGAATTTCCTGCAATATAAAGATATGTTGTCTTTGTTATTTCTGCATTAGGAATTCTGATTAGGATCACAAAATTCCATCTGATTTTCAACACGTTTGAAATGTTATTTCAAGATTTTGTGCAATTGGATAGATTAAGGTTTCCTAGATTTGTTGTGGATTTCACTGCTCCTGCCTTGTTAGTTGTAGTTTGTGATGCTTCTAGAGTAGTTTTTAGCGTTAAGTTGTGACTCATTAGTAAAAAAAAAGAAAAGATTATCATCGAAACCAACCTCTCCAGAATTAATTTCTTAGACATAAGTCTAGATTTAATAAATTACTTTTTTAGGTCCCACCATAAACCAAATGAACTGAGGTGAATACATAATCCTGCCAGCCCCTATTCTGTTTAAAAATCTCATTCCTAATATCAGTAGCAGAATTTCTAACCTATCATTCAGCTCTGCTATTTTTAACCAAACAGTTATTATTATAATAACATCCTCTGTGAGACCGGGTTCAAGGAAAAGATCTCATACAACTCTAACCAGACACGAGCTCTAATAGGGCTAAAAGGAAAAGAAACATCATTTGGCTTACCCCACTTTTCCACCCTCAATATTAGATTCAACATTAGTAGGATTTTCTTTAATTTATTGGATAAACATTTTCCACCATCCAGCAGACTCCACAAGTTGTTCAACAGAAACTCAGTAAAAATCAGTTAATCCTGCAGACCATCCATGAGTTCTCTGATAACCTTCAAGGTCAAGTGACCAATTCCACTGCTTGCCACTGTAGAGATGGAGATATTTGCCTTCTGAATGGAAATTGTTTAGTAAAATCTGTTATGTACGAAGCTAGCATCTCATCAGGTATGACCCAGAAGGAGGAAATATACATGACACAGCATAACTTCAAACACCATTACTATGCCTATAGGACTTCCTTTAGATATTCAGACAAACAGAATGTTACAAGTTTGGAGTCTAAAAGATGTCGGTACTCAATATATCACCAAATGGAGGATCCTGGAGCATCAACCATCTTACAATGCAAATTCCAAACAATGCGGGTTGTGTAAGGCTAAAAGATTCAGCATTTTACAGGCCATATATAACACCTCAGGTGCCTGTTTGAATGTGAAATCGGAAATTTCAAAATTTGTCCTCATAGAAGATAACTACTCGCCAAGTGGATAAAGAAAGGAATGACATAGAACCAGGTGCTTACCTCTTAGACATTAGGATGTGACTGACTTTCAGCTACACAATCCTGTGATGTTCTTCAAATTGTCCAACCTTACACAAGTACCGCTTCTGTATATTCACCTCATTTCTACAATAACCTTTTATACATCCTAAGACGTTCACACACATACCAACTGTACTAAAGCTGAGTCAGTGAACGCTTGAACAATCAAACTAATGTATAGTGTTTTTTGAAAAAAAATAATGCTTGCTCTTACACACATAATTTCTATACTACAAAAACAGCATTGCTCTCTCTCTCTTTCTCTCTCTCTCTCTCTCTCTCTATATATATATATATACAGGGTGTTTCAAAAGTCTTGGGAACATAACGATTTTTAATAACTCAAAAACTATTAGGAGTTGAAGAATGAAATTGGTACCGTTGGAAAGGTTAAAGTTTCAAGTTTTGTGGGGAATTTTCAAAGTTGCTCAATATGAGCACCATTCGTCACACGGCAGACATCTAGTCGATAGTCCATTTCCTGCCAAACGCGTTC